>RCWM02000092.1:2441852-3116205 GCA_003667255.2 Euschistus heros | reverse complement strand
CAATAATCTCCAAACCCACTTATCAACTGATTGAAGACTGGTGTAACAGCTGGGAGAATCAAAAGTTAATGAATCGAAATGTACCCACGTAACTTTTTACCCCTCCGCTGCACGTCCTGTCCCCTCTCCTGTTTATATCAATAATATTCGTGCTACCCATAGCTGACACAGTACGGGTGTCTTGGCTTCTACTTAGACAAAAAGACTTACTTGGAACCCTCACACTAGACTTAAAAGGCAAGAACTTAACACCAGACGCTTCAGCCAATTGTACAGACTACTAAATAGAATATCCCAGCTCTCCATTGAAAACAAACTCCTCATATACAAAACCCATCATTAAACATATCTGGACCTATGGACTTGAAACTGTGGGGGACAGCAAAACAATCGAATATCAACGCATTCAAATCCTTCCATTCCAAAGTCCTTCGTACTATCTTAAATGCTCCATATTATATTTCCAACAAAATCCTTCATAATGATCTGAATATACCTTTTGTCCTTGATCTGATACCAGTTAAATTCTCCAAATTCCATCAAAATCTTTCCAAATCATCCTAACCCTCTGGCTCATTCATTATCCAGTTCCACGCATCCTTATAACCCTCCTCGCAGATTAAAACGGCAATGGCCCCGAGACTTATTGTAATATTTAATATTGGCATATATAATATGCCAATGGTCCAGCTTCTCCACTCAAGTCCTGTGCGACTGTGCTATTGCGCTCTCTCTTAGCCTCCACTGGATTTTACTAGTGACGCAGCTGATAGAACAGCGCTGGTAACTCTCTGTGTTCCGGCTTGCCCTCCTTAAGGGGGGGCCGAGCTTGGATCGGGGGCTTTCCTGGAATGTTTGTAAATTTTGTATATAGAGTATGAATGTAGTTATGTTCTTTCTTTTCTTTTTTTTATTCTTTCTTTCTTTCTTTCTTAATTTTATTTTTTTATTTATTAGTTTAAAAAAACATTACCTATTTTATATTATCATTTATTCTATCCTATTTTAATTTCTTGTATATATATATATTTTTTTTTTCTCTTGTATTTTTAAAGCTGTTTATTTTGATTTTCTTATCATTGTAAATATTGTGTGAATGAGTGACTTTCATCAATATTACTCATTGCTCTTGAGTGAGGCAGCTTGTAATTATTCAAATAAAAAGTTTAAAGTTTAAAAAAAAAAAAATAGCAAGCCCATTAATAATAAGTTATTTAAATAGTTAATTTTCTAGAATGTAGATATTTTTGGAAATCGTCGCATTTATTGATTGTTATTATTTATTTTTCAAGCTCTTTCATCATATGATTAGACGTAATATAAAATAGTGAAAATTGAAAACTTTTCGTAGGTGATATTTGAAGGATTTTGTTTTTAATTGGGAAGACGTTTTACTGAACCACATAGAGGTAACATTTGTTTACTGTTTTTGTGTTCCCTCATTACATGCAATATATAAAATCTATTCAGATTTGTATTAGAATAAAAACCTTGTAAACTTGTAAACTACATTTTTCGGTTCTAATTTAAAATAATGCTCGTTATTTCAGTGATAGCAGGAAGGTTAGGAACTAGTGAGAGTCTATATTACTTTTTATTCCAACATGAAACTCCAGAAAACATCTGGCACAATAGTGGCTAGGATACCTCACTGGTCCCCTGGTTTAATGATACTTGTAAAAATGCAATAAAGATCGACGCAAAGCATTCAAAAAATTCCAAAAATCCATGACTCAAAAAACTTAAAAAAATATAAAAGGCAGAGGGCACTATGCAGGAAAATTCTCAACAACTGTAAAAATGAATCATGGAAACAATTTGTCAACTCAATAAATTCGAATACAGATATGACTGAAATATGGAGAAAAGTTCGTAAATCACCAACAAATCCCATTTCCACCGTTATACCATTTCAACGAATGGACAGTTGACTGACGACCCAAAACTTATTTCCAATACATTTGCTCAATTCTTTTCGGAAATACATAATGTAAGCAAAAGATCTGCCAACATCGAACAAACTGAGCATCACAATTCTGATAATAACGAATCCCAAACATATAACATACCTTTCACCGTGTGGGAATTAAAATACATATTAAACTCCGTCAAAGGAACAACTCCTGGTCCGGACAACATACACTACGAGATGATAAAAAACCTACCAAGCGAAACCCTAGAAAGGCTGCTCGCATTTTACAATCCCATCTTGTCAATTCCCAAATTCCTGGCGTGACTCAGTGGTAATTCCGATTCTGAAAAATGGGAAAGACAAACGAGAACTAACCATTTATCGCCCTATATTCCTCACAAGCTGTGTAAGTAAGATCATGGAGCGCATGGTGAATAAAAGATTGATGTGGATTACAGAAAAGAACAATTTAATTTAATCCTTTCAATCCGGTTTTCGCAAGGGCAGAGGGACAATAGACCATTTGGTGGCTCTAGATGCCGAAATCCAGTACGCCTTTATAAATTCACAACATACTATCGCCGTTTTCTTTGATATGTACAAAGCATTCGACAATATAAGCCATCATGTGATCCTCAAAAAATTCTCATCCGTCGGAATCAAAGGTAAAATGCTTAACTACGAGTACATTAGACAATTTCTAATAAATCCCAGCTTTAGGGTTCAAATAGGTTGTGAACTGTCAGAAAATCACAAACAATTCAATGGAGTCCCACAGGGTTGTGTCCTACGCCCTACCTCTCTTTCCTTTCTCTCTTTCTACAATTAATATTACCATTACCTAACACACAGATATTCATATACATATATGCACATAGAATCTATATGAAAAAAAAAATTGCATTAGACCATCCTATGTACCATGTACAGTCAGAGTCAAAAGTATTCTTACACTGCTATAAATCATTAGAAATAAGAAACAGTAGCATTTTTTAATAGGATTTATTAAAAACAATAAATCCATTTAATGTAGACATCAACGCGGTTATTAGTAAATATATTTTTGTATTTATAGACCATTTTACAAAATAATACATAAAGAATAACTGAAAAACAACAATAACATCACGAGTCAAAAGTATTCGTACACTTGATAAAATTTCTATTTAATATTGACATTTGAGAACAATTAATATTAAGTAGGGTCAACTTCTGCTTTTAATACTATATCCTCTATATGCTTTTTGGCATTGGATTCACTAATTTTTGTGTCAAAGTAACTATAATTTTGTAATAATAACGTCGCTTAAATTTTAATTGTTAGAAACATTTTGATTGTTTCCGTACTCGATCCTTTAGATATTTCCACAAATGCGCTATAGGGTTAATATCTTGTGATTGATGGGGTGTGGCCTCCATTTTGATGTGTTGTACAGGATCCACATTTTGGATTTCCAAGCTGTATGCTTGGGATCATTAACCTGCTGAAAAATGTAATTTTCTCTCATCTCAAATTTTTCAGCACTTATTAGGAAATTTCTTTTTATTACGTCGATATATTTTATATGATTCATTATGCTATCGATAAATTCAAGACACCCCACTCTAAAATCATTTAAACAACCTCAGACCACGAGTCCTGTATCCCTAACAGTTAGAACTATATTTCTTATTTTATTTCCATTACTATATTTTATTCTCCATACTTTTTGGCCCCTCTGAAGATTAAACATTTCAATTTTACCCTCATCGGTAAATATTATCCTATTCTCAAGGTCACAATCATATTTTTTATGGTCTTTGGCTCATTAGTAGCTTAATATTGCTTATTGATGGTTTTGTCATAGCTGTCCTGGGTGAAGCTCGTGCCGTCTCATGCATTAGAGCATTGTTAAAACACTCCCATTTTTCTCCTCTTTCAGAAAAATGTTTCATCCACTAATTTAGGGGCACTATTTCTTGGATTTATTTTAACTTTTCTCGTGATATGTCTTTCATATTTGGAAAACCGAAAGAAAATAAAACTTATACTAGTGTACGAATACGTTTGACTCTGACTGTATGTGGTGGTGGATAATGCCCAGGAAGTCCAATATTACATTTTCGGCACTTATCGCTATATCCCTCGCCTCCACACCAAGGTTCTCCAAGAAGCTCCTTGTTTTTTTTTTTTTTTTTTTTTTTTTGTTTCCAGGATCCAAACCATACTCCTGGAGAAATTTGTATTTTCGAATGTCTCGCGGAATTTATCTTTAAGGAAAGGGATACATTTTTAATAAATATCCATTTTCTTACTTTCTACTTCACCTGATTGAGCGAGGTTATTATTTTCATACCTTAGTGTAGGATCCACGATGAGCGCTGTCCGTCCGTTCTTCGGAAACGCGACAATGTCCGCATACTTCGTGGATCCGTTGGTATATATGCAGTATACCTTGTCAAAGCAGGTAAAGCCTTTATACTAGAGGCCACAAAAATCCGCCATCATATCCTCTAACTATGGCAGGAATGACTACTTATAATTACTTACGCAAGTCTTCCTACCCACTTAGGAACTGGGTCTACTCCCACATACAACAGTTTGCCCAATTCTCCTTATCGGCTCCCTTGGTTCTCGGTACTTGCTATCTTTTGAGATCCCTTTCCAAATCATTCAGCGCTCGGCCCCTACTTAAATTCCATGAATCATTATCTTCATTGTCCATCCTTTCATCATGTTCTAACGATTCCAGCTATTTATTTTTAATTAAGAGCGTAATGTTTGGCAGTACTTATTATCTTCATATAACGGGTTTTATGTTCATTTATTGTACGCTCAAGGTTCTTGGCTGCCTCCTAAAATCTTGGAATGCACCAGATAGTGCATTTATGGACCTGGCTGTAATTAAAAAATTATCCGGCAATGCTGGATCAGACTGTCATATTGGGCAAACCAGACAGTTACTGAACCCTAATTTAAAATTGAACAAAAAAAATTTAATAAAATTCCTTTTAAATACAACACAACTGTGTAAAATTTCTTTCAATTCAGTCCGTATTTTATTTTATTTTTTGTATTCAATAACTGATTTTACATTAGTTATTGTCACTGTCTTGTAAAATACATTCTAATATTAATGTTTGGTGTGAACTTTCTTGTTTAGTTAAAATTAAAGTAATTGAGGAACAGTAACTGTAAATTTCAACACTAATGAACTTTCTTTTTATAATTATAGTATGAATATTTCGTTAAGTGTGTCGATAACTGTCTGGTTTATCCTATACAGTTTCTGAGTTTTTTTTAACTCCTGCTCCAAGGCGAAATTAAATTTCACTGAAGAGAGAAGATTGCCTTGCCTAAGGCATAGTTGTGCAAAATTTAATCATAGCTAAATATTGACAACTACTTTCTTGGATTCAATCATCTAATTTAATCATGATTACATAAGTTGATTGATTCCAAGAAAGTAGATGTCAAATATTTAGCTATGATTAAATTTTGCCTAACTCTGCCTTAGGCATGGCAATCTTCTCTCAAATATTTGAACAAAAATATCGCGGCTTCGCCCGCTCTCATAATTAAAGGCATAGATAATTTTAACTAATGATTGAAGTTTTATTTGCCTGTCGATAATAATCTGGTATTGAAGTATGCAATTGAGCATTATTTCTTCAATGATATTTAAAAACTTAGCAGAAAGTTTGTACCTGGTTGAAATTGCACTGATTAAGTGTTTGAAGATTGCTTAAGTAATTGAGTAGAATTAAATATTCGATTTTTAATTTTAGTGTATGAGTCGTTAATCCAGAGGGACAGACACTCTATTAAGAAAATCTTACGGATAATGGACTGCATTATTAGTCCTGCTCACAACTAAAGACTCATGAATCATATTTTTACACGCAATAACAGAAAGCAAGGATCAACATTTTGATGGCAATCTTTATTAGCCAGAAATAATTTAATTGATTTCGTCTGGTTGGATTTTAATTTATAACAATAAAAGTATATGGCTCAGTAACCTCTCATGAAGAATGGCACGCGCCATCTATCGGTCAATTTTCAAACTTCACTGTTATCCACATATTACCGCTTTTATATAACAAATTAATTGAAAATCAGTAGATTTTAATATTGCTAGACCTTCCTGGAACTATAAAGATGGTGTGGTTAAAATTTGGTATAGATTGGTTAAGTAGTTTTCGTGGTTAGTTACCACAAACGAAGAATGGCTTGTCCTTTTATAAAATAGTATAGATATAGATTAAGTTTTGCCCAACTCTGGTCTTAAAGATTGTCCTCAAAACCAATAAATAGACTTGAGTTAACTTTAACTCGGTATTTAGTCTGCTGTTAGGTTAGTCACCTGTATCAGCCTAATTAATGTTTTTTTTTAGTATACTAAAATATATGAGAGCTTTCAGTGCCATTTTTCTATCCACACTGTCGTAGTTTTCTCGGCCATCGAGTCCCCCAAATTCTCTTAGCTCCTTGGAGGATCCTGTATTTAAATTCCTTACCAGATAGTTGTACATGATGTGACCATGGATTTATGAGACAAGTGGAGGAGTCTTACCTCCCAATCGCTGAGGCCGTAACTGACTAGAGGCAGCCATTGTGAGCCGCACTGCAAAGTCAGCGTATTAGCCATTGTTCAGTTCAAATTTTGATTTGTTAGGCTTTATTCTGGTATTTTATTATTTTGAATGCGTTATTTTTCCATTTAATAAAAAGGAAATACCGCAGCCCAAATGGAATGCAAGTCACTAGTTAGGTGCGGTGGGCGTGGCCGGTTGGTGTATTGGCCCTACCCTCACTGAAGAAAATACGGGAAGGGCCTCTCCATATGTTTCATAACTCCATTGCTGTGACATATATCATAGATAATAGAACTCCAAGCGTCCTAACAATACTTTCTCCAGTCCTACCAATATTTCTCCAGCCCTACCATTACCTTTTTAGTTCTATTATACTTTTTCACCTTTGTGTACAATTACGACAGCAATAAAGCCCCTCTAACCCCCATAGAGTCCCACTATAGCCTCCACGCTCAGGTTTCACCCACAAGGTCCTTCCTGGATACAGAGGTGGATGGAGTTCCAGGAATTGTGTAACTCGCTGGACGGCACGAAGTCATAAATGAAAAAAAATTTATGAATCCTTGACTCTTGTAGAGAAATATTATCAATATGGTATGTTTATGAGGTTTAAAAAGAAATCTGGGGTTTACCATCCAGGGAGCACTGAAGTTTTTTCCTGTACTATAATAAATTTGGAGAAAAGGGTGGTTGGACGTGATCGCAAATCACTAAAGCACCGCACCCAAGAATCTTTATCTGCATTAATTAAAGTGGATTACATTCCAGAAAAATAAATCTTATACATTTGATTGCTTCAGTTATTGTTTTCCGATTCATTGGCCAACATTATTTGAGTAATACTTATCTTTTAGACCTGGAATACATTGATCTTTTAAATACATTCAAAATATATTTTACCGATTTTTTTTTTTTTTTTTCAGTATGGCGGGAGATATCGTTACTCATACTGGCATGAAAGCAGGGATTTCATCTGTTTATGGAAAACGACACAAACTAACAAAAGGGGTGTTAAAGTACAAAGATGATGAAATCACTAGAGAAGAAAGTGAAGAATTTTTAAACTGGACGGCCCAGATGTTCACACAAACATTGGAGAAAGCACATTATGTATGTTTAATAAGCAATGATTAGTATTGGTTTATAACAATGGCGACATGATTAGTAAATTTAGTACAATACCTCTAATTTAATACAAATTCCTTTTTCCTACTTATTTAAATATATAGTTACCTTCATTAAAATGTTAATTTAATATAGAGGGCACTTTAGTTTAGTAGGGATATTCTTATGCAGGTTTGAATTTTATAGTATTTATAATCCGTAAAAATAGGTGAAAGAAGTCAATGGAGTGAAGAAGAGGAACCAGCCTTGAGTACATACATAGCAAACGTTTAGCTCTGGCAATTTTTGCTATTCTTATAACACATTATTACGCCAAAATGACATACAGTGAGCAGCAAAAGTTTTCGCACACCTACTACATTCACTAAAATACGATTATTATGCCTCTCGTTGTAGTAAAATAATTTTTTTGACGATTTCATTTTCTTCATCATTCACGTGAGAAACATTCTTTCTAGGTATCAACGGTCCAATACATAATCAAATGTTAAAAAAAAAACAAAAAAAACACGGAAAGCTAGACGATAAGGACCGATCGGGATGACCGAGAATTTGCTCTCGCCGAGATGGGATGAGTTAAAAAATGAAAAAAGTTGATATTGACCTCAAAATACCGTCCAGAAAGATAGCAATGAAAGTAAATTTTGCATTTCTAACCATCTGCAGGACCTAAAACTATTAGAAGAGATCTAGGAACAAATGGATTTCAGGCCAGAGAAAATAGAAAAAAACGTTTATAATTAAGAAAATCAGACTTAAAGAATAAAATTCTTTAAAAAAGATCTAAAATAAACCTCAGACTACTGGAACGACGTCCACTTAGTCTAGAAAAGGAAATTTAATGTGCAAGGATCAGATAGACGAATATTACTTCATCCCTATTTACTATGGTCTGAACTCCATTTCTTTATAGGTCTGTTCCAATCGTTTTAAGTTTAATGTAGTAGGTGTACGAAAACTTTTGCTGCTCACTGCATATTATATCACGTAATTAATACAGTTTCAGCTCTCTTCTTCTTTAGTTGATTCATATTCCTATTAAAATATTTTTTAATTACACAACAAGAATTCACTACTGCCTCCAATTTGTGACTAGCTTATAACTTATTATTTCTTAGTCTTCTGCTGCACCAGCTGAAGGTGAGTCTAGTTTTCTTTGCTGTTCTTTTCCTTTATACCTGTTTATTCTTCATCCTTCTAAATCTGTCTCATTATTAACCTTTTATTATCCATCTCCGCTCAATAGTATCGATTTCTTTTAAGCGAACCGACCTACAAAGGAGTCCAAGCCTTATAAGTCCTCAAGTTCTTCTAATTAGCATAACCACTCTGGCTTTTCAGTTCGTACATCTTATCAAATAGTTGCTTATTCAACCTTTTGGGATCCATTCTGACCATGGGCCCGTAGAAACTTATCAGGTTAGTAACCCTTAAAAATACCACTTTTCCTCATAATTTTTTTTCCTTTGCACTTTGCTATGTATCTTTATTCGATTTCAGTCTGCAGCTTCCTTATGATATTCTTGGTCCATAAATTCTTCTTAACATTCGCCTTTCGATCCTTTCCTAGGCTTGAGAGATTTGTTGTTTCCAGGCTATACAATATAAATTGCCTTGCCACAGCATTGTAGACCCTTATTTTCGCGTTGGTGGACAAATTCTTTTTATTATGAATGTCTTTTGGGACGAATTTTAGTTTTTTTTAATTTGAAGCTCTTTTCTTCCATTTTAGGCATATCCGACTCTTTGTTGATCTCTCCTAATTACTTGAATTGTTCTAAATTTCATTATATATTCATCAACTTTTTACTAACATATTTTGGTGTACGTACAGAAGTCTGTACTAAGTTTTATTTTCTCATCATTTGAACTATCAGCACCTCACACCAATCTGTATTATTATACTCATTTATTTAATATAATCCCATCATATCATTTAGATTTTTCATCATAATGCATTTAAATTATATTGGTGTACATATTATTGCATACCCGAACCATTTTCTTTCTTATAAATATTTAAATTTATTTTTTTTATAAATAGTGTTCATTTAATTCAGATACTCGATTTTTTTTTAGCACTTAACCTTTAAGATTTTATTTTCTAGAGATGGGATACTTTTTCTGTTGAACAAACCACTGAAATCTGTACATTCTTCCCTGATCATCTCATTGATTTGATATGCCGTCAGAAACCTTACACTACCTTTACAGGATACGTAATATTTGCAGATGTTTCAGGTGAGTTATTGGATAACATTTTTTAGAGGATTTTGTTTTCTTTTTAAATAATCATCATCTTAACATTGGATGAATATTATTATGTTGGAATCACAACCCTTATTGAAATATTTACATTTTTGTATTGATCTTAGTCATTTGTCTTTAGGTCTTAGATATGAGGCCTATGCATGACCTTACCTTATCTTTAGTTAGTATTATTTATGTTTAGAGAGTAAAATTTATAATAGTTTAAACAAAAAAAAAAAAAAAAAAATATCACTATGGAACCCAAAAAAGAAGTCCAGATATTGAAACCTTGATTGTTATTTGGATGAACAACGTTCGTATTATTAATATCAATTATTAAATTAAAATGGCATTAAGTGATTAGTCTAAAGTTCCGATATTCGCTAGTTTATTGGATTTTTACGTTATAACAAAGTTTTCACAAGTAACAATATATTAATACAAATGGTATTATTTTTTTCTTTTAATTATAATATTTTGAACCTATAAACTTTTACAATTAAAACAATAACAGTCACAGTGTTTTCACTCAAACCTGCAAATCAAGGAATAAATAATATAAAAACAAATATATAAAAAAACTGTTTTCAATAATTTGTTACGCCATAAGTAAACACTGAATCTACTTTACTTATCTTTTCAATCAATTTATCACTGCCTTCTCCTCAATGCTTCTACTCTGTTTCTTCTATATATGAATGACTAAATTGCGTAATAATGCCCTTGTGCATGTCAGATAATAAATTTAAAAAATCTATTAACTATGATACTTTTAGGGTTCACAGCTCTCTGCGAGAAATACGCAACTTTCGGCCATTCTGGAGCATATCATTTAACTGTCACTTTAAACAGTTATATTGGAAAGATGGTTAGTTTAATTTATTCCCATGGCGGAGATCTCATAAAATTCGCCGGTGAGTTAAAAAGTAGAAAAATCCTGATTTTTAACAAATTAGAGAAAGGATAAATAAATGTGCTTCGTTTATTAGGGGACGCGTTTTTGGCTGTTTGGGAATTCAATTATTCCGAAGAAATATTTGTGGGAATGCATAAGATTCTGAGGTGTGCCATGGAGATTCAGCATTCTTTGGGGCATTATCAAACGGATGTGGGGGTCCTCCTTAGAGGTATACGATTCTGTTTTTTATTTATTTATTTATTTTTTAGCAACTTATTATTAATTTGTATGTATTTTATAAATATATATAATTAAGGAGAGTATTGCGCTCTAGGAATAATTATAATGTAAAATATAATGGAGTCATAACTTCCGTAGTTATAAGTAAAAATATTTTTAATGATATTAAAATAATTATTTAATTAGAAAGTAATAAGTTATAATAATTTAGCACTAAAGAAAAAAGATAATGGAAAATAAAAGTGAAGAAAATTTATATAATAAATTACAGAAAGTAAGAAAAATAAGACTGATGTTTTGTTGGATATTTATACAGAAAGGATTTCAAAACGCTGTGAAAACAGATCCTCTTGGGATAGGAAATTAACAAGCTGGATATGAGAAATTAAAAAAGATTTAGAAATATACGACATAAAAACAGAAGGAGCTCTGTGCTGCCTTCAGAAAGAAATTTTCAAATTTAGGATTCCAAGGTATAACCAATAAGAGAACAGGTTCTAAGTGCTCGGTTGAAAGTAAAAAGAGAACCGGTGAAAAGTTGAAAGAATATTGGAAGAAAAACATATCATAAGGATATTGAAATTGAATAAGGTCCCTAGTTGGCTAAAATAAAAATAAAATAGGAGATAATATATGCTATACGATGTTAAATATAAATGAAGGCACATGTGCATCATTTTTCCTTCTATAACGTCCATATCTTTCCCTTATAACCTAATCTGCTCCATTACAACCGTGGAGTTATAGTAAGTGGAGGAGGCTTACCTCTCAATCGCCAAGGCAGTAACTGACTGACCAGAGGCAGCCATTTTGGGATGAACCATGTAGTATATTCAAAACATTATTTCCCATAAAAAAAAGTCACTGGGACAATAATATTATAATAAAAATCAATAATAACCAAATATAGTGCTGTCCTACTTTCACAACACAAACGAAAAGAAAAAAAACAGGTTACAAAATTCGTTATTTTTTTTTTGTTTTGTTTTTAATTACAATTTAAAGAATTGGAATGCAAGTCGCCAGTTGGGCAGAGTGGGCGTGGCCGGTTAGTGTTTTGATCTCGCCCCTCACGGAAGAATATACGGGAAGGACTCTCCATATGTTTATGACTCCATGATTACAACCCTTGAAGGGTTTAAGGTTCAGTATTTGGTGACGAAGTACTTTTTCTTAGCCAACGGTTGTGCAAGGAATAAAGATTTAGCCGGAATCCCATTGAACCACTAGATGTTTTCCTAATTAATGGTTACTCACTTTATAAAAGGTGGGTGCGCCCAGGAAGGTTTTCAGACTCCGAAGCTGAATGGCAGCTGAAACGTTATCTTAACATTTTAGTTGTTGCTAACTTATGTGAGCATATTTAATCTTCGATCGGAGCATAGTAACGTTAAAAGTAATTATATAGTTAATTTTTAGAAAACCTAGTTAATTTGTAGAAAAAAATATCAAACTTAATATTTGAGCACCTCTGGGTGAAACAGCTCTAGGAAGAGAGAAATCTCAATTTTACTAATTTTTGTGGCTCATATTACTAAAATGCTTTAAACATCATCAATGATAAATATAACCCCCCGTACGGATAGATCTAATGAAAAACAAAAGTAATTGCTTAATTTGTGACAGAAATGTATCCGAAATTTTTAAATCGCCCATTATTCTTAAAAATTATTTCTAATATTTGTTTTTTATTATTTTTAAAGTGAAGCTATCAATATCACTGGGATCGTTTCTCTTTGCTACAATTGGATCGAAGCAAAACGCCAGCTATATACTCTTCGGTTTACCTATTTTAGAAGTGAAAGAAGGTGAAAAAACTTTGTTCGTCTGGTGACACAGTTTTGTCTCCAGCAGCGTGGTCGCTTCTAGACCCAATGAACTATGTTTATGAAGTAATAAAGTCAGGTTACGTGAAGGTATACTAATATGGACTTTTTAGAGATAACTGAATATGTATATTTGAATTTATTATAGTCGGAAAATATAAGTCTACTTGTCGAACTATAAACCGAAAATAAAAACAATTTAGCTCTAAACTATTATGATTTATGTTTGAGTTTTTTTTTGTTTGTTTTTTTTCAAATATTAAATTTTAGTAATTTTTACACCACTTGACTGCATTTTTCATCGATGACTAACATTCGTATTCGTATAAGATTGTGTAGAAAATCTTGTCAACAGTTTTTCTTTTGTAAATAATGTTTGAATTGTCCATTTTTCCTGAGAATGATCTTTGATGAGAATGATAATTTCACCAACCCTGATCCTCCACTTAAAGTCCATTAAATATACTGCTATGTGTATAAAGATAATAATATGATGTTAATAAAAACTGTTAATAAAGATATCTAAATAAATCTGTATTACTTATCAATAATGGGGGGGGGGGGGGGGGACTATTCATACTAATAAACATCCAATAAATTCAAATTATAGATAATTAAACCTCAGACTTACCTTAACCACATTTTGTTAAACTAAATTTTGTTCAACAGTGCTTTAAATCCTTTGAAAAACCTTGCAGAATTTTTCTTAAAAAAAATAACACTTCCCACAAAAAATCCAACGACCGAATAAATGGAGCCGCTAGTTAGCTATTCCTGTTTCAAATAATTGAGATGGCGATTGTTTGCTTAAAGTTTAAACAAACAATATAAATCCTATTTAAAATTTTTTTTAAAGCATAATGTGACTAATAAATCATTGTTTGATGATAAGAAATTGTTATCATTTTGCCTTAGTATTAAGTAGTGATACTATCACAAAATTTCCTTGGTCCTAGATGTTTTCATTTCCGAATAGTTTTATGATTAAGAAATATTTTGATAACATTAAAAAAAAAAAACATATTTATGTATTATTAATTGTTTAACCATTGCTTGTACTAAAGGAGTTTTTCTTGTTGTTAGGTAAGGGAAATATTATATGACCCCATGAAGTTTCAGTTACCTGTAAAACACTCAAAAAGTAAGTTTTTTGTTTTTCATTTTTACAAAACATTATGTTTAGAATTTCTATTAGATGTCCTTATATATTATATAATATTCTAATTATACAAGTGAGTACCTCTTAGTGAAAAAAAAAAATGGGTGAAACTAGATCAAAAATGTAGAAAAATGCCGCAGACCTCACCTTTCTATTAAAATCCGTTGCAGATATACGATAAATAAAAGACTTTTTGACGTTTTGAAAAGCACGTTTCCTTACATTGAAAATTTAATAAAATAAATAATAATAATAAATGAATAAATAACATAAGATCCTCTGATCTAGTGTCGCTTTATTGACAGTTTTCCTTTATTTTCTATTAAACAATAATTTTTTTCTTTGCTTTTTATTCCAATGAAGAGTTTATTATGTTTAAAATGCACATTTCCATTAAGGGATTGTCATAATGTTTTATTTACACGAGTAATTGATTTGTATGCCAAATGAGATCACCATGTTTTTTTTTCAGTTTTAAAAGTAAATTTCTGCATGAAATCGAAACAGAATCATTACTTTCAACATATCGTTCGAAAGCTGATTTTTTTTTTTTCTTTCGAAAAACGGTGAGCGTTGATGTAATATAAGAAGACATTGTAACTTCCCGAAATAAGGTGAAGATCAAGCTGTTGTTTAGGTCACGATTTTGTAAAATTCAATGTTACATGTACTCTGCACATATAGAAAATTTAATGCTAAATCCGAAAATGTGGTCTAAGTTTGAAAAATATTTAAACAAAATCGAGATATTACAGCATTTATGGTAGAAACCGTGGTTTCCTCAAACAAGTTTTTGATTTATCTTATGTCTGCAACGGATTGGAATAGAAATGTGAGGTCTGCGGCATTTTTCTACATTTTTGATCTAGTTTCAGACAAAATGACGTCCTCACCCTATATATTACTGAAAATCTGGGAAATATCCAGTATTGAAAGCTGCCATTGTGTGTTGATTTATTTGATGATGGCCGTTATGTTGTTTTAATGAAGTTCATTTTGGTTAAATATATCTTATTTTATATTCAATCTTAATAGAGTCTGAATTGGCAATAAAATGACCTGTTAGATAATTAAAGGTATTTGAAAGACAGAGCGTGCTTTGCTATCTACGTAACGAACTTTAGATCGGCATAGTGCAATACGCTAAGGTTGTCCTGATAGAACGTAATGTAGTACACCATTTTAAGTAATAGGGCCAAGTGGGAAACAGTGTGACAAAAAAGTCCTTTGTAATTAAAAAAAAAATTATATCGTCTTCTCATTATTTACCATAAAATCAACAGTCTTTGTTCCTTCACATTAGGATTGAAATAGTATTAAACCTATACTTAGACACTATTTATTTTTCAGTTATCTGAAACCACCCAGGAGCGGGTTACAATGTAGCAGCCATATAGGGAGGGTATTACAACGTGAGGAACACTAATTATACATTAAACAAATTATAATAACAAAAAGAAAACGATTAACCTCCATCATATACCGTCAAAAAATTGATGGTAATCAAAATTAAGCATAAAATGTCATTAACGTTGTGTTGACCAATGTCCGTGTTCTTTTGTAACCTTGAAAAAATATATATATAATCAAAGGTGGCACAGAATAACACCTTAGTTACACTGTTCCACGATCACTCTGTTTGAAAGAAACATTTGTTGGAATTATATAGAAATTGCCATTCACTATTCAGGCAACTAATTAAACATTACAGGGAACATATACTTATTCACTAGAAATCATTAGTTTTCCAACAAGAACAAAACTTCCCTAGCCAAGTTGTTCACAAATGTTTTAGAAAAAACATAATTGGATTATTCTTCCGTTTTTCCTCCAATTTTTACGAACAAATAAAGAGACACCATAGTCTAATTAAAAAAGGACAGAGCTAATCATGGAGTTGCACTGTACGCCACGACTCTAAGCCGTAATGTGTGTAATTATTGTAATACTTATTATAATTTTAACTGGAACGTTTTAAGTTCCACACCGGATTATAAGTTACCTCCCTAGGAAAAAACATTTCTGATATGAGTTGTATGTTACTTTTTTAAAAGATATTAAAGATGAAATTTACTTTTCAGAAAATAGGATTCCTTTACTTTTAAAACCGTGGAAACTTAAAGAGAGATATTTGGGAGATTCTCAAGGAAGAACAGGGTCGCCGTGGGTCTAGTAAGTATACAATTATTTAATCCCATGTTTCCCTCCTCTACTCTCAGTTGAATTGGCTTTATCCCACCTTCTGTAGACAATATTTCCTCGGAACATTCCTTTACCGAATCATCAGTACCCGTCATCCAACCTATATTTACAATATGATTCGATTCAGATCTGCAGTCAATTCAATACATACCAAATCCTGTCTTTCAGATCTGTATACCGCATCCCACAGAACTTCTGCATTCAAAAGCTCCTTCCTCTTCCGCTCAAACATCCTCTGGAACTCTATTCCTGTTGATATTTGACAAGCGAAATCCCTGAAAAAGTTCAAATATCTCTATTTCCAATACCTTATTCTTACCCAAAATGACGCTTGCTATCTATCTACTTAGTTAAAACATGCTCTTGCATTTCTGAAATCAGATTTAGATATAGTTCTTCCATGATTAAGATTCCTCTTCATATAAATTTACTCCCTCCGAATATAACATTTAGGAACCTCTATTGTACAAACAACTCTAATCATTTTACCAAAAGATTTTATTTTTCTTATTTTCTCTTATTTGTAGAGTGTTATGTTATTTTTCTTTCTATATATTTAAATATCTTCTATGTATATATTATCACTATATTGTTAATATTTTTTTACTTAACTTTTTTCTTTTCATTATGTTTCTGACCAGATGTAACTGCTTTTATTTCCAACTTTAAATGTTATTCTTAAGGGACTTTGTCCCAGATTATAATTATTTTTCTATTATATTCTATTCTATAATTGAAATAATTTTATGCGAAGATACTGAATAAATGTTAATTTTTATCACTTGATTTTTATTCCAATGATTTTTTTTTTTTACATTAAAACAATAATTTTTTCGGCTTTACTTAGCTGTAATATATTACTGTATTTATACATTATTAGTAATATATTTTTTATAACATCATTTTTTAAAAAATTTTAAAATGGGAGGGGGCAACAATTGCGTAACCCGTGCGACTTAAGCTTTGAATATGCTTGAAAGCTTTTACATGGTTGCTTATGTAGGATTTTTGTCTATATTATTTAAAATAATTTGGAAGGATATAAATACAACAAAACAAAAAAAAAAAAAACTTAATGAGCTTAACTTAGTTCAATATTTTTTATTATACATCTCATTATTTGTTTTATTTTAGTGCGGCCTATAATTTTGAAGTCGGAGTTAAAACAACATGGAAATGTACTGAGACGGTTTCTTATAACACCGGTAGTGCATCAGGTATAGTTGACAAAGAAAAGTTTTACATAGTTGTTTTATAAATGCAAATAATATTTCAATACAAAGAAATTTATAGGTATGGCATTAAAACTTTAATTAATCGTTATAGATAAAATATGTTTGTTCTTAATTATATTCGTTCTCTATAAAATATTACATTTATCTAAAAATAATATAGAATCATCAAAATAATTTAATAATTATATATCTATATCTATATATATCTATATGTATATATAATATATATGTATAAGTTCATTTTGTTCATCATATTTCCTCGGGTTTTATAGCTCATTTAGCTTAGTGGATTCAGATTTCCCAAAGTCCTCCAAACCTAGAGGGGGTAAGGCTCAAGATTTGCGAACTCCTGGGCTCGAGTTCTAGTCCAGCTGTAGGTAGATAACTTATTTACTGGCATTTCAGCCTTGGATCGAACATACCATCTTGGGGAACACCCAACCTCTACAAAGTGGGTTCCCTTAATTGGGGAAAACTTGCAGTTGAGTATATCGACTAAATCTCCTCCTTCCACAACCGTTGGCCCGTTGACAATTCACCCTAACCAAACTACAGAACCCAAGGTTAAAAGGTTAAAAACCTGTATTTACTTTTAAATATGTATGTAGCCATGGGCTCGCAATGTCCCATCGAGAATATAGTCCAGTCAATAGGGAAAATTCTCTCCTAAAAATAAGGGCTGGTAGCAACCCGCACAGAGTTGTTGAGGGCGATTAAAGAAGTATTTCTGTCAAAAATGCCCCGAAGATTTGGTGAGTTTTTTAGAGTTAGGGGCACGAGAACATGGCCAAAAGCAGTTTTTTCAATTTATAAGCAAATATAACGCGGCTTTTCATAAAATGTTGTATATAAAAGTTGTAGATAATAAAAGTATCTACAATTTAAGCCATTGATCGTTCGATTCTGATGATTGGTTGTCGTAAAAAGTGCAAAAAACCCTCTAAAATGTCCCTTTTTTGCATAAGAATTATTATAAACAAAAAAGGAAGCTGTTACTTTTTATTGATGAAAAAGGAAGCTCTTTAAACCCAAAGAAAAATAGGATTTACCCCGTCCTCCTATCTTTATTATTTACTGAGATATACCTTTTGTTTATCTCGATATCGATATTTTCAATGTAAAACGGGCCGTTCGTGATTCACATTTTGAACTTCGGATGACCGGGATATTATTCTTAAGGGCTTATATTGTCATTATGAATTGCTAAAAAATCGATTTCTTTGAAAAAAAAACATGCAATAAAATCGATTTGAAAAAGCGCCCGTTTTACAGCTATAAACAATTGAAGCTAGAGCGTCCGGTATTGAATCGATTTTGTTATAAATATAATAAATTAAAAGCTTACCTCTCAGCGATTGATTTGAGCTATTCAAAGTGTAGCTACCATAAATAACAGCCGAGTTACGATTTTTTTTTTTTAAATCACTACGTCATTGTTATGGCTAATTAAAAAAAATCAATCTCCAAATAGTACAAAAGGGTGGATGGGCTTTCGGGAAACTTACTCGACAAGTTTTCAGTATCATGTGTCCAAAATTATTCCTTTAAAATTTGCGAATAATCCTCCTAGCCAGTACGATACAATTTTCACAGTGTTGATTGAAGCGTCAGCACGAGCCCGAGCTCTTAAACAATCTACTGCTTTCGTGACCTTTGATCAGCCTCTTTACTGGAAAGCACGTGAATTGATAGCGTCGATTGATCCATTGAATGATCCACACGGGCTTCAATCTGTAATTGTACGGTTAGGAGGATTTCACACTTTGATGTCATTTCTTTCTAGTATTTCATATTTGATGGATGGCAGTGGCTTAACAGAAGCTTTCACAACTATATTTGCAGCAAACTCTGTCGAAAAAATTCTTTCTGGCCATGCATTTTCACGTGCGATTCGAGGACATATTTTAAATTTTGTTGCTATATGCAAACGAATATTAGAAAAAATGTTCTTTTACCGACGATGAACAAAGTTATCTGGATAGTTTGATGAACTCCGATGAATTCAATGAAGAAGATATCAGTAACGATGTTAATTTCTTACAGATTTCTTCTAAATTTCAAAGTCAGTTTACAACATTCAAATCGAATGGACCTACTGCTCAGTTGTTTCTCCAGTATCTACATTGCATTTTCATTGTCTTAAATTTCTATCACGCGGAGAGATCTGGAGATTGCAAAAATAAATGACGTAGTGATTTAAAAAAAAAAAAAATCGTAACTCGGCTGTTATTTATGGTAGCTACACTATGAATAGCTCAAATCAATCGCTGAGAGGTAAGCTTTTAATTTATTATATTTATAACAAAATCGATTCAATACCGGACGCTCTAGCTTCAATTGTTTATAGCTGTAAAACGGGCGCTTTTTCAAGTCGATTTTATTGCATGTTTTTTCAAAGAAATCGATTTTTTTTGGCAATTCATAATGAAAATATAAGCCCTTAAGAATAATATCCCGGTCATCCGAAGTTCAAAATGTGAATCACGAACGGCCCGTTTTGCATTGAAAATATCGATATCGAGATAAACAAAAGGTATATCTCAGTAAATAATAAAGATAGGAGGACGGGGTGAATCCTATTTTTCTTTGGGTTTAAAGAGCTTCCTTTTGAATCAAAAGTATTGAAAATGCCCTTTTTGTTTATAATAATTCTTATGCAAAAAAGGGACATTTTAGAGGGTTTTTTGCACTTTTTACGACAACCAATCATCAGAATCGAACGATCAATGGCTTAAATTGTAGATATTTTTATTATCTACAACTTTTATATACAACATTTTATGAAAAGCCGCGTTATATTTGCTTATAAATTGAAAAAAAAAAAAAAACTTTGGCCATGTTCTCGTGCCCCTAACTCTAAAAAAACTCACCAAATCTTCGGGGCATTTTTGACAGAAATACTTCTTTAATCGCCCTCAACAACTCTGTGCGGGTTGCTACCAGCCCTTATTTTTAGTAAATTTAACATGGGAGTGATTCCCTATTGACTGGACTAATAGTTAAGGTACCTACACCTCTTCTAGAAATACAACCTCAGACCATAGCACTCACTGGAAACTTTACTGTCTATTTTAAACATTGAGTTGTTAGGGCCTCACACTTTCTTCGTCTCATATATTGAATTCTATCTATGCCATGGATATTAAATTTCTATTAATCAGAAAATATGACGGAGTTCCAGTCTTCTTGTGTCCAGTTTTGATGTTTTCGGGCCCAACAAAGACGAGCCTGCCGCATCTTTTTTTGTGAGGAGTGGTTTTTTCTGTTGCCGGCGTGCATTTAGTTCTGCTTTCATTAATCTTCGACGTACAGTTGATGCACAGAAATTAATACCTGTAACTGTATTCCATTCTACAGCTAAATCTTTAGATGTTTGTTGTGTATTTTAGTACAAATAAGCCAAATATTAATGCACGCTTGAACATCTAGTTTATTCCATAAAACACATGTAACAACAACTATAAGATTCATTAAAAAAACCTTCTTCGTGGTTAGCAACTCAGAAACAGTGTTGCCAAATTGCGCCAATATATTACAACTCTCCGCCACTTAATTTAATACTTTCTTATTTATTTATTTTTTATATTTATTTTACAGATTAAGCCGAACTACGGGCTTCCTCTCCCTCTGTGATCGTCTCACCGTGGGTGGTGTATCCGCTGGTTTACTGCTTGTTCTTTGCATGTTATCCGCTGAATCAATTTCTAACGGTTGTGCCATATTAGAGGTGTCGTTCAGGGGTGAATGCTTCTTTTGTGCATTAGGAGTAATAGTCTTCCTTGGTGGTGTTTCAGGTTGGCGTTGTATCAATAGTCGGGTTTCTGGTATCAATGTCTTGCGTTGATGAAAAGTTGAGTCAAATTGCATTTTAGGCTGTGAAGGTGTTTCCACTTCTGTATGTCTCAGCTGGTTGATGTGTCTTTTGATGATATAACCATGATCCAGTTCAATGAGATAGTGTAGTTTCCCTAGGCGTTCGATCACATTTCCAAATTTCCATAGATGTGAACCTGAGTAATTTCTCGCTTGAACTCTATCGGATTGGAAAACTCGAACTTTGCTCTCTGAAGGTGAAGACACATTCGTTTTGATTGGCTTAATTAAATGTAAGCGTGTTCGAAGTTGTCTCTTTAAATGGAGTTCAGCTGGGGACCTACCATTTGCCAGGGGAGTTGATCGATATTTGAATAGGAATGAATTTAATTTTTGCTGTAGTGTTCCTGGATCGTCCACCATACTTTTGAGCTTTTGCTTTAAATTTTGTACAGACCGTTCTGCTAACCCGTTTGTAGCAGGATAATTTGGTGCACAGAACCGTTGAGAAATACCATATTTTTTACAAAACTTTAAAAATTCATCTGATTTAAAAATAGCAGCATTGTCTGAAACTATTATTGTAGGTAATCCATTTCTTGAAAATATTTCTTCTAACGAATTTATTGTAGAGCCGGAGGTTGGAGATTTAGGGGACATAATAATTTCTACCCATTTAGTTTTAGCGTCAACTACAACAAAAAAGTAATTACCTTTAAAAGGGCCAGCATAATCGATATGAATTTTTTTTCATGTTTCTTCAGACTCTTCCCAACTATCTAAAGGGCCTTTTTCGGGGTTCTTTTTGGTTTAGTCACAGCTTTTACAAGCTGCTACTAAATGTTGAATTTCAGAATCTATTCCGGGCCAATAACATAAAGATCGAGCAATTCCCTTCATTTTAACCATTCCCACATGAGTAGAATGTAATTCTTTTAAAATGGCTGGACGTAGATTAGTAGGGATGTAAACTCTGGAACCACGCAAAACAATACCTGAGTGTATGCTGTATTCTGAATTTTTAATATCACCATTTATTAGTTTTTTGTTTTTATTCAGGGTCTCGATTTGTTTCGTCTCTTATTATCTCAGAAGTTATGGGTGAAGAATACGAAATATTACGAAAAGTAATTTCATTTACTTTAAATGAATCTTTGAGAAAATTTATTAATTTTTTATTTAAAGGTAATGGATTTCTTGATCAATAATCAACATTGGAATGTTCTTTTGAGTGCCTATGACAAATCTCATAATTAAAACCACTTAAAAATTCCGCATATCTGATCCAACGATGAGCTGACATCCCAGGCATTGCTTTATTCGAGTGGAAAATTCTCTCTAATGGCTTATTATCAACAATGAGAGTAAATTTTCCCCCGTAAAGATATTGGAACAAACGTTTAAATGCCCAATAGACTGCGGTAGCCTCGCGATCTAACTGCGAATAGGAAGATTTACTTTTTGTGAGTGATCGTGATATGAATGCAATAGGTCTTTCTTGATCATTGACTACATGCGAAAGTACGGCCCCTAACCCATAAGGGCTTGCGTCCGTGGCTAAAGTCAAGGGTAATTCAGGTAGATATGGAGTCAACACTCTTTAACTCGCAATTTCATCTTTAATTGAATTAAACGCATTTGTACATTCGTTAGTCCACCTAAATTTAATATCTTTTTTTAGTAACTGATTTAATGGAAACAGTTTATCGGATGCTTTCGGAATGAATTTTGCATAATATTGAGCCAAACCCAAAAATGACCTAAGCTCGTCCACGGTTTTTAGGTTGAGGCGCAGACTTTATCGCATTAATTTTGTCTTGGCTTTTTTCTAGTCCCTTAGAACTGATTTTATGACCAAGATATTTAACCGACGTGCAAAAGAATTTGCATTTAGATTTATTGACGTGTAACCCGTTCTCTTGCAAAACGTCAAGGCACCTAATTAGTCGTGAATAACACTCCTGAAAAGTACTACCCTGAATTAGGAAATCGTCAAAATAGGCAACAGTACCATCTAGCCCTTGAACGATTTGATCGATTATTTTATGAAATTCTTTGGAGGCATTTTGAATACACATAAAGAGCCTTTTTACCTTATAAGCCCCCCAAATTGTTGATATTGTGGTATATTCTTGACTCTTGTCGTCTAACGCGAGATGAAGGTAAGCTTTGTAAAGGTCTAAGACACAAAAGTATTTTCCCCCTTGAAGCTTATTAAATAAATCTTCAATTTTGGGAATAGAGTAATGGTGTATCTTGTAGTTGTGGATTTAGTGTAACTTTATAGTCAGCACAAATTCTGACTGTCTGGTCTGGCTTTGGAACTATAACAAGGGGTGTACCCCAATCGGAGTGATCAACTTTCTCAATAATATCTTATTCAACCAATAAATCTAATTCGAGTTTTGTTTTGTCTAATAAGGCATCAGGAATGGGTCTGGGTTTCATAAAAACAGGTTTAGCATCATCTTTGAGATTCAGCTTACATTTTAAGTGTGGAATGTGCCCAATTTTAGGTGTGAAAACATTTTCGTACTTTTGAAAAATATCAGTTTTAACTGACTCAATTGTAGTTGGTTCAATATTAAATTCGTTTACGTTTTGTTAATCTGAAATATTTATTTTTAGCTTCCTAATCCACTCTCTTCCGAGAAGTGGGGTGTAATTATTTTTACAATATATAGATCGCCAGTTGTTTTTAAATTATTAAATTAAATTTGACAACTGACAACTCCTTCGGGCTTAAAAGAATCATTTAGTGTATGTTCAAAATGTAACAGTAGTAGGTTCTAACTTTAATTTGAGATTTAATTTATTAAAATCGGCCATGGACATAATAGAGACTTTACTGCCGGAATCAACTTCAAAATTCATTGGTTTATTATTTAAGTGTACTTGTATTTGAAATGGATTATCTACTATTGAATTAATGAGTTCTATTGGAAATATGGTATTTACCGTATTAATTTCTACATAGTCAGCGTCTTCGTCATCCTCTTCATCAACAAATCGAACTAGCTTACCCCCAAGATGACCAGAGATGCACACCTTTTCCACGTGACCTGATTTCCCGCATTTCCGGCACTTCAGACGATCCTTCGACCTGCATTCTCTGTACGTGTGATTTTCCTTTCCACAAGCCAAGCATACGTCTTGAAGACCAAGTTTCCAAATAATTGACCTTTTATCCACTAAGTCTTTTTGACGTCATCATCATTTGACCTTTTGCTGATCTGTTTCTTTGAATTTTGGACTTTGTTAATTTCCACTGTTGAGGTATTGTAGATTTTATTTTGTTTCTTAGCTGCTTCAATTGCAAGAGCTATCTCAACAGCTTTCTCGAATGTTATGGAATCTTCTTGTTGCAAAATTTGTTCCCTGATTTCTACATCATGTAATCCCCGGACAAATTGTGCTTGCAGAATAGAAATTACAGGTTTCTTGCATTCGTTCTCTTGACAGACCCAATTTGATGTACGGGCTAAATTTTTAAGGGCAGCTATGTACTCCGACACAGTTTCGTTTGTATTTTGGACTCTGGATAAAAACTTATGCCTCTCTGTATGTATGTTGGATTTAGGGCAAAGGTGTACACTCAATAAATTTATTAGTACGTCGTATACTTTTGAAGAGGGTAAATCAGGGGAAGTCAAACTTTACATAATTGATAATATTTAGCACCCAATGCGTTTATTAATACTTTTGCTTCAGTTGATTTCAATTCAGGTGTGTCTCCTGTAAGTTTCCTAAGTTCGAAGTAGTTTTCAAGTCGCTCTTTGTATGACTGAAATATCTCTTTCCCTTCATCAAACGACTCAAATGTTATGGAGCTATTATAATCATTGTGAACTAGCTGATTATGATTGTTTTGGTATGTTTGAAGTAACTGAGCCAATACCAGGGATTGTACATTCAATGTATTCATTATTTCTTGATTTTGGGCAAGTAAAAGCTCATTATGGTTTACTGGGTTGCTTTGATTTGGCATTGTTTATAAATTATAACTGAATAAAACTTACAGCTGATACGTACGGAATGACTCTTTATTATTTGTTGAGGTGTTTTCTTGAATCTTCTACAGCACTGGCAATGCTGTTTCACTCTTAATTTTCATCTCGTCACCAATATTTGTTGTGTATTTTAGTACAAATAAGCCAAACATTAATGCACGCTTGAACATCTAGTTTATTCCATAAAACACATGTAACAACAACTATAAGATTCATTAAAAAAAACCTTCTTCATGGTTAGCAACTCAGAATCAGTGTTGCCAAATTGCACCAATATATTACAATACTAAGGTCTCGTTTTTTAAACAAAGCCGTTGCAATATGCGATCTTCTCTTTCATTGGTCTTTTTCTTGCGACCACAAAAATGTTTAAATCCTACAGAGCCAGAAGACCGATATTTTTTTTAAAACCTACTCACAGTTGATGGAGCACAACCTACTTTATTACTAATATATCGGCAAGAAAAATTCTCTTCTTTTAAAGCGAGAATTATTGCTATTTTTTCACTGCTTAGTTCACTGTAATACCGACTCATTTCATTTATTATCAAACTAAACTTTAGATTACCATTAATATACAATACTTGCTTCTAAAATAAGAGATAAAGTCCAAAGTGCAATCCTACAAGAACTAAGATCTAAGGAGTAAATTAAGATTATATGAATTTTAAAAGTATTGCGTTTATTTTTCACATAACTGTATATGTACATGTAGTTTCGATAAAAAAAATAATTAGATATTTATTATTTATTTTATTTTTTAATAGTGTTAATCTGATATATTTATTGTCATCGGACAATGTCTATACTATGTACTATAGTATATTAATATGAAGTTTTTGATTTCCAAATTTCAGATACAAAAAGGTTCTTCAGCGGAAAATTTAATTGAAATGAGACAAGTGACTATATTGTTCCTCAACATTGTGCCCGAGGATTTCGCTGTCACAAAAATAACCCTCCTAGCGAATGAGGTTCATCGAACTGTCACAAAGTAAATTAATGCTGATGTTTTCACTGTATATTACCCATATCTGGGTCCCTATGTTTTTTTTTACTTCGAGTTTTTAAAAAGTTTAAATTGATCTCGTTTTAATAATGTGGTGGAAATCGTAAGTAAAGTAGGAAATGAATTTTCGGTTTGTACCACTCTTTGCTGTACCACTCAAGCAGCTGGCTCACAAAAAAATGTTTTTTCTTTGTTTGTTTTTTATTGAAAATGACACCGTGTTCAGTAAAATCGGTTCATTTAATAAAATTTGAAAGATATTAATTTTTAAATGGGAAAAGTGTAATCTTTAATTCAAGGTTATTATTTTCCTGTTGTTTTTTTTCGCATACTTACAAGGAGACATTTGGAGTTGTAACACAGATTTGAATGCCGATTTTTGTGTGGGTAGTAGGGACCTATAATAGTGCAAAACTAGAGTTATAGCCGCCAATGGGCATTAGGAGCCGAGAAAAAAAAAATATATGAAAATCACGTTTTATTTTTTTTCTCAGCTCTCAGTCAAGATAGAGAAATGATTCTTTCACGTTTAATTGTAGCTATGTATGCTATTATAAATAAAAACACTTTCGTTATGCTCAAAACACTACCCGGATTTAGAGGGCTCAAATACTCCAAAAAAAATGACAAAATTCTCAGGAAATCCACTGTAAATTAGTGGAAACATATTTTCATGGACAACTGACCTCAAATCTCGATTTAACGTACCATAATACCATTTATCAAAATAAAAATATTGATATTTTACCCCTTTCGAAGGGGTTAAAAATTTTGAAGTCGAGATTTCATCATCAATTTCTAAAGGTCATAACAACTGCTGTGTTCAACCGATCACAATAGAAATAGCATCACAAGAATAAGCATACATTCTGCTTTTTATGCATGCATATAACTTTGGATTTACTCCAGATTTTAGTGGACAAAAACTGATGTGAATGAAAAAATCCAAGGTCAGCTATAACTTGAGATATTTCAATAAGGGGAAATCCTGCGACCTCTGGATTTGAGCTAAGCTATGCAGTTTTACAGCTTCTAGATGACCTTAAAATTTGGTCTTAATCCGTGACGAAATATGTGAGATAGAGCAAATTATTTACATTTTTTCAGAAATTGACAGCCCCTTCTAAAACTTAAATATTTTAAAGGTAAAAAAAAATATTTTTTTTATTTCGACAAATCATCGTTTTTTTGAGATGAGGAATCTGAAAATAATATCAGTTTTTGGTTTAAAAATTTTTCTCACCCATATTTTTATTTCAAATCGCATTGAAATTCTAAGATTGATGGATAATCTAAAATTAATATCAGGTTTTTGTTAAAAAATATGTATAGAAGTTTTGAGTTGTGTTGGTTAAATCATCGCAATACCACTACGGCTTCTAAGTATATATTTTAGGCATACTCATGTAGAAAAAAATATTATTTTCCATATTTAATTTAATTTAAACTATAAATATCCATTGCTTAATTGTTGTTATATTTCTGCTTCATTTTCAGGATTATTGAAAGAAAACTCGGATTAATAAATAAAATATGTTTGTTTGACAAAGATATAATGTTATTAGTGTTATTTGGACTAAAAGGTTACAAAGGGAAAGATGAAGCATTGAGGACACTTCAGTGTGGCGCTACCATTATTGATCATATATCGAAATTCGTAAATGTCAAATCAGTTTCCGTTGGTGTCACAGTTGGTATGGAATTTTAAATCTTAACCTAGCAGCATTAGTTATGATTATATTGTAGATACTATGAATATGTGGCAAATATGCATTGGGATTCGGCGTTTTTATTTTCATGTAGGGATCTCTAGGTATGTATTATTTATAATTTACTAATCAAGTTAGACGTCAAACGAACAAAAACACAATGATATCGCACATGTATTTCTAAAGTGACACAATTTAGAAACCTGAATTACAAAAATGAAACATTTTCAAGTTTTGTATGAAATATAGACAGTGTATCTGAATTATCTTGTAATCCCAACCGAAAGTACTGAGAAGGCTTTTCAATCACCATCCTCAACCAATTGGCCTCCAACAACTGACAAGGGGAGGACACAGTCTCTCACGGATCTTGTTGGCAATTTTAAAATAATTTTATTGTACCATACGTAGAAAGCAATCTAATAAAATTTCCTCAAATCATTCTAGAGAAAAACTACTTATAAATCAAATAAAAAAGGAAATCATGTTCAAAAAGTTCTTTGTTGGACGAAAAGGATGTGTGTTTTGAACAATGTCAGCCGGTGTGACGCCTTCACAAGGATTTAGAATTTTGTCTGCCGGTGCTTAGCCCTCTCCAAATTTTGGCAGACAACGTTTTTTGTCATCTAGGGAGTATGCAGTTTCTTGTGTGCTTCAAATAAATCGTCTTCAAATTGTCCACTTTTGGACTGAAAAAACACGGATTTTGAATTTTGTCTGCCGGTGCTTAGCCCCCTCTAAATTTTGGCAGACAACGTTTTTTGACATCTAGGAAGTATGCAGTTTCTTGTGTTCTTCAAATAAATCGTCTTCAAATTGTCAACTTTTGGACTGAAAAACGCGGATTTTGAATTTTGTCTGCCGGTGCGACGCCCCCTCCAAATTTTGGCAGACAACGTTTTTTGTCATCTAGTGAGCATGCAGTTTCTTGTATGCTTGAAATAAATCGTCTTAAAATGGTCCAGTTTTGGACTGAAAAACGCGGATTTTGAATTTTGTCTGCTGGTGCGCCGCCCCCTCCAAATTTTGGCAGACAACGTTTTTTGTCACCTAGGGGGTTTGCAGTTTCTTGTTTGCTTTAAATAAATCATCTTCAAATAATACCATATTTTGATATTTGCAACCCCCTTTCGGAGGTCGCCATTTTGAAACGCCCCCGCTTTAAGTTGGCAGACAAGTGCAAATTGATTGCTGAGGGTGGACATTTAATGGCTGTATGTCTAAAAGTTTTCTTCAAATAAGTCATGAAATTTGGCCTCGGCTCTTGGACAATTGTGAGTGCAGCATTGCAAGCAATATGGTGTGAATTCCCCAAGAAATTAGTGGCATTATTAACATTATGCCTAATAGGTGTACACAGCTTCTGGATGAAACCTTATATAAGGTATTATTTGTTTCCAAAACCAATCATATTCAATAAAAAAAAAGTATGAAATTAAAATCGTTTATTTTGTATTTTTTTTTTAAATCCCTAATTAAATTTTCTTTTTTAAAAAACATAATTCCTAATAAATTTTAATGAAGCTTACAATAAAAATAATTGGCAAAGACAATACCACACAATTGGCAATATCTCTTTTCATTTTTGAGTAGTTTATTCTGTAGGAAAAATCACTTTCCCTCCTACGAATGCCGAGTTCCCCTTCGATTAAAACACAGAGATAAATTGTTCCTTTGAATTAATTGTGGTGTTATACGAGTTTGAATAGCATGCATTATTATTTTAGGAACGACTTACTGCGGAGTTGTTGGTCATCCACAGAGGAGAGAATACACTGTTATAGGAGGGGCAGTCAACAGAGCTGCCCGATTGATGGTTGCATTCAAAAATGTTGTGTCCTGTGATCTCTCTGTCGTCTTCAATTCCAGACTGCCTATAGGATATTTTGAAAGAACTAAACCTGTTTATTTGAAAGGTATAGGAATCGTTGGGAATATCTTCATTTATTTGGGACCAGGGTAAGAAATGTGTTAAGTATTGAAATAAAATTTAGTTAGTAATTAATAAGATATCTTAGTTGTCTGTGGATGAATATATCTTGTATATCTTTTCTGAGGGGTCAGTAAAAGGAAAATAAGAATATGTTATTAAGAAAAATAGGAAAACATTATTTTATTATGCCGACATTTCGGCTATGTCATCACCAGGGCTAAACAAATAATAACTTGAGGTACGCATGATGGAATAGATAAATCAAACCTAATAGGTTTTGAATTATTGGCCACTTTGGATTTTTCCTATTCAATTTTTTGTTTTTCCAACTTCGCTATTAAATTAAAATAATCATAAATTCAACAACAATTACATTTTTATGAAACATTAGGAACAGTGATATGTCAGTACCAATTTTTTTTTTTTATTCTCAACTCTCGAAACCGATACCTCGTTTTAAAAACGAATTCATATGAGAGCTACCTAAAACGCAAAATAAATCTATTTAAAAAAAATAACAATTCGAGAAATAAACTGGTAAGAAAGTAGAATTTATTATATACAAAATATAGTCAATAAAAAAATTCAGACACTGTAATAGAATAAAAAATAATCGATATTCTGGGACATAAAATCCCCTTAGAATAGCAAAGATTTTTAATAAAATGGTATTATTGACAGGCTGCGTTAATTTCTTTGGTTTGAAATTGCAATCTGGTTCTTCATTTTCCAATAACGAATACTTATCTTGAACAAACTTACATTTTTCCTGCATTAACTAGAGAATTTTTTTAAATTCTGTATAAAGAAGTGTTGGTTTAGTACACATTACATTTCATTCTTATAAAAGTTTTTATTTTTAAAATTAGAGAGTATTGAAGTATAATAATAACATAATTATTTATCACAAAACTGTTGTCAACGTCAGCGGTATCCTTGGAATAAACTTTGGATTATGATTTCTCGATACCGATTCTTTTCTCAAAAATCGATGGAATCAAGGATCGACACATCCCTAATTAAAAATATTAAAATCGTTCGATAAATATTTCGATCAAATATTTCCAATAGTCCCATTTTAAATTTGTTTCCAGTAGGAACAGAAAAAACCAACCAGTCATAGCAAAAGGTTAAACCATCTCTATCTGACCATTCGTCTCCTCACGTTGTCTGCTCTAGGTCATGATAGAATAGAATAGAATAGAATAGAAACATAATTTTATTCTGGGACAATGTCCCCTAAGAATAACAGATATGTACAAGTATTAACTAAATTAAGTCTGGTTAGAGACGTAATGAGATAAAAAAACAAAGACAATAATACATTAATGACAGTATGTACATAGATGATATTTAAATAAACGGATATGATATGTATATTTCAGAAGCTCTTTTCACTTTTCCTCCTCAAGTGAGTATTAAAATGTTTAATTTTATATTTCACATTAAATAGATTATATATAATATATATATATATATATATATATATATATATATATATATATATATATATATATGGATAAATTTCTTGACTGTTACTATAAATGTTTCGTAAGGTTCTTGAGGTTCAGTCAGTTAAAAAAAAAAAAACTATTTTGGCGACGTTTCGAGACTATATTGTTCTCATAATCATGCCCTGCATCTTAGTAGGAATGTCCTTGTATTCTTCACGCTTGTTAATTTCCTGTTGGCTTTCTGGAGTTCCTTCATCACTGTAACTGCTTCAGGACCGTGGGTTGTCTTAATATCTTCATAAAATCCCATTTTTCCACTATAGATATTTTCCAGTATTGACTCGATAGGTAAATATGGTGGGATTTTTTGAAATGTTTTGTATGTTTTTAGAACTGATGTCGAAAGTCTAACATTCGAAACTAGTTTTCACATAAAATAAAATTAGAAAAATAGAATTGGAATATAAGACATCAATCCTGAAAAAGGAAACGTCATTTCCAGAATTGATAAGGACGATAATAAAAAGATACATAATAATTAAAAATAACTAAACAGTAAATGAAATGCAAGCTAAGTTTTAAATAAAATAAAAAAGAATAGTAACTATATTGGCTAGGAAAAATGAAATAGATGAATATTCATCATATTTTCATAATGGTCTAGCGATTAAGCAAGTTAAATAAAAAGTAAAAGCAAGAAACAATAATTGTTAGAAAAAATATGGGTAATAAAATATATAACATTCATATGTGTACAACAAATTTTTTTATTTTATTTTTTATTTTTATTAAATATTTATTGAAATTTACAACTTTATATACAACATAAAATATAATACATCAAGTAAATGTGACATAGATAAAAATGACACTTCACTTGTTTTTAAAGCAACTAACCATTGGTAGCACTTATAAAGGTTCTATATAATGAAGTATTATATTAGAAGGCCCCGAGGCCATCTTTTCAGGCGCCTTGGAGGGTTATCTGGGATGGAATAAGAAGCAAGTTGTGATACTAATCGATTTGAATGGTATCACCAATTAGTCTTGTATGTGAATTCCAAGTAAGACATTTGTCCAGATGGAGTCCTAGGTAGTGGATCTGTTCAACGGGGATTAGTGGAACATCGTTAAATGATACTGTAGGACAGGAAGTAAAACAAAATGTAATCGAAACGTCGGCATAATAAAATAATGTTTTGTTATTTTAAACAATATTTATTTTCTTTAGACCAATACCAAAAAAAAAAAAAATCTATGAGCTAAATTTTAGGTAGATGCATTGGGGTACATCATTATACGATACATTATGATAGTCTACTCAAGCACACCCTTACATTTCGTAACGTCTAACATTTGGTAAAATTTAAGAATTGATTCAATGTAAACTGTCGATTCGTTTTCGAGGGCGAAGACGTAACCCGAATCCAACCCCTAACAGATATTTTATACCAACCCCTATCTGTCAAAGAAACGTTGATTCAGATTACAAACCATAATGCTTATTATTTCGTCAGTTAATCAAATATTTTAAACGATCATTTTTGAGATAATCTATGATATATTTATTATTAAACTATGATGAATAATAAGACTTTTTTTTAAAATATTTATTTAGAGCAAATACTATTAAGACGCCCCTTCTTGGAAGATACAATATCGTATGCAAGTTTGTTGATATGATAGCAAAGACGATTCCATATCAGTGTTTAATTTTGAGAGGAGATCCTAGGATAGGTAAATCGCGTATTTTACAAGAATATATGGACATTTCTGAACAATGGGGTTGGAACTCTCTGCTGATCGCTGTTAACCAAATGACTTCAACCGATTTTTGTTTGGTTCACAAACTTATTTCATCAGTGAGTAATTTAATTTTTATTTCTATATTTTCGATTAGTAATATTTCTTTCTTAATTTATTCATTTGGGCTATGGAGGTCTAAATCTTATTTGTCTCTCCAAACAAATTTTATTAGTCTCTTTCACGATTCTCTGTCCTGAGCCCTTTAATCCGACCATTAAGAGAAAAAGAAATAAGTAAATACAATTCTCAAATTTAGGATTGTTTTTTGGTGGGGGGAATGAAATTGAATTACAACATTACAACAAAATTACAAACTAAACATTTAAATTTTACAAATGTAAAAAGATACTGTGTTTTTTTTTTTCCACTTTAACCTTCTTTAGTAGGCTGTTGGACCCCCTTTACTTTGAATTAATGCTTCACATTGGCGATTCATACTCCTTATTAAGCTGAATATGTAATGTTGAGGTAAAGAAGCCCATTCCTCAATTGAAGCGTCAGAAAATTAATCCAAGTTATCTGGACTAGGCGAACGCTTGTGTATTTGGCGTTGGAATTTGTCCCAAATTCGTTCAATTGGAATCATGTCTGGTGAACAAGGCCATTTGATGCACGTTATTTCTTATTCTTGGATTTTAGATAACGGTCTTGCTGAAGTGTAGTTTTTCGAACTCGGCCTCCTCCACGTGTGTACTGAGCAGCAGCTGTTGCCTGGTATCGAGACCATGCTCGTCTAATAACTGTGTGAAGGCACTGAATCCTACGACTAACATCTCGTTGAGAATGACCTAACTCTAAAAGTGCTAAAGCACTCCCAAGTTCTTCATCACTAAGACGTCGTAAAGGCATTGTAAAACACTGTCTACTGAACTAGTTGGATTAATACTAATTATAAAAGGGAAATAATGCTTAAAAAACACAAGTGGAAACAAACAAACATGATCTGGTGGGACTAATTCCAATAAGCAGCTTAGCTCCAAGTCGAGATAGGGAGAGTTTATTTTTGTTTATATTTCTTTAACATCGTGTAGATGTTATTAAAGAAACCTCATATCAATCAAGTATAATATAATATAACAAATTATAAAATATCTTAAATTCCTTAAGTGGTCCACTTCAATTTGTGAGCAGTATATTTCTTGAAATTTACAACTGTATAAAAATACAATACAAATACATCTAGTAAATTAGATGATAATGCTCGTAATAACATGCCAAGAAACATGTAATAACATGCTGCTTGTAAAGCAACTACCCATTGGTAGCACTTATAAAAGTTCTATATTAGGAGGTCCTGTGGCCACCTCCATTTTAGACGCCTCGGAGGGTTGTCTGAAATAGATTGGGAAGCGAGTTGTGATACTTGAGGATTAGAGAAAAAGTGAATAGTTATGGAGTTTACAATGAAAAGATAGGTATCTGGTTTGGTCTAAGCTCAGAAACGTAAGGTACATTAATATTTTTGTAGATAACTTTGTTTCTGACAAACTAAGGAACATTGAGGATTTTGGATTGTAAGGATTGGATACAAGATGAGTGGAGGATTCTGAATTTGAATTTAAAGCTTAGCATCACAAAGCGTTCCGGAAAAAAAAATTACAGTATTTTACATGTATTTGTTTTTCCAAAGCAACTATTAGGAGATATGGCACAATTAAGTAAGGCGTGAAAAAAACTTAAAATTTTTACAGTGTTTTTTCCTATTAGCCTACCGTGTTCAGGACCGGCGAGAGCCTTGACTCCCCCCCCCCCCCCCCCCCCCCCTTAACATTAAAAATAAAATTTCTTATTTCACTAATTAACTAAAACGTTTGATTAATTTCCTAATACGATAAATCGTCATAGAATCGATTATATAAGATAGCGAAAGTCCCAACTCCCCCCTCCCCCCGTCCTAACATTCAAAAAATACATTCACCCTTTCAAAAACTTAAATTTTCGATTAATTTCCTAATACGATAAATCGCCATGGAATCGTTTATACAGGGTGCCCCAAATTTAAATGGCAAAACTTCAGGAACTTATAGGGGACCGAAAAACTAAGATAAAAAGTCCGTTAGAGATTTGCTCGTTTTTGCTTAGTTTTAGAGAAAATCGCAAAAAAAGAAACAAAAATGTTACAGGTACCGATTATCACCTTTCAAAGTTCGTCAGGCTAGGCAGTGAGATATGTAAACACTTAATGTTATCCTTTACATTCTTTTATTTGTTTACATTTTGGCTTCCTTCTAGGTCTTCAGTCAGTTACTCAGATATTTCTGTGTGAATAGCATCAGCCACAATGCCGCATACATATTCTAATGTTGAATACGCTGATATGATTTTTGGGTATGATTTCTGTAACGGTAATGCTTTAGAAGCGGTGCGGGAGTATGCGCGCCGATTTCCAAATAGAAGAGTACCTAATGGACGAGTCTTTTCGTTAACTTTTAATAGACTACGAGAGACTGGGTCATTCTTAATAAGTAATGAAGGCGACCAATTCCAGGCAGCAATAAGAGCAGATTATCGGAGAAGAAATTGTGTCCAACGCCACTTCGATAACAATCCTGAGACTCCGATCCGAAGAGCATCTGCTGCATTAGCAATATTGCGGCAAGCAATATGGCGAACTTTGAAAGGTGATAATCGCTACCCATACCATCTTCAAAAAGTTCAGAATTTATTACATCAAGATTATGTCAAGAGATTGAATTTTAGTAACTGGTTTCTTGACAAAATTCGCGATGATAATTTATTTCCATTAAAAATTATATGGACCGATAAAGCTACCTTTACAAGAGGAGGAATTGTTAATCAAAGAAATTATCATGTATGCGCTCTTGAAAATCCCAGAGCTTTTAGAGAGAATAGGTTTCAGCATGAATTTGATATTAACGTTTGGCTTGGATTTGGAACGAATTACTGGTGGGACCATATTTTTTACCTGGAAGATTGAATGATATTACATTTACACATTTTTTGGAGAACGACTTTTCTAATTATTCAGATGGCATTCCCTTACATCAGCGGATTGAAATGTGGTTCCAACTCGATGGATGTCCAGCTCATTATAGCAGAGTTGCTCGAGCTTGGCTGGATATAAATTATCCACAACGATGGATTGGACGTGGAGGAGTAGTTCCTTGGCCACCCAGATCACCTGATATGACAATCACATGGATTTCTTCTGAACCTTGAAGAAGAAAGTTATTCGGTTTCAATCAACTCAAGAGAGCAATTAAGAGACCGAATCATAGATGCAGTGCACCAAATATCATCAGAACAATGTTTAGCTGCAATTTATCAAGTGAGTGCTAGATGTAATGCTTGCATTGGTGCAAGAGGACAACATTTTGAGCAATATTTACATTCAAAAAGAACATAAATATAAATGTAAATAAATAAGTATAAAAATGAAAACTTGTTTTGTTTCTTTTTTTGCGATTTTCTCTAAAACTAAGCAAAAACGAGCAAATCTCTAAAGGACTTTTTGTGTTAGTTTTTCGGTCCCCTATAAGTTCCTGAAGTTTTGCCATTTAAATTCGGGACACCCTGTATAAGGTAGCATTTCAAAGAGGTCAACTTAGCACGAGCCCCCTGATCTCGGCCTCGTGCATTTTGCTTCCCCCCCCCCCTATTCCCCACCTCTCAGCGGCCCTGGCCGTGTTCAGCATTTGAATTCAATGTGCTATAGATCCTGAACAATTGGTTTAGCAAAAAAACTTTGACAAACCAATAAAACGTAAATTGTTGAAAATTGAATCTAGTTTATTTTTGTACTATGTTGTTTTATAATAAGTATGATTCAGAACAAAGTTGAAATTCGAATTCAGATTCCCAAAAATAAGAAGGAAAAAAAATGTATTGTTTTACCCGCCTACCATATAACTGAACAACCTTGATGAGTCATTGGTTTATCAAGCTTCTATGATTGTATGTAGCTTGACAGGATCCCATTGGCGTATTTTCGTACTGAGTTATGATATCCAACTGCCAGTAACGAGTTGGTGGCCATCCTTTGACCTTATATAATTTTCAGCATACCTGAGACTACTTATCTTGTAGCAAATAGCATTTCATTTTGGACTTTTAATTATGTTTTCTTATTCTCCATCCACTATCCTCCATAGAAATTTAAGGTATGTGCAACATAACTTTATAATCAGTTGCACTAGTCGAGTGCGACCGTTTCAATATCATAGTCTAAAAAGTTGTGGAGGGTTCTAAAAGCGGTTTTCATCGATGTCTGTTGCATAAACATTTTCTTACGTCCATGAATGTGTTCTAGATGCTTCTTCAACTGTTCCGTCCATTGGAATATTTAACTCTGTGGATGGAAGACAGTCTAGTGGTAGGTCAGTCTTAATTTTAACGCTAAACCTAACGACATTTCATGTGTACATGATTCTACCACACGTTCTATGTAAAAAAATAATAATCATAATAATAAGAGAGGAGTTGAAAGAAAAACATTCTTGATATATTTTTTAATAAAAGTAGTGAACTTAAAAAGTAAAGTAATGAATCTTGTTTCCAAGAACCTCTGCAAAAGATTCTGGAAAGGGTCGTTTGACCCGTCATGGTAGTTTTAGTGCTAAGGGTCAACTTCAGATCACTCCCAAATCCACTAAGAGTCTATACATAACTGATTAATCCTGATAAATTAATTATTGATCCTGCCTAGTCAAATCCAACGATTACCAAATAGCGGTACTAACCTGTATATAAATTCTACAAATGTGAATGGAAGAATTGTATTAACTGTTATATTTTTGTACTTGGTCTCATCAAGAATACAAACTATGTACTTCTTAAGAATTGGTGAAATTTATAGAATGTAAGAAGATTGATTTAACAATGCCAGATCTTATACACATTATAGCGTTCATGAAATTCTCTCTCAGCCAATTTGTAGTTTCCAATTACAAAATTATTTGGCAATGATATTGATTATGAAAGAACGATTCTCCATGAATGCTATATTTCTTTAATAACTATTAATATAATCCGTTACCAATGCTTTATACTAAATTCCCTTGGTCGTAAATTATTTATTATTATTTTTGTTTTTCATAATTTGAATGATTATTTCATTATCACAATGTTTTTTTTTATTTGTCCCATTACCTTTGCTATCAATGTTTTAACCTCAAGGTAAGTCAAAATTGACTTTATTAAACACTTTTTGAAAAAATTTAATGCTTGCTAATAGTTCATAGGAAAAACAGTAAAGGATAGAATGAGAGTATTACTAGATGCAGCTTCAGAAGATGAACTTGACCACCTCCACTTACTAAATCGACATTTTGATGTAAAGTTCTCAATTCCCTATGAATACAATAGACAAACACTTCATGGAAATGAAGAGGGATTATATAAAAGAATGTTAAGGAAGGTAAGTAATGTATAGTTATAATATTTATTTTCATGTTTCAGTCTACTGCAGGACATTGTGAAACTGGACCAAAAATGAAGAAAAATACCGCTTACCGCACCTTTTTATTCCAATCCGCTGCTGAGAAAATTCAAAGATTTCGCTTTTTGCCATAAAAGCTGCAATATCTCCACTTTGCTCAAACATTTCTCAAATTTTGGAAGTTTTGCGATTTATCATTAAATTTCCTATAAGCATCGAGCATAAATAACCTTGAATTTTACAAACGGTATCTAAAGAACAGCTTTATCTTTTTGAACAACATATTTAGGAAAGTTAAAATTTCTTATAATACTTCAACGCTCACCCTTTTTTGAAAAAAAACAATCCACAAAACTGCAAATATCTCAAAAACATATATTAAACAGCTTTCGGATGGTATGATCAAATTAATGATTACTTGTTCATGGAGAAATTTACTTTTGAAACCGGAAAAAACATAGTGTGTTAATTTGGCACACAAATCAGGTACTTGGGTAAATAAAATATGAAAATTGCTTGATGAATACATATATTTTAAACAAGACAAACTCTTCATTGCAATAAAAAGGAAAGAAAAAATTTATTGTTTATTAGAAAAAAAAATTGGGTCAGTTCAGATAATATAATAACAAGAAAGAACAGTGGCTTTGACGTTTCTCAGTATGTACATTATGTGTGATTCTCAAAAACTCAATTTTTAGAACTCGAGTTACCAGGAAATAAAATTTTTAAAAAAATAAATCCAAATATTTGTAAGGTTTCGTAGTGCCATTTTTAAAGTATTTGAAGCGCAAAATAGAACCCGATTCATATTTTCTGACCACAAATGTCAAATTTCATAATTGATTGAGTGGTGGTAATGAAAACTTCAATCCTGTTTGATTGGCGGTAATGTTAAATCCACGCGTAAATGAGAATCATGTAGTTCCAAGGATCTTTCTCTGCAAATAGTATTTTATACCACAATAATGTATTAAAATTATATTTTCGGCTTTAATATTTCAAAAAAATTCAGTCAAAGGTTTTACTAGTCTTTAATATTTTTTTTCGTTTGTAGGTAACACAGCCTCTCATTTCAGGAGCGCATCTACTGTTCTCGTCATTCAAAAATTGTAATGCCCAATTGTAACATCCTGCTGTGGTTTTTCATCTCTCGGAGAGTTTGGACATTCAACATGTTCACCTTTGTCTTACACGTTTGGTATGGAAAATACTTTTAGCTTTTTTTTTTTTTTTGGTCTTAACTCCGAGACGGTTTCCAGGTCGGTGGATATTTTCTTTTCCTTTAATTATAACTGTCAGCTGATTCTGGAGAACTCCGGCGTGAATAATTTTCTTCCTGAGAAGTTGCCTCCCATTTCAATTCGTGGTATTTGGTAATTGGTATTTTTTCTAAAGACTGATAAATTTAACTTTACAATGATTCACCAACTTCTCACATCGCGCTCTTTCTTCTGCTCCACTGCAAGATCTCTGGATGATTTGGCTCGAGATCTGTTCACAATATAAGTCCAGATGATCTCTACTTTCTGCATCTCTCAGGTGGTTAGGTTGACCAGGGCGAGGATCATTGGAGTGGATGGAGGTGATAACTGGGTAAGACTCAAGGACAGCATTCAAACTGTTCTTCCGAGCATAGTATCTGAAAATAAATATTCTAGTTTCAAACATTTGCATCATATTACATATATATGAATTATGGATTCCTGGAAACCAACAAAACAAAATATAATTCTAAGGCAATTTCTCTATTACCCATCCTTCGATTACATTATAATTGAGAATCACCCTCATGACTCAGTTTGTCGATACAACTACTTGAGGATGGCAATGTTTACAAACGGTGAATTCGCTTTCACACTTTCTATGTACACAACTTGCACCACTGGGCAACTAAAAACCCGCAAATGACTCAAGTATCATTCCAGCATCGTTTTATAGTGAACATGTGGGCTGAAATATATAATCATCTCCTACTTTTCTATTACTAGTCTTAAAAGGTTCTAGGAGATGAATGTGTACATTTTGTATACAGGGTGAGTATCTCTTAGTGTTAAAAAAACATTTGGTGAAACTAGATCAAAAATGTCGCAGATCTCACCTTTCTATTCCAATCCGTTGCAGAACGATAAATCAAAGACCTTTTCGAGAAAACCACGTTTTTTTCCATAAAAGCTGTAAATATTTTTCAAATTTTGACCACATTTTCGGATTTAGCATTAAATTTTCTATAATTGCTGAGCACCAGTAACCTTTAATTTGACAAACTTGGTATCTAAAGAGCAGCTTGATCATCACCTTATTTGGGGAAGCCACAATGTCTTATAATGTCTTATATTACTTCAAAGTTCACCGTTTTTCGAAAAAACTATCCACAAAACGCCAAATCTCACAAAAACTTGAAAATTTAATCTGCTTTCGAATGATATGTTAAACGTAATGATTTTGTATCAATTTAATGGAGAAATTCACTTTTGAAACCGAAAAAACATGGTGTCCTCATTTGGCATACAAATCAGTTACTTGTGTAAATAAAACATTATGACAAACCCTTAATGAAAATGTGCATTTTAAACAAAAAAAACTCTTCATTGGAATAAAAAGCAAAGAAAAAAATTATTGTTTAATAGAAAATAAAGGCAAAATATTACAGAAAGTTTAATGCTTAATCCGAAAATGTGGTCAAAATTCGAAAAATATTTAAACAAAATGGAGATATTACAGCTTTTATAGCAAAAAAACGTGGTTCCTCAAAAATGTCTTTGATTTATATGCCGCATTTTGTTTCATTTTTGATCTTGTTTCACCCAATTATTTTTTTTTACACTAAGAGATACTCACCCTGTACAACGTAGGAACAATAATATTACATTCCCAATCTTTTGGTATCGTATTTTCCTTCCATACCCTTCGAAAAAAGGATTGTAGTTTTTTTATGAGACCAATACCACCATACTTTATACTTTCCGGAGCTATTGTATATTTTCCCTATCAAAGGCTTTACCTAGCTTCACCTTTCCAATGGGTAGCTAAAAGGTTTCTTCTTCTATTGAGTCGTCGTTGAATTATTGTTCCAGTATTTTCGTTCTAACAAAGAATGACAGTCTGGAAGGAAGACTCCGAGGTTGCCCATGGCTTATGTATGAAGACCATATCCTGAGAAATGGAGAAGGCAGAGGAAAATCTCTCGCTCAAATGAAAAGGAGGCTGTGTCAGGACTGGGCTGACTGGCTCCTTTGGAATGAGACCTCTGTACGCTAGGAATGGCTGAAAGAGGAAGAAAAAGAAGAAGTACTTTCGCTCTTCATATGCGTATTCATGTTTTTCTTTTAAAAATTGTATTTCATAAAACTATCTCAGGTTTGAGTATCTCAGAATCAGCCTTATACATGTCTACTTTTTCAAAAGTATACAATTATTATTGGTTTGACACTGGGTAAAGATTATTTAACGCGTGTTAATTTATACAGTTTTTCAATGTACAGCCTATTTTTAATCCAGCCACCAATAGTAAAATTAGCTAAAGTAAAAATATTGCTTTGATTTGTTAAAAATAAATATATTCTTAAATATCCTTGTAGGTTTTTAGTAATTCTGTGATTATCATTGATGATGCCGAAGATTTGGATTCTGAATCTTGGAGAGCTCTTTGCATATTAATCCGAATACCAGAAATCATTGTGGTGTTTGCTATACCAAGCTCTTATGACCTGCAAGATAAATATGCTCATCAGCTTATCTCTAACCCTCTATCATTAACAATAAGTATTGGATGCCTTTCCTCAAAATATATAGGGCCTTTAATTTGTCAAATGTTATCTGCTGATGCCGTGCCATTTAAATTGATAAAGTAAGATCTCTCCCTATCTATACCAGTAGATCCTTCTCAGTTTATGTATTTATAACATTTTTGAATTTAAACAGATTGCTTGAAAAAATATCTCATGGTAATGCCGGATGGATTCAGACATTTTTATTGTCATATGTTGATTCAGGAACTATTATTGTCATCAACGAATCTAGTTACCTTATAGATCGAGAAAAGTACCTGATTCCGGATCCAACACTTCTAAAGACTGAGGTAAAAAATTCTATCTCTAGAAGAAGTATATTTCAGAAAAAATATTATTGATTTAGTCAGATAATGTTTTAGCTCATAATACTTGTAGCTAAGATGATGTGATAGAAAAAGGAGGTTGGTACTCAAGTGAATGAAGCCTTAAGTTGGGGTTCCGCATGGAGCAGCCAGCCGCAACTGCTGCTGTCTTGTTACCACCAGCTAAGGGTGGTGAACAATTTCCAGCTGTCAGATCTTTTTATTTTTGGAGTAGAAAATTCGATACTGATTTCTGTACTATATCAGTGATACAAGTAAACTATAAACTTTTATAGCAATAAAATGCACTTTGGAAGTAATAACCTAAAAATAAACGTTATTACATTGTTGTTCCATTTCAATTGAATGATTATTCATGATCATAAGCAGCAGTGTATGCAGTAGTGCACTTCAGCAGGGCCCTGCTAGGCTCGGCGCATAGTGGTCCAGAACGTCCTAAAAGCGGAAAAAAAACCTAATAAATTATTAAAAAATGATGGTATCGACTTGCGGACGTTCGCATTCGATTCAGAAAGAAAAACACGTTTAAAACATTTTTTTTTTAATTTCTTAGGTCAAAAAAAAAATTTTTTTTTCTGTATTTACAAAATAATTAAAATATAAAAATTAAATTAAGTAATTATAAAAAATTATATACAGTTACCATAACCCGTTAGAATAATAATATAACACAGTAATATAAAAAGTATAAAACTGGACATTGGAACACCAAAAAATGTAAACAAACAAAAATACATAAAAAATAAAGTTTTAATCTTTTAATAAACATTTTCCTTCGTCACTTGTAGGAAGTTTTTTAGTTTTAATTTCTGGTCGTAATTTTGACAAAAGAGGATCAGATGAAATCTGTAGCATATGAAATATGTCCTCATTTGCATTTTCTCAAGATGATTTCCTGGTGTTAAAAGCTCTAAAATATTTCTATTCTTCATTCCCCGATTCCTGGGCTTCTTTCGATAAGGTTCCTTTTGGAAAAACCGCTTGTTCAATTATCTTCTGGCCAGGGAATAAAATTTAGTTTGCTGAAGCTGGCATGTAGAACCAAGGGTACAATGTTATGGCCAACTTAGCGGTTTCGTAAATATTCTCCAAATTTAATTGAATAAATAGCATAATTACTCGTGATCACCCCAAAATTATTTTAAATCTTTAAATAAGAGTTGCATCAACTTTGGTTATTTCCGAAGTCATCGAATAGTTTTCAAAAAACCGTCTTGATGCATTTCCGATGTTAGTTGTTCCTGCCCCTTGTTTAACGATATCTACAAGTATCCCTAGTTTTGCTCGAAACGTATTTTTATTGCAATTTTAGTTTCTTTTTTTTTTTTTTATGGATTTCGTTGATCGATTTACATTAAAATTTTTAAAAGGTAAATTATAACTCAGATGTAGGACATACTCAATGAACCAGATTCTGACATGCCTCGGTGACATTCCGAATTTATGGGCTTTTATATTTAATTCCTTCTTCATCAGTTTTGGCAATCCATTCATTTCCGAAGGCTTGGCTCCACAAATGACACAGTTGCTTGCTGAAGTAGTGTTGGTAACAATTTAAGCTACTCTTCCATCAAACATTGTGAAAAGTAATAGATGTTTTACATTTGTATTGCGCCTGCCTCATCCAATTACAGAATCTCGCAAACATTTAGTTCCATTTTCCATTCTGTTCTTTTCACCTATGATAACATCTGGTGTCTCTTTCGTGCTGGAAAACTGTGTAGGTTGATAAAACCTGGCCGAAGAAGTTCGAGGGTTCTTTCACAGATCAATATCTTCCAAATTGTTTACTTGAAATGGATAAGTAAACAGAGAGAGACATATAATCTTCAAGGTTTTTATTTTACTTCGATCCTCAAATTAAATAATAACAATTCTTTGCAAGACCGGTTTCGTATTTTTATTTATTTTTTTAGCTTCTTCAGGTAGGTACATCTGACAAAATGACAATCGAAAAACAACATTAAAAATAAGTTAATTAAATATTATATCATCAAAATAAAAAATCTAAATGTAAATTATAGATCTGAATATGAATGTTTAATCCACATAAGAACGATCGCGGAGGTAGACGGAGGTGACTGAGAAACACTGTGATTTTTAAATCAAGTTATATTTTGACAAAAAATTTCAATTCTGCCTCTTCTTGTTCTATTCTTTGTCGAAATGAGTAATAAATCTCTTCTGAGAAAAAATAAGTGCATATACTGACTGACATGTAAAAATATAAATTAGTACGATTTTTCGGGCTTTTGCTTTCGGTTTCAAAAGCAAAACAATAGGGAATGAACAGTCCATATCAAATATACATCACACACCACACAAAAAAAAAAAAAAGTACAAAGTTAAAACATGATTTTTTTGAGGTTTTTACCGCTCTCTATGAAGGTATCGTTCTGAGTAAATACTATGTTTTTTTTATTTACTTTTCCCTAATGAACCTCTAACTTTTTGTTACAATTCGTAGTATTCTTAAAGTTGAAAAGTTTTATACTTGAAATAAATCCAGAATAAAAATTACAGTTTTAAAAAACTAGAAAAACACGCTTTTATAGCAAACCTTACTAAAAAGCTAAGTTTGGTTAACAATTTACAGCAGTCAGACTTTTTAATTTTTAGATTTCAAGGTTCGAAGCTAATTTCCTTGTACTAGTGATTTGTTTGCAATTTTAACACAGTTTACCCTAATTCAACTAACAATTTTTGGTTTTTTGACATATCTCAGAGTATGAATGGGCAAATGTTTTCTTTAAAAACCCTATCTTGCAGAAAAAGTAATGATCTACAACTTTTAGTATACATGTATTGATTGGATTAGCCATTTCTGTGTTTCAGACTCTTATAAGTTTTGTAAATATAACATTTACGATGAAACCATTTTTCTATGTTATTTCAAAAACCTGAAAAAGTTTAAAAAGTTTGGGTTTTTAGCCCCCCCCCCCCCCCCCCCAAAAAAAAAAACATTTTCCCCTTATCAAAATAAGTTTCATTTTTGATATTTTATTCTCAGGAACCATCTGGACCATATAAAAACATAAAACCTGCTACTCCAGCTTTTGCAACACAGACCCCATTTTGGGGGTAATTTAACTAGACTAAGTGAAAAGATTAGAACAAAGTTGTGTAATTATTGTATTGTCATTGGTCCTTGAAGCATGTGCAAATTTTCAAGTTAATGATATTGCTGAAAATCAGTGAAAATTATATTGAAAGATTCAGTTTCATACAGGTGATTGTAATAAAAGATATAGAAAATAAGTGTAATCTATGTAAATATATCATAAATATTGAAAAATGTAAATAAATGCAGAAATAAGATAGAAGTGTTTTTTATTTCAGTATAGTTCATTTGACACCTCAGTTCCCTCCCTTTTTTCCATAGTTAAATTCCTCTCTTAGTTCAATACATTTCCAGAGTTCTTTTAAAAAATGAACTATGTACTTCATTTGAACTAGTTCATTAGAAGGAACTACCTCAAAAGGAACTATTCCCAAAAAGGAACTACTTTGCCCACCTCTAGAAATCACCAAAGGGAAAACGTGGGATCCACAGCAATGGAAACTTCCACGTATTGGTTTGCTTTCTGGTCTTCCCACAATTTTCTAGATTTCAGGTCTACCCACAGTTTGTTAGTTTTCATGATACGCCTCGTTGAGCTCCCGTTTATTAAAAAGTTTTATTAATAATGGCTCGTTTTAGCACGATAGAGAAATAGAAATAATGAGAAATCATAAAGTCAAACTGAAGCCGTAAAACCTTCCTGAATTTCTCCTCGTCGTTCTGGAGGGGCAGCTCAATCAACGAAGAGAGAAAACCCTCTTCTCTTCTTCGGGAAAACATGGAGTCAATTGACCCCCTGTTCATTACAAAGAACTCCTCTTCCTCCATCAACAACCACAACACCAGTTTTCTTTTCTGCGGAAGCCAGAAAACGAGCTGATGAACTTCCAGCCGCAGCGTTTGGGAGCTACAAGCGGAAACACCCTCTCCCGCTTCTGAACGTGGCAGCTGCAGCTGGATGCAGCAGAGGCGGCTGGCTGCTCCATGCGGAACCCCACCTTAAGAGTAGTTGGTTTTCAAACTTCGGTACATTTATCCTGAAATAGAAACGAAAGAGTCCACTGCCATAGGCGAACAAAGACCTTGGCACGCCACGGCTCATTTGTAGCCACAATAATAAATATGTTACGTTGAAGGGTTAATGAAATAGTTTTTAGTTCATGTTTGTCTTCTAGTGGGGTGCCATCCGAATTCAGTACAACATTCCATTTTCTACATTAGTTAAAAAGTTGGGGAAAATATAGAAAAACCTCTTAACAACCCTGTAAAATAGCTCCGACTTGTGTACAAGAGGTGAAGATGGTTGAGAGAATGCCTTTTAAAGGGAACGCATTCTGCGATTATAATTAACAACCAGGAGCGGAACTAGGAGATTTGTCAGGGGGAGAGAAGATCAGTTTGCCTCCCCCTCCCTCCACCCTCCCACAACATTAAAATACAATACCTCCGTAAGCTATTTTTTAGATTCGGTAGTTGAAATTACATACTACATGTATGTTATAAAGAATTGTGTTATATTGTTAATGATATTATATTTTGAAAACTTTTTTTAATTATGACTGATCTTTTTTTTTCTTTTTTCTTTTCTTTTTTTTTTTTTTTAAACTTTTCAAATTTAGCCACTGCTTGAAATCAGCCGCCCGGGGCACGTGCCAACCCTGCCCCGCCCTTGTTCCGGCCCTGTTAACATTGTTTACAATATTAACAAAACAATTTTTATATTTTTATTCTTTTGTTTGTTACTAACATACATAGCTATTTTCTCCCATTATATATTTTTAATAAAGGATAATGGAACCTTCGCAGTGACTAGTCAAAGTGCCAGACTAGTGGGGAATAACGCTCCCCCGGGCTCCTGAGTTCAGTACACGGCACTCTTACACAACAGAACAGTATACTTTACATTTACTCATACACAAGGTCATATACAGTACTCACCTCAGGGCTACCTTCCCTGGGAAGACCCAAGGATGGGGGGTGTTTAGGCGCGGTGTAAAAGTATATCATTTTAATAGTTTCCAAAAGAGTCAACTTTAATTTTAATTACTGATTTTGTCTTCACCTTTCCAATTATGAAAACCAAAAATGAATTTGTAGTTAAGAATATTATTTTGTCAATTTTAGGTGATAAGTTTCATTTATTGTAGTTAGTCATTTGTTTAAAAATAAAACATATGTTTTTATGACGTCCAGTCACAACACTAATAAAATACGACAGTCTGGCATCTGATCGCAAGAACATCGCATCTCGTTTTAACCGCTTACATCCCATCCACAGTCTGGCATCTGATCGCATCTCGTTTCAACCGCTTACATCGACAGTCTGGCATCTGATCGCAAGAACATCGCATCTCGTTTTAACCGCTTACATCCCATCCACAGTCTGGCATCTGATCGCAAGAACATCGCATCTCGTTTTAACTGCTTACATCCCATCCACAGTCTGGCATCTGATCGCATCTCGTTTCAACCGCTTCCATCGTCAGTCTGGCATCTGATCGCAAGAAGATCGCATCTCGTTTTAATCACTTACATTGATTGTCTGGATTTTGATGTTATGAAGATCGCACCTCATATTATTGGTTTGCGCAGTCTTAGCTTCTAACGCTAGAAGAGAGCACCTCGTGTGAACAATGGTATTTGGATCCTGGAATAGCAAAGTGTGCACCACCCGCTACAGTTAGAGCAAACGCATTGAAGTGGAATAATCGCATTGAACTTCGCTCCTTTCATCGTTTAAAGAAGGTCATCTGGAGATAATTGTTCTTCACTTCGTGAGTTGGTTGAACTTTATTTTAAACATTTTTATTTAATTTACATTTTTCAATATATTAAGGTTAAACGATTTTCTTTAGTTACAAACTTTATTTATCTTGCTATAAACTATTTATAGATCTAAATTCTTTCTTAATTGTAAAATTTGTTTTAATTGAATATTTTCCATTGGATTTTTTTTTTTTTTTTTTTTTTTTTTTTTTTTTTTTTTTTTTTTTTTTTTTTTTTTTTTTTTTTTTTTTTTTTTTTTTTAAATACATATATATTAAATCTGTTACATCATTGGAAAGGATTATTTTATTTTGTTTTATATTTGCCCAATTTCTTGTTAGTTTCATATGTTTTAATAATTAAGGACGCTGCAGAACCGGCTGGAAAGGGGATAGTGGTAGGCAGCCAATAAAGGTAAGCCCCTCTTCCCAACAGGGGGTATAGTCTAACCACCAGTTGTTCCGAGGATACGGGGCCTCTAGCACTGGGCCAATCACCCGTCTGGAGTACAGCAGATTCAGAGAAACTTACCTAGCCTCGGATGTGGACAGTCTTCACGGAATCGACATGGCGCGCTTAAGGATATACGAATGGGAACATGGAACATTGAGACTTTAACTGGAAAAGAGGTTGAGCTGGTGGAGGAAATGAAGAAATACAAAGTAGAGATTCTTGGTATAAGTGAAGTAAGGAAGACAGGCAGCGGTGAAATGAAGTTAGCCGGAAATTACTCCTTAATTTATGTTGGAGTTCCTAAAGGGATTTTCGCCAAGGAAGAGGTAGGCCTAGTAATGTCGTCCAATATGCTAGATCATTTAGAGGACTGGGAACCAATATCTCCACGATTGATCGTAGCAGATTTTAAGATGTCCAATGGTAGTGTTTCCATAGTCCAGGTGTATGCACCAACCGAAGGTACTAGTGTTATGGAAAAGGAGGCATTCTACTCGGATTTACAAAAAATTGTAGATAAAGCTAAGGGAAAAGATCAGTAATCCTGAGTGGGGATTTTAATGCCTGAACAGGAAATGATGTTAGATCAGGGTATGGCGTTCTGGGGAAGCATGGAGGTGAAAATGCGAAAAATAACAATGGGCAGCGGCTAATACACTTTTGTGTCGATAATGACCTCCTCATAGGGAATTCATTCTATCCGCACAAGAGATAACATAAAATTACTTTTTCGTCCTTGGAGCGAAACAGTATAATTGACTATTTTATATATGACCGGCACATTAGACAATATTTCGCTGATGTCAAGATTGTGAGAGGAGCAGAAATAGGCAGTGATCACCTTCTGCTAGTTGCCGATACAAAGATAATCTTAGACTACAAAAGAAAAGCGAAGGTATTTAAGACCCTGAATGTTAGTGCCTTGGATGATCCAGAAAAGAGGTCCCGCTACACGGAGAACCTAGAAGATAAATTAAGAACAATACCTTTCGATGGAGACGTAGAAAATATCTGGAGGACTCAGAAAAGCAGTATGTGGGGTCAGGAAAACATCTAGTAAGGGGAGGCGGACTGACTGGTGGACCGAAGACCTTCAGCGGATAGTTACTCGGAAGAAGCTTGCCTGGAAAGCATACCTCCAAGATAGAAACGAGGAAAAACTACCGGAGAGCCAGGAATGAATGCAAGGTAGCCGTAGGCCAGGACAAGAAGCGCTCTTGGGAGGAATTCGGTAAAAAACTGAGTAAAGACCATCGTGAATCCATTAGAACATTTTGGCGAAAAATTAAATGTTTAAGGGGAAACAAAAACAAGCCTGTCAGAAACGTAAAATATATCGATGGATCCCTGCGTACCGACAAGGAAAAGATCCTGAACAGATGGAAACAACATTTTCAGGAACTATTTCCGAGAATCCAGAAATTCGTCACTGCCAAGAACGTAAACCCTCTACTCTGGAAAGCCTAGAGGTGATAGAAGAAGAGGTAGAAGACGCTATCCAGACTCTAAAAACAGGAAAGGCACCGGGAAGGGATGGTATCCCCAGAATGTTTGAAATACGGTGGACAAGAACTCCTTAAAGCCCTTCAAAAGTTATTTCAGGAAGTATATGATAGGAAAAAAATTCCCAAGGACTGGGAATATAGCATAATCCTTCCAATCTATAAAAAAGGCAATACCACGGATTGTAATAATTATAGACAAAGGGTGTGCCAGGAGATGTGATTGAGGCAGTGAAGTCAACCTACGAGGGAGCCACTGGAGTGATAAGAATAAATGGCACAGAATCAGAACCTTTCCCAATTGCAAGAGGAGTTAGACAGAGAGATAGTTTATAAACTTTATGGACGAGATCCATAAAATCTGCAAGCGTCGGCCTGCCTGAACTAAAATTGGATACTGGAATATGAGAACAGTCCTCGTACAAAGCTTTTTATATGCCGATGACATTGTTCTCATCTCCGATTCTAAGGAGAAACTACAGCAAGCACTGGTAGAATGGGAAGAAGAGCTGCTGAGGAAAGGTATGCGAATAAATGCCTCCAAGAGTAAAGTGCTAGTTATGGCGAGAGAGGAACAGGAAGATGTCCAATTGGTTTGCAGCGGAGAGGTTCTTGAAGTGGTGAAGGGTTACACCTACTTAGGTACCGTAATTACTGACTCTGGTAAGATAGATGCGTAGATTTCAAACAGAATATCGAAGGCAAATCAAGCATACTACCAGATCACTAGCAGTATCCTCAGCTGCCGTGAAGTGGATAAAAAGACAAAGATGCACATCTTAAGTCAGTATACCTGCCGATTCTCACCTACGGCGGAGAAAGCTGGACCATGTTGGACAAACATTACAGTCGCATAACAGCAGCGGAAATGAGGTTCCTACGTAGATCGGTGGGGGAAAACTAGGAGAGATCGCATTAGAAACGAAACTATAAGAGAGCAGCTGGAAGTGTCCGAACTCAAAACCACTTTGGGAAACAGGCAACTAAAGTGGTTTGGATATGTCTGCCGCATGAACGAGGACATGGACCCTATAAAGGTATTAGAGGCTCGACCCACCGAGAAGAGACCACGAGGGCGTCCCAGAGTTTCGTATCAGGATTTTATACAGAGGATTGGAGTTAGAAGAGGCAAATCATTCAACCAAATGAAGCGGTTAAGCGGACACCGGGAAGAGTGGCTGCGCTTGATAGAGGCTCCTCGACGCTAGAAATGGCACTGTGAGGAAGACAAAGAAGAAGAGAAGAAGATAATGGAACTGCATAACTTCTATTCTAATGGCAGATATGCGTTACCAAATTATACTAGACACCTAGATATCTTCAATATCTTGCATTTATATTTATAAATAAATCGTTTAGGGCATTAGGTACTTTCCATTGCCTTTTTTATCAACTAGCAATGTGGTACAAGTCAGTATGAATAGGTGTTTATTTTAATTTACAAAATGAGACATAATTTTATATCTTTCAAATATTTTGTATGGATAGGGGAAAATGAATTTCACCATTTTTTTAATCTGATGGTGTTGAAAAAAAACCTATCTAAGTTAGGTAATAGCTTAAAACGTCCAAAAATAATTTTGATCCCTGTTTCATGGAATCTTAAAAAACTTTTGATGATTTAAGTAAGCATAGTTGGTGAGGAGACAGCAGCCATAATACTGAAAGAAACATAAGAGAGGACTGACTCAACCCAGGTGTGTTGGCAGCCCATGGGTGAAATTACACAACATAATGGTGCTACTTAACTTTACCTCTACAGGGAGTAATAAGTGGCCATAAATAGTAGCCTATGGTGTCTGTCCTGTTAGCTGAGTGGGTTTACCATCAAAAAAGTGTTATTGGTAACAAGTGAGTAAGTACACACTATTGCATTCATACAAACTACACATGGTCCTCTATTCTCCATATGGTTCTGTAAGAAATTAGCTAAACAATATTTCATTTATTGCTTATTTATGCTTATGAGCAAATAGCAGTGTTTATTATCATTATCTTTCCAGTGATGGGATGAATTTATTATTGTTTCCTCTAGCCTGTTATTCCTACGCTAATTATTTACTAATTGTAACTGAATAATTATAGCTAGTTACTTAAAATAGAATCTCTTTTCAGTGTGGTTATTTCTCCAGAAGTAGTTACTTGCCCAAAGCTTTGCAAGTATGTCAATTAATGGATAAAACAGTCGATATTAATAAAGTTCCCCCAACTTTTGATGGTAAATTATACTGTTATAATTAGATTTTAAAAATAACTTTTTAAAATGTTGAATTTGCTTATGTCATACATTGGTTGTGATGAAGCTAATGTTCTATTTGTTGGAACATTTTAGAATATGTTAAATTATTTGTATTCAATCTCTTAGTCATGTAAATTTTGGACTTGGATTTTCAGACTTAATTTACTTTCAAAATCTTAACCATGTTACCACTCACCTCTCAATTGTTGTAATACATATATCGCCACAAATATGTTATTATTATGTTACTTCAATGCTAAGGTTTAAATAAATTAAATTCTTTGGAAATACAGTACGCATCTCAATATTTAATATCAAAGGAACAGCGGCAAATGTCCCAAGTGCAACAGCCTCTTCACTATTGAACATTTGATAGAGCAGTGCCTTTTTTTTTTTTTTTAGAAAATTTTTTTTTTTTTTTTAATTTTCATTTATTCATATATTTACAAATGTACAAAATAATAAACATCATGTAAATGTGTTGATAATGAATACAATGGCATGTAAATAACTTGTGAAGAACTACTCACTAATAGCACTTCAATAAAAATCTACACTAAAAGGTCTCTAGGCCATATTCTTTTAAGACGCCTCGGAGGATTATCGGGAATTGAGTGGGAAGCAAGTTGGGAGACTAGTGGATTGGAGTGGTTATGAAGCTTACTATGGAAGTATAGGTATCTAGTCTTGGCTAAATCAGGAACATTAAGATCTTTATGGATAAGTTTATTGGTCACAAAGTAAGGAGCATTGAGGATTTTTCGAAGGATTTTGGATTGTATGGATTGGATACGAGATGAATTGGATGGTTTAGTGGAGCCCCAAAGCTCAACTCCGTTTGTCCAAATTGGTCTAATCACAGTCATGTAAATGAGTCTTTTGAAATTAATTTGGAGCTTTGAATGTTTGTCTATTAAATGTTGAAGTAGTCTGTAACGACAAGCGATTTCATGTCGTTTTAGTCTTGTATATGGATTCCAAGTAAGACGTTTGTCCAAGTGGAGTACTAGGTAGCAGATCTGTTCAACAAGGATTAGTGGAATATCATCAAAGGATACTGTAGGACAGGAAGTCGTAGGTTTACGAAAAAGAGTAAAGGTTATTAGATGTGACAAAAAAATTATTAGAGAAACATTTTTAACCTGATATCTCAGTGGCTCTTAGAAACTGTCAAACAAATGTTCAAATGAATGTAAATTTACTTTCTGAGAATAATTTAATTAAAAATTTATAATTTTTTTTTTACTATTTAAACATTATTATTTATTATAATTCATAGTGTCTACTGACAGGTGCTAATGATTAATAAGATTTATAAACATTACAAACAAACCAACCTCATTCGTTCGTTCATTGGATTGTCACGATAGCCCGTATAGGAGGGCCTCGATCTCCTTCATCTCCAGTGATGTACACCTATAGCCTTCAGGGAGGTCTCAACATCTAATGATCGTAGTCGAGGCCTCCCATAAAGGAGTTTCTCGGGGATCGTATTAGGGTTCATCCTCTTCAAGTGTACATTAGTTTACGATTACGTCTCAATCACCACATCCGGATGTAGGAGGAAATATCTCTCATTATAAATAACTGCTGGAGTTCCTTATTCACCATGTTCAGCTCTTACTGAACAAAATATTCGACAGAGAACCTTTCTCTCCCAGACTTTTAGAACTCTCTTGTTCTCTGCCGCTAAAATCCACGATTCACTGCCATAGGTGACAATCTGCCTTACTAATGTTTTGTAAATTATAATCTTTGCCTTCCTTGAAAGGTATATCCTTCCTTGATAGGCATATTTAAAAATAACTATGAAAATACAGCAAATAATAATTAAGTCATGTAAAATACAATACCATTAAATCATGACTACCAAATGAGTACTAACAGCAATAATAAATGTATAATGAAATTAAGAGGAATGATTAGAAATAACAAAAAATAGGAGTCAATATTTTAATTTGCATCTAATCTCATTTTTGTTTTATCTTTAATTCTTAATTTATTCATTCTGATTGCAGATGTTATTATGGCTACATTTGATAAGCTCACTCCTTTTGAACAATTATTGCTTAAATGTGGAGCTATTCTTGGAAAGGACTTTAAAAGATATGCATTAGTTTACATGATGGAGTTTCCTTCTGAATCTGCCTTGTGTGAAGGTGTAATATGTGTACAGAATTTTATGCACATGCGCCTCATACACTTTTGTATGATTTATATATAAATTTACTTACAGCTGTAGAGGTTTTGTTCAGAATGGATATTCTTGGATGTGCCAATGTTAAGAGCAAACGAGAGTTTGATGAGAATATTTTATCATCACCTGTACCAGTTGCTGAATGTAGTTGTGACACTGTTCCCTGCAGTAAGTAATAATTCAATTTAATAAGAAAACTAAAGTAAGTTTTTTTTGGTATCTATTAAAGTAAAAAATCTTAAAATTATTCCCAATACTTCCTTTCTCAAAAAAAGATTGTTTTAGAAATTTCTCAATGCACTATTTCTACTTTAAAATGTCTCAATTACTATGGCCACTTTCTCATGTTTGATACATGCAGTCTACTGGCTATGTCATCAATTTTCTCCCAATTTGATTCCTGGAGTATTGTATATGAAATCTCTGGAAACCTCTAGTCCAATCTAAACTAGATTAACAACTGAATCGTATGATTTATCTCCTGAATACCTTAATTTTCCATAAATATTGACACTTCAAATTACCCTTTCCTTTCTAATGTGACATTTCTTCAGACATCCTTCCCTTTATCAATTTATCTAATTCCAGTTTCCATAATATATCTCTGAACTTAGATTTTGACCTTCTGGATATTCCTACCATCCCCTTTCCTGCACATCAGGCATATATTCTTGCTCACCATAACATTGCATTTATTTGTCAGAGATCATTCTTTGTCTGAATTTTTAAGAGCATCCATTTCTACTTCCATAGCATTTTGATACTTAACACATTATTATACAGCGAGAGTACCTCTTAGTGTAAAAAAAAAAAAAAATAGGTGAAACTAGATCAAAAATGCCGCAAATCTCACCTTTCTGTTCCAATCCGTTGCAGATATATGATAAATCAAATACTTTTTTGAGGAAACCACGTTTTTTGCCATAGAAGCTGTAATATCTCCATTTTGTTTAAATATTTTTCAAATTTTGACCACATTTTCGGATTTAGCATTAAATTTCCTGTAAGAGCTGAGTACATGTAACCTTGAATTTTACAAACTTGGGATCAAAAGAACAGTAACTTCCCGATTCACCTTATTTAAGTTATTATATTACTTCAACAGTCACCGTTTTTTTTTTTTTTTTCGAAAAAACTATCTACAAAACTGCAACTCTCACAAAAAAACTTGCAAATTTAGATTAAAAAAATAGGTAGAAATGTCTTCACCTGTAAAAACAGACTGATCTGCCCATAAAATGCACCTCAAAAAGTGGTATTCTTCAACACAATCTGCATTCAAAAGCTAACGGCAAAATTGAGGTCTATGTTCATTTTCATTGGATTTTGAACCTTACACTGAAAATCTAATCAAATAAATCCTTAATAATAATAATAATAAATAAATAAATGTAATAACCTAAGATCCTTTGATCTGGTGTCGCTTTATTGACAGTTTTCCTTTATTTTCTATTAAACAATAATTTTTTTTCTTTGCTTTTCATTCCAATGAAGACTTCATTATGTTTAAAATCCGCATTTCCATTAAGGGATTGTCGTAATGTTTTATTTACACAAGTAACTGATTTGTATGCCAAATGAGAACACCATGTTTTTTTTTTCGGTTTCCAAAGTAAATTATTCCATGTAATCAAAACAGAATCATTACTTTTAATATATCATTCGAAAGCTGATTAAATTTGCAAGTTTTTGTGAGATTTGCAGTTTTGTGGATAGTTTTTTCGAAAAACGGTGAGTGTTGAAGTGATATAAGACATTGTAACTTCCATTTATATAAGGTGAATATCAAGCTGTTTTTTAGATCCCAAGTTTGTAAAATTCAAAGTTACATGTACTCTGCTCTTATAGGAACTTTAATGCTAAATCCTAAAATGTGGTCAAAATTTGAAAAATAATTAAACAAAATGGAGATATTACAGCTTTTATGGCAAAAAACGTGGTTTCCTCAAAAAAAGTCTTTGATTTATCGTATATCTGCAAAGGATTGGAATAAAAAGGGTAGGTCTGTGTCATTTTTCTACATTTTTGATCTAGTTTCACCTATTTTTTTTATTTTTTCACTAAGAGGTACTCACCCTGTATTCATAGGTTTTCCATAATTTTTTTTTTTTTTTTTTTTTTTTTCGAATCCCCATCTTTGGGGTATGTCAGATCAATCACTTTCTAGATGCTTGTGCTTTCTTTTTCTCCCAATAGTTCTTCATTCTCTCAGATCTCCTCCTCCTTTCGTCCTCTGAAATGTGGATCGGTTTTCTGGTGTTGTTCTTAGCTTGGAACCTCTTAGTTTTGTCCTTGGTTATGGCCCTGGCTGTACCATTCTTTAACATGACTTCGGAAATCCATAGCTCTTTCAAATCCTTTTCCTCTTCTCTAAACCAATTGGGTTTAGTCTTCTTTTTGTAAAAGAAGTCAAAGATTTGCTTTGTTACTCTGTCAGGATTCATTCGTAATATATGTCCATAGAAATCAATCCTCTTTTTCCGCATTGTATCTGATAATCTCTCTGACTTCACGTATAGGGCTTTATTCCTATAGAAAACTAGTTTGTTGTTTAGGAATTTGGGAACCATGATCTTCCTTAAAATTTTCCTCTCCTTGATTTCCAGTTTTTCGATTTGCCCTTTCCTCCCCATGACCAGTGTCTCTGCTGCATAAAGTACTTTGGGCTTAATTACTGTGTTATAATACCTTATTTTGGTGTTCCAAGAAAGGGTTTTCTTATTGTATGTGTTTTTGGTTTTCTGGAAAGCTAATTCCATTTTGGTCCTTCTCATTTCCATTGCCTTCTCTTCATGGTTGTTCCAATCAATCCATTCCCCTAGGTACTTGAAATTCCTGACCACCTCGATTTTTTGAGTTCCCACTTTAACTCTCTTGGGCATGTCCAGCTTTTTCATAATTTATGATTTAATATATTTTTTTTTTATTTCTGACTACTAGAACTTAAAATTCTACAATAAAATAAAATTTATATTAATCTGTAGTTAATTAAATCATAATTAAAAATTAATAAATACATAAAATAACAATTGAAAAACAGAAAAATAAATAATTAATTTCAACAAGATTGTCCTAAAATGCCATTTGTTGATTGTATATGATATATAAACAGTAACATTACCAAGATTTTTTTTTTTTTTATTTATTGATTTTTTCTTTTAAGAGAAAGAGACAGAGAGAGAGTGAGAGAGTGAGAGAGAGAGAGAGAGAGAGAGAGAGAGAGAGAGAGAGAGAGAGAGAGAGAGAGAGAGAGAGAGAGAGAGAGAGAGAGAGAGAGAGAGAGAGAGAAAATCCCCAAATGGATATTTGTGTGAATTTCAGGTCGATTATCATTCCCCAAATATGCATTCTGTGAATTTTTAAGTTTTAAATTCTCGATTCTTGCATCAACCATTTATCAAACAATTCCAGTAAATCAACGCATTCAATTTCATACTAGGGCTTTGTACTCCATCAGAGAACAAATCATGAAATGCAATGAATGTGTTCATCAAGAAATACTAATAAGCATAGAAAATAGGATGGATTCATCAACCTGTGAGGTAAATAATTCAGAAACAGATAATCTGGCAAATATTAAAGTTACATTAGAACAATTGCGTCGATCTGATCCTTATAAAGACTTTAGAAGAAGAAGAAATTCAGTGAGAAGAGCTGCTATTGTTTCATTTGATGAAAAAAAGAATAAAAATAAAGTAACCCTTGGTAAACGGCATGGAATTCCTGACACACAGTTTAAATTGGATTTGGATGCTTTAAAAGAAATGGCAGAAAGGAGGCAAGAATCTTTAAATGTTAAAGTTAAAAGATTAGTTCATAAAGGTGGTAGTCGAAGTTTCCTGAAGGATCTCTTTGTAAGTATATAATTTGATTTTTATTAACATACTTATTAGTTTACAGCTAAACAATCTAGTGTATTTATATTAATTAATAAATATATATTCAGATAATATAATATCATTTGATAATTACAGATACTCCTAATCAGTCATTGTGTTTGTTAATTTGATATTTTTCAAGTTATTATTTTTTTTTAGTTTAGGTAATTAAAATAAAATATTTGCAATGAATAAATGAGCAATGTATATGGAAGACTCACTTATCTTGTAATCAGGAAACATTTTTCTTTGAGTATACACAGTTCTAAAAGCAAAAGAAACCTATTAATAATCTTAAATAATTAAGTTATTTATATAAGAAACATATTCTATAAAATTTAGTAATGCCTTTAATTAATAGGTGCCATGAAAACAAATTAATACAGCTTGATAAAAAAAAGTTAAAAAGATTCAGCTCCCAAATAATGTTTTTGTAAGAAATAATATTAGAAACTCCAAAATCTCAGCACAGAACTGCTAATGGGGTTTTCCTGTTTTTCAACATCTTTTTCTTAGTTCACCTGATGTATCTATTTTATAATATTTGAGGTACAGTCAAAGTCAAAATTATTCCTACATCTGGAACAATACTTCTTATTTCCATTTTTTTTTTCCTCTATACGTTTTGGCCCCTTTGAGCATTTCAATTTTTCACTTGTCGGTTAATATTACTCTGTTTCAAAAATCACAATCATATTTTTTGTGATCTTTGTCTTATAGATAAATATATATGTTCTCTCTTTAAATCCAAAAGTTTCCTTATTCCCAACTTTTTTAATGTCTTGGACTATTGAGTGAAGTCTGTTCACTATTTTGCTGATTTGTTTAAGCGGCTGTAACTCATTACATAGACACACTATAATCTGTCTTTCCTTTCTGGTCATCTCTCTTTGCATCCCATTTTCAATTTATGAACAGCAATAATAATCACTAATGAGCGCTACACCTCTCGAAATGACATCTAGGTAAAGAATAATAGGAGGCATTCCTCGAACTATTAAGACAGGAGGTGGAAACATTAAAGTGTAGTGTATAAATAATTTTGACTGTTAGTTATAAGTGTATCTTACAATAATATATTAGGTATCAAGATAAATTCAGTGAATTTCCTTTTGAAAAATATTATATCTATTGCATAGTCATGTATGCAATATTATATATGTTTAAATTAAATAAAAATTTGTCAATACTTGATAACTTGTTTAAATCTATAGTTACCATCACTTGAAAACAAAGGATTTAAAATATATTTTTAAATAAGCATAATTAAGTTGTATTAAAACTTCACATCTTATTTCTTCTTTACTATTATTTATAATTTTGCTTTTAATTTTTCTATTCAGTTACCATTATTTTTTGCAATTCAATTTATTTGTATTCCCTATCCCCTCTTTTGGCTTTTCATCAACTTTTATTTGCTCTTACATGAAATATTCATTGACTCATTTTCATGTCTAAAGTCACTACTATTATCAGATATTTTTCTGGTTTTCATGGAACTTAATTTAATCTACAACCCTCTCATAGGAATACGGAAATGAACGAAAACGAACAGAACTCATAGAATGTATAATTTAGCCTTAGGTATTTATTGTCAGGAATATTTTTTGTAGCCATGTTTTGTATGAGTCTGTTTGGATGGTCATACAGTTTGTTGTGAAATATTATTTATTTTGTTTTGATGTGGTCCAGTACAGTGAATATGTGTAGGTTTGTATGCAATATTCTATTACTTACGTATCATGAAGATCGTGTATTAGTAGTAATGTTTGTAGTTTGTATATGTGAGTTTTTTTTGGCTGAACGATAAATCTATAGTGTGTAAGTCCATATGAGTTTTAATAAGTAGGTCTATGTATTGGGAGTTGGAATTAATTTTAAAGGATTTTTTTTTTTTTTTTTTTTTTTTTGAGCATTTATTTAGAAAAAATGGTACAATGTATATTATTCAAAGTATTGTCCATCGCTAGCGACTACTTTTTCCCATCTTTCTGGCAATTTACGGAGACCAGCTCGGAAGAAGGCTTCGTCTTTTGAGGCTATCCATGAATCCACCCATTTTTTGCAATCTTCATAAGAAGTGAACCGCTGGTCAGTCAGGTCGTGTGTCATGCTTCGAAACAAGTAGTAGTCAGAAGGAGCAATGTCTGGAGAATACGGCGGGTGGGATATGACCTCCCATTTCAGCATTTCCAGGTATGTTTTGACCGGTTTAGCAACATGCGGCCGAGCGTTGTCATGTTGCAAGATTACCTTGTCGTGCCTTTCCCAAAATAGCGGCCGTTTTTCCTTCAGTGCACGGCTCAAACGCATCAACTGAGTTCGGTAGAGGTCTCCCGTGATCGTTTCATTCGGTTTCAGCAGCTCATAATAGACTCATAATAAACCTCCGAAACCAGTACTCACAAGTGGAAATCGATGGAGCATAGTCCCCATAAGCCTCGCAAACTAACCGATGGGCTTCAGCTGCTTTTTTTTTTCTTCAAAATGAAAGCAGAAAAGCAAAGCTTCCCGCAAATTCGTCTTACTTGGCACAAAAGTTGACATGTTTAGAGAGCGAAAAAAATAATGTTGTTCTTCACACTTCAGAGAAATGACACCTACTGAAAATCAAAGCTAAATGATGACGCTTCAACATGAATATAGCAACAAGTTGGCCCGATGGGATTAGAGACTAGTAATACCATCTCTTATCAATCCTTTAAAATTAATTCCAACTCCCAATATTTAGGTGCTGTCATAGTTTAAGGGAGGATCTTCTTTATAGCGTGGAAAACAACAGTTATGGACGCTTTTTTAAAGCAAGTCACGCCTGTTAAACACGAGGGGCCCAGGTGATCCTTCTATAAAATGTTAGTTCTAAGTATTTTACTGTGTTAGGGTGCGGAATTGGTTTGTTGTCAAAGTATAATGATGGACATGTGTGGTGTTGTAGTGTGAATGAATCCAAATTTTAAAGCAGTCTTGAAGAGTCAATGAAGTGTATCTTGTGAAAATGGCTGTATTTTAGGTGTAAGTAAGTTGCTGTTAAAGAGTTAATGTCAAGTGGGATGTCATATGTATATATTATGTATATGGGTGGTGCAAGGATCGAAAATTGAGGTGCCCCAGCCATTTAAGGTCGCATAGAGGATATCTCTGAATCTTGTCGGACAGCAAAAAAAACATGCCAGAAAAAAAAGATTGGAGAATAAGATAATAAGTTGGTGGAAGGAGAGATTTTAATTTGAAGAGAAATCCTTGGTCCCATACTTTATCAAATGCCTTAGCTACATCAAGAAATACTCCAGTAGCATAAAGCCTTTGCTCAAGAGCTGTTGAAATATAGTCAGTACCTCTGTGCAATTGTTGGGTCATCAATTGTAATGAGCAGAATCCAAATTGATGATTAGGTGAGTCAGTATTATGTCAGTTTTTCTGTTTTATAAGTTTTTCAAAAATTTTGGAATAGAGAGGAAGCCAACTAATAGGTCGGTATGAAGAAACTAAGGTACTGTTTTTGTTAGCTTTAGGTATCATTAAAATGTGTGAAAATTTCCATTGCAATGGGAATTTCATGGTCCTAAGTATAGCATTATAGAGTGTAGTGAGAAAGACTACAGCTTTTCTGGCCATTTCCCTGAGCAACTCAGCGGTAATAAGATCATAACCAGAGGCTTTCTTTTTAAGTATTTTTCTAATAACCTGAGAAACTTTGGAGGGAGAAAAGACAGAGGGTGGTAATGTCATTGAAGAGGAATGTCTAATGTATCTTTTACATAGATTTTATGTATTTTGATTTTGATTCTATATTTGGAAGGTCCATCATATGTAGTGTGAAAACAGAAGAAAGATGTTCGTGAATCATCCTCTCCCCATAAAGGTGCTGGCACCTCATGGTGTATGAGTAAGTTTTTTGGCCTTCCAATGTCAATCAAAAAGCTTTCAGCATAAGTGTTGTAGCTTGATCTCTTAAATTTTTTTATTAGTTTTTTTTTTAGATTCATTATTAAGTCGATTGTATGTCTGTTAGTCAGCTAAACCTTAAGTGCTTTTCTCTTTGTTCTGATAAGATCACTTATGTATTACGGATACTTTGGTTCATAGTTTTTTTTGCTTTATGAAATTGATGAAGACCATGAAGCTTCTTGAATGCTCGTGGTCAAGATTTCCTCTGCTTCCTCAATTTTTTTTTTTTCTTGTTCCTTGAGTTTTCTTCTTGTTTCCTTGAGTTAGGGATTGATAAAAAATAAATAAATAAATAAAAACTTTTACATTTTCAGTTGTTTGATTTCCATCATAAGTAAAAAGTAAGTTTAATATAATGATTGATTGGTGCAGAAAATATCTCAATATACATGTTTGTATAAAATACAATCACTTTGATAAATGTGCACCTAAGATTTTTTTTTTTTTTTTTTTTTTTTTTTTTTTTTTTTTTTTTTTTTTTTTTTTTTTTTTGTTTTTTCTAGAATCCTACTGTTGAGGAAGACAATGAAGATACTTTCCAGGTGTATGTAGGTGTGTATTTTTATTAAATGTTTTGATTTATCTTGATTTTTAATAATAATTTAGCTATTTTATCAATCAGTTCTTACTTCTCTCCCAAATATTAATTGAATAATGGTTAAACTAATTAGTAAAGAAAGATGTTATGAGATGATAGGAATGATTTATTTTCTTTTTTTTTTTTTAAGTTTCATCTAAATTTTTTAATAATTATTAGAAAGAAGACAATAACAATAATTTTTTCATTGTTCAAGACAATAATTTTTTCACTGTTCTCATATATGTTTATATTTCCTTCTATCAATTACTTACTAATTAAAAATGGATTTTTTAATTTTCAGGAGACATATTGAATATGATCCGGCTTTCAGAAAGGTTTCGCTCAGGACGACGAAAAAAAAGAACAAGTTTAAATGATATTGAATATTATAAGCCTAAAATTAATTGCACTTGTTACAGTGTTGGAATAGAGATTTTTCGGAAATTGATTTATCATTCCCGATCAGCAGGTAAATTTATTGATTGATTACAAAAAGCATCTAGATATTAATTATGTACCTATTTCTTAATAACATATCTTGATCCTAAAATTCTGTACATCAACTATAACTGGCAAAATCAGCTAGTGAGCAACTGATATGGCTGGCTAATTGTCATTTATGCATTTAAATAATTTGATATTATTATTGTCCTTTATTTTATTTGGCCTAACAATGCATCATTACAATATGGAAATGAGATAAATATAAAAGATAATCTTGGCATGAGATAGACAGTGTCCAGTGGTGACTAGAACACTCCTGCCCTCCAACTGCATTACATTTTATAAGATGGAAATTGTATAAAACCTATTTGATTTCTTCATAATTCTATCACCTATTGTTAGAGATATTTAGGTATATTTTTGTGTATTCCTCCGTGTCTCTCAATATATAGGGTCTTATGACACTGCTACGTACTTACTTCTTGACATTGTGATGTTTTCCTCAGTTGGAGAGGTCTCTCTGAGCTACCCCACCTCTTCAATCAAGTAAATAAATAAAAACTTTTACCACCAAAACCTTTGAACTTCACAACTTACCACCATTGTTACTATACTATTCTTATGAAATTATTCAGATTTTTCATTTTTTTAATATAGTATTGTATTTTGTTCAAAAATATTTTTTGTATGAACTGTAAAAAGTTCCATTTGATTTTGTAAATAAATGAAAAGACGTGATATTGCAAGCCTGGAAAATAATTTCAGTAACTGTCACCTCTGAGGTTTGACTTATTCATAAGCCATATAGCTTTTTTATCCATTTCTTTCCCAGTTTCGGCTTAGGAGACATCATCCACCTATCTACTCTTAGCTGTTGCCTTGTCATTTATATATCTATCTCCCTCTTCATACAATTCACTGTGATGCCTCTAGGTAGATCCCTAGGTATGCTTCCTTCCTTTTCCACTCATTGCTGGGTCTGATCACCTGCATGAGATTAAACTCTCTCCTTGAAGTATGAAGACATCCTTTTGCTCAACCTTTGACTAAATATTGAGGCTGATTCCTCTAATGAATACTACCTATATGAGAAGTCTCGAGATTGATCCCTTTGTTCACATTCATTTATAGTGAGGTCTGGGGGCTGAACTCCCATTCACATTCCATCTTATTTTCTTATATTTCCTCTTCTTAACCCTTCACAGACTACTCCACTACCATGAGATGCTTTTGCAGATGATCATGCAAATAGTCAACACCTGATGTAATGAACTATAAATCTTGACTATTATAACTATTATACAGATGAAAAACACACTACAGAAGCTTGCTACCTGCATATACTTAATCCAGTTTGGATTATCTTTTCTCAAATATTCTCAACTTAAATCCTCTTTCAATTACATATACACTGTATAATTTTTAGGTGGTAAAATAATCTGAAAAGTTCTACTTACTTGATGGTATAGAAGTTTTAATCCTAATTTTGTTACTTAAACACCTTGATATAATAGCTCTCTATGAATCTAGAATTTCTCAGTATGCTGTAAAGCTAAATTTTAATCTGTTTTTTTCCTATGGATTGCTGATTAGATGCAGAATGTATAGTTAGAAATTACAATTTCTTGTATGTTGTATTTTTATTTTTTGTATCTGTTTTATATGGATAGGGATTCCTAGGCCTGTTGCTAATTCTCTAGTAATCTTATTAGAACTCTGAGATTGTTAATAGCAAAGCCTTGTGACAAATATATGCCACTTTTGCTCTCCAATGTGTACTAAGCATTTATTTACTATCATATAAATAATTTTTATTCTACAAATTTTATATTATACTTTATTTTAGTAAATATGATTTTAACCTGGCATTGGTCGCTGGGTGAGCATTTCCCTCACTTCTTTAATTTTCATAAGAAATGCAGTTTTATGTTGCCAAATATGTAGTTATAAATAGTAAATAAATGTCATCAAAATGTATCAATAATTGTAGTATGTTGAAAAAATACCCCAAAAAAATGTTTTTATATTGATTTTGGTTTAGTTGCTATAAACTTCCTATAGATATGTGCCTCTTCAATATTGAAACTATGATGGAGGGACAGGAAATGAAAAAAAACTTGTATGTATGAAACAAAATTAATACCTATATTAAAAACATGATTTATTTTTCAGAGCTAAAAATAACAGAACTTAAGTATTTAGTTGAATGTGCTGTGCATCACACCAAATATTCCCAATTCCAATCTGCCTTGAAACTTCTTTTGGAAGCTAGAAAGCTGTATCAAGTAAGTCCAGGAAGTAAGAAAAATAGTTAGTTTATTTAAAAAATGAGTAAATTGTGAAAATAATTAATGGCAGTAGTGATGGATTTAATCACATAATGCATTTAATAAATGTAATACATTTACATACATACATTTAATGAATGTATGAACATGTAATCAGCATAAATGGTGAGGACAGTGCTAGGATGAGTACCTAAAATACTTCCTTGAGGAACACTGGCAGATTGGGTAAAGAGGGAAGAATAGGAAAAGTTATGATTAACTTTGAAGGTTCTATCACTGAGATAAGAGTGGATAATAAGGAAGTATGTAGAAAGTAGGAATTTACAGAGTATGTAAAGCATTCCCGAGTGCCAGACTCGGTCAAAAACTTGTTCCACATCGAGAAAGGCTCCCTTGCAGTACATTCTGTGCTCCAATGCGGTTGAGACAAGGTCCACCACATGATGCCATTGCTGGATTGTGGATTGTGATGTTCGGAATCCAAACTGATCAGGAATTATGAGATTGTAATCTAGGATGGGATACAAGCATTTCAAGATGGGTTTTTCTAGGATTTTACCCATGATTGGTATGAGAAAGAATTCCCAAGGATCAGGAAAATATGTTGTTCTGATTACAGCATTATATTATATAATTACTCGAAATCAGTCAATGTGGATTTTCACTTTCTTTTCTTTTTTTTTCCTTCGGAAAATTTAAGTAATAAGTTTGTTCAAAATCTTAAGATACATCAGAGAGTCAGAAATTACTTTTAAAATCTATTCTTATTCTTGCAAATGCACCTCTTAAATAATGAGCTACTATTTTACTTCCTTGTTTAGCTGCAATGAATCAGATTACAGAGGTAAAATATCAATGTATAGCTAGCTCTATTGGTTATAGTTGCTTGTATGTATATTTCTCTCTTTATTGTTGGTTTTAGTTCAGAAAAAAAATAAATGCCACTTCAATTTCATGATTTTCTGAGGTTCTTAAAACAAATTTGACATCAGTTTTGTATAATGCAATCTTTTAACCAACTAACTTAATGAAGCATCATGTTTCTCTAATATGTAAAATCCATTGAACCATTAAAGTACAGGGTCGCTCAGAAAATGGCTTTTCAGTGATATTGAGTCAGCAAATTCTAATTAAATTCCTATAAATATCAAGAAAAAGTTTTTTGTTGAGTGATCCATTGCCAATATTCCATAACCTCCTAACCAATTCAAAGCAAATTTATTTGGTAGGTGATAGGTCCTAATTTACATGATTTATTTCAACTGGAGATTATTTTAAATATATATATATATATATATATATATATATATATATATATATATATATATATATATATATATATATTTAAATTAATATTTTCTAATTTGTAGACCTGCCTGAATCTGTTACTTAAATCAAAAGCTGGTACTAAATTAGCAGAAGGAAATGACACTTTGACACTCAAGGATTTACAGTTTGAAAAGAAAAAAATCCATTGTTATTTAGTATTGCTCTGTTTTTTATCCATTGGGAAAAAAAATTTATTGTTCTTCTATTCCTTAAATTATTAAAACAAGTTTTTTTAAAGTGATTTGGCATTAGCTAAGTTTAATATATTTTTATTTTAGTCTATAAAAAAAAGGATATTTACTCCATTGTGTTTATCTTTAACACATCATTAATAATCAACTTTACCCATTTTATTGATTAGATCAAGATTTGTTATGAGCATGCAATATTTATGCACTCTTTATTTTTTTTAAATTAGGAAAATGTTATCTTAGTCTTGGTGACCTCCCAAAATGTTCGCTTGAATTGAGTGAAGTTGCTCATGAAAGTTACTTGTTTGGAGTAGAAGGGTTAATAAATAAATTCATGCTAAACTCATCAATATTTAAAAAGAGTTACATTGAAAAAAGGAGAACAGAAATAGCCTTGTCATCTTTTGTATATATTGTTCTTTCAGACCTCTACTTAGTAAGTTATTTCTTCCAAGTTTATTTAAAGTACACATGCACCTTAAAATAAATAAATAAAGCACACATGAAATTTAGCTGTAATTATGTAGTAATGTCTATTTTTTTTTTTTTTTTGTTGTAAATAGTTTCTTAAAATGAAGATTATTATTGCAAGTATTTTCTCTATAAGGTTCAAGTCACTCAAATAAAACAATTCCAATGTAAACAATTTATTACTTCATTAACCAAATAAATGTCATCTATACTTGCAGGAATGTGATCACATTAAATTATTTAAATTTATATGTCAAAGAGAAATCCATAATGTATTTCATTAATTGTCTTCTTCCATCTGAAACCAAATTTTTCTATTTTAATCTGTTCCCTGAAAACAAACGATATGGATATACAGTGAATACTCACTAACACGAACCCTCTTGTAAGCTAAACGACCATAAAAGGAAAAAAAAACATACCTGAACATCTTACTTGATGTTAGACATAATTATCGGTTGATATCAATCAATTTTTAATTGAATTGATTTTCATTACAAAATGGTTTGGTTAATAGAACAAGTAGTTTAAGCTATTCAAAAATATAACAATGGACCATGAGTTTTAAGAAAACAGAAACACGTGTCTTCAAAACTATACATTCAACTTATTAATTCTTATTATTCTGTGATTTGAATTATTTTATAAATTTTAACCTCCTTTTTTTGTGAGTGTTTTGGTTCAGACCAGTGAGAGTCTACTATGTAAGGAATAATAAATTACTACGTCTATCACCAAAACATTGTGGATTAAAAAATTAAGTTGAAGGAAAGATAAATTATGATGATGATTGTATTGTTGACTGTGAGTTTTTACTAAGGAGATGAATTTGTCAGGGGTGCAGTCAAGGTTGAATAAACACATCCAGTTATTATCTCCTTAGAAAGATAAATTAATTTGAATTCAGTTTTTTGGGCTGCACGATTATCAGAAACCTCAGCTCTGATGTCATAACTCAACTAAAATGCTGATCAAGAGCTGTCAAACACCAAGAAATCAATAACTTTTAAACACTTGTCTATTACCTATACTTTGTTTTTCCTAATAGGAACCGTCTTTTCAACTTAGCTTGTCAATAATTGTTTAATGCATTTATGATCAAGTTAGGTTCCTCATTACTCTTTCTTTAATAAAGTTGCATTTTTATACAATAACATTTTCATTAAATGTTTAAATTTTCGGTTTATAGTATATTCTGTGGATTAAAAAGATACAGTTTCATAGAAACTAGTATTAATTTTTTTTTTTTTATGTCACTTGTTACAGATGATGTTTTTATTCAGAGAAGCGGCATATACTGCCAGAATAGCCATCCGTTATGCATTGGCACTTAAGAAACTTCAGTTTATGGCTAATGCATACGCAGCTTGTATTGATGCATATCTAATGATTGGTAAATTAGAATCTTCCAGAAGAATTGAAAAAGAAGCTCTCAATATTTGCTTAGAAGTGTATTCAGAAAAAACCAACTGGGATTTACTGTCTTTGGGAAAAATATATTTAGCTATTTTTAAAGGAAGGTATCAACATCTTGGGAAGCTTTGAGTACTAGCCTAAACCATTTAACTTTAATATGAATATTTATGAACATCTAACCAACTAGTTCTATACTTTTTCGTAATCCTTGATATAAGATCTACCTGCTTCGACTTCAATAAAAAAATTAGTAAAATTATTACAGAAATTTGGTGGGTGGTAATTTATCTCAGAGATCTATCCTTTCATTATAATTAAAATAAAAGTTCAACAATACTTCTATTAAATATGTCAATAAGTAATAATACTTTACCAATCAAAAAGTCTATTTTTTTTATTATTTGTGTTCTTGAAAAGTTTTTCTAATATTTTGTAAACGTTACATTCAAGTTTTTATTTGTATTAGTATATTTTTGTTTTGTCATTATTACATTTTTCTTATTATATCAATGCTTTACCCTTAATGACTTGCATGTTTGGCTGAAATGATAGTGTACTTCATAAAAGAATTTACAAAACATACCTAATGTTTTATTATAAAGAAATCAGAGATTCTGACACCATTTTTCAGAGATAGGCTCAAATATAATTTTAAAAATTTGTTTTTTTTTTTCCTCAAAACTTCTGAAGTATGTTATATTTCAGGGTTTCCAGAGGAGAGATGGTGAAAGCAATTGATATTGGTGAAGCCCTTATTAACATTTCTGAGAGTTTTAAAGCATTAGATGTTTTGGCATATGTATATCCTGCTATGCTATTACTTTTGGTTTGTATTCATTGAAACTCTAAACTTTTGTGTGAAATGATAGTTGTAGATACAAATTTAAATTATATGCCACCTGAAAAAGAGTAATTGATGATTTTTTTTTCTTGATTAATTTATTTTCGGCATTTTTTTTTTAGTGCAGTTTTCCTGCCTTTCATTGTTTACAGGTGACCAAACCTATTTGCTTAAGCCTATACCTATACCTCTACCAAACCTATTTTTTCAGTATTAGTCCATAGTATGCTCTAGTTCCTCTAGAAATTGATAATCTATTTTTATTCTTCTTCATCCTTTATGAGCCATTATTGCCATAAAGGCCTCGATCCAGCGCTATCAATCTTCTCAGTTTCTGCTTCATTTCAATAAAGGTGTTTTTTATTATTTATTTTAAGGTGCCGTGTACTGCAACATGGCCAGAGGCTACAAATTCTGGATTCAAGTTTATCTAAATTGTACTAAAGATCCTGCAATCCCTGAGGAACTTTAGAACATCTGGTTGATGGTTTTGAGGATAGTACCTAGGTCTTTGTTTAAGAGGGGTGTTCCAGCTGTGGAGTGTACACCTCAGTTACTAAATATGTGTTCCACTGATTGAGGGGCATGGCACCTTGAACACATGGGCTGTGACGTACCTTGAAGTAGGTGCTGGTGGGTGAGTCTTGTTTGCCCGATGCGCAGCCTAGTCCTCACCACTTGTTCCCTCCTAGAGCCGTTTGGCAGTGGACATGCTTGAGCATTAGGGCAGATCATTTTTAGTTAGTATCCAGAATCCTGGTCCAATAATAAATCCACGCAGCCTTGCACTTCTGTTTAATATATATTTGGTGGTCGCTGAGGACAATCGGTAAGTTGGGTACAGGAAACATATTTCTCACCTCTTTAACAGTGGCATCAGCCAATTCATTCCCAGGTATTCCAACATGACTGGGTTCCCAAATAAAGTGTATAAGTTTATTTGTTGTAAGTAGCTGTTTTATTATTGTGTTAGAAATTGGATTGTTAGAATGATGTGAGTTTTGAAAGTTTTTTAAAGCCGAGAAGAGTCTGTACAAATTACGTTTTGTTGCTATCTAAACATTTAACTATTTCAAGTGCTAATTGGATAGCAAATAATTCACCTGGAATAGGTCTGATAGGAGTGTATAAGCCGAAATTCGGGGAGGTATTTTATATCTACTTAATTCAAAAAATCTTTGTTCGACTTAAGGCGCCCTAAGAATTTTAATAGCAAGTAGTGCCTGCGGAGCTCTAGAGGCCAGCACGATTGATATGGGACTGGTTCTGAACGCTCCTGTTGTTCTATGTTTAATTTTGTGGTGAATGGAGTCTAGTTTCTTGGGGATATTTTTAGCTGCATCACCATATACTTCGCATCCGAAATCTGAAACGGGTCTAATTAGGCACCGATAAATTCTTAGGAGTGAGTTTCTATCGCACCCAAAGTTCAGGCCTGAAAGAGTTTTGATAATATTTTCTTTTTTTGTTGTTTTTGATATTATGTTATCGGTGTGGAATTTTCATGTAAGTCTTGAATCAAAGACTATACCTAAGTATCGAAAATGATTAACTTTGTTTACTACTTGGTTATCCAGTGATATAGAAAAAGCTTGTGTACATCTTTTAATTTTGCAAAAGTGGGTAGCTGAAGATTTTCGTAGAGAAAAGCGAAAGTCAGAAAGGGTTACCCATGTCTCTAATTTCTGCAAAGCGTGTGACATAACGTCTTGACTGAAAGCTATATCAGATGTTTTGAGATACATCTAGATATTGTCAGCAAAAAGTGAAATTTGACAGGCTCAGGCAAATCGTTGTTAATGTTGTTGATTGCTATGTTGAAGAGTGTTAGACTAAGTACCGAGCCTTGTGGTACTCCACATTCAGGAAAAAAAGTATTAGACATGTTGGCGCTCTAAACGAACGCGAAAATTCCTATCTGTCAGAAAATTTTCAATAAAACATAATAAATTACCTCTGAAATTCCAATTTTTTAATGTATTGATAAGTTTTGATTTCAAGCAAGAGTCAAAGGCACTCTCTAGATCTAAACAGAGCGCTAATACGGGGTCACCTGTGGTGTAGTGGTTAGCATAGCAACCTACTAAACCCAAGATCGCGGGTTCGCAGCCCGGCAGATGACCTTAGGATTTTTTAAAGGGAAAATCCTCAGCTATGCCGTCCTTCAGAAGGGACGTAAAATAGGAGTCCCGAGCCTGTGCGATGTCAGGTACTCGTTAAAAATCCTTATCCTAATTATATCTGGATAGGCAAAATTTAGGACTCTCGCCGTAGCATCGTCCGATTAGCCATAGCAGCATAAAGTGACGTTAAACGAAATAAACAAATAAACAAACAGAGCGCTAATACATGTTGATTGTTATCAAACGCTGATTTTATGTAAGAATGAAACTTAAAAACTTGATGAATTGTAGATCTCGATTTCCGGAAACCACACTGCTCATTTAATTATAAAAAGTTTTCGTTTTTCTAATTCCCAAATAAGGCGGTTATTTATGATCTTTTCAATTAATTTACAATAACAGAGGTCAGAGATATTGGTCGATAATTTTCTATTAATTTCGGATCTTTATTAGATTTAAGTAATGGTAAAACAGTTGCAGAAAGCCAACATTTAGGAAAAACCCTATTAGTCCAGATGTTGTTCAAAAGAGTTAGGAGTAAGTATAGTACAGATGGAGGTGCATGTTTAATGAATTCAATATGAAGCTGATCGAGACCTGGTGCTTTGGATCTAAACTGCAATTCTTCCAACGTGAGACGCGAGTTATATGGCTCTGTGTTATCTGAAACAACTTCAGGAGCAGTACAGACTCGATCATGTTCAAGAGAATTCTTAGACAGACAAATATAAATTTTTAATACAAATATAAATGACAAATAAATATAAATGAAGTAGATAATTAGAGTGTGCATTCAAGGAAACTCAATCAAATGGTTTTCATTTAATGTGCCAATGTTTCTTATATTGGCAATACCAAAAATGATCTCAAAACCTGTACCATTTAACTCTCCTTCACTTCCCCTAAACTTTCAGCTGCAAAACTCTTAAAACATGTCTCATCATCAACCACAGCTTCGATTTTGAAAAAACCTCAATCCATGCTTCTGTTATTAATTAATAAAAACTTCTTGTATTTAAATCCATCCACATCCACCTTGAACCACAGCCCATTAATCACAAAATTGATAAAGAATATATCTTCCTCACAAGTCTTAAATATGATCAAAAAAACTTAACTTCCTCGTGTATTTATTTATTTATTTTTTTATTGTTTATTTATATATCTATATTGTTTAGTTAGATATATTATTTTATTTATTTTTTAAACTATTGATTTTATTTCCACCCTAATCCATTCTCTCTTCACTTTCCTGGCACTGATACTTTGGATTTATATTTCAATTTTTCCTCCTTCCATCTACCGTGTAGTGTCCCCCCAACATAGTACACCACAACTTCAATTCATTCTTTTGTTGTGATCTTTTTTTTATATTAAATGTCTTTTCTTCTAGCACTGAAGAAGATTTAAACTGTAAACCGAAACATCAGTACAATAAATGAAAACGGTTTAATTGTGTTTCCTTGACTGCAAACCCCAGTTATCTATTATATCATAAATTTCTACAGTCCAATGAGCCACATCAATATAAATACAAATGAGGTTCACAAATTGTATACCTATTTTGTCATATTTGAAATAACATAAATTCTGATCCAATTCATTCATCCTAATGATCTTAAAATAATTAAATAAAATTTATCTTTTTTTTTTTTTTTTTTTTTTTTTTTTTTAGGGATACCTTCATAAGTTAGAAAAAGTTAAAGAAATGCTGCTAAGTTTAAAAAGTAACGATGGGAGGTGTACAGTCTGAAAATGATTTGAGAGAACACCTTCATAATAGAATGAATATGTATTTACTAGTTGAAGTTGGGTACTGCATGATACCTCCAAATCTGTTAATCAATCAAATAAAGAAGTCTATAAATCCACTTTTGATTCCTGTTGACAGAATTATATGCCGAAGAGTTGCTATTTACATGTGGGTGTGGTACCTTAGAAGGTAGTCGCTTAAAAGTTCTTCATTTTTCTTTTATAAATAATAATCATTTGTATAATTAATTTAATTAGGTGTAGTTACCGTTAAGGAAATCAACCGAAGTGGTCAAGGTATTGTTGGAAAAGAATACTATACTATTTATTAATGTAGTACTCAGAAGAACTAACTTAATTAAACAGAATTTATGATTAGTGAAGGTATCCTCTTGGGTAACTAATCCAGAAATCTATCTAAATAAAATATCCAGGTGTTTGACAATATTGTTTTTAAATAGGCAACAGCTCGAAAGACATCAAAGTTGTTTAAGGTTATCAAATCTGATACATCTTTTTACTTTGACAGATGTGAATTCAATCATCTACATGGTGTCTACCAATTTCAGTTATCAAAATTCCCGACTTTTTCAAAAACATTTCTGGAAATTCTCGCCAATCGATATTTTAATGCTGTTGCGATAATAATCCAAACAAATCAATCAATGCATACTTAGCTACTTAACATATCACAGTTTAAAAAAATTAATAAATAAATAATTAAAAAAAAAAAAAAAAGGCAATTATCTTTTATATTTCAGATTACTCTAGATAAATTTTAAGAAACATGAATGTCGAGTATTGCCATTCTGTTTGAAAATAGTTGCGAGGTTACACAAGGTTGTCGGATAAAATAACTCCAAAAATATTTCTCCGATCAGAAATTTTCATTTTTTCCATCTGAAAGCTGGTTGAATTTACCATAAGTCCTCATATATGAAATTTTGATCAAGTCCCATGTATATACCTGGTTATACCTACGCCAGCACGCTGAGAACCCCATACCCTTGTGAAATCCACAGTTTTTTCAGTATATTTCTCGCTAACTCTGAAACTATTACGAGAACTGTGCTGAAAAAAAAATGGACTGGGTATTTCATGGGATTCAAAACACATTTCATATAATAGGTCTCATAGAAAATTTGATCAGCTTTCAGATGAAACAAAGAAATTTCGGATCAGACAAATAGTTTTGGGGTTATAGCTAAAAGAGTAACGACAAACGTGTTTTCGCCGTGTGCTATTTACCGCAACTTAGCCAAACTTTAGGCGTTGGTGATGGCCAAACCGCTGAACCGATTTTACTGTAATATTAAAAAGTAAGTTTAATGTGACGTTTTACAGTTTTCGACAAAATATTGTATTTTTCCCTTCCCCACAGCTATAAAACTATTGACTGCACAAAAAAAAAAAAAAAAAAAAAAAAAAAAAAAAAAATGAATAGAGCCAAATTTGTAGCAAATTTGATTTGCTTTAATGTGTAGATGACAAACTTGTATGATTATTTTTCTTAATTATATAGTTAACTTTTTAATTATACTTACCTAGTAAGCGTAAATATTTTCATTATTATTGTTTGATTTGTATAAATTTAAATAAACGTTATAACTAAAAAATGTACTATAGATCCAGTTAAAAAAGTAGCACAGGGATACATGAAATTAAAGTAAATTTAATGCTCTATCATTTTGTTTCCAACTACTTTTCTGAGAAACGGTCGTGGCAGGCACTAGAAGCAAACCTTTGACAAAAAGTGAGGTAAAATTTTTTTTTCGAATATTATTTACAATAACGTATATCTTAAAAACCGTTAAAAGTAAGACAAATATGTATAGAAACATTTTTGTTGGAAATTTAATTAGGTTTAGTTTTTATTCAAATTATATTTTCCTAGAGTCCACCGTTGCCGAGATATTATCGAAAAACCCAAAAATTGGACCTTCTCCCCTCCTCCCCACCGTATGCTCACCCCCCAGGAGTTAGAGACTTTTAGTATGTTTCTCTTCTAACTACTCCAAACGAAGCCCTGAAGTAAAAAATTATCACATATTTTATGCACTCTACAACATGTTTATTAACTGGACTAAACTGTACGGGGTTCTCAGTGTGCTGGCATGGGTGTTTTAAGGAACTTGATCAAAATTTCATACATGGATCAGATAGTAAATTTAACCAGCTTTTGGACGAAAAAAAAAAAATTTTTAATCGGATAAATAGTTTCGGAGTGAGAGTCAAAAAAGTAGTACGACTCACTGCAAGTTAGACAATCTCTTCAATCATTCCCTCACCTACAGCTTTAAAATTATTAATCTGAGAAAAAAATTTATAGGATAAATTTTTTTGCAAATTTGATTCGTTTTAATAATATAAGAACACAAAATTTACTAAAAGTAACGGATTCCGAGTTATTATTATTATATTATTGTTGTTATTATTCCTGTTATTTGATCAAACAGCTGTGAACTTAAAATTTTAGTTTACTTTAAAGGCATGTAGAGTGACTATACCGATCAGACGCTTCCTTAACTGACATATTGAGCAAAAACTAAAAAAAAATCTGAAAATGTTAGCATTGACGACTTTTTCCCGACTTTCACAAATTTTCTGTAAATTCCCGAATTTTTCCTGACCATCCGAAATTCCTGACTATTAGACACCCTGATCTATTACTTTCATGAATAGCAATTAGTATATTTATTGTTTATTATTATACTGACTTTCAAAGGGGGGGGGGACCTGTACCACCTACAACCCATGAAGGGTCTTTTTTTCCTCCTCAAAGTAACCCTATGAAGAGGCAATTTATTTAAAATGTGTGCCATTGCCTTGCGAGGCATATTACACGATTGGTTATGTTACAATTTTTATAGTACAATTTATTATATAGTTTTATAAATACATAGTTATAAACAGTAGTAAATAAAAATTAATAATAATAATAATACGAAATAAATAAATAAAAAAATAATAATAATAATACGAAATAAAAAATAAAAAAATAAAACAAAATAAAGAAAGAAAAAATAAGGCATTATAACACAGTAATTAAGCCCGAAGTACTTTATGCAGCAGAGACACTGGTCATGGGGAGGAAAGGGCAAATCGAAAAACTGGAAATCAAGGAGAGAAAAATTTTAAGGAAGATCAAGGGTCCCAAATTCCTAAACAACAAACTAGTTTTCTATAGGAATGAAGCCCTTTACATGAAGTCAGAGAGATTATCAGATACAATGCGGAAAAGGAGGATTGATTTCTATGGACATATATTACGAATGAATCCTGACAGAGTAACAAAGCAAATCTTTGACTTCTTTTACAAAAAGAAAACTAAACCCAATTGGTTTAAAGAAGTGGAAAAGGATTTGAAAGAGCTACAGATTTCCGAAGTCATGTTGAAGAATGGTACAGCCAGGGCCATAACCAAGGACAAAACTAAGAGGTTCCAAGCTAAGAACAACACCAGAAAACCGATCCACATATCAGAGGACGAAAGGAGGAGGAGATCTGAGAGAATGAAGAACTATTGGGAGAAAAAGAAAGCACAAGCATCTAGGAAGTGATTGATCTGATGTACCCCAAAGATGGGGATTCGAAAAAAAAAATAAATAAAGAAATATAAGAAGGGAGAAATACAGCAATAATAAGCTCATAAATGAAGCGGCGCACATCGAACCATAGATGTATGCCTTCTCAAACAACAACAAGATTCATGAATTATTATAGTTGTATTTATTTTTATTTCAATTTATCAAAATTAATTGAATTTATGAATTTTTTGAATGGTATGTAATATTTATTAAAAATTGTAGTCGTAGATTCCAGCCAAGTTCCTCCATCTAATATTATGTTGCGAATTAATGGAAATCGTTCCTTGTCATAAATTGGACAACTAAAAAGAAGGTGAGGAAAGTCCTGTAGTGTCTTTCCGTCACATTTGCATATGTCGGTGTCTGAAATGTGAAAACGTTTGAAGTATTGTTCCTTTTGTCCGTGTCCTGTCAGGAATTGAGTCATTTTGTAGTCTGAGCTTTTTAGTGTATTAAAGTTTGTATTTGTTATAAGGGGTATGATGTATTGGTGTAAGTAATATGATTTGTTTGATTGTGTCCAATGTTCATTCCATTTTTGTATTGTCTGTTTTCTCATTTCAGGTTTAAAATATGTGAGTGGTATTTTTGCGAGGTTTGTAGTAAGCATAGTGTCTGTAGCTGCTTATTTAGCTATGTGGTCTGCCAGTTCATTACCTAAAATACCTGAGTGAGCTTTTACCCAATTCAGTTTAATTGTAATGTGTCTTTCAATAAGTTTGATGAGATTCCGTTTTATGTCTTCTGTTAGTCTGTCGTGAATATTGGGATTTCTTATTGCATGTAGAATGTTCATGTTATCAGTATGTATGTTTATATGTTGAAGTATATCTCGTATTGTAGTAATTAATTCGGTCGCTTTGAGTACTGCATATTTTTCCGCTTGGTTGTTCGAATTTAGAGGTCCTAGTCGATATTTATACTTGATCGTTTGCCCCTGTTCAGTAAATATTATAACTCTTGCCCCTGGAGGTTCTTCACCATCTTACTTCCGTCAGTGTATAGATATGTTATGTCTCCAGGTTCGTCCCAATTGCTGTCAAGATGTGTATGAGTTTTGCATGTTGTGCTGGGTGTAACCAATGTCTCATGTTTATGTTAATGTCGTACATGTCTGGCGTTACATTGTTGTATTGTATATGAGAGTGTTTGATGTTGTACATTAGCACCGATTCTTCTGCAGAGAATAGAATAGGAATTGTTCCAGCTAAAACACAGCTTGCTTCATAAGAAATTGTTCTAAAAGCTTTAGAGATTTTAATATTTATTAAACGTTGTAAGCGTTTAATTTTTTGAGGTTTTTATCTCTCCCTAATGCCCTGTGCCAAATTGAAACTCCATAGAGAATTTTAGGGAGTATTGCTCCATTATAAATTGTTTTTAATGCGTCAGATTTCATCCCCCAAGTGGTTCTGGCCGCAAGTCTTAACATGTTTATAAATTTCAATGTTTTGTCATAGATATTGTCAATATGTCTGTTAAAATTGAGCTTTCTATCCATAATAATCCCTAAGTATGTTATTGTGTCTGTCTTTGTTAATGGAATGTTGTTAAGTATAATATTTAAATTTGGAGTTTGTTGTTTCCGTGAAAAAATTATGTAAAGAGATTTTTCGGCATTAAACTGTAATTTGTTTTTTTTTTGTCCATTGTGTTAAGTCAAGAAGAATTTTATTAGCGGTGTTTTCTAAATATTCAAAGGATTTATTTTCAATTAATAAAACTATGTCGTTTGCATATGCTATAAGGTTTGTTGCTGGAGGTCTCGGTATGTCAAATATAGAATTAATTAGTTCATCCCAAAGAGTGGGTGATAAACTGGAGCCCTGTTTACCATACTTCTCTGATATGGCTTGGGCAGTTTTTATCAAAAACTGAATGACGTGTCGTTAATTTATTTTAAGAACTGGAATGCTTGTTGTAGTTTACACAGTTTATACAACTAAGAATGCTTGATGTACATACCTGTTTTTCATGTTCATCTGAGCATAGGTTTAATGTTTTCCAAACGTAGAGTGAGATTTGTGTTTTGATGAATTAACAAATCTGCAAGGTTGTCTTTATTGATATCCTCTTCTATATTTTTTATTATCAATCGCGGTAGTTTTTTCTTTATTTCTTCAGCTCTAAGGGTTGATGATTTGTTAATTTCCTGAATAATAATATCCTTATCTTTGTTTTCTTCAGCGGAGACAATTACGTATGATTGCTTTGTCTCAATTATTTTTGTGATAGCAATTTTCTGTTGTTTTGGGTTAATTAATCGTTTAAATTCAAGTTTTGTTGCTGTTGATGAGGCTGGGGTTCTTGCTTTTAATGACTATTTTGTGTTTTGGAAATTTTTGGACCACATTTATACTATTTTTAACTCTTTGGGAGAAGGTATTCATAATGAGGTTAGGTTTGTAATCAAAATCCTTGGCATCGGAATTTTCAACATTTAAATCACTTTTAGTAAGAATATCACTTACCGACTTGGCTGTTGTTGATATTTTGTCTTCAAATTGGTTCGTAACTTCCTCACTTGAAGTATATCATTCAAGAGATCGGTTCTTGGGTCATTCTGAAGGGTCTTGGGTTCAGTACTTAGGTGAGGCTGTACTGTAACTAAGAACAGTTGTGAAAGGAGGTGATTTGGCCAGAGTTCACGCTCAACTGCCAGAGTTCACGCTCAACTGCCAGAGTTTTCCCCAATTAAGAGTACCCACTTTTTAAGAGGCTGGATGTGCCCCAGAAGGGTCTCCCAACGTCGAATTCGATCCATGGCTGAAATAACAGAAAATTAATTTTTTGCCTTCAGGTGGACTCGAACTCGGGCTCAACAGCTTGGTAGTCAAGCGCCTTACCCTTACTCATATTTTGAAGAGTTGGAGGACTGATTATCGTATGGTGTTTTCTGATTTAATTAGTGTATCTATATGGCATGGTTCATTTATTGGGTTTGAGGGTCTTTTGATGCCTACTTTACACCATTAAAAGAGTTCTGCAGAGACTGAAATAAGTTAGTCAGACGGGGCAATGGTGGATATATGAAAATATCCCAGCCAAGCTCTCATTTTTTATCGTCACTAAAGATTTGTGATCTAAGCATTGCTGCAATGGAATACAGTAACTTCTATTGATCAATTATGGCTTTTTCTTGAATCACCTATCTCAATCGCATTAGTTATTGGTAGTAGAGAGTTGAATTAATGGTTTGGCCAGTTTCAAGAAGCTTGTGATGAATAATTCATTTCCAATCCCACCTAATTCTCAGCATCACCTGCCTTAGCATCAATCTGGGCTTGATGAAGTTTAGGGGAATGAATAGTATTTAAAATGAAATGAAAAATAAACTTTATTCTGGGACAGACTGTCCCCTAAGAATAATTAAAGTGCACAATAATAGGTACAATTGTCTGGCTGAGATTAGTTAAAACTCAGCACATCGGTGTTAAAAATTAAATTATGAGAAAACAAACAAAAAGAAAAGAAGAGAGAAGAAAATAAAATAACATAATAAAATAAAAATTAAAGTTAGTAAAAACAAAAATAAAATAAAAAATAATAAGTAGAAAAAATAAATAAACAAAATAAAAAACAATCAACAGTAAAAATTTGAGTACACTTATGTACATTTACATTTTTGAAAGGAGTCACGATGTCTTTGGAGCTGTTTGAGGATCATGATGGATTTTCTGCTAATTTGGGAAATGTGGTTATTCCAGGATAGGTGCTGATCAAAGGAGATTCCGAGGTTTTTGATGGAAATTTGAAATTGAATTGTACGGTAAAGTAATGGATAATAGGGGACGGAATTAAGGGTAGATTTTGAACCGATAAGGATAGCCTTGCTTTTCTCTGGATTCAGGAGTAACTTATTTTTCATTGCCCATCCGCTGATGTTCTCAATATTGTCCTGAATCTTACGAGATGCTTCGTACATGTCTGAAGGATGGAAGGATAGGTAAATTTGGAGGTCGTCGGCATACAAATGATACTGCGAGTGGCGTATAACATGGGGTAGGTCATTAATATAAGCAGAGAAGAGGATCGGTGACAGGGAGGATCCTTGAGGAACACCTCGTGTTAAAGGTAGTGAGGATGAGGGAGGTTTGTTGGGAATGATAACTGTTTGGGAACGGTGAGACAAGAAGGAGCGGAACCAGCTTAAAGCACTGTTGGATAGGGAAAGGTTGTGTAATTTGGAGAGGAGTGAGGAGATCTTTGTGCTCGAGGTAGGTGGAGAGTTGTGAATGGACTAATATTTCCAGTGGTTTTGACAGGTTTGACAGAAGGGAAATAGGCCTAAAATGAGAAGCTAAGGAAGGGGAGGGGGTTTTATTCAGCGGGCGTACAAGGACATTTTTCCAGGCGGAGGGTACGGTGGAGTTTTGTAGGGAAAAGTTGTAAATGTGTAAAAGGGCGGGAAGAATGGCAGGAAGACTGAGTTTAATCATTTTTACTGGAATTTGATCAGAACCATAATCATTGGTTCGAGATTTGAGTATGGAAGTGGTTAGGTCATTGGGAAGAATGTGAAGAAAATAGAAGTTATCGGGATTGAATGGGGTTTGGGGAATAGGATGTTAGGGGTAAGGGATTAATTTGTGGCTCATTAGGAAGGGGGTTAGCGAAAAAAAAATTAAGTTCATCAGGGGAAATAGGGAAGTTGGAACCGGGAGTGGAGCCGGCAATAGAGAATTTTCTTAGGATTTTCCACTTGGACTTGGGATCAGGAGCTTGGGATAGGATATTATTGAAATACTGTGCCTTGGTACATCGCAATGAAGACTGAGCAAGGTTTCGGAGATGTTTGAAAGTAGAGTAGTCCTCTGGAATTCGAGTTCGCTTAAAGCACCTCCTAGCAACATCTCTTCTCTTCATCAATTCTTCAATTTCTGGGCTAATCCAGGGAGCGGGGGACCGTCGGAAAGTGGATGTCTAAAGTGGTGCTAGGTGATTGAGGAATGAAAGGAGATTTGATGAGAGGCATTCAACCATCTCATCGATGGAGTAGGAAGAAAATATGGGCTCTAAGGAATGGGATAATGTGTCAAGTAAAGGATCTACGCTTTCAGGAGTTAAGGAGTCAAGATTTCGCCAGGAAATCTGCTTAGGGATAAAGATGGGTGTGGGAATGTTATAGGATATCTGAATGAGATCCTGGTAAGACAGAAATGGCATTGGATTTTGGGAAGACGAGAGTAGATTCTTAGGTGAGTCAATGATTATGAGGTCTAGTAATGTATCCGTAAACTGGGTATGATGGGTCGGTTGAAAAGGAACAATGAATAGGTTAAGGGAGTAAATAAATTCTAGTAAGTATGTCCTGTTAGGAGTGTCAGAAAGTAGATTAGTATTGAGGTCACCTGCTATGATTATGTTATTGTACAATGGTACGTATGTCAGGAAAGAGGATTCAAATGTTGGATCGAATTTAACTTGAGGAGGGCGGTAGACTACAACGTAAAGGAGTAAGGATGAGTTAAAGGAGATTTCTGTAAATATATATTCTATGTGTGGATAATCAGGAGAGGGTGATTTGTATAGGGTTTTAACTCTCATGCTGTCATGAACGTACAAGCCGACCCCTCCACCTTTTCGGTCTGCACGGTCATGACGAATGAGAGTATATTCAGGTATGTTTACAGAGGAAGAAGGAATACTTGGTTTGAGCCAGGTTTCTGATCTGGTAGGAATTATGGAGAAAGTGGTGAAGGAATAAAGTAAATTATAGATAAGCCCATAATGTACTGGGAAAGTAATTAAGGAAAAAGGAACATTTCGTTGTTTTACTTCTAAAAACAATAAAAATATAAATATCAAATATACATTTAAGAATTCAAACATTGAGAGCCATAAAAGAATTAATAAACCATAAAAAAGTATGTGAAATTGAAAATTAAAAATATAAATTACGGAATTGAAAATAAATAAAAACATTCTTCTGTGGTAAAAAAAAAAAAAAATAAAAAATAAAAATAAAATATATATACATACAAATAAAATGAAATTGGGTGGGAACTGAAAATTGAGTCAGTCAAAAATGTCTGTCCTTTTTTTTCATTTATGAAGACTACTGGATGACCATCATTGCGCCGACATCTCACATGTCCTCCTGCAAACCACACGTATTTAATCCTGCCGGTAGCCTTCTTTTGTCTCGCCAACCAGTAGATATGTCGATTATTGTGCGTCATCTCCTCGCCTATATAAATTTTCTCATCGTTATCCCATCCTAGGTGTCACGTGGAGAAATCTCTCTTCACCTTTGGAGTTGGATGACCTCATCACGAACAGTCCTCCTGACGGAATGTGCGATAATAGACGGGGGCCTGGGGTCTTCTCCTCTTGGTCGTTTTCGCTCCACATAATCTATGTCCTCTACTCCGAGCTTAACGCCCAGAGCAGCTCCTATAGAACAAATAATGCCCTCTGTGGTTTCTCTGGCTTTATTTGGAATGCCCCTTATTTCTATTATATTTGATAAATTATTTTGTTCTAAATAATTTATTTTTATTTCTAAATTTGATACATGTTTTTTTAAGGAAATATTTTCTGCGAGTAGTTCTTCTATTATATTTCCCTGCTTCAAGGCAATTTCCTCCATTTTCTTCATTCTCTCACTATTTTCAAATGCCAAATCACCCTGCATATTTAGAGTGCCCTTAACCTCCCCTATATCCTCCATAATTTTTTCCATTTTAGCTAAAATGGCGGAAATTTTATCCTCCATGGTTTAACCCACAGATGAGGCTTCTTTGGCTTTTATAATAGGGCTATTTGGCCTTGACGACATGGACATGCACGATCAGCATTGCCTTTTTTTTTTCTGTCTCTGACTCACTGTTAAATTGTCACATTTAACGTGGTAAATTATTTTACACGTAGTGCATGGAATGGCCAATTTATCGTCCCTGGCGATGGTGGTATTGCAGACCGGGCACTGAGTCATTTTGCGATATTGTCAGTTACCATATTTTAAGGACCTTGGTTCAGAATAAATTAACACACATTTTACAATAAAACATTTTAATTAAACAATAAAATGCAAATTTCATGATACACTGAAGAAAAAATGAACTCCCATAACATTGCATAAAATAACAAAACCAAACAATGCTTGGATGAATTATATCTAAATATGTGTAAAACAAGTAAAATGGCTTAATCATTCTCTCTAGCATTTCTTTACAAGAAATATTAGAGAAGGTTTAGAGCATAAAGGAGTAGTTCATCAGTTCCATATCAAAATCATCATGGCTTGCAATTCTCTTAACTGCTAGAATCTTGACATTTTAATTGAGCAGTGAATACTCAAGAAATTAAATTTTTCACTCCTTTGTTTAAAAATATTGAATTTTTTTTCTTATTTAATTTTCATTATGTATTTATTTTTTAAATTCTGGAAGTTTGGTTAGCCTATATCATTACTATTGGTAAAATAGATACTGCAACCTAATGCTTTTAGATTGTTACTCCTATCTTTAAATAGTTACTTAATAAGCAAGTCAATAAATAGTTTCTTTTAAAAGTTTTTATTATAAAGCTTACCTGAACCTGTTTCAGAATCATTTAATCTTCTCTGATATATATTTTAGAAATGATTTTCAATTAATGGCAATATTTATTTTTAGGAAAGATATTTCTAATGCAAACCTATGGCAAGTTTTTCCATATGATAATGTTGATCTTTGTTATGAAAACTTCCCAAGTACTCTTATGATGTTGCAAGGAAGGTTGATGTATATGTCACTTTTAATCCAAGCGGGAGGTACAATCAGTGCTATGGTGTTAGATGAAGTCAAAAAGAGAATAAAAAAGTTGGAGCGGATTTGCAAGTCTCGAACACCAATATTCTTGGCTAGGTAATCACTTAATGTGATAATGAAGATACCAAAATCTTTTATTAGTGCACTCTTCTGCATATCATTAAATAAATTATAATTGTCATTGACTTATTCAGCATTCTGTAACCACTGCACAACAAAATAGCCTAGTTTTATTATTTTGTTATTATTATCTATATACTTCAACTAGCATCCCCCATCATGGCTTCGCCCACTCTCATAAGTAAAGAACTTAGATACTTTTAACTAACAACTGAAGTTTCATTTGTTTATCAATAAAAATCTGGTATTGTAGCATGATTAATGATTCCTAATAATTGGTGCAATTATTTTAATTTTTAATATGAAATTCTTGAAATAAGAAACAGAACTTTGTTCTATATTAAGTGTAGAAAATTTAAAAATGCACAGAATATTCAATTCAAGTTTTAAATATTTTAAATCAATAATTATTTATGCAGAAATGTTTTTTATTTGATTTGCAAGCCCCAGATAGATTTTGACTAAAAGAGACTCAGGGGTTTTCTAAAACAGCTTTGTAACTAATTTGGATGGCTGTTGAGATAAAGCAATTGATAGTAGGTAACTGCATTGAGAGTTTGGAACCAATGTCCTAAATTCACTCACAGTATTCTCCATCACCCATTGATTGGTGCTGTTTGAATCATCTTGAAGATTATCAACAAATAAGTGATATTTAGAATGGTGGATAACATTTATTTAGTCATGAATATAAACAGAGAGAAGGAATGAAGAAAGGGATGATTCTTAAGGAATACTACATGAGATGAAGTTCGTAAAGATGGAGGAGATTTGTTGGTAACAACAAACCTTTTTGGAAAGAGACACAAGAATTGGAACCAGCTCCAAGTTGTAACAACTAAAGGAAAGATTGTGTAATTTAGTGATGGAATCAAAGGTCGTTAGTCTGTTGGTCAATGGAGCAATAGAGGTCTAGCATAAATTTTACAAATTTAAATGATCAAGGAAGATGGTGAGCACAAAATTAAGTAATTTTTCCAGTGGATTTGATAAAGTGGAAATAGTCCTAAAATGGGCAGCTGTCAAAGGCAAAAGGACTTAATTCAGTTGGCGAACAAGCTTGGAGTTTTGTAGGAAAAATTTATAAATATGCAAGAGGGCAGGAATTTAATTACTAAATATAATCAATATTATTATTACCACTTTTCTTCCTAAAAAAATTAATCAGTTTAACAGGTTTTGCAAGCAAATCATTTTCTACAGAAGTGACACTTTAGATTGAACATCATCCTCATTAAATTGGTTGGGTAATTAAACTACCATAATGATTTCACTTTTTATTTCAGCATTAACCCTTCAAAGCCTAGAATTATTTTTTTATGAATGAAGTGTACAGTTTTGATGCTATACTCTACTAAAGGGCGGTGATGCTGGAAAAAATACAATAAAAACATATTTCCCAATAGCAAGAGAGTAAAGACCTATTGCCATATGGCAAATGTGGTACACTCGTTAGAAGGGAGTATTATACCTAAAAATCACCTGGTAATTTTGTTTGCCATATGACAATCGTAGATATTGAAGAGTTGACAGTTATTATCCAGATATCTACAAAATATTTCTTAATGTAAGGAGATTTCTAAATTAAAACCTTTCCAGTAGATCCTATCTACCATCTTTGACATCTTGTTGATCATTTCCTACCCTACCCATTAAAAAAAAACTGTGAATGGATCGTTATACAGCACAACATCAATAAAGCTTCTCTATACTATTATATAGAAGGACAAGCCATTTTTTGTTTGTCATCACTAACCACAAAACTACTGTACCAATCCCTACCAAATTTTAACCACATCATCTTTATAGTTCCAGGATGGTTTAGTGATAATAAAATCTACCAGTTTTCAAGTTATTTATTATTAAAAAAGTGATATTTTCATGGTTCTAGGAAGGTTTAGCAATAATAGAAGTTACAATAATAAAAATTTAAATCTACAATGTTGAGTGGTAGAAACAAAGAGTGCCAGAAAATTTTATTTCATTACAAGATTTTATAGTTGTGTAAGGTTTTATAAAATCCAACCAGATGAAATCAACAAAATTATTTCTGTAATGAAAAGTATTTCCAAATCAAAATGTCGATCCATTGTTTTTTAATACGGTGTTTAAAAATATGATTCATAGGCATTTAGTTCCAAGCACTGATAATACAGTCCATTATCCTCAAGCGTTTATACATTATCATTAATAATCTCAGTACATTTAGATTACCAACTCATACATTAAAATTAAAAATGGGATGTCCAATTATGCTTTTACATTATCTTCAAACAACTACTCATTGTTTTTTTTACCAGATTAAAAATTAATGATATGCTTGAAAATATTGAAGAAATAATGCTCTATTGCATGCTTCAATAGATTATTGATACAAACTTCTTTGTATCAATAAATGAATAAAACTTCATTTAATAGTTACAATTATCTGTTCTTTCCTTTATGAGAGTGGGCAAAGCCGCAACGGGGGACACTAGTCTTTTATATATTGGAAACTTCCACTTAATATATGGTAATTTCTACTTTCTTTTAATATCATATTAACATAAATATGGATTTAAACTTCTTCTTTGTAGAGATTTTCTTCGCCAATCAAAGTTTCCCTTAGTTGGTTCCTCCACTCCCTTCTGTTCATCGCTTCCTCCTCCATTAGTCCTCTGCCAACCATACTTACTGACAAAGCATATCTTCACCGAATGCAAGGCATACCTCTCCTTCCCTTATCCTCTGCTTTCCACTCAAATGTTGTTTTGTAGATTCTTCCACCATACATCCTTGTAATATGTCTATAACATCTGTCTCCTTCCCTTCATTATATTCTTTCTTATTTCCATCCTTTCCTTATTAGCATCATTTATGAATCGTTGAGTCCTCGAGATTCTTACTGACCTTCAAAAATTTAACTCCACAGGCATGAATCTTTTGTCTTGTGATTTTTCTGGGGCCATTTTTCCGAGTTAAAGAGCATATTTATTATTCATGAAAATAAATATGTGCCACTCCAGAGAACTGAATATAACATACCAACCAAGCTTTCCTTTTATATTTTTAGTATTTTTTTACCTTCTAACTTGCTCTTCCACTACTTTCCAGCATTGTGACTGGATAGCAAAATTGGAGGATCCTACTTAGCTTTATTAAGACTGCATCACTCATCTCATCATTCGCTGTACATATTTTTTTTTTCTCGTAGTTGATGTTTTGGCTTCATTTCTGAAACTGTTTTCTGAACAGATATCCAATATCGAATTCATCCTGTGCTATTATCACTTGACGATCAGGATCTTATTTTTCATCACTTGACATGATTTTCATAAATTTATAGAGCAAAAGCCATGATGACAAATTACAGCATCCCGTGGAAATTGCTGCGGAAATCTCTTGAACCAGCCAGTATTAGTGATTTAGTGAAAGTGATCAAGGAAATACGTAAGGATAATAAATGAAAATAAATATTGGCTTCTTGATGTCAGAAGAGTTTAGAAACAGTAAAGGCCTTCTTCATGGATGCTGCATGTCCCTGACTTTATTTAAATATATGTTGACAGCTGTCTAAAAAGTTGGACACAAAGATGCAGCTAAATGGGAATTTAGATTTCTAAATAATATTAGTTTTAATTAATGGTTCCATTACAAATATCGATTTTCAGATTAATAATATAAAGTGTAATTTTTTAGTTGAACTATTAATAAACAAATTTAGAATTTATTTATTTCAGGCTTTATCATCTTAAGGCATACAAGAAAATTCTATGGGCTACAATCACTAACAAATTTGTAGCTGGAGTTATACCTGGATTAAATGAAATAAATACAGCTTTAAAATATGCTAAACGCTTTGGAAATCAACATCAAGTCACTTGGATTGCTCATTCCTTAAATGTGGGTTTCTTTTTTAATTTCATAAATTTTAAATATTCAATATTAGGTACCTATTTAAAAGCTTACCGGTTCCAAAACTTGGATTTTAGTACATAAGCAGAACATTAAAAACATAGATACCTTACAATTAACGACACAATCGTCGGGACGATTCCGTGTACTTGGCTTACCCTCCACATATTTTTCCTTTCCTTCTTCTACCTTTTCCGACACGTCATTGTTTTATTTTCTCAGAATTATTTACAGTAGTGCAAGGTTTACAAGTGAGTTTTACAAACCATGGTAACCTGATGACTGCTATAAAAACTGTAAATTTGAAAGATGTTTTCAATTTAACTAACTGTTGGTCTTCTGTTTCACACACTCTGATCCAGAAATGCTGGAAAACCCTTTGTCTGAACTTGGTTTCTGGTCTACAAGGAAATACTGAAAACAAGATTCGCCCTTGTCCACTTCTACATGAGGTGAGGTGAAAATCAAACCATAATTGAGGAAGATACTCAAAAGTGCGCAGTTATTGATTCTGACATCTTCAGAGGTGGAAAAAGCTTTCAACATGGCACTTCAATGGGCTGAGTAAAACATGGATTTGAGTAGCGACATTATGCTGCTCATTCAAATGAAAGATCATGCTTTTGAATCCCACGTGCCGAATTCAATTCAATCCAGAGTAATTGACTTTACACAAATAAGTTTTGCTTTGTTTAAAAGTTCATAGATACTTTTCTTCATGACCATCTTTTGTAGATAACAATTTCAATTCTATATAAATAAATACATTCCTCTCTTTTCACTGTTCATTTTATTTTACCTATACTTAAATCACTAAGTGCTTAATAATCCATACGATTAGGTAGTTCAGACGACCCCCTGGCAACAGTTTGGATTATCAAGATCCTTGTGTGTGTGTGTGTGTGTGTGTTTGTTTGTGTGTGCGTGTGTGCGTGCGTGCGTGTGTGTGTGTGTGTGTGTGTGTGTGTGTGTGTGTGTGTGTGTGTGTGTGTGTGTGTGTGTGTGTGTGTGTGTGTGTGTGTGTGTGTGTGTGTGTTCTTATTAAACACTTTTTCCCCCTCCCCTCTCCCCCATACAAATGATTGTCATCACATGGTATATATATTCTAAGTTATTTTTGTTATTATTATTATAAGAGTGATTGTTTATTATGAGATCATATTGAGGCATTCCTGATCCTGTCCAATCTATTAGTTCAGTTGGATGTGTTAGTATTTCTTAACTTCAAACTCATGAGCTATTGCTATACTTTGACCTTTGAAAAAATAGCTCAAATTTTATATTTGATTAATATCTTATGCCTACAAAAACTTATCCACTTGAGGTATAAATAAACTAAATTAAGTTTTCAAAATAGATGAACATAATAAATACAAAAAGAAGGTGGATGAGAGATCTACTACCATGATATCCTTGAGTAAGTGAATGCCAAGGAAGAATTATCATAATGTCAATAATGTCATTCATCCTTTGACATGTCACTTTTTACACATTTTTATCAAGTCAATTATGCTGATTGTCAATATGTATTTTTTACAAGTGTGGATAAATAAGTAAAGTTAACAAATAAATATCAGCAGCTCAATTTAATATCACTACTTATTGGTTTAACATTCACGAATTTTTCAATTTAATTTTTCTTTTTATTTTAGAATTGGTATTCTTTTGGAATCAATAAGTTACCAGGTGAAATTTATCGTAAAAATCATTATAATTACGATGTTTTTGAAAAGGATTGTATAGTTAAATATGAACATGATGATATGTTGTATGATCTGCCTTTGCCACGTAAAACAAAGCGACGACTAAGAAATATAATAATATTAACAGACTACAATTATGCAGGTTTGCATCGACGGATATGGAAGCTAATACAAACACTTTTTGGGAAGAATCATGAATTAAAAAGAACCAATTTCAATTCAAATGAAATGTAAATATGAATTTCCATATCATTGGTAATTAATATTACAAATAAAATTTTATGGTGAATGTTGTTTTAATCTAAATGTAACCTTCTGGACAATATTAACAATACTTAAGATTGAGGAGAAAAATATCCTTCAAAATAAGAAATCAAAATAGTTGAAAAAAAAAAATAAAAGTGGTAGTTTTTATAATTTACTGACACTAGATCTCACATTTGATTCAGCAGGGCTTGAAGTTTAAACATGAACTGGTGATATAAACTACCAATTTGCCAAATTTGTAACTAAATGACTTCTGTGATTGTTTTTTGTTAGATGAGACATAGCACCAAACAAAGCTTTATCTCCCATTACTAGCAAAATAGTCTAGTGGACTAAGGCCGGGGCTTCTGGGAGGCCAGTTGATGTAACCCCTATGCGAAATGACCTTGTTAGGGAATAATTCATTAACAGCTTCCATTGTTTGATTAGATGTATGCCAAGTGGCCCCATCTCGTTTAAACCACATTCTTGAGTTTTTGGGGGTCCAAAAAGAGTATCGGGTATTTGTTACTTCAATATAACAAAAATTACTTCAACATTTTTGATAACATACTCTTCAGTGATGAAGCAAATTTTCATCTGAATGGTCATATCAATAAACAGAATTGTCGGTACTGGCAGAGGAAAGCATGAACGACCCCTGCACAGCCAAAAAGTTGTTGGACCGCAGACATAACGTTATAGGCATAATCGGTCCTTATTTTCATGAAGATCGACATGGCTGAACACTCAATGTGAATAGTGACCATTTATTTTGCATGGGGATACCATAATTGTAAGGTCTATGAGAATAATCTGACAAACCTAAAGCAAAACATGAGGGCAGAAATGGCAGCAATATCAAGCGCCATGTGTCAGTATGTGATCGCCAATCTTCGTTCCTGATTAGAAGAGTGCCAGCAGCATAACGGTCACCATTTATATAACATCATATTTTCCAAATAATTTTCCACCTTATATTGTAATAATTAACAATAAACTTCTTTTTTTTTTATTTTAAGTAGTTTTTGTTTTATCGAATTTACAAATACACGATACTCTTTTTGGGCACCCTGTATAGTTGTATTAATTGTAGTAGTTACAATACAATTGATATAACAGGTTCAAAATATAACATACAGTAAACATGTGCTATTTATTTAATGCACAACTGTGTTTTGTGGCCTGTTCAGCAGGCCTTTTTGGGGAATGTGAATAGGATTTCATTGTAAGTTTAAAGCTAAATAAATAATATACGTATATAAAGGAAAGAATAAAAAAATAAAATTTAATGAAACAGGGCACAATAAACAAAAAAAATATAAATGATTTTCTTAACACTATTTCATCATAAGCAATTAAAATCCTCTAATGCTAAGACTAAAGGTCAACCATTAAATATAATAAGAAAAAATTAGAAATAGTCATAAATCTTATTACTTTGCATTAAACATAGGCATTATTATTTCCAGTCATAGTTTTTATCTATTGATCAAATTCATTATAAAAAAGTGATTTTTCACATTCGTTAGTCTTATCTAGTGGTGACGATATAGTATTGTTTCTAACAACTACGAGAATGTAAATTTTATTATAATGTACAAAAAATTTAACTTTATTTCATATATATGTCATGGATACGGGTCCATGCTTTTTTGTTATGTTTTTTTCACATTCAATTTGACACGCTTTAGCTCTGTTGTTGTTACTCTAATCGGAAATTAATGACAGTTCTTTATCAGAAATTTAATAAAAAATATTTGTCGCTAGGACCTACCATTTAGGAGATATATTGGTTTGAATGAAAAAAGTCACATTGTAACATTTTTTTCACACACAAGGACATGCTCTAGCTCTGTTGGTGTTGCTTGGATCAAAAATTTGATGACAATTTCCCTATCAGAAATTAAATAGAGAATATTTTTTGTTTTAGGAGTTATATTGGTTTGATTGTTAATTTAGTTTCAGTAATTTTATCTTTTTAATACGAAAATGTAAATTGGGAAAAGCAGCAGATTGTAGATAGACAAATCCATAATATATTGTTTTTCTCAGTCAGGGAGAAATTGGGTTTGTTTCTTGTAAAAGGTTCTAAAGGCTGGAAAAGAGATCAAAGGTACAAAGAAGAGGTATCCCTGGTAGCACAGGGAAGGCCAACTGAGGAGCATAGTACATAACCAGGACCATCTGCTCATGACAAAACCGCTCTTTAATCTACTTTAATTGAACTCAGTGGGTCTAGATTCATAGGAAGTCAATAAACATCCTGTCTGTGGGTGAACAGTCAGACTGTGAAAACAGTGGATACCTTTCTGTGGCATGCAGGGCTCTATCGCAGGCAATTTTACAACCCTAGGGTCTCATGGGGACAAGTAGCCTTTAATTAACATGTGAAGAGGAAGGGAGTCAGTTTTCTCCAATGATAACATACTATGCTCAGAGGCCTGAATGTCTCAAATACACGTTGGGATGAATCTACTATACAGGGTGAGTATCTCTTAGTGTAAAAAAAAAATTGGGTGAAACTACATCAAACACGTAGTAAAATGCCGCAGATCTGACCTCTCTATTCCAATCCGTTGCAGATATATGATAAAACAAAGATTTTTTTGAGGAAACCACGTTTTTTTATATAAAAGCTGTAATATCTCCATTTTGCTTAAATATTTTTCAAATTTTGACCACATTTTCGGATTTAGCATTAAATTTTCTATAATAGTTATGTACCTGTAACCTTGAATTTTACAAACTTGGTATCTAAAGAGCAGCTTGATCTTCACCTTATTTGGAGAAGTCGCAATGTCTTATATTACTTCTGTATTCTATATATATTCTTCTATTCTTATATTCTTCTGTATATTAATTCTGCATTCAGAAGATAATAGCAAAATTGTGGTCTATGTTCATTATTATTGAGTTTTAAACCTTACATTGAAAATTTAATAACATAAAATCCTAAATTATAGTAATAAATAAATAAATGTAATAACTTAAGATCCTCTGATCTGATGTCGCTTTATTGACAGTTTTCCTTTATTTTCTATTAAACAATAATTTTTTTCTTTGCTTTTTAATCCAAATGTTTTATTTACACAAGTAACTGATTTGTATGCCATATGAGAACACCATGGTTTTTCGGTTTCAAAAATAAATTTCTCCATGAAATCGAAACAAAATCATTATGTTTAACATATCATTCAAAAGCTAATTAAATTTGCAAGTTTTTGTGAGATTTGACGTTTTGTGGATAGTTTTTTCGAAAAACGGTGAGAATTGAAGTAATATAAGACATTGCGACTTCTCCAAATAAGGTGAAGATCAAGCTGCTCTTTAGACACCAAGTTTGTAAAATTCAAGGTTACAGGTACATAACTATTACAGAAAATTTAATGCTAAATCCGAAAATGTGGTCAAAATATTTAAGCAAAATGAAGATATTACAGCTTTTATAGAAAAAAAACGTGGTTTCCTCAAAAAAATCTTTGTTTTATCATATATCTGCAACGGATTGGAATAGAGAGGTCAGATCTGCGGCATTTTACTACATTTTTGATGTAGTTTCACCCAATTTTTTTTTTTATACTAAGAGATATCCTGTAGAGTTTTACTAGTGATAGAGCAGTCAAAAGATTATATCACATTATTATAAAGTTAAAGGATCAATAGGTGGCGAGCGCCATTCAAGAGAGGTTACAAAGATAAGGGTTATATAGAGTTAGAAATTGATAATAAAATTTGCTTGATTTGATTAAACTGTTATTAAGAAAACTATAAATATGTGGTGTATGTTGTATGGATCCTAGTGAAGTTGAAAAATCGACTGATAATACAGCTATCCTACAACAGAGTTTGCAGTGGTAAAGCTATTGAATCCATCTGTACTAAATTTTAACATCTTCATAGTTTGTTTGTTAGGGTTTAATCATTTTCATAGTTTAGAAGGTTTAGCAATAATAAAAACTTAACGTTGAGTGGCAGAAACAAGGTTTGCGACACTGTCGAGTACTTTTATGGCTAGAAATTAAAATCCAACCAGATGATTTAAATAGAATTAGGGTAAGTCACTAGTTATGGTCACCTCACCAGTTATGGGCAGACTAATACAATTATCGTAATAATAAGAGTCTAATCCATTTATTTGTGATATGATCAGGATAACTATTTCTGAAAAAGATTTAAGATTCATTTACTAACGAAATTTTCCCTCCTATCTCTTTTGCAGTAGGCATTAAAAAATGTTTTCATCAAACAGTATTCTGAAATACCTCTTTTTTTTAGTAAGATCGTTTTTAAAAGTGAGGATTCTTAAGGAATTATAGTGAAATTGCTTCATTAATGTTTAGTTTTAGAGTTATGTGCCTTTTCATTAGAATTCAGGCTTCCATACCAACTCCATTATGTTGGACTGTATGATATTAATTAACAATAATTTTGAATTGACCATAACTGGTGTATAAAAATACGAGATATGAGTTATGGTCACTCCTATCCATTTCAATTTTCTTTGGTGTTACAAACTTTCTTTCTGCTATTAAAGAAAAAAATTGAATGTTTTTCATTAGATTATGTCCTTTTAAAACTTAAATACTACATCTCTTCCAAGGAGTAGTCATGTTTGACCTTACGTTTCTTAAGTGACCAACACTAGTTAATGTAGTTAGTTATATTCTGTACTTCGCGAGTGGATACTGCTGTTTAAGAAAACTGGAAATATTGAATAAAGATAATTTAAAAAAATACATTCCGATTTCTTTTAATTCATTATTTTTTTAGTGGGGATGATTACCATGTTGTATGCCGTTACTGCTTATGTAAAAAAATCAACGAGAAGTGCGGCTATAAGTTATACATTCAGTATAATCATGACAGTATTCTAAACTAAAAAGTAACAACAAAGTTGGTGAATGAGTGTATCAAGTGTAAAATATATATTTTACTTTTTTGTTAGACCGCATTGTATTAGTATATAGATTATTTTTATAGTTATAGTTGTTCATTAATCAATAATCATTTTTAAATTATTAAAAATATTTGTTTAAAGATTATTTTGCCACGTGACCATAACTAGTCTTGGCTATGACCATAAATGGTACAACATGCCCATAACTGGTATTTTTGGCTTTTTGTAAAAAAATAGAAATATTTATATAAAAAAAAGCTTTAGTGTATTTGTCAATTTTACATTCAATAGATTAAACTTTTGAGAATCTAAATATATAACCAAAGATATATTACAAACTGTATCAACGAAATTCCCTTTTAAATCGAAAAGTTCCCTTAACTATGACCATAACTAGTGATTTACCCTATTTCTCTCAATTAAATATTATTACCAAATCAAAATATCGATTCTTTGCTTTTTGATATGGTGTGTAAAAATATGAATCATGAGCGTTTAGCTGAAAGCACTGATAACGCAATGGACTTAATAATCCGCAAGAATTTCTTAATAGTTTCTGTCCTTCCAGATTACCAACTAATAAATTAAAATTGAAAATTGGATGTCCAATTATACTTTTAGGTACTCTTCAACCACTTAACCTGTACAATTTTAACCAAGTTAAACAGTACCGCTTCAAATATCATTGAAGAAATAATGCTCAATTGCATACTTCAACACAAGATTTTTAGCGATAAACAAGTAATGCTTTAATTATGAGTTATCTATGTTCTTTAATTATGGGAGCAGGCGAAGACGCTATGGGGGATGCTAGTAAGAAATAATTTATTTTTTTAGATACTCTATCTAATTATTATTTGCCATTTAAAAATTATATTAAATAGATTCATTACAGATGAGCAATCTCAGATTAATAGATATAGGACTAAAAAAGAGTCAGATCCAATGGTCACTTCAAACAAGAAGAGTAAAAGAAAAGTCAAGAGGACTGATGTCTCTTTGAGGGCATATGTCTAGTCACTGCAAGAGTAACTCTCCAGTGATGTCTTATCAGTGAGCTACAGAGTTATTCTCAAAGTGGGTATCTTCCCTGATACTTATTTTGATAATGGTTTCAGGGAAGAGCAATTCAAGCCTACACACCTAGAAATCAAACCTTCCACATTCCATAGTGTCACCTGGTGAAGGCTCACTGAGGCGGCCAAGGACCACATTGGTCTGTAGCCCCATGGAGTAGTAGTAGATTTAAGGATAAAAGTGCACAATAGTTTACACCAAAACATATATTACATACATTAAGTTTATACCAAAATATGTATTATAAGATACATTAAAATGACAAAATAAACTAGAATAGGCAGGCATTGATATCAATAAAAGAACACAATTTTAAAACATTAATTATTTATTTAAGAAATATGAAATTCAATGTTTGTCATACTGACAAGTACATAAATCTAGTGGTAAATAAAAATATGAAATGCCGGAAACCATAAAAATAGTTACATTAATGCTTATATTAATTTTATGCGGCTTATTAATGAAAATAAAAATTGTTCAATAAAAAAATTAACTTGATAATTTTCAAGTGATCTATAAGGTATTAAATTTAATAAAACAAAAGAGGTTTATATTATTTTTATTACATATGCCATTTTTTATCATATCTGACACTGACCAAGGAAAAAAATTATATTTTATAATTAAAGTCATATATCCATCACTTCAATGTCATTAAGTACATTTATTATAGTTTACTGATAAGCAATAATTGTTATTAATAATAATTAATGACAATTATTGTTTAATATTCATTAAGTTCACTTATCATTGTTAACAATATTAATGTCATTAAGTACATAGACCAAAGAAAAAATTTATTTTTCATAATTACAGTCAAATACACATACTTTTTTTTTTTTATTAACCCTTATTCTGGCAATAAGTCAAATTCCTGTACCTTTTTTAAATTAAATTAACTGATAACACCTATTGATAGCCTTCCAACAGCCACACAATGCTACCAACTGTTAACTCATATTTCCCTGAGAGAGGGGAAAAAGATGAAATACTTGCAGTAGGTAAGTCTTTCTAAATAAATAAAGGTAAGCTAAGTTTTTCTAAATTGCTAAAGTCAAGATGTCACACATGACATTTTGCCAGAATAAGAATTAAAATTAATGTTATTGATTATTAATACTTTTTATTTATAATATTTAATCACAATTATTACTTAATTTTTATTAAGTTCACTTATTAATGTTAACAATATTAATGTCATTAAGTAAATAAAACAAAGAAAACATTTATCTTTTATCAACTATAGTCATATACCCATCACTTATCGTATTAAAACTAAAGCCATTAAGTACTAATATCACATAAAATATCCCACCTACAAAAAAAACAACCAATTAATCACAAAATAAATACCCATGGAATGCAAATATATTTCCTCTGGATTCCATTCTATAGGAAATAATCACTTTTATATTTATGAACTTATCAACAATTCAGATAGTAACCCTTAGTGATGGAAACATTTAAATAAAGGGAATACATATTAAATTCAGAGAAATGTATCATTTAAACCAAATCATAAAAGATAATATTGTTATTTATAGTATTTGTAATAAATATTTCACTGGAATGAGAACAACAACAAACTCACTATATTACCCACTAAACTGCTTCATTTTCTACTTTTTTCATAATGTAATATATGATTTTAAGAAGACTTATTTTATTGACCGGCCATACTTTGCAAAGGAATTATTTTTTTTTTATAAAAGGCAGCAAAAAGTGATTTTCAGATTCAATAATAAAGAAATTTTAAAATTAATCATAAACTATATGTTTGGTATCTATGAATATTAATATTGAAGAACTTACATTATATCATATTGTAGATAAGCTGATTCAACAATAGAGAAATTAAGGGCATACATACTATTTTAAGATATTTAATAAAAGGTTAGAAATTAATGAATTATTTGTCACTTTCATTGTATTTAGTTTATTATAAGACTAGTTTTGAATGTTAAATATTCATATTCAATTCCAAATACGAACGCACATTCAAAACATCAGCAAAATGGTATAGAGTAATTTATATAAAAATATAATTTATTATATAAATGTAAGAGAAAAAATCAAGTACGAATTAGCACTCACAAAGGGAAGCGAGATATAACTATAACTTGTTGATTCAATAGATAAAAAGTGAAAGTAGATACTCAGGTCAAAACACAGAACATTGAATAGACTAGAAGCGGCAAACACTAGTTGAGGGATGGCACCAGTTCTAAGATGAGTTCTCCATCTCCTGTAAGAGACAAAAACTCCCTTGGGCTCAACTAACATTTTATTGTTAGTACACTGCTTTGTTTCTATTATTGATTAACATTCGATATTTTTTCGTTCCTTAGTAATTAATTTTCAATATACTATTGTTGTATACATAAGTTTAAATACAATATGCCTTGTTGTGATGCCTTTGGTTTCCATACAAAATAAAATGATAAACAAGCAGTACCTCCAGTAACATTTCACAAGCAAGTTTATTATTCCTTTCATTACATAAAACAATTGTTTCTCAAATAATATTGTTTTAGGATTTAAAGGAAATTAAAAGATCTCATAAACAATTACTTATCATCATGAAGAAAGAAAAATACATGTTGAATTTAAACTCATCGACCCACATCTTGGTTGTGATTCAATAAAATTGCAAAGCAAACACTAAGTACCTAAAAAAGTTTGCGGAATATTTCTTAGGAAAAAATTGTTTTTATAAAATTAGTGTTTGTTTTTTATTTGACCACGGTATTTTATTCTTTCGGGTTAGCTCACCGTCAGATGAAATGGGTGGGTTAAGCTATAAGAAGAAAGAACTGGAACTCCTCAAAAACCAGCCGGTTGTGCTCCAAGCCCTTCAAAGAAGAGGATTTTGATAGAACGCCTCCATTTTACATGGCGTCCCATCAGTTTTTGATAGTTTTCCCAAATATCTGAAACCTAAAGTTACTCGGGTGGTAAATATATCTTTCAGTTACTTTGAGCATGATAGGTTTATATATTTTTATATTTAAGATTTTTCAGGAGAGACGAGCAATTAAAACAGTAGATCCCCAACAAAAGGAAATTTTAAAAATGGTATAATTATAATTTGCGGACGATAAGTTGAATGAATTGACCAATAAAGTCAATTAAACATCTTCCCAACTTGAACAAATGACTTCAATTTTTAATGCTACTCAGAAGAAACTGTGCTCAAATAAGAATTCGCTAAGAGAAAAAAGAAAGAAGCTCAAGAACCTTCAAAAAAGGGCAAACAGGTACAAAAAATAGAATTGTGATTGTTAAAATTTAAGACGAGAGACTAAGGGCATTCTAGGATTCATCATGAGGAAATTGAACCTTGTTCTTAGGTGTGAGGGCTCCTTGGAAGCTGTTGAGGCAGTGAACTCAAGTAATGATGCTGATGGAAAGGGCTTGCTTGCTGTAAAAGATCGTGGGGGCTGATAATTACCACAAAAGACGTAACCAGCGTTAGCGAAATTTGTGGAAAAATATTCCAGGCATAAGAAAGAAAAAAACAAATTTCTATATTAACATAAAATCGTTATCTTCCAATATTAATAAAATAATTCATAGGAAAAAACTTTTTTCCACTATCACACTTTTTAAATGAAGAAATTCATTATTCTTGTCAAATAAAGTTTATAAGGAAGCTTTATTTTAGTACGAGAATGTACCATTATGTTAAAAAAAATAATGACAGCGTTCAAAAAATTAGATTTTTTTTCAAATAAGTTAGTTTTATTTAAGGACCACTAATTAATTGAATGGGTCCTCCGAAAAACGTTCTAAGAGACAAATAAAATTTTGAATAATCAGTGAAAGATAATCGTAATCTAAAGTTATAGTTAGTTTTGTAAGTTGGATTTTTTTTTTCACCTTGTAATTTGTTATATTTACATGTAAAATAACATATTGGAGTACTATATCATACTATGACGTACTATTTATTATACATTTAAAAACCTTTAAACTTCGGAAATTTTGTCGCTTAGAACGTTTTTCGGTGGACCCATTAATGGAATCAAACAAAAATAATATAACATTTGTAAAAAAAGAACTACCTATAAATAGTTAAAGACTACATTATCCTAATTTAAAACTGTCGTATGAAGTTATATGATGAACTACACCCAATATAAAACTTTTAAAATCATTATATTATTTAATATACGATGAATTATTACACTTATGCAGTAGAAAAATGTTATTTTTTACTGCACCTAAATAAATTTAATATGTTATAGATATTGTTTGTAACTCTATAAAAAGATTAATAGCATAAAGGCGAAGGCATGAGGCGAGATGAGGGGGTTAGAGGAGTGGGGGAGAGTGGTGCCATTCTCAGTCCTTTGACAAGGCCCGGCTAGTGCTTCTAGTCTATTCAATGTTCTGTAAGTCAAAATAGAAACTTTAGTGTTTTTTTCTATGATCTATGGTTCTATGTTTTGTTAGTGTTCTAATAACCTAAATACTATGGAAATGACAATAATTCATCAATTCTTAAATATATTGATCCTTCTATACCTCAGCAACTATAGATTTAAAAACAACGTTATAGATTTTAAAACAACATTTTCAAAAAGCCATTGTGTTTTGGTATAAAACTGACTCAGAACGGATAACTAACATTTCTAAAATGGCAGGGAGGTACAGTTAAAGAATCAATAGAGCTTTCATAATGAAGGCCCTAAATTAAATAAGAAAAACCAGCGGAGTCAAAGATCCAATACATATAGTATATATACACCAGCAGTGTATATATATATATATATATATATATATATATATATATATATATATATATATATATATACTAGTAGTATGTAATAGAATTTAGAGTTGTAAAACAAAGGTTCCTGAAAACAAAGACTAAGAATTTGTTCACGTAATTAAAATTCACAAGGTATGAAGAATATATATATAGAAATAGAAATTTAATGACCTCAGAGTGGAGAGAATGAAATAAAAACATGTGTTCTTACCTATATCCAAAATATAATAAAAAAACTTAAGGTACAAAAAATATTTTGATCGATAAAATCTAATCACCAAATTAACAGAAGTAATATCAACCAACAAAGAACAGGAAAATACTTATAAGTTAGCCAAGTTTAAAACCATCTATGAAGCCATAAATTATTATTTAATTCTAATGATCTGCTGTATGCACATACTGTTTATTAAAGAAATTAAGTGGGAAAAATTTTTTTTTATCTGATGTGGTAAAATCTAATCTAGGTGAATATGAAACAGCCGCCCAACCCTGTTATCTATTTAGAGATTATTTTTATTTTAAAATTGCCCACCCATTTTCTATCTTAGTATACAGCTAGATTAATTATAAAAGCTGCTCACACTGTTATTTCAACAAGCTAACCTAAATGTATTTACAAAATATTCTAATGTCTATGACCATAAGTGCACTTGGTGACCATTAATACCTACTTAGGTATCATTGGTAAATTCTGGCTACATACAATTTAATTGAATATGACAAACATTAGTAAAAAATAAAAAATATCTTGAATAAAATGGACCCATCCTAATGCATTGTGCAAGGGCTTCTCTAAAACTTAAACATTTTTGTTAAAATTTAACTCTCTTTGCATGTATAGAATCAAACAAATTCCATATATCCTCAAATAATCAAACAATATTTCACCTCCATAGGAAATTCATAAATTAAATAATATTAACTACAGATTCTTTTCCAATGGAGTTATTGTTCATTTTATGTTTTTAAAAAATATTTAGTATTTATTATGTTTTTTTTTTGTTTTTTTTAGTAACAATTTTAATTAAATGCATTTGATAATAAAATATATGTTTCTTCCGATAAATTTCAGAGGAAACATTTATCCTAGAAAAATTTTCTCGATTCCTGTAAGAAATTATATGGCCTTTAGTAGTACAGAAATAACTTATTATTATAATGGTATAACTATAAAAGTATAATTCTAAATATTACCATATTATACAAGTTTATATGATGTAAATTGTAAACAAATAAATAGATAAGTCAAGTTCTTAAAACAGTAATTGTTGGCACTCCAACAATTATTGTAGTTCATAATCTATCTATCAATAACTCACAAAAGAATATTTCATTTATAAATTACAAATCATTTCAATACTGGTCTCATGGAGTTATAGACAAATGGAGGGGGCTTACCTCTCAATAGCCAGGGCAAGCAGCCATTTTGGAGTGCACCGTATTATCAGTATATTAGCTGCTTATCAGTTCAAATTTTGGTTTCCTAGGCTTTATACTGTAGTTATTTTATTTTAGTGATTTACTTATTTTATTTATTACGAACCCTTTCAATTGCCCTAGCCCAATGGAATGCAAGTCGCCAGTTGGGCATAGTGGGCCTGGCCGGTTAATGTTTTGGTCTCGCCCCTCACGGAACAACATACGGGAAGGGCCTCTCCATAGTACTATAACTCCATGACTGGACTTTTATAAATTCATAAATGTTTTTAATTAAAAACAACAGACAAATAAAAAAGAAATTGCTTATATCGAAAGTTTTATGTCAATATCAATTGAATTCATTAACAGGGTAATGTATATTTAGATAAGAAAAGAGAGCCATATCAAAATTTTTAGATTAGAGAGATCGACAGATAGTTTCTAGGAAGCCCAAATTCACAGGTGCACCACTATTCTTAAGATGCAGAGAAATCTAATCGTCAGTATGGTTTTCTTCTTCTACACTTAAAGCCTCCGTAGCTTCTGCTTCTTCCTCTCGTCTGCGTTTTAGTTCTAATGCAAGTTTATATCCCAATTCTGGACGACGATCCCTTCCTTCAACCATTCCTTTTACCTATGAATATTATGATGATATAGAAGATTTTTTTATGATTGAATGTAACTATATTGAAGTTTTACAATCAAATTTAACCAAAAGATGAATATAATCAACTTCTAGAACTCGCTCCACATTACTATAGAATTCTCAAAACTTTCTTTAAGTTGTAATTTATTCATTCAACAATTCTTACAATATTTTAAAATAATTTATTATTATTATTATTATAAACAATTGTTATTTTTGCCATTGGTTTTAAGTATCTTGGCACATAGTTTAACGAATCATTAAATGAAGAGGAGAAAATACAGGCATACATTGTCTCGGCAAATAAAGCAGTTTTCTCCATAGCTCATCTTATAAGAAGTAGACAGGTAAGTTGATCAATCAAGTTTATGATATATAAGACCCTCATTAGACCAGCCACAACATACCCATGTGAGATGTGTTCTTAAAAAATCAGCATGAGAAAGTTGTCCACCCATTGGGTGCCGCATTTGCTCATATTAGACCAAAAACATGTTTAAATGAACATTTCCAACGCTCTGTTGGTGCCGTTTAGGTGCAAGATATCCGAGTTTGGGCGCCAATTAATTACTGTAGATGAAACTTGGATACACCATTATACGCCCGAAACAAAAATACAGTCCAAACAGTGTACTCCAAAGGGGGAACCAGCTCCAAAAGAAAGCAAAAAAAGTTTTTTGGGATAGTCATGGAGTTATTTTAATCGATTATCTTCAAAAAGGAAAAACCTTTACAGTAGCATATTGCGCATCATTCCTTGACAAGCTGAAGGCAGAACTTGTGGAAAAACGGCCACAGAAAAAGAAATTCCTGTTTCACCAAGACAACGCACCGTCTCACACCTCAGCCGTTGTCATGGCGAAAATCCACAAATTACGGTTTGAACTGCTTGACCATCCGCCTTACTCACCAGATCTAGCCCCAAGCGACTTCTTTTTGTTCCCTCATCTAAAAATTGCACTCAAAGGACACAGATTTTCATCAGGCAACACCTTCTTTAACAATTATTTTGCAGAGAAAAACGCTGAGTACTATTTGGATGGGTTACAGAGATGGGAGCATTGCTGGGAGAAGTGAGTAGAGTTACAAGGAGACTATGTTGAAAATTTTTTTTAAAATTTCAGAGAAAATGTCTTGTATCTTTGTTAGGTCAGAAACTTTTCAGACCACCCTCATAGATATTATAATGTTGTAATATTTTGAATTTATAAACTTTCAACTTTGGCGGACAAAAAGTGTCATCGATACGGAAGGAACATACAAATGATATCATTCGAAAAACCGTTGGAAAGCCGTTAGAAGCGGATGTTTACAGAAAGTCAGTTGGCTTCTGGTCTAAGTCAAGTTTGTACTCTGAAGATGTATGGTCAGACAGAAGACCAGTAAATGATTATGTATTATGTATTGTGAATAACGACAGATGATATTGTATTGAGCCTATAGGGAAAAATGAGTAAATTTAAGTTTAATATTATATAAAAATATCAGTTTTAATTTTAAATAAAAAATGCTTTTATCATTAACATTGTACCTGCCCTTTAGAATAAAATATAGTAAAGAATAAGAATAGTAAATTAACAAATTACAATTAAGTTGAAAAATAAAAAGTAAATAGAAAGTAATAAAATTGAAATTAAAAAATATATAAATAGATGACTTTTGTATATATATATATATATATATATATATATATATATATATATATATATATATATATATATATATATATATATATATATATATATTGTAGTGATATTTCGGAGTCGAGATAAATTGTAATTTAAAAGAATTCAAGTTTGAATTTGGCGCCAGCGAGAGTTCGCCGCCGATCTAATTGTTACGTGGTTTTTGCTTATCAATTTAAATTGGGATATGTTAAAATGATTAGGATTTTTAAAATGTTTTTTATTGTATAATTTGAATTTTATATAGTTATTGTAAGTTAAGACGTAATAAATATGAAGGCCATGATGGAGCAGATTTGGCCGTTAACGGTTTTTTTTGAAAGGACGCTTGGGGTTGGCGTCTTTTTAGCTCTCTCTTCGTATAGATCCCGAGGCGACAACACATCTCGCTCTCATCTCTCGGATTTGAAACATCCACATCTATCTGATATTTAACAAGTCACATGTGTGAAGAAACAACAAATTATACTAGCAGTCTGGATGATAGGAGTGTTTGAATAAACTGGCGAAGGAAGAAAAAGAAGGAAGTTTCATGCAAGAAGGACAAATTGGGGAACATTTGGGTTGTGAGAACCTACAGTCACATTGAGAAGAAAGAAGGTATTTTAATTATAACTACGTTAATTAAAAAATGTAATCTAATTGTAAATTGTTTTTATTTCTTTTATTTGAAAATATATATTCTTGAGTCAAAATCATTATCTTTGAAAAGCTGAACCCTTGATATTCCCTAAAAATTTTATTTAACAAATTAAATTAACTTTATATAAATGAAAATAATTTTACATTAACTAATAAAAAGCTGAAACATAACAAACTGCAGCCCAAATGGGGACAAATAATTAAAAATTTTATTATAAAGAAAATTAACTTCAAATATAAGAAATTTTAGTAAAAAAAACCCTATCAACAAATAAATAAACATAACAATATATATATATATATATATATATATATATATATATATATATATATATATATAAAATATATAAAAATATATATTTTATATACAGTGGACACCGCTTATAAGACTCACTTTGGGATCAATAAAAAGTGAGTCTTATAGGCGGATGAGTCTAATAGGCGAAAAGGAAAAAATAATATTAAAAATTTCTTTAATTTGCGAAAAAACTTTATTTTATCAGTTAATATAATATAGCGTGTTTGAGTTGAAGATAATGCTGAAACATAATTTATGTTGGTTTTAAAAACTGCGTTTGTTTTTTATTATTTTCTAGTATTTCAAGAATGTATTGCTCGTAATCATAATGCTTTTAAAAATTGGTGCCTTAGTGCTGGACAGCTCCCCTCAACACCCCTTGAGCCCGTAGGACCTCAGAGTGTGAAGGTGGAAGCGTCACTTCATCAGTTTCTTGCTTGTCAACTTCGTCATCGTTCGTGACATTCGACGAACTGCTGCTACCGGCTTATCTCATGACAGACTCACAGATCAGGTCCTCAGAATACGCCTCATTGTCATAAATTCGGACTGAATATTTTAGATAGTTTTGAAATAAAATTGATAATGGCTTAACATCAAGTCTTAATTGTAAACATATTCAAGTATGAGGAAAGGAATGGTTCACCTAAGCATTCATATGAATCCATAGTTCTGATGATGATACTTTTTAGTGAAATGTCAACTGCCTAAAATACGAGTTTTTCCATAAATGAAGGAGAATAACCTTTTCCCTCGAATAGTAGCGACTAAAACAGATATTCTGGACGCGCGTAGGGGTTGGTGGCTGTCTTCTCCACTGGTACCCCCATTTATTCAGCCAATTCTTCAGCTTTTTGGCGAAGCAATGTTCCTGAAACGCAAGCATCCTTATCCATAACTTTTATAAACCATTATTTAAATGAGCTTTCAACATTACAGTTCTCTCCACCCCTTTTCCGTTTCCGACTCTGAGATTTATTTTTTAATGCTTCACTTTCGATTTCTGGTCTATTTTTCAAAATCCTGCCCAATACAGTTTTTGAAACGTTACTGTTTTTTTTTATTTCAGAGAAATTGAGTCATATATCCGGAGTGGTGAGTCTTATAACCGACTTTTTTTTTTGTATTTGGATACGTCCGGAACGTTCAAGTCGATTCTGAGTCTTATAGGCGGCTGAAACTTATAAGCCATGAGTCTTATAAGCGGCGTCCACTGTATAAAAATTTTTAATAAGTTATATTATAAATATATATATATATATATATATATATATATATATATATATATATATATATATATATATATATATATATTTTATAAACAAATATTTGATAAAGTGATGAAATTGAAAAATATAAAAGGTTACCCAGAGCAAATGAAAGAGGAAGTTAAAAAATTGGGTATCACGGAGGGAGACTACAAAGATAAGGATAGATTCGGAAAAATGGTTAAAAATATAAAGGTTCTCAGGTTAAAAGAAGAAGCATGAAAGTAAGAAATGGACGGAGGAGAGAAAGAGGGAAATGGGCGAAAAAATGAAAAGGATTTGGGCAGAAAGGAAGAAAACCTGAAAATGATATACGCCTGGTCCACCGTTGGCCTGTATCGCGATAAATAAATAAATATATTTTATAACTTATAATATATATATTTAACTTATAATATATTATATTATAAGTTATATATATAAATAATGAAAATTTTGTTTGCTAAAATGTGTTTGGAACTTTTCAAATTAAATAAAATCATAACAATATCTTACATTATTTATTATAGAATAGAATAGAATATCCATAGATTTTAATATGTATATGTAGACAAAAAGCTTAATATATGCTACAACTTAATTCTGTTTTCAGCAACAAACAGCTTGCGAAAAAATCAATAAAATTAAATGGAAAAAATTACCTATCAACAATACTTTCTCCACAATAAAAATATAAAGATATTAAGATTAAAGATAATTATATAAAGATATCACCTGATCAGCATTAACAATCACACCATACTGGTTTAAAACTGTATTTTTTGTCTTTTCTATGTCAGACAAATCAACACCTCGACAACAGTCATCTATTAAAATGGTTCGGTAGCCAATCGATAAAGCATCTGCTGCTGTTGCTCCTAAGAAATCAAAAAATAAATAAATAAATGCATAACAATAGGTTCAAAATACAATTTATTAAACATTAATAAATAATATGAACTTACAAAATTATTAAAAATTGAAAAGAAAAAAAATTATACAGGGAAAGAATATCCCCTAAGAATAACAGAAATACTACAATATCTATATAAATATTAATTAGAAATAAGTAAAAATATAAAAACAGACTTTAATAAATTAAAATATAATCTAAATATAAGGTAGTAAATAAAAGAGAATATCTCAATAAACAAAGGAAAAAATACAGTAAAACTTCGTTACTATCACTTCTAGGAAGTGGGGGAGCGCTACACTCGGTGTTATAAGCAGGGGAAAAAATAAAACAGCTAAAAATGGAAAATATTAAAAAAAAATTAAGCATTACAAATCAACATGTTGAACATATAGGTATTGTAAATTGAAAGGCAAATGTTGAAATAAAGTATAAAAGAAAGTAAACAGGAATTTTGAATTAAGAATAAAAATTTTTTATAAATATTATGTGTGTATAATTATGTACAAAGGATTAAAATTACATAAATGAGCAAGCTGGCTTTTTTTAAAGTCAGTGCTTTCTAATTCATTAATATTTCATCTTCTACTTCCGTATCGCACACTAAAAATGTACAAATTGTCTTTAATACATACAAATGTCCACTATTTAAAGAAATTTGTATTGTAAAAGTGTCATAGTGTGTGTGTTTCTTTTCTGGTTTTGATTCAATTGTACTCTCTATTTTTTTTAAAGATGAATGTAATTTAATTTTGAAATAATATTTTCTAATAATAATGAAAATTTTGTTTGCTAAAATGTGTTTGGAACTTTTCATAGGGGCAACGGGAAATCAGAGCATTACAACCTGTAAACCTTCATTTGAAAATTTCCTAACTGGGACCGGGGCACAGTGTGCCAAATGAGCAAAAAACTGTTTAAAATAGATTTTTATAAAGTTCTTTCTTCCATTAAATTATTGACAACTATATGTTTACTACTGGTTAAGGCTAATAGAGTTTGAGTTTTAGAAAGTTTTGTTGATTGCTAAATAATGGGAAGCCTTCAGAGTAAAATATGGCAAAAATTTATTTTTAGCGATTTTTCATTAAAAATCATTATAATATTATTTCAATTTCATAGTTAACATATTGCTTTTTATTATTTTGAACTTTTTGGGGTATGAAATGAGAAGATTTTCAAAATTAACTAACAAGGGGAGGACACACTCAGTCTCTTACGGATCTTGTTGCCAATTTTTTTGGAGGTTCCTGGTCAAAAAATATTAGACAATTTGTCTTCCGACCAATGGGCTCTAGAAGCCGAGAAAAAAAATAAAATAGCATTCAATTAAAATATTTTGTATCTCGAGTTTAAAAAATATCAACATGATTCTTGCACCAAGATTTTTATTTTTAATTGCGGATTTAAGGAAAAATACAGCTGCTTAATAGATTTTGGTTTAGGTTAATTAAATTCTAAAAAAAAAGATTAGATTTTTAAGCAAACCACCTCTATAGATTTTTTTACACAAAAATTGATATTAGATTCTAATTCAGCACCCTCAAAAACATTGAAAAGCGATTATTCAATAAAAACAAAAAATATAATTTTTTCATTGAACTACGTTCAATATACTATTTTCACAAGAACCGACATCGGATTTGAATTCAGCATTAAAAAGAACCCTTAAATACAAAATTTCTTCCAAAAATAAAAATAAAAATTTGTAAGCTTCAAAGACATGAATTACGCTTAGATGGTTTAACGTATCAACTTCATTTTTTTATAAAATATATAGGGTGGTAATACTCTTGAAATGTCTTTGGTTTCATTTTCCTATCTGGTTTCAAACTTAAGTTAAAAATAAATATGTTTTTCGGATTTGCGAATTTTTTTAATAGGTTTTTGTTGATCGAAATTTGCATTAATATACATCAAAAGAAAGCTCAGGCTCTCCTCTTTCCAGTGATACCAATGAATGAATGGCATGACAAAGTATTAGCTATTTAAAGGAAAGTAACCAATAACTGTTTTAAAAATTTCTTCCTTTCGAAGAGGGTGAAAAATGAAATTTTTTGTTTTTATTGAATAAACGTTTTTCAATGTTTTTGAGGGTGCTGATTTGAATCTAATGTCAATTTTAATGTTAAAAAATCTATAGAGGTAGTTTGCTTGAAAATCTAATAATTTTTTTAGACTTTAATTAACCTTACCCAAAATCTATGGAGCGGCTGTATTTTTCTTAAATTCGCAATCAAAAATAAAAATCTTGGTGCAAGAATCATGTCGATATCATTTTTTAAACTTGAGATATAAAATAAATTAATTTAATGCTATTTTATTTTTTTTCTCGGCTTCTAGGGCCCATTGGTTGGAACGGCAAAATATGTGTCTAATATTTTTTGACCAGAAACCTCAAAAAAAAATTGTCAACAAGATCCGTGAGAGACTGAGTGTGTCTTCCCCTTGTAAGTGTAATTTTGACTTTTCAACTTTCCAATTATTATACATCCTACAATGTTTGTGCCTCTTCAATTCCAAGTTTAAATACTCTTAGAGGTGTATAAAAACAGACTATGCTCTTATTAGGCGCGTCAACTAACGCCCTTTACTCCTAGAGCTCGCTAACCCATATTTTACAACTGTCGTCAAAAATATGCTAACGGCGCAATGAAAGTCAAATGATGGATTATTGACCTAACATTTTATAGATATTGTTCCTTTTATTTTACAAAAAACGTACTGTCAACTAACGCCCTTTACTCCTAGAGCTCGCTAACCCATATTTTACAACTGTCCATAGTCAGGAGAGTGGATGTCCTACTGTATTCCAATCAAAATATGCAGCTGAGTTTCTTATTTCCAATGCTCATTATGACTATTACTGGACGTTTATTTCCTTAAGTGATACTGATGAATAACCATATTTTCTCTTTGTAAATTTTGAAGCAATCAGCAATGAAAGTCAAATGATGGATTATTGACCTTATGATTAATTATTCATTTTATAGATATTGTTCCTTTTTGTGTCTATTTTAATTCAAAGTTAAATATTTTCTAGAGATATATATATAAACAAAAACGTACTTCATTTTTGGAAGGGAAACCTGCTTCCTTAGTACAACAGTTCATTAATCTTTGAACATGATTAATACTAAACCTACCGACATTTGATGTACCACAATTTCTCGGTAAAAGAAGGTAATAATAAGAGAGGAAAAACGATAATAATTGAAAAAACCCTTTTGAAATATTTTTAAAAAAGCAATATATATTTGTAAAATTAAAAATATAAATATATATTCCAAATGCAAAGTAATGAATTTTGTTTCCAAGAAGTCCCGTTTCATGAACCTCGGTGTTAGATTTGATTTATTATTCTTTGTTAGTACCTAATCTTCTTCAAAAAATCAGCAGGTAATTAGAATTGAAAATTACTTTTTAACTTTTTTATGTAGGTGGTTACTAATCTTGGACGATCATTGCTAATGATTACCAGCATAATTAATATGATTAATATGCAAAATAAAAATCCAAAATTTTCTCTAAAATAATGTCTGATAATGAAAAAAAATAAGCGTGTCTTATTAACTAGTCCTATTTGGAAAATAAATTATCATGTACTGACTAAACACAATGGTCTAAATAATGTCTAGGTGCCTCATCGAATTCTATGTGAATACACTTGAATACAAGTTTTGAGAAAATATATCAACAGCGAATATGAATTTTTGTAAAACCCATAAATTTTCACACAAAATTTTTGTTTTATCTTGCTATTTAATTGATTTGAGGGATGAAGCTATTAAACCTCTTAGCTGATCTAAAGAGTCTTTGAAATTTCAAGTTTATAGATATATTTTTCCACGAGTTATTGAATTTTAAAATTTTATTTGCGTTTTTGCCCCACTGTGCGGGGTCCAGATAAAAAAGTGATATATCCTGGAAATCATTATAAACGGGAGTGTTGTATAGAAGTTTTACTGTATACGTAACTAGGTGGAATAACCACTTCACCAAAATAATCAAACCAACACAGCATCCTTACATTTATTTTACTCCATAATTTCCAGTTTCACATTCATCAATTTAAAGTCTAAATACCTTAGAATTGGGAGTGCACAGAATTGAATTTAAGGAGATTGCAGAAATGGGAAAATATATGGATGTTGTTATAATGAAAAAGGAGGGGAAAGCCATCTTCAGCCTGAAATAGAACCTAGTAAGTTCCCAATAACAAATCAAATGAAGTTAGTTATAAATTGCTTCAGTCTGCCCCTGAGTACCACAGATAGGAACGTCAAACAAACATCCATAATCGTGTGTGCGTGGTGTGTGTGTGCGCGGTGTGTGTGTGCGTGGGGTGTGTGTGTGAGTGCATGCGTGTGAGTGCGTGTGTGTGTGTTTAGTATGTGTGCGTGGAAAATGTGTGTGTGTGTGGAAAATGTGTGTGTGCATGCGTGTGTGTGAGTGCGGTGTGTGTGTGCGTGGGGTGTGTGTGTGAGTGCATGCGTGTGAGTGCGTGTGTGTGTGTGTGTGAGTGCATGCGTGTGAGTGCGTGTGTGTGTGTGAAAAGTATAGAGCAAGAAAACATACATATAAGGTAAGTTACTAACCAACACAAACATCATAGGCCAAACCACAAACATAAACATCAGTAGCATTTTTTTGTTTCAGTTGAGAAACAAGAGTTGTTTGAGTCAATTTCTTATTATCCCAAAATACAGAATATGAATCGACATCTGGATTCGTTCCTTTATAAACTTTGACAGAGTTTTCAACGATCTAAAAATATTAGTGAATATGAATCATAAGATACTAATAATAAACTTAAGTATATAAATAATACTAAGCTAAATTAGAATTTTAACTAAATAATACATATTCTTAAATACTAATATATTACTCAATGAATTAAAATAAATTTTAAAAGACAATAAATTGAGAACAAAGAAAACAAAATCTCTAATGACATCAAGTTTAATTATTTTAAAAAATAAATGAAGTAGCCAAAAAATTTAATTTTACAGAAGAAAACCAAATAAACATAGCCCACTCAAATATGAAAATACATATTCAACTTTAATTTAGGAAGAAGTGATTAGAGAGGAACTAACATAATGCACAAAAGTAATGGAAGCAGCTAAGGCATATCATAATGTGAGCCAAAAAAAACTTTTCTTTTAACAAAAAAATGGTAAGTTTACCACTTACTATCTTATTCTTCAAAGATTACTCTCATTTTTTTCCAACTCACAAGGTTCAGAAATTTTATATTTATTATGATTTTTAGGGCCTTGAATAATGGCTTCTTTAATAGAAAGCCTTCCTGTTTGGATGAGTGTTAGTCGATAAAACTTGGAGGTCCTATCTCCACTAAGTGAGATATATATGATTCATTCATGAAACAGAATATCCTACAGGCCATCAAACTGGGAAGATTGTGATGCATGGGATGTAGCTCAAGAACTGCCCAAAAAGCTATTGACAGAAAGGAATGAGAAGAAGAATGTTTAAGACCAAGAAGTTGCAGCAGATGCTTGGAACATTCTAAGGGTAACAGTTCAGTGGCTGGAGAGAAACAGGACAATTGATTGAATTTGCTGTAGGGGCTCAGATCCGGCAACTGGTTGCAGTTCTGAGATACTAGTAGTATAATAGTTTCTTCTAAACTAATCAGAAAAAGCACATTTTAGATTCTAGTTTAAATAGTTGTGTTTAACCATATTTCTTGTATTTGTTAGTTGGATGCTCAACATCCTTATGAGCTCCGATCTGTAATCCTACAGGTTACCAACCCATTTTAGCAAGAGTGGGAAGGAGATTCATTTTGTGAGTTCACCATGATATAAATGTCAACCTCTCCAGACCAGATTCGAATCGGTGCTACAGAAATTACAAAAATGCGAAAGCACCTGACACTAATACGCTCAGCCACTATGGCTTCTATTCATAGTTATAATAATTTTCAAAAAATAGGAAACTTTGGTTTTATTGTATCACCATCAGCTGATTTTGGAATGAAATTAAGGCATCCACCTTTATAAGCTTAAGGTATTAAATCAATTTAAACTGTAATAAATTTTATTCAATGTTCAATGCTCTGAAAAATTCAAATAAGTAAATTTAAAAAAATTCACATTGCACTTGTTGTCACATTCACATTGGACCATGTTGACACCTTGAGTATTCCTACTTTCCTTTCTTCAATTTTTCGCAAATGAAGCATGATCTGTATACTTTTTGAAACTATACAGTTTGAAGTGCTGGGAGATATTTAAATATAGATTTTGAAACATAACCATATTTTCTTTGTAGAATCCTAGAAAGCTTAAGTAAGAAGCAACAATGCAACAACCAAATTTTTAAAACCTTTAAGTCAGGAAATATCATGTTCCATTTACTTCATTTCTGTGTGACACTAAAGACGCAACTCAATTGAAAAATGAAGTCTATTGGACTTATGAGAAAAAATTATATAAATATCCTTCCAAATGGAATATAGTTTTTAAAAATTTGAAATAACAATACTATTTTAAAATAACTCAACAGCAAATTCCAAAAATTCAAAATTTATTTAGCAATAGTTTGACAAATAAAAAATATGCAAACAATATTTGATAATTTTTTATCAAACTAATATTTAACAAAATGTTATGTAACACAACATTCACATGTTCATTACTTATACATTTGCATTGAAATTAATATTTAATAAATTATCTTCAAGTTCCTACAACATGAAAAAGGATGTTTAAACTTAAAGACAATTAAACAATTAAAATAGATTCATAACTAACCCCTAAAATCCAGTAATAAACATCAGTTTTAAACTACCAATAATATGGAAATTATAGTTTGAACCAATAATTAACTATTTTCAAAAAAAAAAAAAAAGGATTACATCATATCATGACTTGGTTCTATATACAAAACATCGTGTAGATAACTTTTGTGAAATATTATTAGAAGAGTTTATCGAGGTCAGAAACCAATTTCATGCTGTCAGGAAAAGGTTAAGGTTGAAGATCATGCAACCCCAGGTGATATCTCCAACATTGATTATTTGACGTGTTAATTACCACTAACCCTTCAAGAGCCTTCAACTTTTCTATTCAGGCATTGAATAATAGATCTATTTTTTCACCCATTCTTCAATGTATACTGCTATGATAAATGGTCCTAAATGAAGTATTAAAGGAGAAATAATTGAAACATTTGATGCTTCTTGATTTAATAAATACATAAAAAATCAATTTAATGAATAAAATGTATTAATAAAAACAAGTAATTTTACAATGAAAGGTGACTCATTAATATTTGATTTTCTTTCTTTAACTATTATTAAACCAAAAATTTGTAATATTATATTATATTTTGAACAAATATAAATTATTTTTTCATAATAAAAAAAAAAAAAAAATTAGAATTCTGATGAAATTCTTCAAGGTAAAAATAGAGTACTTAGGCACATGGCAATGATAAATATAACAAAATATACTGAAGTAAATAACGAATATAACAGAAACACTTTTAATCAAATTTCATATTTCAATTAGTGTGTTAAATTTAAAATATAAAAACACGATTGCCATTGTATTTATAGGTAAATGAGACTGTTATCAATGAAGATTCAAAGTAAATTATTTTAAAATTTTTAACAAAAATATTTGTTAGAATGGTTTCAAGACTTAATTTATTAAATTTGAAGAGGTCTATTTTTTTGATTATGAATATATTTATTTTGCTAATTAATTTTGAGGGATCAGTCAAATGAAAATAAGAAATGCTAACAATAACAACATTTTGTTTTATTATGAAAATTTATAATTTATAACTTCCTTTCTTGACATACTGCATCATGGGGACTTGATGGCCGAGCGAATTGCGGCAAGGATCTCAGCAAGCTTGGTACTGAAGGTCGTGGGTTCGAATCCCACCCGGGTGGGTTAAAATTTATTTCGTGGTGGACCCACAAAATGAATCTTGACCTTCCCACAATGGCTAGAATAGGTTAGTAACCTATGGGATAACCCATCCTTCCTGCCCTAGTTGGAGCACATAAAAACGTTAAACCCAAATAAACAAACAACTACATCATATTTTCTCTGTTTATAAGATTATCATTTTAGTAAGACATCTCTTATTTTATTTTTTCAAAATCTTTTTACTAGCCTCATTTTTATTTTTCAATCTGTTTACCTACGTATGAGAATCATAAATGACTATCACAGGTACTATTTTTTTCCCTACTTACATAAATGTATTCTACTTTTTATTTATTAAGCTAAACCAACCTTGTAGTTTAAATTGCTAAATTTCATTGGAATAAAACTCTTTATTATTATTATTTTATTTTATTTTGTTTTATACTTCTTTTTTTTACTTATGCATGTTTATATAAGTTTTTTTTATTACTGAATTTTTTCAACCCTAGTCTTTGGCTTTTATACATCATTACATAATAGACCTACAACTATTTAATTTTTTTATGTCTACATTACTACTATTATTTTTATTATTCTAATTTCAACATAATTCATTTTTTAAGAAAATGGAATTTCTTATTTTCATTTACTTATATTTTTTATAAACATTGTTTCCCACTTAGCTTATATTTACAATTAATTTACTATGGACTTGTTTTGTATTTATCTTCATTATTTGTTTTTTTAATTCTTTGATTCCGTATTTGACATTTTCATTCTTAGCCCGGATGATGGCTATGAATGTTATGGCTGAAATGTTGTTATATCATATTAATGTTTTGTTATATTTAACAATTCTTATATTCCTTTGACTAATCCTTCAAAATAAATCTACAAGAAATAATTTATTAGAAATGGAGAGAAAGGGATTATTACTTTCTATAAATTATTTGCATGCTGAAAACAGAAACGGCAAACTTCTAATGAAAAATGTACATTCAGAAATTTTTATTAAAAAAACAACAAAATAAAATACCATATATTATACTGTCTCAAATTAATGAAACAAAGCACTCACTCATTTTGAGATGAAAATAGTAACTTCCCTTTGTTCTAGTGCCAAACATGTCAGAAAAGTAAACTTGGTTTGTATTTTAAGTCTTCTGTTATTACAGAAAATTAATGGTCTTTGGCTACAATTTGATAAATCATTTATTGTTGTTCAAAAAATGAAAAATAAATCAAATAAACATATATTTAATTATATATATCAATAATATAATCTAACCTTCAAATCTTTATGAAGCTCTGCACCCCATGAACCCTGGACACAATGCCTCGGCCATAACCTCTGATGCATTAAATGTGGGCCATCAAATATAACAGTATCATAAGTCTGTGCTTCCTCGGCAGAAACCTTATAACAATTTATTTATTGCCAACATATAAAATTTGTTTATCTAATTCATACTCACTCCACTTACTGGGCTAGATGGATGTACTTGTCGATTTTTCAGGTTATCTATAAATGAAACATGGTCACTAGGATGCCAATCTAAAGAATAAAATATAGCATCAAAATTAACCGTATCCAGGAGGTGATTAATAGGTTCAATAACCTACAATAAAAAAATAAATAATCATACAAATATTTGAAAAACTCAATCAATTTCAATAACAAGTACCTCTAAACCATTTTGTTGTGCTGAGCATTGACTAATGCTTAAAGACCCAGAAATAAAATCATTTTGCACATCAATTATCAAAAGTGCACTCACTGGACGTACTATCTGGAAACAGTACAAAGAAACAAAAAATCAACCAATACTTTTTTAATTTAATAATATATACATTAAAAAAAGCAGCATTCAAAAGTAAACTAAGTGATAATATTATCAATAAACTAAATTCATTGGTCAGATAATAGCTTTATCTAGAATATATCAAAAATTACTCTAAACTAACCTATAAATATTTCATATCGGTTCACATAACTTCACAAAACTTAACCCTTTTCATTAAATTTTATTGTTTTATATCCATAAACCCCAAAAAATCTGCTAATAGCTTTATTCATTTGAACTGGGTGAAAATAAAGCTAACAAGGTAATCAAGGCAAATCTGTGTTATATAGGAATAATTGACACTTCTAATGTTTGACTGCCATAAAATAAATTGATAAAGATAAACATTAAAGTCGGACCATCCTTGTTTAGGAACTTCAACCATGGGTATACTTCCTCAGCAAAAACGTTCTTTTATCTAAATATGATTTTTAATTAAATATCTAAAAAAGATATTTTACAATAAGATATGTGACACAGCTAGGGTCAAAGATTTCCATGAAATATAAGGTACCCATATTATCCCTTTGTTGTAGGTAAATAAATGTATACATATTAAAAAAAAAAAAAAAAAAAAATTGCAGCAAAGCTTATAACAATCTTGATATTTCAGAAATCCATTTCTTTCAATTCCTAGGTTAATAAAAAATATAGGTACCATTTATAAATAACCATAATTTAAATATGAATTAACATTAGAAAATAACAAATAATGCTCAGGAAATTAAAAAATAAACATATAAATCAAGTATACCGTTTTTATCCAGGAGTTCCAACAATAAGCAAATTCATCCCGGCTAATTTGTCCATCCTAAAAGCGAAATAATTATACTTCAAACATCATTCACAATAACTATCCAGGCTATCCATTTCACTGAATAATTATTAATGTTACCAACCTTATTAAAATCAAAAATGTCAAATGTTTCTCGAAGCTGATTAGAATCAAAGCCATAAACTCTACCACTGTCATTACGAAATAGTGCTTGACAAATTGATTCAAATTCATCAATCTCGAGATAGCCATTACTGTAACAAAAAAAAAATTAATGAAAAAAAAAACATTCACAAGATTAAAATTTATAATTATTATTAAACTACATCCATATTTATAAATTAAAAAATAAATATTTTGGCACAGGGTGTTGCCATTAAAAAATAAATTGATATTTAATCAACTATCATAGGAGAGGCTAAGAATGCCAGGATTAATTTCCAAGAATTAACCCAAAATAATCTTTACTTGATCCAAGAGATTTATAGGAACTTTAATTTGGCTGAGAAACATTGCTCAAAAATAGCTATTAATATTACGGGTATAGTAAAGCAGAACTGAAAAACGAGTAAATCATTCATAAGACTTTGATGAGTTAATGTGTGTATTAATAAGTTATTGAATGGTGTCAGGTTAAATCTGCATAAATGTCAAATCTGTACTGTATAATTGTTTATAGCTTGCATAGAAATACATTTAGTTCTGAAAAAAAAAAAAATAACTCAAGATTTTTTTATGCAAACCTTAAACAATTACATGAAATAAATTTTAACTAACAGACCTCATAACAAAACAAGGTAACAAAAAACTATCTTAAACATTTGAAAATTATATAAACTAACATAAAATGTAAATTGGATAGCCACACACATTAAGACATTTAGGGTTTAATTGTAAGCTATAAGATAAATCATGACAAAGTTTGGTACAAAATTTGTTTTAAATTTTATAAAATAAATTAATTTTTTACAGACAGGCTGTCAGTCCCTAAAAAGGAGAAGCAAAAAATTAAATTTATATTAAACAAATCACATCTTTTGAGTGGAAAAAATAACTAAAGGTCCATTAAATATATTTAACATGGATGGATATAGTAGAGTACACTATAAACCACCGAACTATATTTGTTAAGTCAAATTAAAATATACCAATCTTTATTTTTTATTTTATTTTTTTTATTTCTTATATAATTTGTATTTACAATTCACAAAATTATATGTTGTACCAAGAAAATAAACCAGACTCAACTTAAAATATAATACTAATAACCAACTTTAATATATGTGATGTAATCATAATTTATAATGAAAGAAAAATATACGAAAAAAAACTTTCAACAAATACCAATCTTTATCAAAAGCTGTGAAACAGGCATCCATGTCTTCAAAGTTACAGTCTTGTGATGAAGAACACATTGACAATTTTTCTATAGAATTTATAAAAAGAAAACGGGAAAAAAATTAAAAAAGAAAAAAAGAAGAAGAAGAGAAATCACTACAAAATCAAAAAGCAGAAAACCGGACCTAACAATTCCGAAAGACTCGAAGCCCTAAATATGAATGGTTGTAGGACGGAACGGTCAATTCTCGGTGCCTATCACCGGCAAGTCCCAAAACAATATTTGATAACATCACCTGTAGATAAGAACAGATTGCAATAACAGAACCTCTTATGACAGCTGCAAAACCTCCCTTGATGTAGAATTCGAAAATCGACTTAAAGTCATGTTCTATCGTAAAATGTAATAAAAATCGTTCCCAAAGCATTCTTTTAAAAAAATTAAAAATGATTAACGCAATTCGCATCTTTGCAAAAATACTTCTGAATAAAACAAAATAAGGACGGAGTTTCAACGTAAAAATTTATACTTACTTATAATACATCGATTATATTATAATAGTCGTCGATATTAAATGAACTTGACATCGGCGGCTGTTTGCTCTATATGACTTGTATACAATCTATCGTGAACTTCTTAATTATTTTCTTTTTTGTGAAGTATGGAATCTTTTTTAACTGAACTGGACCAAAAAATTGAAATTGAGAAAATAGTTGAATTATTAAAACGAAATCTGACCAATTTTTTTTGTGCGAAATGGTAAGAAATCAGTCTATTCTTTCTTATTGTTAATTAATTGTAATGCAATCTAATAGTTTTTAAAGATAAATATTCAAGATCAATGAGTGAGCAGTCAATTAAAATAAATTGATTAGTGTAAAACTCTTAGAGAATTTAATAGCTTCAAATGGCAATACTAATCTGTCTAGTTGTTGCTATAATTTGCTGGGTTTAAAGTTATGTTATGTAGTTGAATTTATTTTTGTGAAATATATATATTTATATATTATTTTTATATGAATATATACAATTTTATTCTATTTGTACATGTTTTGTAGTTCTAATTATCAAAGTCATGCATTTTTTTTTTCTGTTTTAGTGGTCGTGTTCCACAGCGTTCATTTATTTCAGCAGATTGCGAGCACAACTTTTGTGAATTATGTGTTAATAAAAAGCCTTTTTTTAAACAATGTCCTAAGTGTCATAATATTATTAGAGAAGAGTTAATTATTAATGATGAACCGTACACTGTATTTTCTAAGTGTTATGAACATTACAAAAGTGCTTTGTTACGGTATGTAATTAATTTAGATATGCCTACATTTATTGCTGTCTGTTATCTGAGTTCTCTGTGTTGAAATGTTATGTTTGTCATTTTACTTTATTTATATTGTATGAAAGTTAGTTGATCATTTTCTAGTTGTTTTTTTTTTTAGTTTTCAATGCAAAATAATGCCTAACTAAGTTTTGCACATCCGAATAAAATGTTTTATATTTCCATTTAAATTTCAACTATAATTACATAATTATTATAAAAATTTATGAGGCATAGAGTAAAAATTACATTAATATAGTAATATTACTAATCAATTCTATGGCACTGCTTATATATTTTTACTATAGAGTTAAAGAGATACTCCATGTTTTTCCCGAAAAACACCATAAATATTTGCCTAACTATGATAGAAACCTTACACAGTTGAAAGTAATTTTTTCTTGTCAATAGGTGAAAATTGGTAAGATAGTAATGAATTATCATGAAATGAATGATAACTATCTCTTTTCTGCTCTGTCTGAAGCAAGAGGCTCAGCCACTGACTTTTGGCTTGATGTTTTTCAAATCATTATTTTCTAATTAGTCCAGTCAATAAGTGTTGAAATGAGGGGTGTAGGGTGCATGGTGTATGCGATAATTTTTGACTTCATAGCTTCATTAGGAATAGTTAGAAGGTAAACATACTAAAAGTCCCTGCCCCTGGGGAAGTTCAAATATTTTGTTTTTTTGATAACAACTCGAAAATGGTTGACTCTAGAAAAATATAATTCAAATAAACATTAAAGATAATTAAATTTCCTATAAAATTGATACTGTATAAATTTGTCGTAGTTCTAACCGTTTACGAGATGTACAAAGGAAAAAAACAAATGTCACCTCACTTTTTGTCAAACTTTTGTTTCTAGCATCTTCCACAATCATGTCTCAAAACAAATGTCAGAATCAAAATTGTAGAGTATTAAATTTAGTGTTTAGCAAAAAGTGAGGTAAACATTTTGTTTATTTCTAAAATTATCGATTTTTAATAACGTATATCTCGAAAACTGTTGGAATTTCGACGAATATGTATATAATTAATTTTATAGGAATTTTAATGAGCTTTAATTTTGATTTGTAGCATATTTTTCTAGAGTCCACCGTTTTCGAGATATTATCGAAAAACAAAATTAGGATGTTCTCCCCTCCCCCCACCCTTAGGTGACTCGGGAACTTTTAATATGTTTACCTTCTAACTACTCCTAACAAAGCTGTGAAGTCAAAAATTATCGCATATTTCATGCACTCTACACCCCTCATTTGAGCACTCTTTAACTGGGGTCGCACTTCTCTGAGAAAACATGTTTGTTGGAACTCATTCCGAAACTAATTGTTTGATCCAAAATTTCTATTTTTTATTTGAATGCTCCTTAAATTTACCATCAGTCCCTATATATAATATTTTGATTATGTCACGTTATACATTCAAATCAGCCCACTGAATTTGTCGATATCGTCATACTTTGCAAAAACATACATATTTAGTGTTGGGTTTGGGTGTATTACGTGACATAATAAAAATTTCCTATATAGGACTTGATAGTAAATTTCATCAGATTTTAGTTTAAAAAAATAAATTTCAGATCTGACAAATTGTTTTGTAGTTATGGTGAAAACTATGCCAAAAAAACTTGGATTTCAAAATTGTAAGCGGTTTTTAACGTACTGGTATGGGTATTTAATGGGACTTGATCAAAATTTCATATATAGGGACTGATAGTAAATTTAAGGAGCATTCAAATAAAAAATAGAAATTTTGGATCGAACAATTAGTTTCGGAATGAGTACCAACAAACGTGTTTTCTCTGAGAAGTGCGACCCCAGTTAAAGAGTGCTGAAATGAGGGGTTTCACTCTACAATGTGTTTATTGACTGGACTAAATGTTGATTTAATATTTGCTTATGAAACTACTATGGCTGGGGCCTCAAAAATAAAAGTTTATTTATTTTGAGGAGTCAGTAAACTGTTTTATAATAAAATCAATTTCTTTAATCATGGGCTTGTCTGAATAAATTTTGAAAATATTTTAAGGACACTCTAGGTGTTGGAGGAGATGCTGATCAACTGTTCCACTGACATTCAGACTTGCTGGAATAATACTCTGGTCATTTAATCGTAATCTGAATGTTATATAAGTGTTGAAGTTTGAATAATTTAAGAGGAGAATTCATCATAAAATGTTGTATATCACAGTAAATTGTTATTATCCTTCACATTATTCCCATTTTCACTTAAGAACAATGTGAAGAGGTAATTTTTTAATATGACAGCTGATTCAAGAATGAATGATGAAATGTTAGTAAAATTCAGATATTGAAATTAAGTGTTTAAAACAAAAAACCTTATTATGACGGTACAAAAAATGTGTATCACCTCTTTTGAAATTTTATCTAAAGGAGGGAATTCTACATGACAGTAGTTTATTTTTTTATAAACTCTTACTTTCTATTAAAACACTTTTTTAGGCATTCTGAATCTGACTCAAAAAATCCTAGAAGTTCTAAAAAAAATAATGATTTCCTTCTTCAGGATGAGTGTCGTAAATTATTTAAGAATCGTAATGGTTCTATAGAGAATATTAAGAAATTATTAACATCAGGAGCTAACCCAAATGTATTGAATAAGGATGGATGGACTCTCATGGTATGTATTTATTTTTACAATTTTATTCACATATTAAACCCTTTTCTTAGCAAAAGTAGAAAAATTGGGATTTTTTTTTAGAAATCTTTTGAAGTTTAGTCTTTTCACATACTGAAATGATTATCGAATCCAGTCACAAATGATTTTAATTATTTTATGTTCATTTAACATAGACTTAGCTGTTATCCAAGAAGTCAGGTGGATCGGACAAGATCAACGACAGATCAAATGTTTCCTTGCGAATGCTGTTGGAGAAATTGATAAATAAAGTGATGATAGAGATGAACATTCCTGCCAAATTGGTTTTTCTGGTAAAAATGACAATGGAGAGGAATACATGCTTTGTCAAGGTGAATGGAAAACTTTCAAGAGGATTCACAATGGGGCCAGGTCTAAGAAAGACGATGGCCTGGCTTGTCTAATGATTAACTTTTCTCAAGAATAAGCAATTAGGGAAGCAGGTATCCAAAAACTAGAATGCTTCTTAACAGAACTGTGCAGCTTTTAGGATTCATAAATGATTTGGATCCCTCAAGAAAAACTCTCGAGATTTAGGAAGGATTCAAATTTAAATCTCAATAAATCTGCCATAAAATTGTACAATATATAGAAAATAGAAATGAGTTGCTTTCTGAGATTTTAGAAAGGTTGAAATGTATACCTACTGTAGTTTTTATAACTTTTTGAGCTAAAAAAAATTGTTTTGTTGATGTGACATAGAAAACATTTACCTTTCCCTGTGAATGTTGGAAAATGTTCACCACCTCCTGATGCCTTTTAAAAATTGCAGCAGGCACTCTTGAGTTATTGTGAACAAAGCACGACAAGGCTTCATTCTTAGATCCAGTCACAACTGTAACACAGATGAGTTGTTGGGTGATGTCAGCCCTAAATTCTTTCTACTCAATTAATTATTTTTTTTTACAAAGATTTTTATTCTGCCAAAATGTAAACTCATTCACTTTTTTTGGAATACTGGTAACGTGGTATAGGTTTTCCGAGTATGTGTACAGCCTGGCATGGGAAACTGAGGTTCCCTTTTCTATTTCTTTGAATATTAAAGTATGAATGGCAGTTTCAACCATTTTTAAGCTGCTTTATCTAGGAAACAACTTAATCTATCCCTATGATTTTTTTTATTACTTAAAAAAATATATATTTTCATATAAGAAAAATGTTTAATTTTATAAGGTTGTTAAAATAGCTTATGAGGGAGGTATCTTTGCACCTGTCTCAATATCTGACAAGTTAGGATGTATAGGTAAGCTCTATAAAACGTTTTTAGAAATGAAGAAAATATAAAATGAATTTTAATTTAGAATAAGTAGGAATGTACTTTTTGAGTTCAATATTAAAAAAAAAATAGATTGAATAAAACAAATATAAATTTAAATTTAGTTATTCTCTAGTATTCAATTCATGAAAATCCTGACTCCAACAAGTTATAAAAACGAATTGAAAAAATGTAGTTTATTTAATTTTATTAATAAACTTATTATAATTTAAATCTATAAATAAATAAATATTTGAATGATCATAATATAGTAAAAATAGACTTTATAATATTTCATTACTAACAAATTATCATTAATTTTAGCATGAGGCAGTTGATTATGAGAATCTAGAAGTGTTGGAAATATTGTTGGAAGCTGGTGGAAATGTCAATTCTTACAGTGGCGACAACTATACTACCTGTCTCCATGATGCTCTCAATGAAGTTGATATATCTGTCGATATAATCAAATGTTTGTTAAATTATGGTGCTGATATAAATGCTAGGGATCCTTATGGAGTAACACCTCTGTAAGATTATCAGTCACCTATACATATGTATTAATAGCGTATCTCTTTATCGATAAAACTTTTTATATAATTTTATTTCTGTGTTTAAACTATGTCCCTTTTTACTCATTTGATTCAGGACACTGCTGAAAAAAGTTAAAAAATGTGGTAAAATTTAATTTTAACTGAATTGTATTATGTAGCAGTTTATTGTCTTTAAAGGAGGTATCTAAACCTGTATAAATTATTTTCTAATCTGCCCAGTTGGATTGATTACTCTTGTGCAGTTTTTTTAAATGTAGGTTAATCTGTACTATTCTATAAAAGAACAAGCCATTTTTCATTTGTGATCACTAACCACGAAAAATATGGAATCAATCTATACAAAATTTTTATAGTTCCATGAAAGTTTAGCAGTAGTAAAATTTACTGATTTTCAATTAATTTGTTATTAATAAAGCTATAATATGTGGATAAAGGTGAATACAGACTACTCTGACGTGACGTGGGTCCACGTCATAATGCGTGGGATATAAAATCTAACACAGGGTTTTGGGCGGTTACGTTCATATTGAGCTGACGTGACGTGGGATGAGGCAATCTGACGCCACACGCCATCTGACACGTGGGAAGAATATCAAAAGTTTTAGATTTTCGTCAGATGTGGGGAGGCGTCAGAAGAGTCAGGTGGCTTCCCATGTGGAATAGTGTGATGTTTCGCCTTTATAAATTTGTTTGTACGTAGGTATGTAGCTTGAATATCAGATAATCGGTAATCCCTGCACCCCCAAATTAAGAAATATATTTAGTGATCCTTCACCCATATAAAATTGTTTGTATGAAGGTATGTAAATTGAGGATCAAATTTTATGAAAATCGTTTGAATTTTAATCCCCCCCTCTCCCACTTCCATTAAAAAATAAAAATAAAAATCAATAAAGTGATGTTTCACGCTTATAAAATTATTGGTATGTAGGTATGTAACTTAAGTAAGAAATTTTTCGAAAATCAGTTGAATTCTGACCGCTCTTCCGGCTCCCCCCTCCAAAAAATGAAATAAATCAATAAAGTGATGTTTCACGCTTATAAAATTATTGGTATGTAGGTATGTAACTTAAGTAAGAAATTTTTCGAAAATCAGTTGAATTCTGACCGCTCTTCCGGCTCCCCCCTCCAAAAAATGAAATAAATCAATACAGTGGTGTTTCACACTTATAAAATTATTGGTATATAGGTATGTAACTTTAATATCAATTTTTTCGAAAATCAGTTGAATTCCTCCTCCCCCCTGTCCGCCACCCTCGGAAAAAAAAAAAAAAAAAAAATTCTTTTACCCTTATAGAATTATCGGTATGTAACTTGAATATCAAATTAAACGGGTATAGAGATGAAGTTTACACATCAAGCCTCACATTTTGGCTCCACAAGTTTGAACTACACGCTTTCCTGTTTGAGGCTCTTTCCGTACGGAAAGCGTCTATGTGTAAAGGCACCTATTGATAGGAAAAAGTATCAATCAATATCAAATATAACCAGACATGATTATAACAGATCTAAATTAGGTTATAGTTTTTGTCATTCTGTAATAGCATTTAAACCGCTTTTCATCTTCTATTAATTGAGGCATTAAATTTTGGAACTCCCCGAATTCATCTCGCCCCATGTTGATAGGATGGACCCATTCTCTAGACGAGTTAATGGATGCAAAGCAGACATTTCTTCTTCTTCTTCCAGCATGTCAAAAACACGGAATAAAGTCATGGTTGGAGGTTCAATAAAAACTGTCGGGAAACGCAATGGGCACGAAGTAGTTGCTATACGTCAGGCCAATGTGAACACCGCTTTATACCTGACGTGGTCCCATGATGCCTGACAAGATGTGGGAACACGTAACGTCAGAGTAGTCTGTGTTTAGCTTAAGAGTGAAGTTTGAAAATTACCGATAAATTGCAAGCACCAGTCTATTAAGATGTTACAAAGGTGTGGTGTTATATGGAGCATAAAATTGACAGTAAAATTTACTTATGTTCAATTAAATTATTGAAAAAGATTTATATATGTGGTACGACCTGTAGATCCCAATGAAGTATGAAAATTGACTTACACTGGGCAAAAAAAATCTGGAAACACTTCCCAAAATCTTATGCTTACGCTCCTCCTGTCTGAAATAGGCAATTTCCCATAGTGAAACTACTCTTATTCTACACAACAAACATTAATCTTTAATTTTAACATAATATATCATTGCACGCATATCAACAGCAGTCAACAGAAAACGTTGAAGTAAAAAAAAAAATATACCCTTATAGTAAAAAAGGTTTCAACATTTCAATAATAACAACAGATATGGGACAATACTCGCTATGGGCTTAAGGACAAAGGCCAGAAACAAAGTCTTATAATTAGAAATCCTTTTAGTCTGTGATTAGCATTCCTGATGGAAGTGCCAAAAGCCATTCACGAGTTAATTGTTTCCTTTCAAAATCAAGGCAATCCTGTTAGTAAAAACGTGGGTACAGTATATAATATTATCTAATATTAGCCTAAGAATTAGGCTGGGCATCCAGCAGACCATGGAACAGGCGTCCACCAAAAATAAACAAATTACTCGAGCGGAAAATTTTAAAAACTGTCCCTAACAAACCTGTCTCGCGGCTATGATAAATAAGTTATGGAAAAGTGGTTTATTTGGACAAATCGCCAGGAAGAAACCATTCATTAGCAAGTTAGCGCCATTTGGATATTGTTGGAGTATGTCCAAAAACCTTCACTGCTCTGGGAATCTGTTATGTTCTCAGACGAAAGTCGATTCAACATTTTTGGCTTGAATGTGAAAAAGTGAAAAAAAATATTGGAAACAAAAAACTAGAGGAGCATAAGTGTAAAACTTTTCATAAGTGTTTCTAGAGTTTTTTTGCCCAGTGTATATGAGGTTAGCACCATTTTGCAATAGAGTTTACAATGGTAAACTTCTGAACCATCTAATTATGCGTCTCATATAATCTTCAAACACCTCATCATAGCAGTTTTAACCATGTTAAAAATTACTGCTATCATGAAGAAATAATTTGGGGAATAAATAAATTGAAGAAATAATGCACAATTGCTTACTTCAATAAAAGATTTTTATCGATTAACAGATAAAACTCAATTACCAGTTAAAATTATATAAGTTCTTTACTTGAGAGAGCAGGCGAAGCTACAATGGGGGATACTAGTTCTTACTATATCATTTAAGCTTACTCTTAATTATGGTAAAGCCATGATCCTCTTTCCTTATTAGTAACATCAGTGAAAATGGAAAAAATATCTTCATATAAATATAAAAAATTTGTTACTATGAAAGAAAATAATATATTAGAATACAATTTATCATTATGAATTTACAATTATTTCTGATATATGCTTTCAAAAAATCAGTGTTTACTAAGGAAGTTTAAAATTTTATACATGTATATGGTCTTATCTTACAATGGGACATTTGGAGTTGTAACTCACAGATTTGGATGCCGATTTGTATGTGGGTAGTAAGAACCTATAATAGTGTTAAACTAGAGTTATAGCCGCCAATGGGCATTAGGAGCCCAAAACAAAAATAAAATATGAAAATCACGTTTTATTTTTTTCCCAGCTCTCTGTCAAGATAGAGAAATGATTCTTTCACTTTTGATTTGAAAATACTTCCATTATGCTCAAGACATCACCTGGCTTTAGGGTGCTAAAAAACTCTAAAAAAATGAAAAAATTCCAAGGAAATCCGCTGTAAATCTGTTAAAATTTTTTTTCATTAACAACTGACCTCAAATCTTGATTCAACGCACCATAAAACCCTTATATGTGAAATTTCATCAAAATCAAAAAATATTTATTTTTACCCCTTTCGAGGAGGTAAAAGACCATTTTGAAGTTGAGATTTCTTCAACAATATCTAACGGCCATAACAACTGCTGCGTTCAACCGATTACAATAGTAATAGCATCAATAGAATCAGCATACATTCTGCTTTTTATCCATGTACATAACATTGGGATTAAATTTCAAATAAGACCATTTTAAAAAAACATAGGAAAGGGGAGTTTTATTTTTTAACCAAAACCTGATATTAATTTTAGATTATTCATCAATTTTAGGGTTTCATTGCAATTTGAAATAAAAATATGGGTCAGGAAAATTATTAAACAAAAAACTGATATTATTTTCAAATTTCTCATCTGAAAAAACATGTAGAAACTAAATTTTGTCGAAATCAAATATCATTTTTTTTTTAACTTTAAAGTTTTGTATGATTTTAGTAGAAGGCATGAAAGAAAGATGCTGTCAATTTCTGAAAAAATGTAAAAAATTTGCGCTATCTCACACATTTTGCCACTGATTAAAACCAAATATTAAGGTCTTCTAAAAGCCGTAAAACTGCATAGTTTAGCCCAAATTCGGAGGTCGCAGGATTTCCTATTATTGTGATATCTCAAGTTATAGCTGACATTGGATTTTTTCATTCACATCAGTTTTTGTCCACTAAAATCTGGAGTAATCCCAATGTTATATACATGGATAAAAAGCAGAATGTATGCTGATTCTATTGATGCTATTACTATTGTAATCGGTTGAACGCAGCAGTTGTTATGGCCGTTAGAAATTGTTGATGAAATCTTAACTTCAAAATTTTAACCTCCTCTCAAAAGGGGTAAAAAATCAATATTTTTTTGATTTTGATAAAATTTCACATATAAAGGTTTTATGGTGCGTTGAATCGAGATTTGAGGTCAGTTGTTCATGAAAAAAAATTTCTACTGATTAACAGCGGATTTCCTTGAAATATTGTCATTTTTTTCGAGTTTTTGAGCACCCTAAAGCCAGGTGGTGTCTTGAGCATAACGGAAGTATTTTTATATCTAATAGCATACATAACTGCAATTAAAAGTGAAAGAATCATTTCTCTTTCTTGACAAAGAGCTGGAAAAAAAAAATAAAATGTGATTTTCATATATTTTTTTTTTTCTCGTCTCCTAATGCCCATTGGTGGCTATAACTCTAGTTTTGCACTATTATAGGTCCCTACTACCCACACACAAATCGGCATTCAAATCTGTGAGTTATAACTCCAAACGTCCCCTTGTTAGTCTTTCTAATTTATACTTGAATAATTTATCAATAAGTGCTTAAGAGAATCCTTTGGTCGCATTGGCTTGAAGTTGTTTCTAATGCAGTGTTGTGGCAGATTAGAGAGGTCTGTTGACATCATTAGGCAATATGCACTAATGGAAGCTCAATGAATTACTAATACTATGTATTTTAAATTATTATTTCAATTATGAAGTAATAAAAAAGTATTATGCATTTATAGGTATATATTATTTTATTTTTTATAGTGGAAAAGTTGCTGGAAATGAATTGTTACTTGAGTTATTTCAAAAGCATAAAAAAATCTATGACATACCCACAAGGCCAATACCCGTTAAAGTTCCATTACTCTATGGTTGTAATTTGTCTTCAGCATCCTGCAAAACTTTATCAACACTCAGTCATACTTTTAAGTTAAAATTAGCTGTTCCAGGAAAGAAGATCAGGTTCAGTATTATGTTCATTCAACATCAGTAGGATTAGTTTAATGTAAAGAATAATTATTTTTTATTAACAGGCTCGAATATGTTTTTAAGATTTGTATGAAATTATTGCCTATAAAAGATTCTAATCAAATTTCTAGAAGCACTTGATCTTATGGGCCAGGTATATGGAAATTGTCAATAATTTTTATGTTAAAATAACTATTAATCCCTAGAAAAGTAGGAAAACAGTGAAATGAATATTGGTATACTCCATTCTACAAAAAGTAGTAAGTCCCCTTAGATTCAAATATCAAACAAAATTTTAAACATGCTAAAAGAACATAAGAATTTATCTAATAATTTTTATGTTAAAATAACTATTAGATAAATTCTTATGTTCTTTTAGCGTGTTTAAAATTTTGTTTGATATTTGAATCTAAGGGGACTTACTACTTTTTGTAGAATGGAGTATACTAATATTCATTTCACTGTTTTCCTACTTTTCTAGGGATTAATATACAATTTTGTAGCTCTAATTACGTAGTAGGAACTGTCCCTAATTTTTTAGGGTGTATAATCAATATTAATATTTATTTTTAGGATTTAGTATTTCTATAGGTAAACTTAGTTAGTTATAACTTTGTTTTACATCTTTTAGCAAAGATGTAACTCATATAATAGTTGAAGAAGAACTGTGTGAACCATTTCATGAAGTTTTGATGGGAATATTATATGGATGTTATATAGTGAAATATCAATGTAAGTTTAAAATTATTTAATTAATTCTTTTTACTAGTTTTTCTTACTATATCTTGATGTTTTCATTAGATGATATAATTATTAAACGGATATTGTTACACTCTTGCTTGTTATACTTTTGCTTCGTTCATCTCAGCTTGAGTCTTTCTTGTTCTAACTTTCCAATTAGCAGTTATGTGAGCATCCTATTTGGTATTCTGAACTTTTGCAGCAAAAGGTCTAATTTATATTTCATTCGAGTGCTAGGTTAGGTTATTTTGTCTTGTTTGCTGCATAATAAATGTTGAAATATGGAAATATTGAAAGTGCTAGTAGAAGCCTAGAGCAGAGTTCGCAAATTTTATCCCCTGTTTGGGATTACATTATATGGTATAATGCAATTACTTCATGAATTATGATTAGAACTTAATCCCCAAATGTAATTGGATTAGGATTACATAATTGTATTAAAGATTGTCATCACTTCTAATTTAAGACATGAATTATTTACTGATTTAATTCTATTACAATTTGTATTCCATTAAATAGGCAAATAAATATAGAATATCTGTTTTGACCTCCACCATTTAAGTTTAATTTTTTTTAATTATTAACAGTTTTGAACTCTCGCCATCTTTATCTTTCTTAGGAAGAGGGGTGGTGGGGGGTCTAAATAGACAGCGAATATGTGAGTAGAGATAGATCCACACACGATGAAGGGAATACATAGCCTTTTACCCTTCCTTCCCTTTTACCTCAAGGACCTAAAGTCACTAAAGAGTTGGTGTTGCAGACGAAGCTGTGATTGTTAGCATTATTCAGTCATAATGGAGTTTCAGGTCATACCCTTCTCCTCCTTGGCTGGCACAGAGGACATTAGTGGCTTTTCACAATGCCAATACTCTTAGATGTCACTGTTATATGATTTGGAAGGATGCCACAAATACTTGCTGACTCAGTATGTTATTGACTTTTCAATTGAACTTTCACAACGCTTCACTTTTGTAGATTCTTAAACTTCTTTATACAAAGGTTTACAATCCTTTTTGCAGAGTCTTAATGTAGTGAGGATCAGTATGCTATGTATAATATTATAAAGATTATTAATTGTACATTATATATACTTCACATAAATTATATATATAATTTTACATAAATATACTTTACATTGAATAATTAGAATATAAGGCCTTAATAATTATTAACCTTTTGTTTTGTAAAAAAAAAAAAAAAAAAATTAATTCTCCAGGGGTTGAAAAGTCAATGGAGGCAGGTTATCTTTTACCAGCTGAAGATTATGAAATAACTGGCACTAAGAATCATCCAGAAAGTAATGCTCCTAGGAAAAGCAGATTGAATTCTGAATCCCTGGTAATTTAATTATTGCTATTTTGTAGTTGGCTTTAACATGAGAAAAATTGAATTATTTAAGATGTGAACTAATTAGTTGATTTATATTTCAAGAAACCCAGATTGTTTGCTTCTGGACAATTTTATATTATGGATGGAATGGAGCAGAAACTGTCGCATGGCAAGAAAGAAGAACTTGTAGATCTTATTACTGCTGGAGGTGGAAAAATATTAATGAGAGCTAAAAGTTTCGATGAAATAGCTGAAAAAACTTTGTTCTTCCATGCAGATACTGAGGGATCACTGAAATCATGTTATGTGATAGTTTTATATAAAACATTACCTACTATAGTATATAAAATGGATACTGTTAGGTCATTTCATATTAGTTGGCTTAGCGAAGCTATACAAACATTTAGCATTGAAGATAATTTAGCTACAGGTTGTTGATTCTTCATTAACCTATTTGAAATGCAAATTAATTCATGTTTTTGTGTATGTACCTTCAAATATTTGTGTATGTATAAGATAAAATGTACATACATATGCTACATTTATACTCTATTAGCTCAGTTATTCAATATGAACTTTCACCAATAAAATGTGATACTTACATCATTGTACTTTAGATCTTACTGGGATAAAATTAATGTAGTCCATATTAAAGTTTTATTGAAGCGAAGCTTCTTTAGTGACGTTATTTTACAAAGTTAACATATTAAATGTTCATTGATAGTCGTTATTAGGGATGTCAGCATATGCCAATGTTAACAACATGCTTACAATTAAATTTAACATTATATTGGTTTTGAGGATATGAACAAAAAACAGATAGTGGAGAAGAAGATGATCAGGGATGCACTCAATGTAACACCACGTCTTAGAAGAAATTCTTTAATACGTGCCAACGTTTCGATCCCTGTCAACTATACTTTAATCATTAAAAAACAGGTAGTTATTCGAAAATTCTCATTTAAAACCCTTTTCTTAGGACCTTGACGATCCTATTGGTTTCATACTTTCAAAAAAACAATATTGCGAAGATAACTATAACACATCTCTAAAAAGGTGATAAATTTAGTTTGTGAGATAAAATAGCTTATAAAAGATTTTATGGGCAGTTTTCTAAAGTGAAAGTGAGCCTCTCAGGCACACCGCGCCCGACAGAAGAAGGTTTTGAGGGGGGCCCGAAGAAGAGTCAACCCTTAGCAATAGGAAGCAAGAAGGCAAGTTTACTAACCCTGCAATAAAATCTGAGCTTCTGCAGTAGGTTGTTTTTTTTGTGTGTGTGTGTGTTCTTATTGTGTCAATTCTTGGAAATTGCAGATCAGGGTTCCTTAAGGGAACTTCACTTCATTGTTTGGTTACCATTCGACACTTTTCTTTCTTCTCGTTTAAATATTTTCTTTTCTTAAATTTCACATTTAGTTTTTTAACTATTTCTAGTTATAAATTTGGTTTGGCTTTTTTTGTATATTATAATTTTTATTTTGAATTTATAATTAAGTAGTTTTAGGGTTTTTAAAATTATTTCGTGCTTTTAGGTTCGCTTTTTTAGATTTAATCTTTTTTTATATTTAGAATTAAGTAGTTTTAGTGTGTTTTAAATTATTTTCTAAATTCAGGTTTGCTTTATATATTTAGTTATTTTATCTTTAGAATTAGATAGTTCGTTGAATTGTTTTCAGGTAGTTTTTGATTAATAATCATTCGTTTAATTATTCATAATATAATTATTGTTTTTATTACTATATTTTGTGTGAGTAACATTTATTGACAATGTTCGTGGGAAGAATAGTGTTTTGTGGGAGCATTTTGAGCGGATAGACAGTGTGATTGCTTAAGTATAATATTTGTAAAGTTAAAGTTAGTTACAAGTCTTCAAAATCGAATTTAAAGAAGCATTTGTTGAGAAGGCATCCTTTGGTTACCATCACTGACTCCAAAGAAACCATCACCACCATGACCAAATCATTTGCATCTGTTGATCCTTCATCTCCAACAACTATTGAACCACAGATTGAAACATTTAAAACACTGGAGGAAGATCTGGAATGCATTCTTCAGCTAGTCTGGAGCAACCGGTGTCATCTAAACCAAAAGTTAAGGTGCCATCAAGGTTGCATCCTTTCACAATTAAAAAAAATTGAGAGAGAAAAAAAAATTGATAATGACCTAATGAAATTATTTATTCTTGATTATCAACCATTTTCAATTGTTGAAAATAAAGGGTTTACATAAAAATATATCAAAAACTATACCAGCAATACATGAAGAAGCTAAATTAAAACTAGCTTCTATACTCAATAATTATAGAATCCATTCTGTTTGTTTAACTACGGACTGCTGGACATCTACAGCTAATAAAAGTTATTTAGCCGTCATGGTCCACTTTGTTTATGAGGGCAAATTACTGAGTTCCACATTAGACTCATGCAATTGAAGGATCTCACACAAGTGAACTGTTGGCATTCCACATAAAAGAAATAATTGAATTTTGGGGTATGTCCAATAATCCATATTCAGTGTATCTGACAATGCGCCAAATATTATCAATGCTCTCAAAAATTTATTGAATTATAAACATTTAGGATACTGTACATAAGCTGCATTTAATTCTAGAAAAAGCTTTAGAAACAGAAGTAGCTATTTCAGAAAAAATTGAAAAAGTAAAAAAAATTGTCAATCACTTTCGATGTTCAACAAAATCTTGGAGCATTCTTAGAGATTGCCTAAGAAAAGAAGGTATGGAGATACCAGAAAAACTAATCAATTCCATAGCAACTAGATGGAATTCAACTTATAAAATGCTTCAAAGATTTAGTGATCTCAAATTGCACATCCGAACTGCGACAGCCAGATTAAATGTAGATTTACCCACTCTGACAGCACATGAGTGGCTATTAATCAAGGAGACTCAAACCATTTCTGGACATGACTGAGGTGTAGAGCAGTCAAACATTTCCTTCAGCTTGATGCCTTATAACAATTATTAATGGCTTAGATGTGCTTGAGAGGTTGTTAAAGGAAGATGAATTTTCTTACATTAGCCCTGAAAACAAACAATTATTAGCATCTCTATTACAAGAAATGAAGAAACCAGGAAGGTTTGAAAAATATGAGATTAGAGAATAGATATTCAAAAATCAAACAAATGCTGAACAAATCAAGCAGGAGATTTAGAAACTACTTGTTTCAAAGATGAAGGGTGCTGAACCAGAAGAGACAAGATGTAAACCAGTAAAGGAAGTAGCCAAAACATCAAATTGGCATTCGCTACTGCAAACTACAAGAACCTAAGTGCAACCAGTTCGTTAGTTTTTTTTTTTGTTTTTTTTTCTATTTTATTAATATTTAACACAACTTATTTATTATTACTTAAAGAAAAATTATTTATTTTTAGTCAGGTGGTGCTGAGGCTAAGGCAGTCATCAAGCTGGATCACTATATGTATCAGGAAGTGATAAATATTTACTGATATATGAAATGTTCATTGATACTCTTAGTTAATAAATTAACAATTTTTCTTCTACCTCTTAATTATTTATAAAAGATATTGCTACATAAAGGTTCCTGAAATTTGTTATAAAAATGAATTAGGTTATATTATTATATAATACAATTATTTATAATGTTAGTCTTTTTTTTTTTTTTTTTTTAATGTTTGTTTTAAATAAAGTAATTGAATATTTTTATATTTAATATATTTTACTAATAAACAGTATTTTATTCAATACTGTATCTACAACCCTGTTTTATAGTATTAATACATTTTTTGATGATAGTTTTAATCATCATTTAGTCGAGTATTCTTCTTGGTGACTAAACATTTGTAGATCCAGTTGACTTTCCCATATCCAGACAGTGAAATATGTTTTAGGAAAAAGTTTTCCTACAGCTAAGTATGAAAAAATTGAATAAACATTCTCGGTTATGTGGATGATCTTAAGATGTAATATCTGTTTTATTTTTATGATGGACATATATGTTTATCTAATAAGGAAAAACTAGTGGTTATTGACATTTTATGAATTTAAATGCATACATAATAAAAAAGAAAATTTCATTTCACTATTCATTGATTTAAAAACATTATTACATATGCTTATCTAATAAGGAAAAACTAGTGGGAATTGACATTTTATGAATTTGAATGCATATTTAACAAAAAAAAGAAAATTTTGTTTCATTATTTATTGATTTAAAAACATTAATACAAAATTAAATCACGAGTTGGATTTCAGTTAGGAGAATACATTTATTCTAGTTAATGCATCAAATACAAAGATAAATACATTTCAAAAAAGATCTAGCTCTTTCATTTATTATTATTTTAAATATTACATTTAAATTCATTGGATAGCATTAACCCTCCACGGATGAGAATGGAAAGGATGTTTTAAATTTTGGAATTTCATAATAGAAACGCTTTTATTAACAAAATATATTTTGTATTGCAACTAATATACATAAAAAACAAACAATAAATAATTATTCAATATAGAATTGATTTTTTTTTTTTTTTTTTTTTTTTTTTTTTTTTTTTTTTTTTTTTTTAATGAAACCCCATTTAACATCTAACAGTGGCCGTTACCTGGAGAATCAGTAAAAGGACATTACTGGTGCTACCCTGACAACAGTAACATTGCTTGCTACCTGAAAAGGTAGATAGGTAAGAGAATGGAATGAAATTAAGAGAAACTTGGACGATTATTTAGATAAAAAAAATTTCTCCAATTTTTATAAAATTTAGATATTTAGATAAAATTTTAGATTTCGCTAATAATGAACAATATTTTATTGTGTTTGGAGAACATTATAATTTTACATTTTAAAGCAGGAAAAGGTTTTAATTTGTCAAGTTTATGACTAATCTAAAAGTTACAAAATGATTATAAATGCATATTTATTTACCTATTTTCAATAAACAATAAAATTTTTGTTAGATCAACTATTAAAAAAAATTGTAGTGGGGAAAGACGGCATTATCACAGTCATAGGAAGGGCCATTTATAACCTTCATGATTATTATTTTGTAATAAAACTCATACTGGAGCATGATAGGAGTATATTGAGTCTAACTCTATAATCTCATCAGTTGAAAAAAAAATTTAACAAAATTATAACACGACATTGGTGATAATCGATTTTTAAATTTGACAAATTTAAAAAAAAAATTCTGATGAGAGAAGTGGTTCAATCGTCACAATTTTGGTCACAAATCAACACTACCACCTCTTGGAGATGAGCTGCAGAGGTATCACTACCACCACAGCTGGTGAGAAATCACAATTTTTTATTTTTTTGAAAAAAACAAAAAATAATATATTTATGTACATTCATAAAGTTCCTAGTCAAGTCAATGAACCATATTTCCTCACAATTGATTTTTATTTTCATTTCAAATTAAATCACTCGACTATAAATAAAAAAATTATACTTATAAGTATATTATGATATTTATCATCATACCTGCTACTTATGAGCCACAAAAACAAGAATTTATAAAACACTGGCTACACCAATATTGACATACGAAGCTGAGGCATGGACCCTTATCACTATGATGGTCAATAAGATAAAGATTATTGAAACTACTACAGTTCAGTAGTAGTAGTACTATTTAAAAAAATAATAAAACATCTTATGGATTAACAAAAAAAAATTGGTTCAACTACTAATGAACTTTATTTAATACTAATAAGCACCAAACTTAATTCTATTATTTGAATACAGGAACCTATGCTCCATTAAAAAAAAAAATAGTGGATTCCATAATGGAAATAATATATTCATGACTTTGTTTTTTTAATGTTAATAAGTGAATAAGGTCAATCATCACAGAAATAGAAATAAAAATTAACAATAAAGTAGATTAAATTAGAGTTCGGTGAAACTCAAAATTTCCTAGATAGACTTGGAATATAAGTCGACCTCGAATATAGGTTGACGCCAAATTATATGTCATTTTTGATGTTATTGTAATGTTACTTAAAAAAAATAATAATAATAATAATATAGAAAAGATGCAATCTAAATCTTAAGGAAATTAGTGCCAGCTTCTTCTTTCTTCATTATAGGCAATCATTTCTTTACTAATCCTATTATGGAACCATTCCATGACATATTAAGCCTTTGTGTTTACTGTTATTAAAAATAAATTTTGAAAATAAAATGCATTGACGTTGATTTTAACTATATTATGTAATAATGGAAGGTTTTATCTTTGAGTTTAGATATAAGGCGGTCCTAGATACGAAGGGCGAACTCAAGAAAACTTTATAACTTAGACACGAGAGAGTTCGCCATTCATATCTATAACCCTATTGCTTATTTCAGTTAGTTTCTCAGTGTTAAACACTGGTTTTACATGTGAAAGAAGGACAAACTCGACAAGGAAATCATACCAGCTTGTACTACAATGCCAAAGAAACATTTAAAAAAAAAAAAATTTCTTTTTGTTCAAGTTCGAGTTTGCCCTTCGTATCCGGACCGCCACATATGATTAGGCAAGAATTATTAAACAATGCCTGTCATAAAAACAATTAAATAAAAAATAGTTATGTACACACCAAAATACCACTTGTGTATTTTGCATCAGTCATACCATTTTTTTAATATTTAGTCTATGTTTGGTCGTAATTGGTATTATTGCTTAGGTTCATAATAATTAATTAATTAAGGGCTGTTTGTTTCTATTAAGTTAATAATAATGGATTCAAAGTCAGATTCATAGTTAAATTAATATAAGCTAAACAATTATTGGAAAAAAGATAATCAAGAGTAACCGAGGTTTATAAAACAGATGCATCTAGCAACTAATAATTTATGTAATTCAATCCATTTGGAACTACATTATGGAAAGTTATAATATTTAATTCTCTCTTATTTCAATACTATATATATATATATATATATATATATATATATATATATATATATATATATATATATATATATATATATATATATATATATATATATATATATTAATTCTCTTCAATCTAATTTGCAACTCATGTATAATTTTTTATATCATATGTAAAAATATTTTTTTCTAATCATTAATTGATTTTTATTTGAGGGTCAAAATTAATTAAATTTAGTTAGTACATTTTGTCGAAATCTCTTAATTAATTGGAACAATTGAAAAACCTAAGATAACAGCAACATCAAAAGCTGTATTAGAAAGAGCTTAATGTTTGATTGCTAGGAAAATAGAATTCAAAGTAATTTAAGAATTAGTATTATGAAGTTTTTATTCATATTAAATGGAGTTAAATCAAGTAGGGCTAATAAAATTAGAAAAAAAAAATCTAATCATACTTTTTCAGGTTAATTTGTTTCCTTTCATATATATGATTCAATAAATAAAATCTATTTATGTTAATCATATTAGTACTTAATTGATGACATGAACAACAAAGGAGTAAGGAAACTGACATTATATCAAACCTTATTCATGTCAATTGTAAGCAGAAGTTGAGGCAGTGGTGATAAACAGCTAATTTAAATAATTAATTATCCCAATATTGAGAGAAAAGACAGTTTTTTTATTCCTAATTTTCACATTGTAATTATTATTTGTTTTAATCAATGTTACATTTTTGCTGATAAGATAGACATCAATAATTAAATCTATCTTAAATAACAATTAGGAGAAAATTGCATTTTAATTTTAACTGAATAGCTTTGAACCATCATAATTTACAGTTAAATATAGTGTAAATAAAAAAAGAGTTAGTAACTTTGAACATACACAATTTATTTCATTTAATTTTATCATTCATTTCTTTAATTTGATGATTAAATTAAGGGGTAAAAATAAAATTTCATTTTTTATTAAATATAATCAGCTGATATCAACTATTATATTCTAAGTTTTGAATTTAATACATAAATCATGAAAGTGGATAAAAAATAAATTTATTATAACAAAAAAACACTTACCTTACCTTTTATCCAAAGTTCCCCAGTTCAGTTTGTAGACTCAAATTGTTATAATTTAGTAGTAGATGGCATATACACCAGTAACACTGGTAAGTATTTTCATACTCCTCCATATTTTGTACTTATATTGTAGTTATATATTCTTACGCATGTTTTTATATATTTTTATTGTTGCTAGTTTTAATTTTTAAATAATCTATGTAACTTATATAATTGTAATGAAAAACCTGTTTTTTTTACTGTAGGACATAATTATATAATTATAAGAACAACATAGTCTCGAAATGTCTCCAAAATAAATTATCTTATTGACTGAACCTCAAGAACCTTATTAAACATCTAATAGAAACAGTCATGAAAAAAAAAAAAAAAAAAAAATATATATATATATATATATATATATATATATATATATATATAAATTTGATTTATAAATGCTTACTGAATTATAAAATGATAATTTTATAAGTTGCTGATCAGTTAATTTTACTTATCCTTCACTGGAAATTTTAAAAAATTATATTTTGAATTAGACAACTATTGTAAATTTCATATTTAATTACTCAAACAACTTCGTTGCCATGTTTAGAAAAAAATTACTAGCGAAAACGTGGTTACATGATTGATCAAAAATTTTGTAGCTTTCAAGGAGGAACAGAGCATAAAATAACATATAAACTGGGCGACACTTGTGTCGCCCAGTCCCATGGCTTTGTCGCCCAGTGAACGTAGCCGGTGCCGGCAAATTTTTACGGGAGCAAAAATTTCAATTACAAAATAATAAAAAAAATAGCAAAAAGTTCAACTCCACAGCTACAATTAAAAAAAACCTTGAAACCGAACAATGGGAGTTCAAATGACAAGGTTTTTTTTGGAATAATGAGCAAAATATGTAGCTGTATAGTTAATTAAGAGTTAAAAAACGGCCTAAAAATGCGTAATTTGACACTTAATTTTGAAAATTTTTCAAGGACCCCCCGCCCTACCCCGGTACTTTTGCCGTCCCGTATGTCGCCCAGTCAAAATTCCTTAAAATATACACTGAGGAGGAAGCAATTCTAATAGAGTGAGTACTAATGGAAAATAAAATTTTTATAAAATGAGATATTACATGATGCTATAATTTATATTAAACTACATTATAAATAATATAATTTGAAATGACCAATAAACAATATAAAGAGCATTTTCATTGTATTAATTTTATTATAAATAAATGTTATAGATTTATATATAATTATGATTACACTAATGTTATATTCATAAAAAGAAATAATATTAGATAAATAATAACAAAAGAAATTATACAGCAAACAAAAGTTTATTTTAATTAGTTGTTCAGCAGGATTATATTTACACATTTAATTAATAAATAAATAAAAAATAAATTTGTAATTTAATGGTTGATCACCATATCAATTTCTGATAAAATAAAACTTCCTTAATAACATTTGAATAAGATATTCGTTTTGAAGAGGCCAATTTGGAAATGAATGAAGTTTTATTTCGATTCCTCTGGAACGCTTCCCAAATCTTATCTGAAAATTAAATTTAGTATTTAATACTTGTCCATTATATATGTTATGTGAAATTGAGAAATAAGTTAAAAATAAAAAAAATTATCAAACACAGTCCTTGGATACCTTTTAAATCTATAGGCAAAAGTAGAAGGGCAACATTAAAACATCTGTAGTGATTAACTTTCTCTGATTGAGCTTTACCAACTACTTCCTATTTTTAAGGAAAATAGATATAGTAAATAATATGTAATATGCCCTTAACATATATTTTAAAATTGAAAATAATCATTTCAGCTAAGAATAATTATCCATATTCTTAAATTTATCAAATATAAATAAGTTTTCAACCCAAAGGTACGCAGAAACTTCTATTTCTTAAATTTATGTTTTGTAATAAAAATCACAATTATGTCAAAGGGCATTTAAACAATGTGTGAATACTTCCTAACTTACAGGACTCTTACAGACTTCTCCCATACTATGATCCTTATTCTTCATAAAATCGGTTGAATCCTTAATGTCATTCCTCATTGAAGGCACATTACATTATTTCAGTGTGATACTTTAAGAATTTAAAATATAATTTACACAATATAAATTTATAATTCAATAAAATTACTTTAAAGAAAAATTATTTAAGAATAATTCTTATTAGTGAATTTACTAATAATTTAATTACTAAACTATATTGCAATAACATGATTGAACATAAAAGGTACTACTTACTGGCATGCGTGTATTACATTGATTGCATTGGTGCTCCAATTGCATTAATTTGCAAAGTCTCTGACACTTTTTTTCTTCAACCATTTGTTCAAATTGCAGATCTTGTCCATGTGTTTCAAGGATAACAAAAATTAAAATCAGTATCACTGATTTCTTCATAACTATTCAACCAACCAGAGAATTATATTAGTGAGAAAGGAAAACAAAGTGAAAAAATTTAATGATGAATGCTTACCGCACTGATCAAGCAGTTGATGCTAGTGATTGGATCTTAAGTAGGTAGAACCAGTTACTTGGTAAACTGCTTGCGAACTCGAGTGAGCCAGGTTACTTTTGAAAAGGCTTTATCACATACTTTCATTCAATTACTTTAATGCAATTCCCCTTAGGGGAAACTGCCACCTACCTTCACAATTTAATAGCAATACCATTAAATTTATTGCTCCGAAATCCTACCAAGCTGTTAATAAATAACTTTTTAATAATAATAATGATAATTTTGAAAATAACAAAACATATTAGAAAATATCTTTTTATTGATTATAAATATTTAATGAAAATTTACTAAAAAGCTTTCATAATCCCTAGAGGTTTAAGACATAATATACATTCTTTCACTACATATAACATATAAATAAATAAATAATATCATTTGGTAAAAATAATATTGACTAGGTAATTGATGCAATGTCTTCACTAGCATATGACTCTAAACCATCACTGTCACTGTTAGATGAAGTATGTGTACTACCAGCCATTGCAACTCGAGCGTATTCATCAGTATCAATGCTTTTGCAAAAATGTATAGCATACTTGAGTTTCTCTCTTAATACCACCTACAAAAACAAATATTACATAATAATATCACACATATATTGTTATTTAATTAATTGAAATATTCTGAATATAATTGAAGAGCTATGTTGATTGAATGAATGAATATATTGAGTACAATATTGATTGTGATCAGTCAAAAAAATTGGTAATGTTTGATATAAAAAACCCATATATTTTTTTTGTTTTCCAACATTTCATACATATCACAAGTGGCCATTATCAGGGCAGATGGAAAATTGGGGGGGGGGGGGGGGGGACCAACTAAAATAGCTGAATTAACTTAATGACACTAAATCATGAAGAAAAATGAACTAAATGTTTGAACATAAATATCATTTTTGAAAAAAATGGGTACTAAATTAACTAATAACTAAAAGAAGAAAAAAAAGACCATCAATATTACTCAAATTTAGTAGGCTCCAAGAATTTTACTATTTAGTATTCAATTGAATTTCCTGTCTAATAAATATATATTAAAAATCCATCAATGTATTGAATTGAAAATTACAAAAAAACAATTGCTTATAATAATAAAAAAGTTCAACCACTCAACCATATAACTCGTATCAACCACATATAAGGTACTCTCTATCATCACAGCACGTACTTTACCAGCCCTTTCTGGAGTACTAGAAGAGTTTGAAGCCGCGGCGATGAATAGAGGACTGAAGCTGAATCAGAGCAAAACGGAATTGATGATTACAGCAAGAAATCAACCTCGCAGAGAAGAGGAGGTGCATATCAATGAACATAAGTTCCGTTGGTGCAATAGCTTTAAGTACCTAGGTTCCCTAATAACGGAAAATAATGATATAAGAACGGAAATTAAAGCCAGAATTACAGCAGGTAGCAGATGCCTGTACGCTCTTAATAAAATATTGAAGTTCCGAGCATTATCACGAGCTGCAAAAGTAATCCTGTATAAAACAGTCATAAGGCCTGTGGTAATGTATGGAAGTGAGTGCTGGACATTAACAAAAGGGAACGAAACAATACTTAAAGTGTGGGAAAGGAAAGTACTCAGAAAAATTTTCGGCCCAGTAAACGACCATGGGAATTGGAGAATAAGGAAGAACAAGGAATTGGAAGAGCTATTCGGAGGCCAAGGCCCATCTAGGGCTGTAGAGCCAACCAATAAATAAATAAATAAATAAATAAAAAAGTTCTTTATTTATTCTGGGACCTTAAGTCCCTTAAGAATAAAAAATTGCTTATCATAAATCACAAGAGATCTTTCAGTAATTTCTGGGTGGCTATGGTGAGCATGTAGAGACAACATAACTTAAATTATAAACACAAACATATATCATTTCAACAAATGATTTTCAATCCATTAATATTTACATTTAAAAAAAAAGTATATCTTACCTTGCAGGAATAACGAGGCATTTTAAGCAGAAAGAAGCAAGTGTAGCTTTCAGGTAAGAAATGATCAGGAGGAGAATATTTGTCCAAAATCTACAACAAACAACTAACTATACATTTTGTCTTAATTAAAACGGAGCATATCTTTTATGTATTTAAAGAAGTAAGAATTAAAATAGTAAATGAATATTTCATTTCACATTAACTATTATTTCAAAACCATAGAATTAAGAAAAATTTTAATCATACCCCACAGTTTGAATTTGAATCTCATTAACATAAATTGTGCTAATAAATACTTAATCTTACCTGTAAAACGAAATCTCGACCCCTAAAGTCAGCAATAGTTCTAGGGAGTCTGGTTCTTCCCCATACAAATCTAAGAAAGAGAGACCTTTCCTGGTTGGAAAACTCTTCCATTACCTCCCAAAACCACTCAACCAATGGTGAGGATTCATCAACACCTAATCAAATTTTAGTGTTACAATATCAAAATTTAGACACAAACAATTTAATGATGATTAGAAGAATTTCACCTTTGTAAGTAGCAACTGACTTCAGAAGATTTAATGGAATGTCTGGTGAGCCACAGACCATAGTTTCTAGCTCATATCCGCTGAATAAGGACAAAAGTGGTACAGGGATTACTTTTGCCATACCTTCTCTCACAGATTGAACTTGCTCATCAAATTCATGCAGTCTGAAAAAGCACAAAATGAATGAAACAACATTCAACAAGTTATAATTTAGTTGAAATGATTTATAATAAGGCACCTATAATTGAGAGCTAGGCGTATGTATTCATGCTTGTTAGCTTGTGTTATTTTTCTGTAGCATGAAGACAAAGGAACATCAACACCTGCAGACGATGGAATCGAGAAAGGCATGTCTAAAGTATTCAATTCTTTATCATCATTACCCATATCTCTAATGCAAAGTAATCCTGTAATATAAGAAAATATTAAAAAAATTTAATACATAAATATATATATTGGTATTTGATATAAATGAAATATATGTATGTATGTATATATATATATATATATATATATATATATATATATATATATATATATATATATATATATATATATATATACACACAAATTTCCTAGGTTTTGGGGGTGCTGAAATGGAATTTTAGGGCTAAAAAAATTTTCTATCACATTTTACAGTTTAAAAGCTAAAATTTTTCAAGTGAAGTGCATTCAATATATTTTTTTCCAAAGAACTGACATCGGATTCAAATTTAGCATTCCATAGAACCCTTAAATACGAAGTTTCATCCAAATAGAAAAATAAAAATTCGTAAGCTTCAAAATATGCCTGACCAAATGGTAAATGAATGGTAGGCAACTTTTGTTTAAATTGACAAAAACATGAATTACGTTTAGACGGTTAAACGTATCAACTTTATTTTTTTACTCAAAATATAGGGTGGTAATACGCTCGAAATGACTTTGGTTTCATCATCCTATCTGGTTTCAAACTCAAGCTAAAATCAAAATGTTTTTCGGATTTTCCAATTTTTTTAATAGGTTTATGTTCATCGAATGTTACATTTATATACATCAAAAGAAACCTGAGAGTCTCCTCTTTCCAGTGATACCAACCAGTCAATAGTGTGACAAAGTAATGGCGATTTAAATGTATGTAACCAATAATTGGTTTAAAAATTTCATTTTCCTCGAAGAGCGTGAAAAAAATGATATTTTTTGATTTTGTTGAATAAGCGTTTTTCAATGTTTTTTAGGATGATGGATTAGAATCAGACATTTTTTGTGTGAAAAAATCTATAGATGTAGTTTGCTTGAAAATCTAATAATTTGCTTAGAATTTAATTGACCTAAACCAAAATCTATAGAGTGGCTGTATTTTTCCTTAAATCCGCAATCAAAACTAAACATCTTGGTGCAAGAATCATGTCGATATCATTTTTTAAACTTGAAATATAAAATAAATTAGTTTAATGCTATTTTATTTTTTTTCTCGGCTTCTAGGACCCATTGGTCAGAACGGCAAAATACGTGTCTAATATTTTTTGACCAGGAACCTACACAAAAATTGCCAACAAGATCCGTGAGAGACTGAGTGTGTCGTCCCCTGGTTAGACACAATCTGCATTCAGAAGCTAACGGCAAAATTAAGGTCTATGTTCATTATCACTGGATTTTAAACATTACATTGAAAATCTAATAAAATAAATCCTAAATAATAATAAATAAATAAATAAATGTAATAACATAAGATCCTCAGATCTGGTGTCGCTTTATTGACAATTTTCCTTTATTTTCTATTAAACAATCATTTTTTTCTTTGCTTTTTATTTCAATGAAGAGTTTATTATGTTTAAAATGAACATTTCCATTAAGGGATTGCCATAATGTTTTATTTACACAAGTAACTGATTTGTATGCCAAATGAGAATACCATGTTTTTTTGGTTTCAAAGGTAAATATCTCCATGAAATTGAAACAAAATCATTACGTTTAACATATCATTCGAAAGCTGATTAAATTTGCAAGTTTTTGTGAGATTTGGCGTTTTGAGGATAGTTTTTTCGAAAAACGGTGAGCGTTGAAGTAAACAAGACATTGTGACTTCCCAAATAAGGTGCAGATCAAGCTGTTCTTTAGATACCAAGTTTGTAAAATTCAAGGTTACGTGTACTCTGTTCTTAAAGAAAATTTAATGCTAAATCCGAAAATGTGGCCAAAATTTGAAAAATATTTAGACAAAATGGAGATATTACATTTTTTATGAGAAAAAACATGATTTCCTCAAAAAAATCTTTGATTTATCGTATATCTGCAATGGATTGGAATAGAAAGGTGAGATCTGCGGCATTTAGCTACATTTTTGATCTAGTTTTACCCATTTTTTTTTTTTTTACACTAAGAGATACTCACCCTGTATATATATATATATATATATATATATATATATATATATATATATATATATATATATATATATATAATATATATATAAATTGAAAACTGCTAAATCCTATCCTCAAGTACATACATAATAGTAAAATTAAACATAGAAAACAGTAAAATTTTCTGAGGCTGAAACCATATGGCTGTAACAGGAAAACAAAAACAATCTAAGATATATTTTTTATCTCATGTTTTATTAAGTAGAACTTTAGTTTGAATCCTTCTCAATGTATTAAAAAACACGAATTTTTAAATGAGTAGTGTCAAAACTTCATAACTCTAACTATTACTAAAATTATTTCTCGAAATCAGATTCAAGGAATAAAAAACAAATTAAATTATATTAAATATGGAACCATTCATGTTTATGTTGAAAACAGAATGCTTGACTGTAGGAATAATGGTTGAGAAAATGTCAGGGATCAGTTTGATAAATTACACATCCAAGCTTTAAAAAACTTTATAATGGAGTGCCGACATTTTGACCTGCCTGGCAGGTCTTCAAGTAATTTTTAGCCCTGAAAAAGACCTGACCTGCAAGGCAGGTCGAAACATCGACACTTTATTACTTATTGTTGGGAGATATTATTGCTTATTTTCCTTATATATATTACTTCTTTTTTTTTTTTTAATTAGCAAACACCACATTTTTCAACAATTCTTCAGGTTTTGTACATGCAAAACAAAAATACTATAAAATTACCTAACTAATCTATTAATATATGACACTCTTAAGGTCGGTTTTAATAAACCATGAACACCAAAAACATAGGTCTGTAAAAAAAGAATTAGTATAAAATTCTGAATTTGACCAAGAATTTTGGAATTAATTCTAATATTGTTGCCCAATAGGATTCCTTGAAATTAGAAGAATTAATATTTATTGTTTATAAAATATAGAAAGAAAAATTAATTTAAATAAACAAACCTTAGTTAAGAAGTTGAGGATGGTGATATGGTAATTAAAATAATTTACATGCCTTTTTTACGTCTGTCAAGATTATAATTCATTGAATTATAAAACGTATTTATTTACCTTATACTAATATGATTCATGTATAGGGTTCTGTAGAGGCATGGGAAGAACAGGAAACTATACAAGTTGTACAAAGGCCTAACTAGCTCATCAATTTAATCTGAATACAACATTGCTCATTTTGATCCTTGGCAGAACATACTAAATTTTTTTTTTAATATAGATTATTTCCGCGAAAAATAAGAAATAGATTCATAATTATAAAATGTTTCTGCTGCAGAAAAAAAAAAAAAAAAAAAAAATAGTCATAGTGAAACTATAACACTTTGTAATGGAATGTGTTTTTATTTTTATTATTATTAATATTTTTTAGGTTTTATTCATGTATATATGTAGAATAAATAATACCAGGAATGTAGTCCCTATCAATTTCTGTAAGGTCAGCAAGAGTGAGGGGCATCCCAGCCAATTGTTTCCAGACAGGTTCAGCAAGGTTCAGACTAAGGGGACTACCGGTACGTATTGCAATCCCCATCAACACACCTATAACATTGGAAAATGTATAATATATGCATAAATATCTGTAAGATATTCTAAAAAGAAAAATTTTAAAAAAAGTTACCAAGAAAATTAAACATGCTCATGTGTAATGGTGATTTAGTATGTGGATTAAGAAGAAAGCAATCTCGGTTGGTTCCAGTTTCATCCCTTCCATTTGGAGTAGGTATTAAAAGGGGAAGTGATCCATTTTGAAGTTCATCGCACATTTCAGCTATACTCTCACTGTAACCACCACCACAGTCATCAACGCTCTCACCTATTTGAAAAGAATCTTCATTAGAACATCATCATAAACCTAAATCTGATTCTGTATATATGATTAAAGAGATTATTAGTCAATCATTTTGTAACATCAGCAATTAAATGTAAAAATAAATTTTAATTTATAAATATTTAAAGCCTAGAAACAATAGTGAATGTACAATAAAAAACAAATGAAAATCCTCAGCTTTTTGTAAATATATCGTAATCACAGTTCCTCCAGAATAATACTACAATAAACTGATCTAGGAAAATGAATAACTCAATATGATTATGATGGTCTATGATCATAAACCATAATCAATATGATTATGGTTTATAATATTATAAACCAATAAATTAATATAATAAAAAACAGCTATATTTTGATTTAGGATTTTAGACCTTGATCTTTTAAACTATTACTTACCAACAAATTTAACCTTCCAAATTCTATGAGGTAAAAACAAGGATTCTTGAGTGAGAGATGACCTTTTAGAAACCATTTGTCCAAAAACAGATTTCATACCATCAGGACCTGCTAAACCACCTTTCGCCCTAGCTCTTTTTACCTGAATTCTATTTAATTCAACAACTGGACCATGTGGCCGGTCCCTTACCATTGTACTCTGGACCACCTGAGAAAACATTTTTAATGACGATATTAAATAAACATTTAATAAAAATAGTTGTTTAATAACTAAACTAAGTTTACATAAAATTGTTTTGTTTTTTCGGTTAAACATATTGTATGTTTTATCTCCAATTTACATCGACATTGTCAGATTTCAATTATCTATTTATTTATTATATCAATGAGGCCTGGTAAACATTTACAAGAAACAGTTATTGTATAACAAATAATAGTTTATTAAAGTTACTAAATGTTTACTTTAGTGATGGGTAGAAAAATATATATTTCTGTTTACTTTATTTTATAAATTAGATATTTAATATTTTATTTTAGGCTTTATTTAGGATTAACTATCCCACCCTAGCAGTCAAGGACTTCATTAGAGTGTTCACTTATAAACGGAAACAACAGCTGAGATATGTATGAGGGTTTATAAGAATAGGTCGCTGAAGTCTAGAGAAAAATTGTAGTTTCATTTAAAATAAGACAATCATTTTATAAATCAGCTTCTATAAAACATACTAACATGATGTCTAAAATCTCTGTTGTTTTGAAAATAAAATAAAATGCATGGAAAATAAATGCAAACAATATAAAGGTTTATAATTATGAAAATATGAGGGTGATTAAAAAAATAAAGGTACACTTGTTAAAAAGCTAACTTTGTTATAAAATGAAAACAATATAAAGGCACCACGCTAGTAAAGTGGAGACTCGGGTTCGAATCCCGACTGGGCAAATCTTTTCTCTTCAAAATAAAGGAAATTTAATTTAACGCAAATGCTAACTTTGAGACCCTCTTTCAAAACAGCACTACACAAGTTTTGGTTGATTTTGAAAAATAGATTTCTTGACAACAAAGAGAATCTTTTGGATTTTTAAAATTTTTAAAGCATTTAATTTTTTTTTTACTGAAAATCATAAGACAGATGCAAATGGAACTTTGTTGTTCAGAAGGTTGTAACATATACTATTCACTATAACCAAGAGCCCAATAGTTTATCTAACATAAAATCTATTCATTACTAATTCATTTAATTATCATATAATTTATAAAAACCAAATGTTTTTTGTTATCTATTAGAACACAAAATCTCATTAGACTCAATAGCAGTATGCTTATTAATTATTTCAAAAGATATGAATTAATAAAATCATAATTTTTAAAATTTATTTTTCTAAAAGTTCTCAACTGACTTTGATTTGATTTGGTGCCATTATTCATGAATAATTCTATTTTATTTATGAAAATAGAAATTCTTATCAGATAAAATAAAGTTAATATTACCATGATAAAAAAAAAGTCAATAACCTAACCTAATAAAAAAAATAATCGGGGCTAATATTTGATTTTTTTTTTTTTTTCCATTTTAAATTCTGCCGGAAAAAAATGGGGTGTGCATCATTGTTTGAACTATCTAAATATATTAGTATGTACAATTATATATGATATATTATTGTGAATATATTTAAGACACTAATCATGTTTACTTTTGAAAATGATCACTTATTTTTAACTTAAAACATACCTTCCTAAATGTAGCTTCTTTTGTAGAGTACACTAATATTGATCGCAAAGAATTGAGGCTTATTTCTCCATTTAATGGCAACATTGAAACTATGGGACAGAGCAGATCAGAGGCATGGTGTAAGAGTACCAATCTGTTCCTAAGAAGGTTGGGTGAGAGGTCACGTAGCAGATCATACTCCATGGGAACTTTAGCTGGGACTCTGCTACTTGACAGAGGTTTATCAGTACTCCATGCAAGTGTGTGAGCAGAACCACATGCTACACGTGTTATTTTTTTACCCTGCAAACATTAAATAAAATCATGAGTATTCAATAATAATGGATTGATTTGTAAAAATTGAAATTTTAAAAAATCAAGTTCTGTAAAGAGTAACAAAAAAAATTAGAAATATGTTGACAAAAGAAATAAAAACATTTATTACTCTATGAAACTAAAGAAGAAATAATTTTAAAAAAATAATAATTTAACCTAGTATATTAATATTTACAATAATTAAAAAATAAAAAAGTGCAAGTTCTGTTTCTTTTGGTGAGATGTTAGATGATTTTCACGAAGATTGAAGAACAAAAATATGACTGCAGTAATAATCAATAAGAGCTCTTTCCATTTTCCTTGTTAAAAACCTGCAATATTCAATCTGCTGCTGGTGCATTTATAGGATTAGAGATATGAGATGAGAATGCTTTGAAGAAGGAAGTTGTGTGAGAACGAGGTGAGCTAAAAGAACTTTTACGAGTGATGCCTTGCCCCAAACAACTTCTAAACTAGACTACAATAACCCAAACAAAGCTTAAGCTCAACTCAAATCCAGAGCTCGTAAACTACTATCGCATATAACAGGCAATACAGTTTAGAGATCATGTTTAATTGCAATTGAGATGTTTAATTTAATTAACATGTTAAGTTGCTGGTATAACCCAACGAGAGGTAAATTTGTCTGGAGAGGCAAAAAAAGCTACTGTCGTAGCTTTTATGTTGAGAAAATATAAAAAGAAATGATAAATTTACTTACTTAAATTAATTATCCAACATACCGCCCACCAAATTTTTATGAAAACTTACAGGAAACAAACAAAAATTAAGTTGGAAATAATAGGGCCAGGAGTGTTACAGATCACATATATTTGGTGGTACCTCTTTACACCTTTAACGTGAAAATTCGATCGAGTTATGGGACGATTTGGGGGATCTATTGTTTCTTGTTCAGGTAAAGCTACTAGAGGGCCACTGATCTAAAACAGCGGGGTGTTAAAAAATCATGGTTGTCCAAAAATGACATGGGCAAGAGGTATGTTACTTCTATATGTGAGGTGAGTGTTATTAATTCTTTGTGTCTTTACACCTGCCTCCCACAAACTGCAAAAGGTGGTAAAAACCTCCAGGTTATTTCTCTTTTATTGAGATGATTTTCAATATCCTCTTTCACAGAATATGAGTAACTACCATCTCTGAAATTCCTTCATATGGTAATAAAAATATCTTCCTTCATAAAAATATCTTGCTGGTAAACCACAACAAGAGGTAAATTTGTCTAGAGAAAAAAGCTACTGTCCTCAATTTTGAAACAATTTTAATATGCAAGGCTTAAGGGCTCATAGACATAAAGAAACACACGTAAACTATTGAAAAATTCATGAAATTTAATAAAGGATTCACCAGCGTTAATTGAAAAATTTCCTATTCAGCAACAACTAACCTGTAATGCAACTAGAAGGCGAGGTTTCTGGATAGCATTAATAGTGCCATCACCTAGTTGTCCTTCGTCATTGTCACCCCAAGTAAAAACTTCTCCTTGGTCACTGCAGGCAACACAATGCAAGGAACCTGGTATCATAAAAAAAAAATATAAATCAAACAGGCAGAGAAATACAAATTATAATGCCGTTAATACCGTCATGTTTGCAAAATTTTTAATCGCAAATACAAATATATCACTTAGGAGTTTTAATTAAGAATCAATTTTCACTTATTAAATTATATTATAACTAGCTGAAAGTACCTTGCTCCGCTACGGTTTAATATCCTTAATTAAGGACAACTTAAATATGTAAAAGTTAAGCTTAGCTTTGATAATTATTATTACTTAAATAAACCTAAAAAATTCCATTCTTAGAATAATTTCAATAAGTAAATTTGACAATTTGCAAAAGGTAATTTTATATTATTTTGACAGTCCTCCAGTGAAGCTTCGAGGTAGCACTACCATCTTACCCAGCTCTGATACCAGACCATCAGCTTTTCTTATGGCATACTTTAAGTGAATATAGTCTCAAGTTCTCAACTTTTTTGAATAAAGTTTAGTCTTTCTGTTTCTATTTTTGCGTACATATCAAGCATAAATTGGTTGAGGAGATAACAAAAATAAAGTAAATAAGATTCTTCACCTCCTCGTTCCATCAACATTTAGGCATAAAAATCAGCTGCAGGCACACTTTTCTTAAGTAGTGTATTGGTGTTTGGGTCACGCTGAGGGATGTTAATTCTTTACCCATCTTCTCCATGGTAGAACATGAGACCATACTGAAGAGAATCATACACTTGATAGAACTCACTGATTCTTATCAGTTTTTTGTTCCGGCCATGGAGAACAATGTCTCGCTTTTCAAACACCTGGCCAACAATCAAGACAGCAACTTCGTTAGCGGTAGGAGTATTGTAACGTCCTCAGTGAACATTCGAAGGCTTCTTGTCAGCACTGATAACCACCTGGAAATCTTGTAGATCTTTCTGTTTGTTTACAACTATAAGGAACTTAATTTGTGGTCAAAGTGTGCGGCTTAAACATCTAACCTATTTTTTAACTTAGCTTATCTCCAAATACCATATGACAATTCATCTATTATTATTCACCCAATAAAAATTGTAATCGCATTTTTCGCGAATTAGCCGCGATCCAGGCCAATTTTTTCAAATTCCTTTCTTAGCGAGCACCTATGGCCCCAGAGGAAGCTACATATCGAATTTCATTCCAATCCGTTCGGTGGTTTGTGAGATTTTGTGTTAAATGAGTGAGTGGTATTTGACAAATATATAGTAGATTATAATAAAAGCTATAATAAATAACAGAAATTTATAATAAAAAACAGCTATAAGAAACAGAAAAAAAAAAGAATGATCAGAAAGGTAGCCATTTTAAAATAAATTGTTAGCACTTAATTTTCAACTGTAATGGCAAAATCTTAAAAATTGTAGAGGAATATGAGAGAATATCACAATCATAAGCAGAGATTGGAGAATCAATCAAGAGATCCTGCCTTGAGAAAAACCATTTCATTATTTCATTTTTGATAATTTAAAGGAAAGTAAGTATGTTTTAAAAAATAATTTAATAAGTACCAATGCAACGTTTTCCCCAGATCTTTGGTGAGTTTACCAAAATTATCATTTCATTTTAATTTTCCTTCCTCCTTTTATTCTAATAATTTTTTATTTCATTCAATAATATTATGACCCCGCATTTGACAGAAATTTATATAATCAACATTTTAAAACCTTATATCAAAAAATTTTCATCCTTTCAGGAATTGGTCAAAAAATATTTAATTGTGCCAACATTTCAATAAAAACTTTGAAAGGTTGAAGATGTGTATGAAAAAAATTGATAAAATAAAGAAAATTACGAGAAATAAACAAAATATATAAAAAATACAAGTTAATAAAAATAAAAGCTAATATAAAATTATCTTAGAGAAATGAAAAATTTTAAATGAAATGATAAGTATACTACCCTGCCAAGGAGGAAAGCAGTAACTAAAATATTGTGAAATAATGTCTGATTGGACTTATTTGACATCATTGGATTTGATGCTCCCTAGAAAAGCAGTAATCAGACTTTTTACTGCTTTTCTAGGGAGCATCAAATCGAAAATTTCACAACGTATCCAACGATAAGTCAAATAAATCCAACCAGACATTATTTTACAATTTGTATTGCTTTTCTCCTTGGCTGGGCAGTATAGTAAAGATAGAAACAAATTATTAATATTTGCAAGTTGTATAAACCTTAAGTTTACAGCCATGTTATATAAAGAAAATTACATTAATGGGTTTTACAGCATGAAAAAGGAAGCAGATAATATTTGGTGATAAAGAATATAAATAAAATTGAATAGTAAAATATAGCAGTAAAATAGATACAACAATATTATAAAATAGAGCAGGTTGAACAAGAACAATGTAATATAAAACAGGGAAAATACAAAAATAGACACACCAGATAATAAATGGTAAAAAATAAATATTTTTTTTAGCTTGAGGGAAGCTGATTAATTTATAATAGATAAAACTATAAATTATATTTTTTAATTGATTGACAAATTGGAAATTATGATCTGTATAGCCTAAGTATAGACAAAAAATCAGTTATATTCTCTGAAATCAAAATTAAAAACATTATGCCTATTTCAATTAAAGATTGTAATACCTGTAGCTATGCAAATAATTTTTTTTCCTTGAAGAGCAGCAACTTTCTTAGGTCGTCTCACATGATCATCAGTACCATGACCCAGTCTATGATAATCTCCTTTTCCCCTGAACGAATGTGAAGTAATAGTACAAGTTTTTCTTAAAAACTTACTACAGCAATATTAAAAATAAAAAAGTAATATATCTTATTACCATGTATAAACACTTCCTGAGCGAGTAAGTGCAACAGAAAACTGGGAACCACATTCAACTTTAATAACACCCAGACCTGCAAGTGACTCAATCTTTAATGGAACCTGGAGGAATTAGAAGTATATTCAAATTAGAATCAGGAAATAACTTCAAAGAAATCATCTATATAAGTTAAGAATATAAAAAAGAATAATTTCATTTCATAAAATAAAAAATGTTTCTAAAATCATTTAGTAATTAATTAATTCCTAAAACATCTTAACAGAAGAAAATAAAACTAATTTTGATTGAAAAATGTACAGTTCACTCAGAAAATAACAATAAATAAAATTAACAAGAGGAGTGGTTAAAAACCTATTTTTTTTTCTGTGAAGTAACTTGTAATTTCTAGTGATGTCTATGTGGCCTGTCAATTTGATTATAATATTGGCATGTGCTTGTTTCTGTTCAATAATTTATATTATTTTTTAATGTAATCCAAATAGCCATATTATTTTACACATTAAAAAAGGTGATGACATAAAATAATACACCTTATGTTCCCCCATTACACATATGCTTCCTCAACAATCAGTCTTAACAACCACAAAGACGATTCAATATTATCAGCAATCTTTCAAAACAATTTACCAAGAGCAAGGTCTGGGATATGCCAGATATCAATCTGGTTGAGTGAAGAACTTACACACATTGCCAGTCAATAAGGCAACAATAAGGAAGATAGATGCAGATCTGTTTAATTTTTTTTTCCTTTTTTTTTTTGAATAAAATATTGAGGACTAAGTAAGTGAATTTCTGCAGGAAGAGACACTGTGAGTTAAGGATTCAGTCTAAAAACATCTCTTGGGTCCAAGGCAACATTGAAAAAGAATCACTTGAAAATTAATAATGAAGTGAATTACAGCGGTGAATTTATGGCAGAGTGCCTATTGGATTATTCAAAGGAAAACAAATTAAGGTTGCACAATTTTTTTTTTTTTTTTTAATTGTCTATAAATGTAATTAGTTTGAAAAATGTCCCTCAGATATTTTATACACCAACATAATATTTTTTTTATTTTTTTATTTACCATTTATAAAAAATAATACAGTCATTATATTTACCATTTAGTATTTATTTTTTTAGTTTGCAATATTACAGAAGATAAAAAAAAAATTAATTTATTAAATATGGGCTTTTATGTTCAGAACAAAGTATTTTAGCTTCAAAAATGCAACCAAATAATTATAAGAATATTGGAAAATTACCAGGGTGTTGGAGAAGTGATGATGCAATTATTAATAATAAATTATTAATTTAATAATAACGTGACTTTCAATTATACTTATTTATGAACTCAGTACAGGCACAATTATCAATGACAACTGCATAGCTAAATAGCTTAAAAATTACATGGAATAGAGCCTATAATAATCAATGCATTAAAACTAGAGGCGGAAATCAATTGGATACAACAGTGTCTTTCATAATTTTACGAAGTATTTCAACTGAATCAATCGGTCCATTATTACCTTACAACCGTCTGATCCTCCTCGCCCCAGTTTTCCATAATCTCCATCACCCCAAGACCAAACACTATCATCTTCTGTAATGCAGAGAGTTTGGGCATCACCACTTCCACAAGCTACATCAAATACATGATAGCCGAGCAGCGCTTCAACCTAACCAAATACAAATAAACTTGATTTTAAGTTTTTGAGTTACATTTAGTAATAAAAAGATTAAGAAATGAAAATAAATTACCAATTTTGGTTTCAATTGGTTTTCAGAGTCACCATGACCCAGCCTACCGTATCTTCCTTTTCCCCAAGTATACAGTTCCCCATTTGCAGTAATAGCAGCAGAATGTGCCCCTCCACAAGCGATATCAACAACATTTTTACCATGTAAAGCTTCTATTACACAAGGCCTGTCACACATGCTGCAAAATTAAAGTTTCAATCAGAAATTTCCAGATGTTTAATGAGTTTTAAGTAATATATCAATGGAAAAAAAAAAAAAAAAAAAACTTATCCTAAAATTTAGTAATACATTTTTAGACCACTAAAAAATATTATTATTAATTAAAAATGAAAGGCCAGGTTCTATTTATCACAAATACAGCTTTGAAAAAAAAAAAAAAAAAAAAAAAAAAAAAAATTAAAAATATGCATATAGTAAAAATATTTTATATCAAGAAGCAAACAAATTAAACTTCAAATATAAAATAACAATAAACACCTTTTATTTCCATGGCCAAGCTGCCCATCTTCACCTTCGCCCCAAGAATAAACTTCACCATCAGCTGACAATGCTAAGCAATGTTTTCCTCCAGAATTAACTGCCACTTTTTTTATGAATACAGTTTGAAGAGTATCTATAAGAGTTGGTGTAAGAACGGTATCGGTTCCTCCAATACCTAACCTCCCTCCAGCTCCATAACCTGATTCACAATTTAAAAAAATACAATTAAAGAAATATATCGACAGGAACACAGCAGTATTATGTTGTAACCCACCTTGGGGAAATAAGAAATTTATGTTTTATTTTCCATAAAACTAAATGTTACAATTACTTTTAGAACATACATTGTTATTTGATATTACAAAAACAATAATTAGGCTTTATGGTTGAATAGGTAGTTAAAATAAAAACAATATAAAAATTACATTTTAGTTGCTTTTTTTTTTCATAATTGAGTGTTACGACATACTACCATGTTATTATCGATATATACTTAAGTAGAGATAGCATAAAAAATCATAAAACACAAATAAGATAAAGCCTATATAAAATTTTAAAAAGTAGAGTATATTATGGAGTATACCCATGCACTACTATAAAATAGGGTATGGGTAAAAAAATGGTATATAAAATATACCATAAAATAAAAAATAAAATAAATTAGATATTAAAACATAAAATGTTGTAAAATGTTAAATATAGTCTTATCTTCATACGAATATTAGTTATAACTTATCCAATTATTATATCCATATATACTCCATTATTGGTTTCATTCAGTGTGTTTTTCTTTGATACCACCATCATATGATTTATACATATGATATAAGACTTGGGTGTTTTATTATATTTTAAAGAATGGGGTAATCAAATTAAAAGTTTATAAATTTCGTCAAAATTCTTTACAACAAAAAATACCTGTAGCATAAACTTTCCCATCTGGAGTTACTGCCATCAGTGTTTGTTCACCACCAACAAGTTGAACGGGGTGAAGTGCAGAAAGTGATTCCGATATTGTAGGGAGACGAACTTTAGCACCTTCTACTCCACCCAACTGACCACGGTGGTTATGACCCCAACCATATATAGCACCACAGCCACCCCAAGAGAGTCTCCAATCATCACTTCGCCTGAAAAATATCTTCATATGACCCAGCATAAAAAATAAAACAGGATTAATAATTTAATATTCAATCATGATTATTAAAGTATTAATTTTCCAAAAATAACAAATTTTTGATCTTATGTAATATATATATATTATTGCCAATACATAATTAATTATGTCAACAATGTTGCATTAAAACTTTTTGCCATTCCTGTTGATGGTTTGGTCGTAAACAGATATTTGAGAGGCAAAAGACTTTAATTTAGAAATTCCAATATGACCATCTTAAATTATGTCTATTTTCCGATCCTTGTTATCTTTATTTATATTAAACAACAAAACCTTAATGGAAGAAGTTACAAAAGTAAAAGGCATAAGTCCATAAAGTATTCTCAAATGAGGAAGAAATAAAAGAGACAGAGAGAAAGATTAAAATGGGTTATTGAAAATCGCAGTACTATTTTAAGAATGGAATCAACTTTCAAATATAGGCTTGTTTAACTTGAAAATAGAAACTGATGCTCTCGGTGCTTCTGGGTACCAGTACCTCTAGTTCAGTTACTACTACATCTACATCCACTTTGGGCATTTGAAATGCGAAAAAGTAAATAAGAACTCATACTAAACGGCATACACAGCAACCATATGCCTTACAACAAGGAACAAAATAATACAACGGGAAAATATGGGCCTTATCAAATAATAAGGTTAGTGCAATATAATCAAGCAAATAATTTAGAATGGACAAATGGGATTCAATTCTGGAAGTATTATAAAAAAAAGTCAGAAAAACTTGTCAAATTTTGTAAAAACTGATTGTAATGAATTGAAACAATAAGTCTACATTTGTTTTTAATTGAACTGAAAAATATATTTAAAGAAATTTTTATTTTAATTTTTTTCTGTTTGCATTAGTAATAAATCCAAATACAGTAAAGTACTACAATGGCCTAAAAAACTTATCAAGTTAAGAATCCGGCTTTGCTATTTTATTAGATTATAACAGAAGCAATCGCAGAAAATATATAATAATAAACCTTCAGTACATTTATAATTTTAGCAATCAAACAAATGAATATTGATAAAAAAAAAAAAAAAAAATTAAAGAATAATCTTTTGAAAATCTAATTTAAGCTTGATATACCTATTCAGCCATAGCAATAACTGTTCATCATGTTCTTGCTTGAATATTTCATGGTTTTCATGATCCAAATTCAGTTCTTCATTTCGAGGAGTGAGTTCCAAAATTTTATTTTGAACCTATGACACAATATCATACATGAATTAAGTAATACTATTAATTAATAAATTATGATTCTACTATATGGTAGAACTAATTAATTTTATTACAACAGACAATAAATAACACATCAGCTCAGAGATGTGAATGAATTTATTTTCGTGAGGGCCTTATTTTTTTTTTTTTAATATTTCTTATCTGTATTCTTTTAATTAAAAATTACAACATGTTATGACAACAAAATTTATGTTTGAATATTTTGAGTTATTAGATCTCTCATTGTTTACACTAATTATAGACGAAAATTGATTAGACTACTTATGGAAATTTCCAGCCATTTATGCATCCTCTATTAATTGGTTCGGTATATATGTTTTACATTAGATAGTTACATACCTCTTGACAAAATTGCTGTGGCAAAATATTTCTTCGAATTAAGGCTGCAGCAACTCTAACTCCCATGCAATATCGTTTGAACCAAACCCATTTGTGAATATCAGATGTACATGGCACAGTATCCAGTCCTAAATCAGCAGCAAGAGCAACCAGGGACTTGAAAAATGAAAAATTAATTAAATATTTAATTCAAATATAATCATTAACATAAATTATAAGAAAGGAAACTATCAAACTAAATAGTGTTTTCAATATTAATTGATTAAATGTTCACCTTGAAAAATGAACTAAACATAAGTTGTTTTCCACTTTTCACAGCTGGATCTTCATATTCATACTGTTTTAACAAAGCCACAGGCATAGATTTAAGAAGGCAAGAAAGAGATGTGTCCACTGTATCTGATTGCAGCATCGATGTTATGTCAAGGAGTCTTCCGAGGGGAGAACTAATTACATCATGTAACCTCTCGAGGCACCACATTCTTCCTTCAGCACCTATAATGATCAAAAATGTTATATTTAAAATAATTACAAATTTTATTCCAGGAATAAATAAACGTTAAATCATCAAACCTAAAGAACTAAGTTGGGCACAAGATGCCAGAGCAGCGGCTAATCTCGTAATAAGATTGTGTTGAGCAGTAAATGAAAGACATGGTTCCAAAAGGCACATGACCACTTCAACAGAAGGTTTACTTAAAACATTCCTATCGCATCCTAATTGATTTTGTAGGAGCACTACAGGATAAACAGTGAATCTCCAGCCCCAACCATTGACAGAACTGTCACTAGAAAACTTCCATCTCAATTCATCACCTAAAACATAATTAATTTTTTTTAAATAATAAAATTAATTATTTTGTTTCTAAATATAACATTTAAAAACAATAAATTAGATTTAATTATTTATTTTTTTAAAGATAACAAACTTACCTGGTACAATAACAGGACAACACCAATCAGACCATTCTCTTCCTGATTTAACTGCAAGGGTCTTACCAGATGGATCCATGATTACTAAAGGATCATGTCTTCTCTCAGTCGAACATTGTCTATCAAATTCCAATAAAAGTTCTTCGGCACCTAATGAATAGAAAAACAAATTAATACAGCAACTTGAAGGTGCTCTGTCATTAAAAAGGAATTTAAAATGTTCACAAACCTGGTATTTTAACAGTTCCACAAAGACAAACATCATCAATATATGGATGACTACTTTCTTGAACTATAGGCATTGGAACGGAAATTAAATTATTGTTATTAATAGCTACATCTTCAAGTTCTGTGACACACAGTTCGAGCAGCATGCTTGCAGCTGAGCTCTGATTTTTGGCAATTCCTGTTTTTAACAAATAATAGATGAAAATATCTAAAAAATCACTTCTTTGTAAATATTTTTTATATTTAAAACATCGTGTGAAATAAATTTTAATACCTATTAAAACAGATGTCAAAGTCTCTTTTGCATTATCTCCTGCTCTATTTACAATAGCAAGTTTTAGCAAATCCACAAGCATGCGAGCTTCATTCAGACCAAGGAGAGCAGTAAAGTCATCAGATGTACTATTTTCTGTCACATTAGAATCTGATATCCCTAGCATCTGAAATAACGTTGTTACACAAAAGATTAACAAAAATATATAACAGACCAGAAGGGAAAAATAACTCCATAATAAACTTCTTAACAGAGAAGAATAATAGAAAAAAAAACAGTTCTTCAATAGCTACAACAAATAATATTTAACCTAAAACAGGAAGTAAGAAAATGTGGTAATGTGACTATTTAAGTCACTGACTACATGATCATTTTCAAGTACTTTTGAAATTGCATCATATTAAACTGATAAGGTGATATACATTTTCAGTGTGAAGATATTAAGAATTAAAATTAAAAGAGAATAAAGATTTGATTAATAACCATTGTAAGAAAAAGAACCAAATAGAAACACTAACAAGGATACTAGTTTTGGGATCAAACAGGAAAAAATTGTAATTTGATTTATAAGAGAGATTATTCTCTTATTATTCTGTTATTGTAACAGATACAAAGGATATTTAACTGCATAAAAATAAATGCAATTCATTTCATACAAGGTGCTATAAATGTACAAAGAAATTTTTCAATTTTGTGTTGGTGTTAAGAACTTCTTACGAAAAAAAAAAAAAAAAAAAAAAAAAAAAAATGGGCTATCATCAAAAATATATTTTAAAAAAATTAATGAAAAGTTATAAGTAAATCTAAACATGAACCATTAGCTTTTGTAATTTTCTGTTTTGTATTTCCACTGGATTAATATCACACCAAAAGTGAAAATTATGGCAATAAAAACATAATTTCAATGAGAAATACATAATGAATACTTATATCATCATGGTGTTAATTTAACATTACCATATTAGGAGTCAATTGTGGATTGCATTTGATTGTAGCTGCAATAATGCTCATCGCGCTTGCTGACATTCTGGAAGTGCGCGATGACACACTAGTAGAACTGGTAGTTAACGATGGAAAAGCTTGTAATGGGCTTTCAGCACTTTCAGGTGACCACTTATTAATCTGAAACATATATTTAATAAGCATCGATTAACACCAAAACCCATAAAAACTTAAGAATACCATATAATACAAGAATTCTTAAGAACACAGTAGATGATATACCAAAGAAGCAGCAGCTTCGGCTTCAGAAGCCGGAGCCTCACCACCGCCCTGAGCGATTTCTATGTTATTATGACCATGTAAAAAAGAAATAGTACTATCCTCGAGTCCATCATCTAAAACACAATAAAGTTTCTAATTAAAAACAAAAAAAAGTAAATTTGCAGGCATTACCTATACATATGATATAGCTGATAACATAAGGTTTACAGAGATGAAAAAAAAAGTTCAGAATAATTTCTCTTTCACTGTTACTTTCAAAAAAAAAATTAGCTTCAGAAAGTAAAAATAAACAATGTCTAGAATAAGGTACTTTGATAGTAAATATAAGATAAAAAATATTGTAGGAGTATTGATATTGTACGATAAAAAATAAACATTATCAACTGAAGAGGCAAATGAAATGCCATTAAGTTTTTACCACTTTATACAAAATAGAAATTTATAAAAAAAGATGGAAAATAGAATGATTTTATAATTAATAAAATAAATATAGCAAGATAAACAATTAATACTAGCAAAAAAAAAAAATTAAGTTTTATATAAGACAGAGCAAGAAGCTTTTTTCTTATATTGTAAGCACAACTAACACAAAATAATATTTTATAAATTGGTAGTACCAGCAAGAATCGGCTCTTGGGCTTTTGTGTGATTCTGTAAAGCTGCTACAACAGTATCTCTGGCATAAAGAATCCTCAAGCCATTTAATATATGTTGAAGAGCATTTTGTTTGGCAACATTGGAATCCAGGGATAAAATATTATGAGCTAAAGAGTCTCGTTGATATCCTGAATTCCCACAATTCGTTCCCTCTTTTGAAGTTTCTTGATCGCCGAATCCTTAAATAAAAATTATATATAAATAACTATTTTATTCTCATTTAAAATCCTTTTTAGCAAGATTTATGGGACCAACTAACCAAGAAGGCTGGTTCCAAGAGGATCCTTGGCTTTAGCAAATAAAACTGGTTCATGAGACACAGGAGGTTTCGGATCTGGGGCGACCCAAGCAACAGAATGTGAAGAGCCACAAGCTACTTTATTAACTTTTACATCACCAAATCCATGTACTAAACTTGGTTTTCTGTTTACTAATGTTGTTCCATTCCCTTGTTGGCCATGATCATTATCACCCCAACTATATACCTATAATTCAAAGACAAAAAAATCAACAAGAAAACTCATTATAACCTTTTTCCTAAATTTAAAAAACTGAAATCCAGTTGATAAAAGAAAATCCAATGAAATATAACAAATCTTAAGCTCAATATCTGTATTATAAGAAAAAATTTGCTGTTTTAAGAGTTTAACTTCCACTTCAGAAATCAGGTGAATGAAGTACAGATATTACTTTTTAATAAATTTTCTTTCTTAACTAATGTTCATCAAACAATTTAACCATTCTTTCTTCAGTATCCCAATTATAAATGCTAAAGTCTATTCATAAACCACTCGTTCATGTCAAGCTATTTTCTATAACAGCTTAGGTAATAACGGAAATACAGAGAGAAGGCAAAGGCAGTTACAACACATCACTAAGTACCAGTTGAGTAAGAAACTATAATATAATAAAAGTTGTTTTTTCTTTTCCTTATTAGGGTGTTGATACCTGTATTTGGCACTCAGAAAGCCATTGCTGTTGATATCATAGAATCTTGATGGTATACTAACCCAAAGTCTATATAAATGTTTGTACTGAACCTGAAGTTATAAGTCAGAAATCTAAACATTATTGAAAGTTTACTAAACAAAATTTCTTTATTAATGTCAAACACTGGTAACCCAACCAATCAAAAAATTATAAAATCACCAAAAGCATCCACAATTATTTTTTAAAATATTTTCACTACTCTATTACTATTTAAAGTATGTAAGAATATATTTTTAGTAGGTGTTTTACATTATTAAGAAAATATTTCTGGTTGTATTGTTCAAACGTTTATACTATAAGGAAAAAAAAAATATATAACTTTATTTATAAGGAATGCTAAGTAAACATGTAACTCATAGCAATATGAGGTACGTTTAAAATCTAAACCATTTCATTCCTTAAATCAATGATTGACTTACACTTCTATAAATTCATTTTTTTAAATTTGAAGAAAAAGTGAATAAAAAATAAAAATGAATAGTGTCATTGAACTTAAAAACTAAATAATGATCAAACAAGCAATTTACTAACCGTTCCAGATTCAGTTACAGCTAAACAGTGCAGAGCACCAACTGCTACATCAATAACTTTTTCTCCCTTAAGTCCTTCTACAAGAGTTGGTTTTCTTACATGTTGATCAGATCCAATGCCTAAACGAAAATAATCACCTTTTCCCCATGTCCACACCTGAAAAAATATAGTTTTTATGTTAGATTACAGATAACATGCCAATCACTTTAAATACAATTCAAGACCAAAAGAGTGAAATTAGAATATCTCAACTACCATAAATAAAATTTTTTATGAGTCCGGCTGGTTTTACGCCAAACTGCTATTAACTCTTATTGTTCTTTTTCAATCACCATCTATGCACTGTTTATAGAAGCTGCAGTGCCTCTTTAAGCCAATAAATAGCATACAACTTCACTTTCGACATATCACTTCAATTTCACGGAGTTCCTGTGTACCTGCTTTGACTCTTTTTTCTGTTGTATACCGTTTCTCTTTACCTGAAATTTTGTCTGCATATTTTCTGCTTTTGTAGTTAAATAGTTAAGTGCGTTATGTCTAAAAAAATTTATTATGATGAATATTTATTAGAACTTTTGGCGGATGCAAGTGAAAGTGAAGGAGAATCTTCTTCAGATCATGACGATGATTTTTTTGATCAATCCGGTAGTGTATTTATTGGAGAAATGCCGGGAACTAGTGGAATATCAAATATAAGAGAAAAGAAGGATGGGAAACATGAATAGAAAATGTAGAATAAATAAAGAAAAAGAAACCGCTAAGCTTAAAAAGTACGCCGCACGCGGGGCACTGAGCTTAACCCCGCCAAAGGGTTAAGCCATTTCTCATATGAATAAATTAAACCATATTTTTCAATTAAAACTTTCAGCTTTCACATTTTTAGAAACGATACAATGGGAAAAAAAATCTCCAACAAATGACAAATATAAAAAATAAATACTAAATTCTTAAATGAAGGAGCCAACAATTATTGAAATATCACACTTATTTTGGCATCACTCCTCTTTATTATTCCTCAATTAAGTTACATGTTTCGGGAACTTTGTCCCATCCTCAGACTTTAACAGTTATTTCTTCATGGTGTTATCACACCGTGTCAGTTCCTTTCACATATCTAAAATAAATAAAATTGCCTCGAGTAGCATATTCAATTAAGTTGACATATTTTTTTTTAAATTTTAATGGATGTTTATTATTTGAATCCATTGATAGCATGGAGTATATGTATGGTTCTTTAAGCATCAAATTATCTAAATGTAACTTAATTCAGTTGAGAACAACTCAGAATTATTTGCTCAAAAATAATTTTTTTCAAAAGGCTTTATAGGCTTGCAGCCCATTGCTTGCTCAAGTTATAAAATGATAACTTGAAATTAAGATTAATTTCAACTGAGATTAAGTTGCCAGTCATCTAACTGATGTAAGTTGCCTCCTTACAGCAGTTATATCAGGCAAGCCGAGCATATCCAAGGAGGGATGCTTGGTCAACAGAAATCACACAGCTAATAGTAAGCAGTCACCTTTCCATGTGGTAAGGTTTGTAAGCTACTGTACAAACATAATTTCTGACAACCTTAATTTACCACACATTTCTGCCATTTCTATTTAAGTTCATCCCCATTACATTCAATTAACAATCATACATTATCTATTTGAAACATTCATTTGTACATCCACCTCTAACAAATTTCCTTTGGAGGTCCCATATCTACTGGGTGAGAGTAGCTAACAGCACTAACAAACTATAAAACTATAACTAAAACTATTGAAATGGTCAAAACTATAAAAATGGAAACAGTACTTTACAGTCTCCAACAGGTTTACAGAAAACAGTAGTGAACATTTTAGTTTTAAGAAAAACAGTTCCAAATCACCATAAACCATTGATAATATTATGAGGAGGTAATGTTATTTTAGAGAAGCTATACTGGATTGATATCCTATCTCGTATTGTCAAAATAATTAAATGCAAATTGGATAAAATCCTGCAAGCAAAGTGTATTAATTTCTGCATTCCAAGTATTTTTTTAAATTGTGAGCTAGTATCTGATAGTTATACCAAAATTCTTTTAGTATCTAGAAAAAATAATCACATTGGGAGAAATATTATAACCCAAGACAAGCATGAAACTGAAATTGAATAAACATCAAAATCTCTTTACTAATAAAAAATTGCCTAATAAATGAAGATAGAAATTTGATAACAAACATATCTTTACACTAACCTGTCCAGATTTCGTAAGTGCAAGTGAAAACTGAGCACCACATTCAATATGGATTACACCCAGGCCATTCAACCGCTCAACATTTTGAGGAAGATCACAGCCCTCACTTCCACCTCGTCCTAATTTCCCAAAATCACCATCACCCCATGAGAAGACTAGGCCTTCACTAGAAAGAGCTAATGTTTGAGCATCACGACTACCACAAGCTACTTTAATGATATGGTGACCAGCTAATGCTTTAACCTAGAGGAAAAAAAAGGAAAATTACAGCCAAATTGCTAAATTACATACATGTAATATAGGTATGCAAAAATTAGATAAAAAATTATAATTTGGCACAATGAAACACAAAATACAAGTGTTATTTTAATTCCCTCTTCTATAGTTAGTTCTGTTGGCTGCTATTTAAGGTCACATATTAATAATAAGGAATTTTATAGAAAAGCTAAATAACAATAATTGTATTTAAAAATGAGGAACAATTGAAAAATATCCCCAAAACAAGCACACAATGAAGATTACTCACCAATTTAGGTTTCAGTTGAGTTTGGAAATCTCCGTGACCAAGCCTGCCATACTCACCAAGGCCCCAAGTATAAAGTTCACCATTTGAAGTAATTGCAGCAGAATGAGAACTTCCACATGCAATATCCCTAATTCTTTTAGACTTCAATGTTTCAATCATTCGAGGTTTTTCTAGGCTTTGGGTGTTGCCATGCCCTAAGTTACCATCACTGCCTTCACCCCATGAGAACACCTATAGTGAATCCATAAAAATCATGAGTTTCTGCAATTAGAGATTAATTGAATTACAGATTAATAAATACATACCTTTCCATCAATGGTGAGGGCTAATGCATGCTTCCCACCAGAGTGAACAGCAACTTTCTTGACAATATATTGACTAAGGGTAGTAAGCTGCCGTGGCATAGATACATTATTTGTGTGTCCAAGCCCTAATCTTCCATTAGTGCTTTCACCACAAGCAAACACCTAATGAAATAAGCATATAAAATTTGCAGAGATTTAAGTTTCTTAATTAAATATATTATTTAATGAAAATGATAGTCTGGCATGCAGTCAGGAGTGCTTTTAACGGGTCCGACAAAAATGCATCCAAGTTACAAAAAAAAAACTTTTAATGGTACAAGCCTTTTTCAGGGCTATAAATAACAAAAAAATAAAACAAAAGGCGATATAGAATGGTTATAAAAATAATAATCAGAAAAATTACAAATAATACGTAAGTAATGGAAAATATAACAATACAATTAATTCAAGAATATAAGATGAATAATAATAATGCCCACTAATTTATAATGAAAGGAAATGTCTGAAATTATAATATTTGAAACTTAATCATTGAAAAGTCTGGGCTCCATTATAAGTTTTTTTGTTTTTTTTACTTGGATGTTTTTTTTTTTTTTTTTTTTTATTCCTGTCTCCACCCCAGACTATCCAATTCCTAAAATCAGCTATATTATCTTTATTAAATATGTTATTAAAAACAACACCCACTATCCCTAGTATAACATCAGAGTTAATATGTATATGCATACGTATGTGCACGTTCTGTCAACTGGTGCTTACAAGGGATCACATCTTAGCTGACGATAATTAGGATTAGAAAAAAAAATTCAAATTGTATACCCCATTAATTTCTCTATAGTCAGGATTCCAGCATTTTTATTTTTATTTTTTATACTTCACAATATAAATTATTCTTTTAAAAATGGGAGCACCCATTTTTTATGTACAAGTGGATTTTTTTTGCTTATGAAAAATTATGTCCAATCCAGCCCATTAAGTAGGGAACTTTTCAAGTAATTAACTTTTAAATAAGCAAATGCGAAATCAGTCATTAAGGGCCATTATAGCAAAGATGGGTATATACAACTGGTTTGATAGACAGGAACGTTTTCACAAGAAAAAGATCATTAAGATATTTTCACAAAGAAAAGATCATCTTTTGGTTTTTCAGTAGGATTATACAGCAGAGTGTCGATTATCCAAACTAATGTTGTCACGGGTGGTTCAGATAATTGAAATTTGTCTTAAAAATTATTATGTGTAAACAGCATCTTCCAATAGTTCAATTTCTGCTTTTTTCAAAGTTTTACGACTAAAACTGCCTGTCTCACTGTAAAGGTACTTGATGATTGAATTAGAATTATTTTGGATTCCCGTTATCGTTGATTTACCAACCCCGAAAACGATAGCTAATGTCTGACCCGATTCACTTTTTTTTAGCCACATAATGATTTCATTTTTGTCTTTAAATGAAAATAGCTATCGTTTCATTTTTATTGGCATGGATGATATGTAATTTTTAAAACAAAAAGTGATTACAAATGCGATGTATATCTCACAAAGAACGATCTAAAACTTAAGGTGAGATCTATTACCAACCAAATGAATAGGAAGATATTGATAGAACCAAATGAAATATTCTAATTAAATACACAGTTCTCAATAAACAAAAATGTAGGTATGTATAGAAGTTCATTTTTTGCAGTTTCTAAGAAATAAATAGAGCTACCCTTATAGACATTCATATAAAAAAATCATTTTGTTTTTCATTTAATTTAATTTTAACAATACAAACAAGTAATTAGATGATCAATTTAATTAAAATTACATTCCAAAAAAAAAAAAAAAAAAAAAGGTTCCGTTAATTGAATGTTCGGATAATTGATGCTCCACTGTAATTCAAATGACAAGTGAACCAAATGAAATAGTCTAATTAAATACGCAGTTCTCAATAAACAAAAATGTAGGTATGTAGAGAAGTTCATTTTTTTCAGTTTCTTAGAAATAAATAGTGCTACCCTTATAGACATTCATATAAAAAAATCATTTTGTTTTTCATTTTATTAAATTTTTAAATAAAAATAATTTTAACAATACAAATAAGTAATTAGATGATCAATTTCATTAAAATTCTTCTTCTTTTAAAGGATTTTTCTTCGCTATCGAAGTTTCCTTCAACCAAACTCTTCCCTCAGCCGGTTCTTCCATTCCTCTCTATTGATTGTTTCTTCTTCCGTTAATCCTCGACCAGCCATACTTTCAGCCACAACATCTCTCCACCTGATGTGAGGCCTACCTCTCCTTCCCCTCCCCTCTGCTTCCCATCCATAAGCAATTTTGGGGATTCTTCTATTCTCCATTCTTTTAATATGGCCGAACCATCTCAGTCTCCTTCCCTCCATTTCCTCCAGAATTTTCTCTTAACTTCCATTCTTTCTCTAATGATCTCATTCTGGATTCGTTGAATCCTTGAGATTCTTGTTGATCTCCTCCAAAAATCCATCTCCACAGCCAGAAATCTTTTGCCTTGCATTTTTTCTAGAGGCCATGTTTCTGAACTGAATAGCATTATGCTTTCTACCAGGGCTTTATATATTATTTTTTTGACATTGGCACATATGTTGGCACTCCAGAGGACTGAATTTAACATTCCGATAGCCTTCCGTCCATCTGTTATTCTTTTTTTCACTTCCTCTGTCGCTCTCCCATTGATTTCGAGAATAGTGCCTACATAACAGAATTGGTTGACCCTATTTAACTTAGTTAGAACTGGGTCACTTACCTCATCGTTTTCTGTTGATATATATTTTGTCTTTTCATAGTTTATCTTTAGGCCCCATCTCTCATACTGTTCGGTCAATTTTCTGAACATGAATGCAATATCAAATTCATCTTTGGCAATTATTACCTGGTCATCAGAAAATAGTAGCTGAAATAAATGTGTATTTTTCATTGGGATTCCCATTTTGCAGCATCTTTGTGACCAATTCTCTAGACATCTATCAACATATATCTTAAACAGAGTCGGAGACATGCAGCATCCTTGAAGGCCTTTAGTGTTTCCAAACTCTCCTGACATCAGTGAACCAATTTTTACTTTGGATTTGTTTTCCCTATAAATTTCCTTTATCACTCTTACTAAATCAGAGTTAATATTGGATTGTTCAAGTGATTCACATAGTAATTTTTGTGGGACGCTGTCATAGGCTTTTTCAAGATCTATGAAAATCATATCTAATCTCTTCGATTTTTCTGTCTGCTTTACTAAAATCTGTCTTAATGTAAATATGTGGTCAATGCAGGATCTCCCAGCTAAAATTACAATCCAAAAAAAAAAAAGGTTCCATTAATTGAACGTTCGGATAATTGATGCTCCACTGTAATTCAAATGACAAGTGATACTTTAAACGGAAAAAACTCTTCATGGTCAAAGCTGTCATTTCAGTATACTTTGCTAGGAAAGATTTCAGTAAAGATGGCAATAATGTACATGCACCAAAAACAATCTTCTCAACAAACAATGTCTCAATCAGTGGTGGTTGTTGTTACAGAGCAGAATATTGATTAAAAAAAAAAAAATCTTTTGAACACACAAACCTTTCCTTCATGGGTCACAATAAACAATGATTTAGAGCCTCCTGCAATATAAATTGGTTTTAAAGCAGACAAGGTTTCTGAAAAAACAGGGTACTTTATTTTAGAGCCTTTCAATCCACCAAGTTGATCTTTGTCATTCAGACCCCAAACAAATACTTTAAAAGCACAATTTCCACTGCAGGGATATATCCTATTAAGTTCCTATAAAAGTTAAAACAATTATTACAATATACATAAAATTAATATAGTAAATTCACCATAAAAAAATTATAAGTAACATACGCGTATTTCACTACAGTCATTGGCAAGAAATGATACTGCAGAGGGCAACTCGCTGAACATTGGTTTTCTTCTTCCAGTAATATAGAGATTATGTATTTTACAATCAATGCCACCATTCCAACACAGTTTGATGGCTATTTCCAAACATGGATAGTACTGTAATATAAATTTGTATTGTATTAAATGAGTGTTCTGAGAAGATAACATTAAAAAAAAAAAAAAAAATTAATAAATAAAAATCACTTTCATAAATATTTTTGCTTTTTAAAATTTCATTTATATCAATTTTAGAACCATGTTAGAGGCAAATATTTTCCAGAATATAATTTGTAAAATGCATAAGTGAAAAGAATCTTGATAAAAAAACATTCAAAATAATAATTAAGCAGTTCAAAAAGATATCACATAATTTTTAATTATTAGTTACAAGATACTAAGCTGGTCAGCAGATAAAGTAGTCACAGTATCTTTGACTACATGAAATGAATGTCCCAAAACATTCCATTGTTCAAAATTGTTTAAAAATAGCACTGTTTTAAAAGTATTTATTGCCAATTAGAAAGAGAAAATTAGAATGGTCACATTAGATCAACTGACTGAATAACCAAACTAACTTTAAATTCACAAGATGGATACCGACCATCAGTACAAATAGTGTGACATTTGGAGGCACTGAGACCGTGCATATGCATTTTATCTTGTTAAAAACATTTAACTGGTTCCATTATTTCAGAGAACAGTTTGGAATTATTATAAATTTATATCAGTGTTTCAGCCCTCACAATGTTTATAACTCACTCAGGTCTACACAAACAGTATACTGAAATTACATCGTGAAATTAATGTCAGATACTGATATTGAAATAGTCTAGCCTTCTTAAAAATAATAGTAAACAAAAGAAATCTAATTAAATGATTATAATATAAGCATTACTTAATTACCTCCTTCATATCACTCAGCAAATTAACCACAGTGTCAGTATTTTTTATGTAAATGGTCGAAAGTTCTTGTAGTGAAACATAATTTGGTCCGCCACTAACAACTACCAAAGAGGGCATGTAACTACTGTCTGCTGGATCTACCCTCATTCTGAGGGAATGTATCAATATGTCTGGCTGCATATCTAGACGAATCCAATGCTAAAAACAAAGCATATGTGACACATTGCTTAAGTGAACACACAAAAACATTAATTTACATGATATAATAAAATATGAAAATTTTCTTATGCCATACACATCTTCATAGGGGACATTGTGTCAAAGAATAAAACTTTTTGTATAAGTTTATTTTTATTTTTGTGAATGGGGATAAGCATAAGATAAAACAGACCTTTATTTATTTTCTACTTCTAATTAACTATTATTATTATTATTATTATTTAATGACTATTATTTAATTATTTTACAATTTCTTCCTTTAATTATCTACAAATCAACCAATGATGGAAAAGAGAATGGAAAAAGAAAGTTCTGTGATTTTCTACAACAGTAGCTTGTCTCTAAATACTAAATTTAACAAAGATGTGATTAGGGAGAAGTTTGTAATTGTGAAGTATACACTTAAGTTGATATGGTGTATGTTGGTATACACTAAAGTATGTATACAACATAGGTAAGTATTTAAACACTAAAATTGCTATGATGAATATTGGAACCTTTGTGAAAAGATAAAGTCAATTCACTTTTTAAGTGGTAATAATAATCAGTTGTATATTGCAGAAAAAACTAAAATTTTCATATATTTACTGAAAATCACAAAGGATTTAAAGTAGTGTTTGGGGTATAAGATGATTATAAATGAGGAGACCATTTATTCTTTTTTTTTTTAATTTAAAATTAATGACAATTAAAGTCACATAATCCCTTAAATTTACTGACTTTTCTAAGGACAAGAAATACCAAGGTTTGTAATTCCTAATTTTATTTTATCCTAAAAATTTTAAACTATTAATTTTACTAGGTAATTATTGAATTTGACAAAATAACAGAAATTTATAATATAAATATAATCATATAAATATACTTGGTAATATGTTGTTTTGTATAATTAACCTTTTTGGTAGAGCAAATTAAATATTGTTCCTAACATATCAATCAGGTCATAGTTCATATTTATTTTTTCTTTAGCAACATGAAATTGAATGAATTCAACACTTTTGATTGACAGGTCTGAATTGCTCAATAAAGATTTTCTTAATTACAACATATTAAACAATTAAGATGTTTTACCTTTCCCTGAGGACCAGAACTTTGCCAACAATTGTCACCATGAGGATCAAAAAGGTTTAATGCCGAGGATTCTTTACTTGATACAGAAAAAGAATGTATACATTGAGCCCAGTCTTCAATGACATCAGGATCACTAGGCAGGAATTCTTGACGAATGTAGCGACCAGGTCTACCAGCAAAAACAGCTGCACTTCCTAATAATACAACAATACCATATATAACGTATTGATAAAATCATCGGTGTTTTTAGAAAATAAAAATTATACGATATGATAAATAACTAATAATATTGTTAAACTCTAAAAGAAGTATAAACTATCACAGTAAAATGGTTACTGGAGTATAGTGTATATTCAGTTGGAAAACTGTTTCTAAAACCAGACTGGAATGAGCTGTGTAATTGTTGAAGGAGGAGTGAGATTTGATTTAGACTCAGAATAGATACTATGAAGGCTATAAAAAAATTCAATAATAAAGAAATGAGAATGGATTAGGGATTTTAATTGTAAAAAATACTACAATTTTTTTTTTTTTTTAATTTCTTTTTTATTATACACCTTAAGAGAGGTAAAAAGCATCTTTATTAAACGTAGAAACATATATGTTAAACAACAGAGAAAAAAACAAGTCCATGCTTTAAAAATGAACATTTGAATCAAGTGTTCACATTTAAAAAGTAGAACATAGTTTTAAAAAACACATTATAATAGATGATTTGAGAATGAGAATAAGTTGAAATAGATGTCCAGAAAAAATAATGATTTGGGTTCTTCATTGTAACCACTGACTTAGAAACTGAAGATAAACCATAAAATCATAGGATTACAAATTACAATATGAATTTCACTCAATACAGTATGGTAAAAAAGACAACCTAATGACAAAATAAGTACCTGGTTCAGTAATTCTGTTGAAGCAATGCCTGTGGCCTTTTTGGGTATAAAAACAGTTTTCACAGTAATTAAAATTTTCACATGCTTTACACTTGAATCTGGGACCTGTAATTGGACTCAAGTTACAACCACTGCAAGTGACATCTATATGGCAAGATGGAACAACTTCCATCTCTGATATAAGTCCAGTCCAGTTACTCTGTTCAGGAAAATTAACTGTCACCCTCCGACCGCTATAACTGATCCCTAAAATTATTTCATAAAAATAAACCTGTGGTTAAAAAATTTTTAGTCTGATTTTTTTATTTATTTTTTTTATTTATTTTTTTTTTATGATTATGATAACTAATGCATAGCTGCTAACAAATAAATATGCAAAGCAAACAAAATAAATAATAAAAAATAAATTAAAATTCACAATAACTGTTTACAGTATAAAAGCAATATTTTGATTGGACGTAAGTAAAGAATTATATTAATTATTTTTACACTCAGATTATTATAGTGCCTTATTAAACCCGGTATTATACTTAAATACTAACTTATATAAGTATTTTCAGCTAATCAAAGAAAAACTAGAGCTTATCATAGGACAAGGAATTTACTATACCTGTTACTACACCAATGCTATTATGGTCAATATATCCCCATTTGAATTTGGGTACAGTGACAGATGGACGAACTCTTACTTTGTCTCCAATTTTAATTGGAGGGGGTGGAACAACATTGGAAGAAAAACCAAGCAATTCTACGTAAATAAATCGCACCCAGTAAAGTCCTCCTTTGCCTTGCCAATCCACCTAAAATGTTTGTTTTTTATTTGATATACACACCTTTGTTGATTTTGTAATATTATTCAATAAGTATTAAGAAATAAAATAAAATTTTCTAAGGGAATATCATAAAAAAAATTTATATATATTCTAAAAGTGGGGGATCAGGAAGGAAGAAAGGGATAAGGCATGAGTGATAGATAATTAAGCACTGTTATATACTAGCCCTGGTAAGTGAAACCTGCAGTAGTGGAAGCAACTTACACTGATAAGGCATGAGTGATGAGCCTACCTCCCGTATCTTAATTAGGTATCGTGAAGTGATTTCATAGTAACACAGCCCCCTGTAGGTTTGGTCCATGGACAGTCCCTATGGGGTCCAAGTTGGACTTTTGACTCTGAGCAACCATAATCTGTATGAATGTACACCGATTTGTCACTTTCCTTGAACTTATAGGTTTGAAAGTACATCAGTGGGAAGGGAACTGCCGAATTAGAGCCAAAGGGACAAAAGCAATTGAGCTATGGTTAGCCTGTTGCTGTACCATTGAAACCACAGTTCAAAATAACATGAGGCTAGGAAAGCAAAGAATATCTGCAAGGAGACCATTTCATGTGGCCAAATATCTCCAAGGTATGTAGAGACATTTAAAAAAAAAAAAAAAAAAAAAATCTGAAAGTGGTTAAACATATAATAAAACTAGTAATTAGAAAAAGAGTATCTCAATTTTTCATAACACTTCAGGAAAGGCATAACTGAATACAGATTAAAAACAAGTCAGTCATAAATCATGAAAAAGGAAGAGCAATTCATTCTTGAAAATATGATTATTCCAACTTCATGTATTTAAAAATAATTATAATTGAAAAACAATTAAATTAAGTTCACAGTTTTTTCATTAATGAGTATTACTAAATTCCATGGCTCAGTATATAGAATCAACACTTAAGCTTCAGCAGAAAATTTGATTTTTTTGTTAGTGAATACTTTAGTGTGAATGAAGTACCATTCAGAATTCTTTGAACAATTTATTTTATAAACTAAACACTGTGAATTTTAATATTGTTGCCAATCATGATTACTCAAACCAATAATTATACTAGGTGAAGTACAATACTAATAAAATATTTATGAGAATGATAAAAATGAAAACCTGTAAGTTCAAGTCATGAAGGCCTTCATGATCAACTTTAACAACACGACCCACATCATTTTCAACAACATCTTCATAGGATTTACAACACCTGACGAACATTCCCGGAGCAACATTATCTCTCACATACATAGCATATTCATCGTTGCTCAAAAAATCACTTCTTTTGTTGTATTGTGTAACGACATTTTGTAGCTAAAAAAATTTAAAATACATGTACAATATTACTAAAACTATAACCATCAATGCTAAAATGTATAAAGTAGATTCCCATATTCAGATAGTCATGTAAAAAAAAAAATTTAAATAAAAATTAACTTTTATCCTTAAACTTCAATGAAAAACTTGAAAACGTAGATAAATTTTGGTGGCAAAATATTGGGTTGGGGAAAAAATAATTTTGTTTTATACCAACAAGTGACATTCAATCAACTATAGAATAATATTATAATATAGGATTTATAAATATAAAAATAGAAATACACACTAAAGATTTGAAACCAACAAAACTTAATATATACCTCATCAGTCGCTGATATACATTCTTCAGATAGGGAATCTCGATCTGAAAGAGCATCAAAGGAAGAAATAGATGCAGACCTAGATACAGCTTCGTCAGGATGCTCAAGAAGCCAAGCAATGACCCGATCAATATTTATTCCTGATTCACCTGGAGACCCTAATAAAAGTTATGAAAATTAATATACCTTAATTAATTACATAATATTATTTATATGAATTGATTCATTGCTAACAGTAAAATACCTAGAAATTTTATAGCTGCTTCAATAGTTTTTTTCGAAAATCCCATTTCGATAAGTTGAGTGAAAAGAGGAGATGAAACCGTAGAAGAATATATGGTAGGAGTCTGTGTTAGAACTGGTGCTGTCGGTATTTTACACACTTTACTTTCAGATTCGTGCATCACAAAGGCTTGAGTCGCTAAGTACTGGCTGACACAAATGGCTGCTTCCTTAAAAAGTATAAATACATTTTTTAAAATAAAATATGATATATTCGATGATTTATATTTTTTAATTAAAAAATAAATAAAAAAAGAACACTTTCTTTTTTAAAATAAATTAACAAGATCCTTGCAGATCAGATTTAAATAAACTAAAGAGTTTAGCAAAATATATACACAAAAACAAAATAATATTCAACTCAAATGTAAATTATTTTACTAACACTCAGCAATTTGCAAAAGTTGCCTCCTTTGCTCGCTTGCACGTGTGCAGTGCAAACACAAACCTTGTCTCGAGTAAATAAAGGTAGCACTTTACACACTAATTAAATAAATAACTATTCTATATACTATCAATACTATACAATATCCTTCCATACAAAACCATCCCAATACACTCATGCAGTCCCTGTCATACTTCCTTCAGTTTATACAAAATTTTATAATCAAGGGATTTTTTAGCTTCTTAGTCTTGACAATTAAACTCTAGTTCAAACTTGGTGGCTACCACTTCGCAGCCATCAGCGGTAGGAGAAAAGGACCTATTGGCCTATTTGTCAGACTAATTGCCCCCCCCCCCCCCCCCTCAATATCAGTTACTGAAACTTTAACAGCTGTCTAGTGAGTGATAATTTTTACTAGTAAGAAACCAATTTTGATACTATGAACATCTCTTAGATTCTCTAAGGACTTAATAAAATCCTCATAGTTTTTATTTGGTTAAGTTTGACTTCATAGGAAAATTATGCTCTATTTTCTCATACTATATTGCTTTTTCAAATATACTTTACATGACAGAAATAAATATTCAAAGCTTACAATACTAGCAAAATTAAATAGTCTTAAACACACCTCCAATTCAGTTCTACTGTAATCAGATTTCAGTGGTGAAGGTTGAACAGCATTTAGAATCAATTGATGAATGAGAAGAGAATGTGGATCTGTGTCTGTATCATCACATTCATTTAAAGTCTCTAAAGATGAATAGGGTTGTTTTAATACTCTACGCAGGCGACTCTGATAACTAAGAAGTAATCTACCAGCTTTTATAGCTGCTAATACTTGCTGCTGGTTATGAAGAAGTGGCATATTAATGCATCCAGCTATTAAAAATAAAAAATGAATAAATAAATAGTAAAAGTAAGAAGAAAAAAAACAAATATATAAATTTGAAACCTGGAACAGTCTTAAATGAATGGGAGTAAGTTGTAAGAGACAACAATGTAGCCCATGTTTCCAATAAAGAATCAGTCAGTGGCATTTGGTCCAAACTAAATTGCAGAGGAGGTACAGCTTTCAGATTATGGAGATTTACAATTTTTAAACCACTTCCATCATTCATTTGCACCATTAATTTTCCACTTTTACTTATTTCACAAATAGTACCTAAAAAATAGAAATGGTAAAAATACCTCAAAGAATAGAAAATTAGGAATGCTGTGAGTAAACAGTTGTTTTTTTTTTTATTTATTTATTAATAAGCTAATAGTTAATTTTGTAATCATATTAATACATAATGTTATAATTACAATAAACTCTTGATAATTTGAAGTTTTTTTTCCGATTCCTACAACACTCGATAAATTTTAAAAAATCAATCTATTTCGGAAGGTTATCCTTAGCTAAATGCCCTACACTCCTATGTCTCCTGTACAGATACAAGATAAACATCGATCATTCAAAAGAATTCTTTCTAAAATGAACATTAAACAATAAATTTTAATTTTTTTTAACTTCAATGACAAACATTATATATGTTTATTATTTTTTCATTTAAAATTATCACATTGTAAAGTTTATATTTTTTTTGTTAGTTGGAACTTTTTCTCTGGATATAGAATATTTTTCATTTAAAGTTTTTTGTTTACAAGGAAATCCATGTTTTTTTTTTCAACCCCTTTTCTAGCCGTCTTGGCAGCAAAGGATTCTCTGGCCAAGAGGATGCAGGAGGGAAATTAAGAAAATAATTCCACCCAACATCAGCATACTAAAATACGCAGTTTATCATTGTCGATTTTTTTTTTTTTTTTTTTTTTTTTGTAAAGAAAAATACTTATTTCTAGTGTACAGTGAAATAAAAAATAAAGGTAAAAAATAAATATGTATTTAAACCAAACAAAATATAAAATCTCAACATCTCAGGTATTAAAAAATACATACAATAATAAAACAAGTAGTTTGTTTGAAGAAAGTACTAATGTATGAATAATAATAACCACTTTCGATTACCATTAGATGAAAGACTAGAAATAGTAACAATAGCACCAAGATGTGGTCGACTATCAATTCCTCCCAGAACCAGTAACGAAGCCATTGCACTGCATTGCATACTAACTGTTTCTGGATCTATTTCATTCTAAAAGTATAAAAAAAAAAAGATAAATCATGAAACAACTTTTTATGTGATACAAAAAACGACTAAAAACAATACCTGCAAGTTAAGTAAAGGATGGGAAAGAAGATCTCCAGCTAGAGCTAACTTAGAAGTTAGCATTTGATTACAAACTGAATTCCATTCATTCATAGGATGTAGGATTCGCACAAGGTTAACACTTTCTTCAATTAAGGTGCTGGTATGTGAAGGAGAAACTAACACAGGTATTTTTATTTCTAAAAGAAAATAAAAGTTGTAAGGACCAATACATTTTTCAATTAAAAGTGAGGAAGTGAAATAAATGTAAAAAAGATGGTGAAATAAAACTAAATAAACTGTCAATCAATGCAATCATACCTCCATTGTAAATATGAATATCAGCTTTACAACTTATAGAAATTTCACCCAGCAAATGCAGAAGTCTTTCCAAAACAGAATATTTCTCCTCCATTTCAGTGATGCCAGAGGGTAAAATTGCCCGGAGTAAACGATAAGTCAAAATCTGTAGTTATATAGAAACACATTATACGTTATATATAAATTATCTACAAAATTAAAGTGGTATTGTATGAGATATAATATAGTACAATATGAAAAACCATATATTCATGAAACCAACCTGAGTTTTTAATTCCTTCTTGGAGGTAGTATTAATAAATGAAAAAAGCTGATCCAACCAAGAATGAGAAGAAAGTGATTTACAAATAGATGGGTTTATACTTATTGCTCTCAATAATCCTAAATTGATCCAACATTTGCTTTGCATTGCATTCTGCAATTCCTCATCAGTTGCATTCTGTAACATAATACATCTTACATGATGAGTTCTAATATATAATATGATTATTTAATATCATAACACAATAGAGATTTTAATTTTAACTAAAACTTCCTTTACCTTCAGCATAACTTTTAAAAGGCTGGTAAAAATTTTCAGACTTGAGTTTTGCATTTTATGGGCATTCAAACCACAGCATATTGATAATGACCACAGAAGTAAAACAGCAGAATGGCCAAGAACGTCATTAGGATCATCAAAATGTAAACCTAAAGGACCAGTATTAATTCGATTTTAAATTATTTATTGATGCAATAGCTTAAATAAAAAATTTCAAGCACTGTAAAGGTTATAAAAAAATACTATACATATAAGTACAAATTTATTTTAATTTGAGATCTATAGTAATGAGTTTCAGCAGATGAACTACTAATGAGTATAACCAAGGAAATTTTCTATGTATTTTAAGATCATTAATAGTAAGATAGAGCAAGAACTTTTTGGGAATAAAGCTATAATAGTAAGGTGGGGTACACATTTTTTTTTTTGGTTGTCATACATAGTTAAAACATTACATATGTAATCTTTTAACTATGTATTTTATAGAATAATTAAAAATGTGGCTGCTATGTATTCTATAGAATAATTAAAAATGTGGCAATCTATAAAATTGTATGTATGTAACAATAAAGTTTAGTTACCATGTCGAAAATCATAGATATTCGGAAATAGAACTCATCCGCCAATTTTTCCCAATTTGCCTTTCCTAAGACTTTCTACAATGGGCAGTTTTTCGGACACAGTTTATACAACATGTTTTCTTTTAGGTACTAAAACTCTTTAAGTTTATAAAGAGACCACTGGCAACGGCAATAGGGCCCAGACTGGGCAAAACCCGTGTAGGATGGATGTGCTATGCTTCCAGAAATTCACTAGTAAGTTTACTCAGAACTTGACTGTTATGAGGTGTGAGGGCTCCACACTTAACTCTGAGACGCAGTTCCGGAAGCTGCCTATTAGTCTATTTAGTTTTAGTCTTTTATTATGTCATGAAAACTAATAAGACGGAACCTATCATATTTTATGTGAACTATGAACAATGGGCTACAATGCTTTTCAATAAACAATCAAAAAAAAAAAAAAAAATGTATGTAATAAAAAAAACACATATTTTTCTAAAAATCAATCCGGATAATCGTATATCCTGATAATTTCAGGATAATGAGTATATCTGATAATGAGTTTCACTGTATATTTGAAATAATTGTGAATATAAACATATTAAACCATATCTGGTATTATCTTAGACAGAGCCTACCTACTTTGCGAATTATAAGTTATTGAAGTCTTAACTGTTGTCAAGAAAAACTAAACTAAAACTATACAAGTCATTAATAAGAACTTTAGTTAAATATGAAGACAAAAACTTGGTGTTTAGCCCAAACTTATGCCCAGAAACTGAAAGTTTTTGAAAGAAAGGTAATAAGACGAATATGCAGCGCAACACAAGTATGCAGAATATGGAAAATAAAAATGAATGAAGAAATAGGCAACATATTAAAAGGGGAAAATATTGTAAACTTCATTAAAGTGAAAAGATTAAGGTGGGCTGGCCATGTCAAAAGAATGACAGTAGATAGAATGCTAAAAAAAACTGCTAGATATGAAAATGAATGGAAAGAGAAAAAGAGAAAGACTGCGAAGCAGATGGGAGGATAAAGTAGCAAAAGATGCCGCAAAATCAGGAATAAGAAATTGGAGAATGGAAGCAGGGATACAGATAGACAGAGAAGAAGAATCTAGGAGGCCAAGGGTCACCCAAACCTGTAGCACCGAGGAGTAGGTATTGTCTTATTTTCTTGGAATAAAATCAGTATGATTCCATGATTTTAAAACTGTCACTAGTTATTTCAATATTTTAGTATTAACTGAGAGAAAAAGATGATAACTAGAAGCTAAGAAATCTTTATTGAAACAAGATGATAACTACATAAAGGATGGAAAGATTTCAGTCTTATCTGCTGAAACGTATGGTAAATGCATATGCTATATGAAAGTTTCAGGCAAATCACGGTATCATTCATTTGAAATATGATGTTTAAATTTAAACTGATGATTAAATTAATATTTATGAGTAAAAAAAAACCTCGCTGGACCTACTTTTTTGATTGTCCATCTCAGTATCAATTTCAGGGTCCTTTACTTCAGTCAAAGGAGGATCTGCTAATCTAAGGTCGTATTTTCCTTCTTTGCCCATTCTATAAGAATTCGCAGAACCATTATCCCACTGGACGCGTATCCATCCATCTTCTCCAAGTTCACCAATTATTCTTCCTTCACCAGGAGGAGGACCATCCTAATAATAATTATTCATTGTTAAAAACGACAAGTAATATTAACTAATACATAATCGACAATTCAAATTAGATTCTTATATTATATTATATTATAGAGATGAAATATCTAAGCAGAACAGTTGGTACAACAAGCAGAGACCATGTGCAAAATCAGAGCATAACAGAACAATTATGAGTGGAAGAAATTATAGCTTCCTTAAAAACAACAGGTTAAGTGGTTCGGCTTTGTATCTCGCATGGATAAAGAATAGCAACCAAACAAGATGATGGAAGCCCACCCATTGGATAGAAGACCCTGGGGACTCCCAAGGGTCCCACAGGACTGCCATATGAAGAACATATCCAGAGAATAGGAGGAAATAGATAGACAACTCTAGTTCAAATTAAGAGGATGGGACAGGACAGGACAGACAGTCTCCGTTGGATTGAGGCCCTTCTATAATAAAAACAGCTTAAGAAAGGAAAATAAAAAGAAAATATTATTCAATCCAATTCATTATATTATAAATAAAAATATTAGGTAAAATCTCATCCTTCTAAATTAAAAGAATTAAGTATTTCACTTCCACTTGAAGAATTCAGTGAAGAAAAAATTATTGAAAATATTTTTTTATTACTTTTGTTCCTAAGTAATTTTAGGGAGAAAAAGAAATTAAGTAAGATAGAAAGAAAGAGCTAATAGTCAAAATCCCTAAAAAAATGTGATCATAAAATTTACACCAAATCAGTTCCAAATGAATTATTATGCACAAGCACTCCAAGTGAAATTGGAAAACCAGTGACAGGCCTACTTGAAGACTTGAACTTTGCCAATGACATTATCTTTTTAGATTTTTATAAATCATCTCAAATGTGGCATAACTAGGAACTTTATAAAAAGCAGTGGAGCTGAAGTTCACTTGTGCAAAAAAAAAAAACAAAAAAAAAACTGGGATATGAGCAGAAACAAAATAAATTTTGAAAGCAGATGAACATTAATTGAATCAAGTGTATTTTTTTCAAAAATACTTTAGGAGCTTGATGATCAAGAAATGTGGGGACAAATGAAAAAATTCTCTTATCAATACAAAACAAAAAACAGTAGTTTTTTTTTTTTTTTCCTTTTGGTTTTATGGCATTGGAATTATCCATACAGCCATAAAAACAGTAGTTCTACATCTCTATTTTGTCTGAACAAAAACAAGCTAATGCCTCAAGACCCTTAGCAGAGTCATTCTGTGGGTAGATGACAAATAATTCATCTATTTAAACACACAGTTACAGTTGTGAGAGAAAGACTTTCAAAAAGATTACCAACATCACTCCCATGTATAAATTTCATTAAGAATGCGTGTTGCCAACACAATAAGTAAGTACATTTGTAGTTTATGACTACTTCACTTAGATAAACTCTCTCTCTCTCTCTCTCTCTCTCTCTCTCTCTCTCTCTCTCTCTCTCTCTCTCTCTCTCTCTCTCTCCTCTCTCCCTCTCTCCTCTCTCTCTCTCTCTCTCTCTCTCTCTCTCTCTCTCTCTCCTCTCTCCTCTCTCTCTCCTCTCCTCTCTCCCTCTCCTCTCCCTCCCCTCTCCCTCTCTCCCTCTCTCTCTCTCTCCTCCCTCTCTCTCTCTCTCTCTCTCTCTCTCTCTCTCCTCTCTCCTCTCTCTCTCTCTCTCTCTCTCTCTCTCTCTCTCTCTCTCTCTCTCTCTCTCTCTCTCTCTCTCTCTCTCTCTCTCTCTCTCTCTCTCTCTCTCTCTCTCTCTCTCTCTCTCTCTCTCTCTCTCTCTCTCTCTGGATTTTAAGCTGATAATTTGACCTAAGTCTCTCCAGAGAATGACTGAAATCTTAGCAGCAGCTTATCCTTTTACATAAAAATTATAATTCTACCAGTTTAGCTTAAATCTTTATGTTTCTTGTTTATGATGAACTTTACTTCCGGTATCTAACACTTTAAACAAGTCATCCACATAGACTATATAGCTGGGAACTGCTTTTCCAATAGCACTGCCAACCAAAAATGTAAGATAGTCCAGTGGACATACTCTCTGAATGACCATCTATGATGTCAGAGACACTCTCTTATAGTATAATCTAACTCTCAATATTAACTAAATCAGTTTCCTTAATTGCACTTTATGTTCTCTAAGTAACAGAATTTAATTAAACCAATATTTTAAAACATGTATGTTGACCTGATCACCCCATTTCCAATCAGGCCCTCTGACAACTCTTGTTCCAGTTGTTAGGAGTGATGTTATATTTGTTCCTAGAGAGTGGACATCATGTTTATAATTGAAATCCTTAGTATTATCTTCATATATAACATTGACATCTTCATCAGTTTTTTCTTTTTCTGTAGGAGTATTATTTATATCTGAAAACCAGTTAACATGAATAGATTAAAATAATATTAAAATAATATAATGAATAAATGTGGTTTTTGAACACAAAGTTTACCTAAGTCCTTTAAAATAGTTTCAACAAGAGATAAAATTCCAGAATTGATTAAGAGGCTCAGTTCATTGCCATCAAACTTTTCAGTGATCATGCCCAATGTAACAAGCACAAACCTATAAAAAAAAAAACTTTTCATTATAAACACAAAAATGTTTTTCCTTTAATTTAAACTCAAAATGTGGAAGAAAAGATTAAATGGCATACACATGATTAATATCAAATTAATTTGGCAAAACAATAAGAAAATAGCGAAATCTTGGCATGTAGAGAGTAAAATAATTATTAGATATTCCTTTAAAAAATAGGTTACTCCACCTTGTCCAAGAAAGCTTTCTTGAAGGAATTACACTATTTTTCAAACAGACTTTTGACCAAGGCCACCCAGGCTGGACTAATTCTCGTAAATAGTTAGCAGCCCACTCAATTACATGACTTTTTGCTAAAAGAACTTCCAATTTCTGATTAGGAGTCACCAGCTGAATGTCATCCATTGCCTGCTTTGGTATTTCTCTGTTTAAAAATGAAAAAAGGAATGATTAAATATATTAAATAGAAATACATCTTCCATTTTTTCTCTCTCACTCTATTCCTTATTTTTGTTTATATACATACCTTGCCAAATTTGAAGTGTAATTTGGGCCCAACCAACCATTCAAAATATTATATTTAACAGAAGGTATTAAGAAATTTTTTGTCAGTAAAACTAAGATCATATCTAGTCCCTTTTTCCTAAGTTGAGCTCTTTCAACCTATAATAGAAAGAAATGTAACAATTCATTAAGTCTAACAGTTGGACACATTATAAGTTTAAAGATGCAGTCAAACAATTGGATATAGGAACCTCCAAACCCACAAGAAAGCATAGCTTAAAATCACTTGTTGAAATGGGTTCCAAACTGCTATTCACAGTATTTTTAAATGGAATTTACAACACATTTTCCTCGCTTATAACATCATATTCTGAAAACTCAACTTCATTTGAATATTCTTGAACTTCTACTGGATCTTTTTCTTACGATCCCTCTCCCCTACTAATCAGACATTTATCTTAGTACTTGTTCAAAACGCACTTGATTTTTTCGCTTACTATCAAACACCATGACTGTTATAAATAAAATTCATTTATCTACCACATTCTATAAGTATAGTTCCCTAAGAATAAAAGACAAGAGAGTCCATCATTGTGAGTTTCTTTATTTTTTAAGCAAGAAGAAGTCAACGGATGTGATTATTCAGTAGCTTTTACAATTACTAAAAACATTAATAGTATTAGATGTAAGATGTGAGGCTGTAGGTGTGCAGGGATATGGAAGAGAGGGCATAGAAATACGTATTGTTGACACTCCACCAACTGCTAGAGTACAACACCCCAAGCAATCCTAACTCCCTCCTAAGAAGCTACCTCAGCAAAAGAAGTGTCTGGATCCGAGTTAGATATTACAAGGTGGAGAGACGGGTTGAGAAAGAATGATGGCAGGGTTTTGCCCTCATTTGATCAACTAGACAGTAGAGAGATCCTTAACACAACTTATATTGATAACCTTGAAGTTATGGTAAAGTGTATCAGCTTTGTAGGAGGAAGCTGAATATTAAAACCATAATCAAACAAAACATTCATACCTTCATATATCCAGGCATGGGAGGAAGCATTGCATGAAACCCTTAGTGGAAGTACTCACTGAGGTTCAAATTTCCCCACTGTTATCAGCAGTGATCTCTCTTTACTCAATATACCATCTGCTGACCACAGCACCCAGCCTAGAAGACTCACCTTAGAAGAATGCCTCAGGCGAAAGAAGTTCACATTATACACTCTTCAGGGTCTTTGTCTTGTGTATCTTATTTATTGGAGGGAGAGAAAAAAAAAAGAGGGTGCAGTTAGGGAATGGCTTTCACACAAAGTAAAGAACCACAGCCATAGTCAATCCTTTATTAAAATTAATCCCTTTCATGATAAATTAATTGTTAAGTCTATATTGGTGTATTCAAATACTCTATTAATATTTACAGGTTTATTTTAAAAAAATAAATAAAACCTGATAATAATTCAAATCAATTCATAAGTGGTTCTGGTGAGTTGCAGATTTGGAGTTCTCCAAATTCGATAAACTTTTCTGTTTTAGATCTTTATATCTGATTACATCACTAATTTACTAATAAATATTTACACTGATGAAATTAAAATCCCAAAAGTGTCCTAGTTTTCTAAACATCAGTAATTAAATATTGTCTAAATAATGGACTTATACTTACTTGAGCATACATAGCTTTTCTCAATGTTTCTATGTCAGTACCATCTTCCTGAGTAACAAAGTCAACAATAGAGTTCATTAAATCAAGGTCTACAGGCCCTCGAACAGGAATATTTCCATCATCTAAAAAAAAAAAAAAAAGCATAAGTATATTCAATCAAAGATAAGTTTGAAAAATAATAATAACAGCTATTCAATTTTTTTATACCTGCTGAATAAGAGTCTCTGTACTTATGCTCTTTAGAATTTTTTTCAGGGATATTAGATAAGGTTTTCTTAGATTTCACATCAACTGACTGCACAAGAGAAAATCATACAAATATGAAATTATATTTTATAAAATAGATAAATAACAAAAAAAATGGAAAATATTATTAGAAGCAAAGAAAAGGAGTTACTCTTACAAGTTCCATGATAAATGACCTAATTACAATGGAAACTAAATTTAATTTTTGGACCATTAATGAATTTTGTAGGATTTGCTTACTAAACAATATTATATTCGTGAAGATATGAATTGCTTATATAAATATCTGAAGCTGTTGATATTTTGAAAAAAAAACATACAATGCAAGTAGCTGATTGTTTCAAAATAACACTTGTATAATTTACAATGAACTGTAAAAAGTACTATAGCTATATTATATATTATACCTTTGAAAATTTTGAAGAGCCGGGACCTACAGCGGATTGGTTACGCTTTAGGTTAGATATGTACTTATTAACCCTCCTTTTCCACGGAGGATCAATAAATAGTAACTGCAAATTCTTAAGGGCATTAATTTCATGACTGGTAGCAGGTCTAACTTCAAACAAAAGGAATCTGAAATCATAAAGTCAATTAAGTTAAAACTCTTATCTTCATTTAAAAAATTAAAATCAGTACAACCAGAGAATAAGATAGAGCATTATATTTTATTTGTTATTTAGTTTTATACAGTTTTATATAGTTTTATTACATTGGACAAAAAAATTTTAATCTCATCATCATGGAAATTATATGCCCTTCCTTCCATAGCATTTTCACTTCTGTCAGTCAGTCTCAAGGCTCACAAGAAAATATGGTCAAACCACTTTAGCTGACAAGTCTCTAGGATCTCATCTATCAAGGAGACTTCTAGTTCATTTATAATACTCTCATTACAGTCCCTTTTTGTTTTCTTCTAAATCTTTTATATTTCAATTTCTGCTCTCCTATTATCTAGCTTTCAGCAGCACATAGGATTACAATCATGTATACTGATTTGAGGATGTGAAGTTTCATGTCTCTTCTTTTGCTTCTGTATTACAGTATTGTTAATCTGGTAGCAGGCTGAGGAAATTACTTATGCTGTATAGGATTTGGAGATTAACTTTTCCAGGTAAGCATGATAGTGTCGAAGGCTCAATAGAACTTGATGAATTATTTGCCTTTTCTATTAGGAAAAAAATTAATCCTTACTCCAACAGCTGTAACAGTTGAAGGAACATTCAAAACTAGTATACTAAAAAAATGACATATATATCATCAATTCCAAAATGTGCTTGTAAATGATGCCTTTTTTGGTGCAATGTCCCATGCAACTTTGTATGCTGCTGTGTATGCAACAAGATGCATGAGTTTCATGCCCCACAAAATTATAACTGCAGTATCAAAAAAAAATCTTATATGCTGCTGGTGTAGCTGCAGCCTGTATTGCAATTGAAAATACTCGTAAAAGGAAACAAAAGAGCTGAGCAAGTCATTATTTTGAAGATAGAAATGTCAGTGATTTGAATGAAGTTCTAATATTGAATGAACTATTGACAAAATTTTACTAGAATATCACCAAGTAATTTCGAAGAGCTATTGCAAATTATATAACAGCACTGTACGTATTCTATAGTATTTAATAAAGTCCAATGTTTTTTCTTCTCCCCAATCTATAATTAAAGACAAACACTTTTGTTTTACTTTAAGACACCCTTTATTAAACTCTGGTAAACACAGAAGTAGCACGAAAAGGCACAAGAGTTTCTCAACAAAACTGGGTGCCACTTGCAGCTCTGTGCAGCTTGCTTGCCTCTTGTTTTGTGGCATGCACCGGTACATGCCCCTGCCTTGCACCTAGTTGCATGCCTCTTGTTGCACGAAAAAAAGTAACCTTTAAAGGCACCTTAATTGTTCCAAGGTAGGCAAAATCTGCAACTACTTCTATCTCTTGTCTGTTATGATGTATCTGTACATTTTCCTGAACTACCCTTCGTCGAGGGGGGCAAATGGGTAGGGTAACGGGAGGGCTAGAGAAGGAGATAGGTGCGGGGATCTCCTGACCTCTAAGCGAATCATGCAAGCAATAGTGCCCTACTCACTGTAAGCCTGATTCCAGCTCTCCTTATCCCTATCAACGCCTACTGTCACCTCCAAGCGGTGCCCCCTGGAGAATCCGATGGGATTCACGAACGACAGAGGCGGGGTCTCTGACTATCGTCAGGGGTCCTATGGTCACCCAAGTCAGGTGGAGGGAGCTCGAGCTGAGACTGAATGGCAGAGGGTGGATAAAAATATACTGTCTTCTATCGACCCACTTGGGGCACCAGGCGAAACCCCAAGGTAGTAGGGAAACCTACATAGCCCGCTGCAGGGATAGGGAGCTTACTTGCAGTGTAATTTAAACGCTCCCATACTCGTGGGAACAAAAATGCACCCAACAAATAAAAAAACTAAACCCTACTTTAATTCGTCCGAGGATGAACTTTCATCCTCGGAAAATCACGGCTTTGTTTCAGGTCCTGACCTGGATACATTGGACGAGGAGTCGGTGAGTTCGCTAATGCTCTCGCTGACTCAGGAGGTGGGCGGTCTCAACGTGGACCTCGGCTCGGGGGATGTGGACGCTAGTTCGTTCAGCCCTCAAGCAATGGAGGCACAAGAGGTAAGCCCAATCCAAAATACAAATATTAATATAGCTTCCGGCAGCTCGAAGGTTGAGGAATCGACAGCTCCGTCGCAAGACGTAGCAGCTGAAGACCCTCCCTTCAAAACTGTCACAAGGAAGCGGTTTAGAAAGAGGGCCAAATCTTCGAAATCTGGCAAGGCGTCGGTTGGAAAACCCCACCAGGGCGGTGAGACGGAGGTGGCTGGGCTCCCTACGGGTGAGTCGGCCGCCAAAGTCGAAAGCGTCAGGGTGTCATCGGTGCCCGCAACTGAGGCCGCTGGGCTCCCTTCGGGTGAGTCGGCGGCCAAGGGAGCGAGCGCCGGTGTAGCCAAGGCTCCTGCTGACCGGGCCGCAAGGCAGCCCTCGGGCAAGCCGGCGGTCAAAGGTGGAGGGGCTGAGGCTGGGCCAGTAAAATCGAACCTGCCAGACAAGAAGAGGCATCGAAATTCACCTGGCTTTTCTGCGCCTTCAGCGAAGAAAGTCAGGGGTAGTGAGGGCAAGCCAAGCTATGCCCATGCGACTGGTGGGGGGTACATGACTGCGGTTATTCCCAATGAGTATCCGCATGTACAACTCACCAGAGAGCAGAGCAGTCGGATACAGGAGGTGGTCGTTGATATGATTGACGACCTTGTAGACGACGGCTCAATTGAACCTAGGTTTAATGGTGCTAGCTTCAAGTTTGGAGCTAGCATATTTAATTGTGAGGATAATGAGACCAGGAGGTGGCTCGGGGAGATCGTCCGGCCCATTGGCGATGCGGAGGGCATACCCCTCCGCATTGTCGATGCAAAGGAGGTCCTCTCGGCCACCAGAATGGGTGGTTATTTTCCAGGCAAGTGGCTGGATGACGACCAACTGGCGAAACGGATTCGCATTCAAAATAAGAAAAGGGTTCCTGGAGCGGACTACTGGACAGTGGCGGGAGTGACGAGGGATGAGAAAGGTTGCTACGCCGTCCTGACTCTACCCAGGAACAGTGCTGCATACCTGAGGGAGCACAATATGGAGGTCAACTACGGCCTCCATAGGGTGGTCCTGAGGGAAATAAAGAAGTCAGAGGAGGGGGCTGACACAAGTAAACCTAACTGCCCAAAGGTAGCAATACCTGAGGGACACGAAAACAAGGGAACTCCTAAGGCTGAACCAAAGGGGGCAGCGGGGGATGTGGCGCCCAGGGACCCGAGAAAGGCCTCTGGGGCGGCGGCTCCCTCGCAGCGACCTCTGGAGGGAAAGTCCAAAGGAGCCCCTGAGCAATAAACACCAATTAATGATAAAGCTGCTGCAAATTAATCTTCACCACTGCATAGCAGCGTGTGGAGTATTGCAGCAATACGTGAAAGGTAAGAATATTGATATAATCTTAATACAAGAACCTTACCTTTTAAATGGTATGCCAGGGGGTATCAGGATGGGAGGCTATGGTCTGGTCTCCTCGTCGGATAACCCCAGGGCATGCATCCTGTATAAAAGGAGTTTAAAACTGCTGCCACTGTGGCATTTATGTTCCAGAGACTTTGCAGCAGCTAGAATAAGCCTCACTACGAGGACGCAGAGGATGGAGATCTGCCTAGCAGCAGTCTACCTCCCCTACGAAAAGGCACCTATGGTGAACATGAGCTTCATGGAAGAAGCCAGAGGCAATATCATCATGGCCCTGGACGCCAATGCCCATCACGAGACGTGGGGGAGCTCCAACTCCAATCAAAGAGGTGAGCAATTACTTGATCTTATTATAGGTAATAATCTTGACATTCTTAACAGGGGTAATAAACCGACCTTTGTCAATAGGAATAGGCAAGATGTAATCGACATAACCTTAGCGACCATAGAGATCAGCCATAAGGTAGGAAACTGGCATGTCTCGAACGAGGAAACATGCTCAGACCATAAATATATTAGATTTGATCTAATAACTGACCCCATCCAAGCATCCGGCTACAGAAATCCCAGAAGAACGAACTGGGAAGGATATAGCACGATGCTGGAAGGAGAAACAATAAACTTACCAAGAAGGATTGCCAATAAATGGCAATTAGAGGTACTCAACACCACACTAACTTCAGCCATAACCAAGTGTTATGAGTCAAATAATGCAAGATGTGATGTTGAGAATACTAGAAACACCAAATGGTGGAACAAAGATCTTAGCAATCAAAGGAAAGCTCTGAGAAAGAAATTTAACATTGCTAAGAGAACTGGCAGATGGGAAGAGTACAGAGCACAATTGACAACCTACCATAAATCTGTCAGAAAAACGAAAAGACAGGCTTGGATCAAGTTTTGTCAAGAAGTTGAATCCACTGCAGAAGCAAGTAGGATCAACAAAATATTGTCCCAACAAACGCAGAAGGATAAGTTGGGCACTCTGTGGGACGGAGAGAGGTATACCATGAATAGCATGGAGACACTCGAAGTCCTAGCAAGGGCGCACTTTCCTGGTTGCGATGTAAAGTATAACCAAAGCTCATTCCCGGGCAATAACGAAACCCCTGATAGGGTGAGTTGGGATAGAGCAAATGAGATAATAACCGGCAATAGAATTGCATGGGCAATAAACAGCTTCTTACCATATAAAGCAGCTGGAGTAGATGGCATCTTCCCAGCATTACTGAAGAAAGGGCTATCTGTACTCAAACCATACCTCCTAGAACTACTAAGAGGAAGCCTGGCACTTGGACACATACCAAACAAATGGAAGCTGGCCAAGGTCATTTATATACCTAAACCTGGGAAAGAGAATTATATCAATCCCAAAGCTTTTAGGCCCATATGTCTGACATCCTTCCTGATGAAAACCCTGGAGAAGGTTGTGGACAGGCACATTAGGGACAATACGTTACTGCTGAGACCATTACACCACTCGCAGTACGCTTATCAGGCAGGTAAATCCTGTGAGGTGGCCCTTCAACACCTAACATCCAAGATTGAAAAATCATTGGACCAAAAGGAAATAATGGCGGGCATCTTCATTGATATAGAAGGAGCCTTTGACAGAACCCCCCACTTGACAATAAAGAGAGCCCTGGAGGAGAAAAAGATTGACCCAATCATCCGCCAGTGGATATGCTCAATGTTAATGGGGAGGATAATGTACTCCGAATTAGGAGACAGTAAACTGTGGGCGAAGCCCGCTGGTGGATGCCCACAAGGGGGGGTCCTATCGCCATTACTCTGGTGCATGGTGGTAGACTCCCTATTGAACAACATTAACAAAGCAGGGTTCTACACACAGGGATATGCGGACGATATCGCTATCCTGGTGGGTGGCAAGCATCAGGCTGCCATTTCAGACCTGCTCATTACATGCATGGGGATACTGACGGATTGGTGCGACAACAGGGGTCTGAACATCAATCCGAATAAAGTAGAACTATGCATCTTTACAAATCGCAAGAAGGTGGTCGTTAGACCACCAAAACTAAATGAAATCCAGATTAAGATTAGCACACAGGTTAAGCACCTGGGAGTCTATCTGGATAACAAACTAAAATGGGACAGACACATAGAGTATGTGTCGTCCAAAACCTTAAGGAGTCTATGGGCCTGCAAAAGGGCAGTAGGCAAATCGTGGGGTATGAAACCGAAGGTAGTCCACTGGATTTACACTATGGTAATCAGACCCTCAATATTGTATGCCACTATGGTATGGTGGCACAAAGCGGGGCTGGAGAGATCTAAAGCCCAACTAAATAAAGTACAGAGACTGGCATGTCTCCTAATCACAGGAGCCATGAGAACCACTCCAACTGCGGCAATGGAGGTTATACTAAACCTCAGGTCACTACAATTGGAGGTAGAAGCAAGAGCTATGCTCTCTATGTATAAACTTGTTAAGCAAGGATTGCTCTTTGAACCATCTAGAAGAGATGGGCATAAGAAGCTATTAAACAAAATGGAGGGAATAGAGTTGCTCAAAATGAACTCAGACCTCCAGATAAAGAAACACATTGAAACTACCTTCAATGTGGAAATAGACATCGGGAAGCAACACCAAAAATGCAATGGCATCAACTGCTATACCGATGGCTCCCTAACCAAGAAAGGGTCAGGAGCAGGAATTTGGAGAGCAAGCGACAATAAGAGCACTTCTCTCCCCCTGGGGAAGTATACCTCGGTATTCCAGGCTGAGGTAATGGCAATCTGTTGCTGTGCACAACAACTAATAGAAGATAGAACACAGAACAGAACCATTAAGATTTACTCAGACAGTCAAGCTGCCCTGGGGGCTCTGAGGAATACTATAACCAGATCCAAGCTTGTCGAGGACTGCAAATTATACCTCAATAGGCTAGCTGTTGATAACAGAATCTGGATAGAATGGGTGAAAGGACACTCGAACATAACAGGTAATGAGAAGGCTGATGAACTGGCCAGACAGGGTTCGGACAGTATTCCTACTGCTCCCGAGCCTGTCTGTGGCATAGCCTGGAGCCTTGCGAAAAGTGAAATTGCAAGGCTCTATGACAGAATCGCCTCTCAAAACTGGCAAACAGAACAACTGAGACAGTCAAAACTGTTTCTGGGAGGGCACTGCAAGAAAAGAAGCACACAACTTCTTAATCTTGACAGAGACAAGCTCAAATACCTGACAGAAATGTATACAGGGCATTGCAGATTAAACAAACATCTCTGCATAATGAAAATCAAGACCTCACCGATTTGCAGATTCTGCAATAGGGAGGATGAGACACCACATTATTATAGCATATAGGGTACATGAAAACACTAGGACTGTACTAACAATGGTACAGGATAAACGGCATAGGCACAATGAGCCATAGGGCTGAGGTGCCACTAAAGCCGGAAGGAAAAAAAAAAAAAAAAAAAAAAAAACCCTTCGTCGATGTAGAAAATTCTTTTTGTTGTGCTAATAAGCATATTGTTGTAGGACTCTTTTATTACTATTGGAACTGTCTGCTACATTTCCTTCAATGAAAACAATACCATCTACAAAAGAAATAGCTGAATCATCATTTTTTTAGCCCAAGAACATTCTGTTCTTTCCCCTTTACTGATTGCTGCTATTTAACCCATATATTGCCAGGAACACAAACTGTTAAATGGGAACTTGATGGCCGAACAAGTTGGGGCGAGAGTCTCAGCGGACTCGGTACTGAAGTTTGTGGGTTAAACGAACAACCCAAATAAACGACAACAACAGACTGTTACATTAACTCCTATCCATCAGACATGGGCAAAATTTAATCATGATTAATTAATTGACAACTAATTTACTGGAATCAATCTTTTAATTTAATCATGATTATATTTTTCAGTTGATTTTTGAGGCAACTAAATCATTAATTGAATAAAAAATGAACTGAAAGATTTAATCATGATAAAATTAGATGATTGATTCCATTTATAGAATATTAATTGATTCCATATTGATAGATGATTGATTCCAGGAAATTAGCTGTCAAATACTTACTCATAATTAAATTTAGTTTAACTCTGCTGTCCATTCAGCCAGATGATTTCTCTTAGGTCTAAACTTATGAACTTGTTATCTTTTACGAAGTTTCTTGGAACATACTCAGCTCTTAGTATCTCCCATATTTCATTCCTTAGGACATAGTCAAATTTTGATTTCAGGTCTAAAAGGGCAAGGTGCATAGTTTATTCTTATCTCAGTATTTCTGTAAAATATTTCTAAAAGAAAATATATGATCGTGTGTTTGTCTTCTTCGTCTGAAAGCAGCTTGGTTCTCTCCATGGAACAGCTCGAGTAGAGATCTCAGTCTATTTTCTAGTTAGGGGCTTATACATTTCCATATAAATAAATACATAAGAAATGGTTCTCACCATCCAAGATACAAAAAATTATTAACCAATGTTATACTTAAATGTTCTTAATTTAAAATTAAATTGACTAATTGCAATACTCTAAAATCAAATAATCGTTTAAATGAAAACTGAATCAATAACACAGATTAAATAAGAATTATCATATCATCAACTACCTGCATTTTTCCATTATTGGAGCACAAACTTCTTTATAAGACCTATTCTGCTCCTGTCTCATTTTTACCAATTTCCATTTAGTTTGGTGAATAGCTTTGGCTAATGCATTAAAACAAGAAGAATGTACCTGTCCTAAAAAAAATAAGTAGAATAATATTTTGTTTATACAAAATAAAATTATTTTTTTCAGTGGAAACAGAGGAATTAGTAATTTAGAAATAGTTAAAACTATTACATATACTATAATACAAATTTGTTGAGGCCTTACTCTTTAAATAAGATACTCCAATGAAAAGTGTAACAAAAAGGAAAAATATATATATTAATTAAAAATGGGGAAATCACAATCTTATCATAGCACACATAAAAAAAAAAAAAACATTGAAACTTTCAAAGGATTGAAAGGATAAACCAACAAAAACGATCATAATAGCCATGTAAAACAAAATTCTACCTTTTTCTGAAGTAGTGAAGAGCGAAGAATTTAGTGCTAAATGTTTTATCAGAACAGCCAGTAAGAGTTTTGTGACTTCCTCAACTGGATGGTCATTGCTGAAATCACCATGTACAAGAAGGTTATGTTGTTTATAATGTTTATCCAAAGAAGACATCAATGACACCATCGCTTGTTCCTATAAATCATAGTTAATCATTGAAAAGATACATTAGTATATAAAACATAAATTTTTAAAAGATGTGATGTTTAAAATAAACATAAACAACCAGGGCTGAGATAACTAAAATCAAGTGACTAAGTAACTAAAATCAGTTCAAGTAAAAAGAAATTTACAGTTAAAAAGAGGTTATCAAAATTATTTATGATCTAGAAAAATAATAATGAAAAATATTGGGTTGTTCAGAAAATAATGCTGGAATGGGAAAATAATTACCCCTCTGTTTGAAAGACTCTTGATATTCATTTAAGAATATTTCATAATATAATTTTTTCATTTATTTGGGGCTTAACATGACAATACTTATTATTCCTCTCCAAAACAAAAATTAATTTTACCTCTTTAGCATTTCACTACTTGGAAATGATTCAGCCTTTACTCACAAGTATAAACGTGATTTTCGTATAATTTCTTTTACTGAGTTCAAAATAAGTCAGAAAGAACGAGAAACATTAATAAAGTGTGAGGCAATGATTGTGTAATAATGTTATAAAAGAAGGTTCATGGCAGGACTTATTCCCTGGATGACGATATTCTGCAAACTTAGGTGGATGAAAAACCAAGAACTGTTTGAGCCTTTGCCAAGAAAATAACAGCAAAACAAACAAAACTGACCATCTCAAGGTAACTGAAAGAGCTCAAACAAAGAATTGCCACAAAAAAAAAAAAAAAAAAAAAAAAAAATCATAAATGGGATTTTTGTTATCAAATTTTTGGAGCTAAGTTATGAGCCTCTCCCTCAACCCAGGGGAGGGATCTCCCTCCATCTCTCCAGACCTCTAGCCTACCAACTATCATTTTTTAAGGACATGAACAAATTTTTAACCAATAAAAAATGTATTAATCAAGTTTATAGAAATCATAAATAGTTAATAGTAAGGATTCAAAATTCTATTCAGAGGAGCCAACATATTGGCAGAAATGTATTGAGAGAAATAAAGTTTATTTTGTTTGTAAAATGTTTTCTAATCATTTATATTATAGCTTTATTTTAAAAACATAAACCTGTATTAATTTCCAGACAACCCAATACGAATGACCACAGAAACTAAATTATTTTAATTACCGATATTCCTAAATCATTGTCTAAATGCAATGAGTGTGAGAGAGGTGAAGTTGGTTCAGTTGGGGTAGAACCAGTACTTCTAGCTTCACCCTTTTCTTCGTATGGATTGGGTGGTGTAGCAACGTGCAGGCCACCTCTTAAAAAAGCCGAATTGGCCCAAGGTGCAATTTCTTCTTCCGATACTTCTGTACTGACATACAAATAATGGGCGTGAAGACCAAGAAGATAGCCCAAAGCTCTCTCTGTATCAAGTAATGAACAGGTACTGTTTCCACCATGAGAAGTCTAAAAAAAAATACTTCACAGTTAAAAACAATCTAAAAAATATAATATAATATAAAACTGTAAGATTAAATAATGTAATACATATATTTTAAATAATATAAGAAGAAGATCAGGGATACAGTCAGGTAGAAAGAAATAAACACGTCCAAGTAAAAAACTAAATATAGAGAGGCAACGTGTCGACCTGCCTTGCAGGGCTTCTTCAGGGCTACCGAACCACACAGAAGAGGAAACAATTGATGACTGTTATAAAAAGGTAATATATAGTTTTTTACTTGAACATGTTTATTTCTTTCTACCTGACTGCATCTCTGATCTTCTTCTTATATCACTTAACAATTAACTACATATTTCATATTTTATATAATATTCAGGCACTTCATTTGATTAAGGATGAGTATTCTAATGAATATATTTAAAAGAATCATAATAAAAATATTAATTCAAAAAATGTTTCAATTATCTCTTGTATCTGTTAACAGTTATTGAGTATTACACATTTAAGACTAGCAGCATATATACCTACAGAAGAAAAAATTGACGCTATATTTCAAGAGGAAAAAATAAAAACCCTAAATTCATGTCAAGCAAATAAAAATTACAAACTTCACATCAACTGATTACCAATCACAAGAAAAAAGAATATTCATTTTAAGGAACAACAATTTATAAAAATCTTAAGACATAACAGTCAAGAAAAAATAAATATAAAGCAACAATTTTCAATGTGGACCTTATCACTTGATAGAAATAGAAGAACTAATAAAGATACACAGCTGATTTATACTTGGGCAAACATTTTAATTTCATAAAGAAGCAGAGAACTTTTGAAGTCCTGCTATTGAATTAATAAATTATATCATAGATAGCATTAACCAATGGGCAGTAGAGAATAAATTGAGTCTTAATTCAGAAAAAACAAAGGTGATCCTCATTGGTTAAAAACCACACCTTAATTCTCTTTCCTACTATCCAATGCTTTTCCCCAAAAACTATCCAATTCATTTCCAAAATTCCATTAAAAACCTTGGAGTAACTTTTGATCGTCATTTTCTTGGAGTAATCATATTTCCCAAATCACCAAGAAATCTATTTTTATTTTAAGCAACTTCTATGCCTCCACAACACATTGCCACAAAGTACATGACTTTTGGTATCATCTCTCATTTTCCCCTACTTTGACAAAGGATGCATAGTATATGGAGGACTGTTTGATAAGCTCAAAATGAGATATAAAAGACTAATGAACTGTTTTATCCAACTCATTTTCAGGATCCACAGACGTTCTCACATTTCTCACCAGTATCCTGAAATTTGGTGGCTTTACCTAATTTCCGACATCAAAATTTCCTAGTTGCATTCAGATCTAAATCCTTAAAAACTCACATACATTCATGACCCCCTTTCTCTGCTCTCCTCCATCCAACTCTTGAATAAAAGAACCCAGCCAATCAACCTATACACTCCTGAGCATTGAGATGCATCCTTAAAAAAATCTCTCATCATCCATGCTTCCTTCCTCTTTATCAAATTCATTACCCATCTCAATTCAAAAATGCTCCTTTCTAACTTCTTTTAAACATCATCTATTTTCTTTACATCCTGAATTTTCGATCTTCCGACCAAATGTAAATATGAATATTTATGTTAAAGATATTATGATAGTATACATAAGCTGTATATTTTTATAAGATTTCTCATTTATTTTGTAACTGATGTTATTAGTAATCAATTATCATAGCCCGACCATTGCCCCATGTATTTATACAAAGAATATGTGATTCAGATGACATGGAAAACCTTTAAGCGAACAAGCAATTATTTCCTAAAATGATGAAATAAAAAGGATTATGGTTTAATGAAACAAAATCAAATCCAAACAAGTGGAAGATATTTCAGATGAATGTTACAAAAATAATAAAATAAATAATTCTATAATAATAATTCTAATATCTTAATATATACAGTAAATTTTACAAACCAAGATATCATCATCAGGATCTTCATAAACTCCAACGCAATAAGCTTGCAAAAGGTCTAATGGCAGCTGGGCAATATTTGTTTGTTTGAAACCAGTACTACCATCAACAATCAGTTTTTGTACTAATTCATTACAAGTTTCATCGCACCTAAAATGAATAAGTAGCTTCAACTCTAATTTTCAACAATCATTACTTTAATTATATTTTGAAATTAATTCACTTAATGCATACCTTAAATCTTGGATATCATAGACTTTATTATTAATAAGAATCCATAACCCACCATCTCTATTATGGTTCTCAAGATCTGCTTTTCGTATGAATGGCAATTCTTCCCCTGACTTAGATTTAGCTGGAAAACAATAGAAATACGCATTATTCAATACATAATTAATTAACATAGTTAATTAATTAACTAAAAAGGATGTTAGAATTGAAGTTATGGACTGGTCAGCTTGAAGCCCTGACATAAATCCAATTGAGCCCGCCCAGAGCAAACGAAGGAGACATATTACCCTCAATTATCTCATAACCACTTTAAGAGAATAATTAGAGAATATAGGCAAAGACATTAGAAATTTAATCTTAAGGCATAACCAGGAGGATAAAAGCTTTATTGGCTGGCTGCAAGTGGAGGAAAAACACGCTACTAATTACATGGTCAGGAAAATGAAATTTTCTCAATAAAGCCATTATTTCATTTCATGTATTTTTTTTAAATTGTGCTCTTTAATGTTTTTAAAATATATTTTACAAAAACATTGGTAATCCTTTGAGTTGAATGTCAACAAATCAACATTTTCTAGGTGTGCCACTTTCTTTGTAACAGTATACTAAAAACATATCTTCAATGAAAGCAGAGGAAAAAAAAAAGAACCACAAACAATTATCACTAAAATAATGATTACCACTAATAATCACTCCTTCAAGATTCAAATCAATAAGATATATAATACAGTAAAAACTCGATAATTCGTCATGAGAGGGGGAAAGGGGGTGACGAAATAACGGAAATGACGAATTACAGAATTTTGCTGGTAAAGTAATAAAAAAGCATTTTAAACTACATAATTGTAATTTTTTTTTGCAATTTATTGAATGTACAAATGAACAGATGAACATTATACACATTGGACTTGAGTGAAAATGACAAAAATCGCGAAAAAAGCTAAACACTTGCCGCATACCATCAGGTGTGAAATATTTGATTCACATTGCTGCTCGAAACTACTCAGTGCACTTGGTTAACATTTCCTCTAATTCTTTGCATGGAATAGTGGAAGAATTAGAAACCTCACTGTCATCATCTTTTTCATCACTAGCTTCATTTTGAGCACTCAGCACTTGTTCTATAGTTCCATTGTCATTTAAAATTTCATATCCTACATCGGTACTATCCATGTTTAACCAGCTGCTTACCTCTTGCTCATCATTTCTCACCTTAAAACGTGGAGCAGAAGTTGCTTAGCCATATGCTGTTTTTGTAGGAAGAGCTTTCCAGTATTAACTGATTCCGGGAATTCGTCAACTGCACTTATACTTCCTTTCATCCCTTACTACAATCAATGGAGGGATCGACTCCAGGCTTATTCTGTTTGTTTTTTTTTTCTATGAAATGATTTACAAAATGCATAAATATAGGTGTATTTTTCAGTGAAAAACCGAATGAGGGGGTTTGAAGACTAAATAAGTAGCAAGGGGAAAAAATTAATTAATTTTGTTATTTATAGTTGCCCATTTAACCTGTTCGCTGCTACTAACACAGATCTGTGCGCTGGCCCGCCGTGCCCGTAGTGCTACCAACACAGATCTGTGCGCTGAGTAGGGCGCCCCTCCAGTGCTACTAACACAGATCTGTGTTTCTGAACGGCTGCTACTCGCACATATTTGTGTGCCGCAGAAACAACATTTAGCGACTTCCAAATTAACTATGAGACTCTTAGGAAGGCCAACAGAGAGTGTCAGCACCTCCATTTCAATTTTAGGCTGCCCTTTGACAGTTAGTTTCAGGCCTTTTATACCAGGTTTTTGTGACCCTTTTTACCTGCTCTACTGTTTTAGTCTAGTTTGATATCTCAAACATGATGTTTAGGAAATGTTTTTATTCTAGTTCTGAATTATTAGATCTGTTACAGAACAGTGATTAAGATGAAAAAAGTTGTGATGAGTGTTCAGATTTTGAAGATTCAAATGTTGAAGAAGAAACTGTTGAAAAAGACATAAAAAAAGAAAATTAACGATGTATTGTTGTGAAATATGCGATATTCCTTTGTGTTTGTTACCTTGTTTAAGGGTTATCATACACACCAAAATTATTAAATAAAAATTTAAAAATTAGAAAAAAAAATTAAAAATTTTTTTTTTCTCTACCAATGGCGGTTTAAAGTCCGGATGAAAAAAACGAGGATGGGAATTTTATTTTATTTTTAACTAGAAGAAATAATATTTCGTTGGTAAGTTGGCAAAAAGAACTCAGCACTGGGTGGTTAAACGGGCAATAATCCGGTAGCACCCGGTCAAGGCCAAGCCTTATACTGCCCCGCAGCGAACAGGTTAAATAAATAAAAAAATTAATAAATAAAATAAATACAAAAAAAAAAAATAACCTGATGAATTACAGAATAAGACAAATTATCGAGTGATGAAATAACGAGTTTCCACTGTAATGATGTTTAGATGAGATGCTAACTTAAAATTGACAATGAAAATTAAACAAAAAAAAGCTAAAATTTGTTTACAAACCAGGCATTCCTGACCAGGCTATATCATCTTCATCTTCACTCTCCAAACCTGGTATGTATCTATTAAAGCTTTCTAATGAATCTAGAAGTGGTAAAAGCAAATTTAGCCAATCCTCTGAATGCATCAGTAAAGGAACTTCTTCATGAAGCATTACAAGGGAAAATATGAGCTCAGGTACAAGAACCTCTGAAAAAGGAAACTAATAATAAAAACACTTATTCCGACACAGTTAAATATAAGATTATATATTGTGATTGTAACACAATATAATTTAATTAGTAATTCAAATTAAAATAATAAATACATACCAATGCTACTTCCACGAATGATAGATGATACTAAATAAAAATATTTATTTCCTTGAGCAGCTGTTTCAGTAGCAAGATTCATAGTACAAGTAACTTGCTTGCTGAGTTGCTCAACATATTTTTTTAATAAAGCCTCAGCACCAATACGTGAATGTTCTGAAATATACAAATAAGTTTTGTATAAAATAATATAATACAATACCTTTATAACTATATTAAAATTAAGAAATAAATTTGTATAAATGAACCACAAATAAAATTTGATTAAATATATTGTTTATTAATTTACTAGGAAATAGTATACATAATGTTGGATAGGTATATTACATGAATATTAATAAATTAAAATAGAATATCTCTTGTTTCAATAGAAAAAAATACTTGTCTTCGTAATTTGATTAAGGAAAACACGATATACAACATAATTAATATATACAAATATATTAATTAAATATTATAATTAAATATTATAATTAATTCAAAAACAATATTTTGTATTTTTATAAATATATAATTAATTAATACCTGAAAAGGGTTTATCTTGCGAGCTAGGAGGATATATTTGTGCTATCAGTAGTCTTTGAAATCTAAGAAGAAGATTAAGGCTTGGTGAAGTTTGGTTGTTATACCAAGTTTCACAACCCATTTTCGATAACCTTGATTCAACTTGCCACAAACAGTTTCTGAAAATAGACCCAACATAAATTCATAATCCATATATTTCTTCTTATAATAAGAATTTTCAAAATAAATAAATTTTCCTTAGATCAGTTACCATGACAAATTATTTGTATATCAGCCAATAAGGTAAGGTAGTGAACAAAATGTTTATTTGGATAGGATTAGATGAGCTTTAGCACCAATTCCAGTTTAAAGAGCTTATACACTGTAAACTATGACTCGCAGTTGGTGTTCTAGGATATTACGTTTGGTAAGACAGGTTCAATCGTTCCAAACAGAGTTAATACTAGGGAACTAAGATTATATACATGTAAAAATTAACATACAAAAAAAAAAAAATAATAATAATAACACAGTTTCTGATTTAGTTGATGGATAAATGCCAAGAATTAAAATCAGATGCAACAGATAGACAACATTATACAAAATGGCAACACACACATCACTTTTTCATATTTAACAAATAATAAAGTGAATAGATTCCTTAAAGAAAAAGCAAAAGTTATAATTAAGTGTTTACATTCATAAAATTTTCTGATTAAAAAAAATTCCATTGAATAGGGCGATTAACTTAAAGAAAAAGCAAAATATATCAGATTTTTAAACTATAAAAGAAATATTAATATTTTACTAACAAGGGGACGTTTGCAGTAACTCACAGTTTACATTCATAAAAAAACTTTTAGCCGCCAATGGGCATTAAAAAAAAAAAAAATTCCATTCCAAAAGAGGATTCGAATTAACTTATAAAGTTATTTGATATAAAAATACTTTTGATATGCTCAAGACACCACCCAGCTTTAGAGTGCTCAAAAACTCTAAAAAAATGACAAAATTCCAAGGAAATCCGCTGTAAATCAGTGGAAAAATTTTTTTTATGAAAAACTGACCTCAAATCTCGATTTAACACACCATAAAACCCTTATATGTGAAATTTTATCAAAATCAAAAAATATTGATTTTTTACCCCTTTCGAGGAGGTGAAATTTTACAGCCATAACAACTGCTGTGTTCAACCGATTGCAATAGTAATAGCATCACTAGAATCAGCATACATTCTGCTTTTTATACATGCCTATAACATTGGATTTACTCCCGATTTTAGTGGACTAAAACTGATGTGAATGAAAAAATCCGAGGTCAGCTATAACTTGAGATATTTCAATAACGGGAAATCCTGCGACCTCCGGATTTGGGCTAAACTATGCAGTTTTAAGGCTTCTAGATGACCTTAAAATTTTATCTTAATCAGTTGCGAAATATGTGAGGTAGCGCTAATTATTTACATTTTTTCAGAAATTGACAGCCCCTTGCCTTCTAAAATCCTACAAAATTTTAAAGGTAAAAAAAAATTATTTTTGATTTCGACAAAATTAAGTTTCTACATGTTTTTTGAGATGAGGAATCTGAAAATAATATCAGTTTTTAGTTAAAAAATTTTCCTCACCTATATTATAAAAATAAGACTGATATAAAATGATCTTTTTCTATTATTATTTTAGTTTTACACAATAAATTTCAAATAAGACCATTTAAAAAATATATACATTTTTTTAAATCAAAACCTGGTATTAATTTTAGATTATTTATCAATCTTAGGATTTCTATGCAATTTAAAATAAAAATATGTCTTTTTAAAACGTTTTATTTATATAATAAAGGTGAGGAAAATTTTTTAACTAAAAACTGATATTATTTCCAGATTCCTCATCTCAAAAAACATCTAGAAACTTAATTTTGTCGAAATCAAAAATAATTTTTTTTTTTTACCTTTAAAATTTTGTAGGATTTTAGAAGGCAAGGAAGGGGCTGTCAATTTCTGAAAAAATGTAAATAATTAGCGCTATCTCACATATTTCGCAACCGATTAAGACAAAATTTTAAGGTCACCTAGAAGCCTTAAAACTGCATAGTTTAGCCCAAATCCGGAGGTCGTAGGATTTCCCCTTATTGAAATATCTCAAGTTATAGCTGACCTTGGATTTTTTCATTCACATCAGTTTTTGTCCACTAAAATCGGGAGTAAATCCAATGTTATAGGCATGTATAAAAAGCAGAATGTATGCTGATTCTAGTGATGCTATTACTATTGCAATCGGTTGAACACAGCAGTTGTTATGGCCGGTAGAAAATGTTGATGAAATCTCAACTTCAAAATTTTAACCTCCTCGAAAGGGGTAAAAAATCAATATTTTTTGATTTTGATAAAATTTCACATATAAGGGTTTTATGGTGTGTTAAATCGAGATTTGAGGTCAGTTTTTCATAAAAAAAAATTTTCCACTGATTTACAGCGGATTTCCTTGGAATTTTGTCATTTTTTTAGAGTTTTTGAGCACCCTAAAGCTGGGTGGTGTCTTGAGCATATCAAAAGTATTTTTATATCAAATAACTTATATAACTGCAATTAAATGTGAAAGAATCATTTCTCTATCTTGACTGAGAGCTGAGAAAAAAAATAAAACGTGATTTTCATATTTTATTTTTTTTCTCGGTTCCCCTTGTAAGAATTTGTTATAACTACATACAATACTAGCTTCCCCTGTCACAGTTTCCATAAGTAAACAACTTTAATTTTAACTAATAATAGAAGCTTTATTTGTCTATCGATAAAAATCTTGAACTGAAGTATGGAATTGAGCATTATTTCTTCAATGATATTTTCATACATAGCAATAATTTTTAAAATGGTTAAAATTGCGATGAGTAGGTGTTTTAAGGATAAGTAAAAGCATAATTAGATATCCAATTTATAATTTTAGTGTTGGTAATCCAGATGGACAGAGACTATTAAGAAACTCTTGCGGATAATAGATTATCAAAGCTTAAAACTAAAGGCCCATGATCACATTTTTACAATATCAAAAAGCGAAGGATCAACATTTTGATTTTGTAATAACTTTTATTCGGCAGAAATAGTTTTATTGATTTCATCTGGTTACATTCTTATTTCTGACTATCAAAGTATATAACAGTGTTCCAAACCTCATTTCTGCCACACAACATAGTACATTTAATTCTTTATTATTGTGAATTTTACTATTGCTAAACCTTCCTAGAACTATGAAAATGAAGTTCAAATCTGGTACAGAAGGGTTCAGTAGTATTACCATTGTAAACTTTATTGCAGAATGGAGCTTATCACATATCGATCGATTATTAAACTTTAATGTGATCCACAAGTCGCACTATATATTTAAATCTTTTTTAAGAATTTAATCGAATAGAAATAAATTTTATTATCAATTTCAAGTTCTATATAAAACCGAAGCTTTATAACTTCTCATGTAGAATGGCGCACGCTATCTATCGATCAATTTTCAAACTTTACTGTTACCAAATATCTTCGCTTTTTTAATAACAAATTAATTGAAAATTAGTACATTTCATTATTGCTAAACCATCCTTGAACTATGAAGATGATGTAGTTAACATTTGGTACAGATTGGTTCAATAGTTTTTGTGGTTAGAGATCACAAATGAAAAATGGCTTGTCCTTTTATATAATACTTTATAATATTATATACTTTATATAATACTACATCCTCTGTCATGGCTTCGCCCGCTCTCATAAGTAAAGAACGCAGATTATTTTAATTAATAATTGATTTTCATTTGCTTATCAATATAAATCTTGTATTGAAGTATGGAATTTCACATTATTTCTTCAATGATATTTTCACATATATCAGTAATTTTATCCTTGTTGCAATTGCAGTGATTAGGTGGTTAAAGATAAAGATTAAGGCATCATAAGACACCAGATTTTTAATTTTAATCTATGAGCTGGTACTCCAGATGGACAGAGACTATTAAAAAACTCTTGCGGATAAGAGACTGAATTATCATTGCTTACAACTAAAGGCCCATATATCATATTTTTACACACGATATTAAAAATAAAAGGATTGACATTTTGACTAGGCAGAAAAATTTTAATCGAACCATCTTGCTGGATTTTAATTTCTAACCACAAAAGTATATGACAGTTTAGCAAACCTCGTTTATTCCACTCAAGACTATACATTTAAGTTAGTATTATAGTAAACTTTATTATGGTAAACCTTCCTAAAGCTATGAAGTTATAGTTAAAATTTGGTACAGACAAGTTTTACAATTGCAAACTCTGTTGCAGAATAGTGCTAGCCACATGGGATCCACATGTCGCTCCACATATTGATAGCTTTTTTATGACTATTAAATTGAAAATAAGTAAATTTTATAATAAATTTAAGATTAATTAAAGCTTTGTAACCTCTCACGAATGGTGCTCACCACCTATCGGTGGTTTATGAAACTTCAATGCGCACCACTTATTTATCGCTTTTTTATGGCAATGTAATTGAAAATCTTAAACTTTTATTATTTCTAAACCTTCCTTGAACCATGAAGATGATTAAGTTAAAATTTGGTACAGATTGGTTCAGTAATTTTTTCGGTTAGTGATCACAAATCAAAAATGGCTTGTCCTTTTATATAATAGTATAGATCAGTGATGGGCAAACTATGGCCCGCGAACCAAGTCAATCTGATAAAAATCAGTAAATCATTGGTTAGCTAAATAACAAAACTGAAATATAAGTATATTTAAAATTAAAACTGAAATATAGTTTTGTAAAATGGGAATACTGCATTGCTTATAACTGCTAAAATCAGACTTTATATGATCAGAATTAATATTATTACCTTCAAAAGTCATTTTACATACTTTTTTATTATATACGATCATTAAGAACTTCATTACAATTACCATTTAAGGATTGGTGATATAAGATTTTTGAAGGTAATGACATTAACCCTTTAACAGGCAATGTATCCTGGAGGATATACATATTTAATGCCTTTTGCTCAATAAATAACGTAATGCCCTACGCATTATCCTAATCGTAATCGTCTAATATCCTTTATTTAACCTTAATTTTCATGATACATGAGTGCAGGTCAGCGCGGCTATAGTCATTCAAAGGAAAAAAAAAGCAGAAATGTATTCCAAAATTCTCGGCCTGCCCGTTAAAGGGTTAATAATGATCTTGTCAGTTTCATTTTAATGTAAGGACCTTCATATCATTACATATTCTTGTCCACTGATTTTTATTGCTTAACTAACCTCAATAACTGCTTAACTAAATAAAATAGAGGAACAGTTGTTAGATATTTCTCCTTGGAATTAGTTTCTAAAGATGTGATTCCCTCAGTGAATTCTGTGTGTTCAGCTAAAACAGAATAAGGTATTTTTTTAAAAATAAACCCACTGACAATCATTAAAAAATTGCAAAAGAATTAAAAATTCATTTTCATTCTCTCAAATTCATATTTAACAAAACTTGTACTAAAAATATAAATGGAAACTAGCAAATTAGTGCAAACAATTTAAATATACCAAAAACGTTGTCAATGCATTTACTTGATGTATATATTCTGTACAGTTGTAAATTTCAATAAATGTATATATAAAAAAAAAATATATATATACCAAAATGGTGAATTACTAACAATACACTGTGAACATTTTAAGTTTTTTTAAGAAATTTGTACTAATCCAGAAGAAAATTGGATATATGTAGCTGTGTTATTTTTAGATGCATATGATTTCATTGTAGTATTATAGTTTCTTTGTAGTTAATGGATTACTGTCTTCTAAGGAGAACATTTTCAAATACCATGTTTCCTGCATAAAAACTGCTCAAATCAATGGCATATAGTTTGTTCCTGAATTATTGTCTAAACACAGAGTTAATATTTCTGGCAGTCTAGGCATATGAAAATTTATAAAATAATATTGCACAAAAATCTCTTATCACCATGACCATACTTGGAAATTATACTAAAATGTGAGCAATTAATTGAGGAGAAAACAATACTAACAATCAATTGGGTATTAATAACTGTCTACTAAAGACAATAAGCAATATGTTTATGAATGAAAGGAGAGCTCAAAATAAAAATTGTCATTTCATATGATACAATTCAACAGTTAAATAAATTTCATTTTAAAGGACCTGGAATTATAAGGTCTGCAAACTAGACAGGAAAGGGGAATGAGTTTATATAATTATATTTAAATAAATAAGAAAATATAGTATTATCATTTAGTTATAATTCTAGGAGCTTAAATAAACAAATTAATAAAATAAATACAGGTATATTCCTACTTTCCATTCCAAAAAACTCAAGAAATAAATTTAATATTTCTGGTTTAATTAACTAGGCAAAAAAATAAACAACAGGGAAATTTATTTTTTAAAAAACTATTACTGCAATTACCTCTAATAGCTGCATCTAAAGATATCTCTAAGCCACCCTCGGCCATTAAACTTGATACTAATAAATCTGTCATGAAGTGTTGCCCTTGACTAACGTTAGTATCATGCCAATCTAAAACCAAAAATATCAACAATCAAATTACATTAATTGTGTGCTTGACCATGTTTTGTATTCAGCTAACAGTTGCATTTTCTAAAAGCAGTATAATTTAGATAAACCTTAATTTGAACTGTAATGGAAACAGAATAAAACAAAGGAAAACAGTTTTTAAGGAAATGGAAAAAAATGAGTGTTCCACTCAAGTTAACTTATATCATTGCAAAAACACTACAGATGGAAGAATGTAAAATAGAAATGAAAAACACTGAACGTGAAAATACTTAAAACATTATCAAATAGAATAGACACCAACTTTATTAAAATGAGGAAATTCACAAGAGGATTTCAATCAAACAAGAACACTTATGATGGTTTCAAAGAAAATGAATTATCATGGTATAATTGTTAAAAGCTGGACACAAGATGACTAAAATAAAGACATCTGTCCAAATAATGTTTAGAATAAAAAAAAAAAAAATACTACAGGATACTTGTAATAAATCGCTAGATTTACTAGATCAATGTTTAAATTCCAATATTGAAACAATGCTTAAAAATAACTATAAAATTATTACATGACCATTGGACAAATCTGGCTGAAAAACCTCAAATTTCTCAATGAACCTAATAACTTGTCTTAGTGTCCAATAATAACATAATTAACTTTAATATCATTACATATCAATTTCAATCCTTATATTATAATAGAAATTAAACAAATAACCAAAGCCACTCATTTTTTGTTTCATTATTAAGTTAATAAAAATTCAACTTTTAACTATAAATTATTCTTACCAGCAGCTGGTAAAAGGGACGATAATGTTTTGGCTCTCTCATCAACAGTTGGAAGTAGGATGCTCCATCCAGCTTGCAAGGTAGCCTGTGCTGCAGCTTGAATTGTTTCAAGTACACCGCTATTGCTAGCTAATTCTACAACTATTTTCTTGAGATTCAAAAGAAGATTAGAACCCGTTTCAAGGCCAACTGACTTCACATCAACATTATTAATTGTCATTGAGTGGAGCTACAAAAAAATTTAAAAAAAGAATTTGAAATTTAAGGCTTTTAAAACAGTCAAATTACATAACTTAACGCACTGAAAAATTAATAAAGAACAAGGGATTAAGAACTGAACCAAATAACCAATGTATACAAAAAAATGGAATTTTTCTATTTTTTTCATTAAAAAATGGAAAATAAAAAATGTATTTAAAATTAACCGACAAGAAATTAGGAATTAGGAACTAGATCGATTTTATGGCATATATATACATATATATATATATATATATTGAATTATAACAATTTTCAAAATCAAATAAATTAGACGTCAGTATTTTTGTAAATAAATAAATCTTAATATTAATAAATTACCTGTAATCTTAAAAGATTAAGTGTAGCAACAATCATACATTCTTTCTGTTGAGGGGGAGGCCAATCAGAATTTCCCAAAGCACCTTCAGAAGATTGTTGTAGAATTTGGTCTAGCCTTTGCATAGTTTCAAGACAAACATCAACAACAAATGGAACCCTTAATCCCACTCTCCAACTGTCACTTGTTCCCCAGGCAAAGCTCTGTAAAAGAGAATAGTAAATAGAAATTAATCGCCAAATGAAATAACCTTTTCATTTATTTATTTTTTCAAAAATATATTTTAAAAAATAAGTAAAATAAAGATTTTTTTTTTTTTCATTGCTGCTTTAACAACACTGGGTTTTCCTGGCTGAGAGAAGGAGTGAGGAATTCATTATCTAAGCAATTAATACAGCCCTACCAAGGCCCAGAATTGAGCTCAAAATTTTCAGTTCATTTCATTTCCTAGGGAAATGTACTTTTATGCCAAGTGCTAACAATGATCGTTTTCATTAGTCAAATAGAGACAATGAACACTATATCACCACTAAGCACAGTACATTTTCCTATTCAGCCCATGTTCTCTGGGCTCTGATGCATTAATTAGTACATGCTAGCCTTTAAATGTCGAGACATTACTATACAAAGTTTCATTAAAATCTCACAAAACTAGTAAAGTATTTCATAGAACTGGATGTTGACCAAAAGCACATTGAATTGTTGGATAAGAAAATAATTCTGGACTAACTGGACACCATCTGCATTACAGTGAGTGAATAATTTTTTTTTTATTAAATTATTGTTTTGTATTATTGGATTGGTGCAAAAATAATGCAGGTTATGAGAAAAGTTAGTATTGACCACTAAGCATTATAATTTTGCACCAACCCAATACTTCTTATTCTGATATTAAAGCAGGTGTGAGGTACAATTTTAGCTCAAATCTATCTAAAGGATTATACTCAACTAGGAACTTTCTTTAAATTTTTAACAAATGAGAAGTATTAAAACTTGTGGTAATTTTATATAGCATATACTTTTTCAAAGATTTTCATGCTTCCTTGTGAGTATAGAATAAAAGTTAAATGTTTCCAAGTGATGATTGAGAACGCACTTGTGTTATAAGGGTCAAAAATGTTTTTTAAAACATTTAAAATTATGATAAATTTAATTAAATTCTAAGAATGCCTCATGTTTGTAGTACTAGTGTAATACAAGCAAAGAAATAAGCAATATAAATAAAATAAATTTAAAAACAAATATACCTGTGTAGGACCTGCGGCTATACCAATGACTTGTCCAGAAGACAGTGCTGGAATAAACGTTGGTTCAGTGCTAATACTAACATCTCCCATTTGAGCATATTCTTTTTTACCCCATGCGTAAACTTCTCCTTTGTCAGTCAAAGCTAAGACATGTACCATTCCAACAGCCACTTCTTTTATAACTTTACCTACAATTTAATAACTCTATATATCAAGTAAAAATAAAGAAGTTACTTTTAATGTAATAATCTTGTTTTAATAAGTTAATAATGTTTTTTTTTTTTTAATTTTTAAAAACTTTTAAAACTAATTACAGTAACTTCTTCCTTCTCATGTTCTTTTTATCTTCAGTATCAAACACAGAAAAATATTAAAAGCTTTACTTCATTGGATGCATTGAGTTTATTAAATTTTAGTTAATTTGATAACAAGATTACATTAAAAAATAGAAAGTTCCTAATCCTTTTCTTTCTGAAATGTCTTTTGGCTAGAGGTCTAGGTTTCTTGTGTAACTTCTTTCTTCACCCTCAAAATTTGTATCCTTTTTTCACACTCAAAAAATATTTTGACACTCTCTACATCTGTCAGTGTTGCTCAGATTAAAGATTTGATGGCAATTTTCTATTAGAAATATAATGGATCATATTTTTTGTTGTACATTTGTCACTAGGACCTACCTTTTAGGAGCCATAACGGTTTGAATAGAGAAAGTCACATTTTGCCTACTCAGTTGGTGTTGTTCAGATAAAAAATTTGATGACATTATCCTTATTAGAAGCAGTAGATATAAAAACAGTAAGATTATAGATAGACATGTATATGATCTATTTTTAAAAATAAAATAAAAAACTTAACACATTTGAAAACTCTTTATTCATAAATTTCACCGTTGCTACACCTTGAGAAATTTGACTTTATACTGTTTTAAAAAACATATATTTTTAGTTGTAAATGTTACTTCCCATTTTTAATGAACTGATCCAGTCAACTTTGGAAATTTTTTCACAGGTATTATTTGACATGGTAAAATATTCCAGTGTATGTGAATGATTGTTAAAAACTAGAAATCTGAATAGCAGGGGACTAAATTTGAGAGATCAGATGCTCAGGGAAGGCAATATTAATTGATCAACATGACTGAATACTTTACAGTCAGGTTTGAACACATTTTTAAAGCCTCGTGAAAAGTAATATTTTTTATAAGTGATACTTTTAAGTAATAAACATTAAAATTACATTCAGTAAAATGGAATAACTATTTACCTTTAAAAGCAGCTATCAATTTTGGAAATCGAACATGTTCATCTGATGCATGCCCAAGTCTAAAATTGTCTCCTTTTCCCCAAGAATAAAGTTCTCCAGTAATTGTGAGTGCTAGACTAAACTGATTACCGCAGAAAACTTTAACAACATGTACATCTTCCAGCTTATCAATAGCTCTTGGTACCTTGCATCCATCACTGCCACCACGTCCTATAATGCAAAAGATATTAACAAAAAATTTATTAAGGGAAAGAGAATAATTTTGACCTATGCAAACAAATCATGAAATATAAGAGTTAGATCCTTCGGAAATCAAATGAAAGACAAGAAGAAATCGTGTGAGGAACACTACAACTAAAAGGGCCTTTAAGACCAATGAAGGAAATATAAGAACATAAAAAACCTGAGGAGGTTTGGAAATATGTCAAAAATGCCAGAAAGTTATTACAGACAGAGTGACCATCAAATTTGTCACAGAGGGAAAGAGATTTCAAGGAAGGCCCAGGAAAACATGGGAGGAAGGAGAAAAAGAGGGTTTTGATAGATGAGATCTGTGTTGGAAAAGGAGAAAACAGCTGGTGCAGATGTATGTATAGGCTCTAATAAAAGATATCCAATGCAGTAAAGGGGGGGGTATTAAGAAGAAGAAAAAGAATAGGCAATGTTAAAGTTAATAGCATTGTAGACTGTCAGGTCAGTAAACTGGGTGATAATGATCCTCAGCATAATAATTCATGGAAATTTAAACTATCATTTATAGAATCTATAATTATGAAAATATAATTATTTATCTAATTATGAAGATAATCTAGACTAAAGCAATATAAACATAGCACATTTATCATTTCAATAATAAATATATTTTTTGAAAGTTAGATCTTTATTTGTACCGTAAGGCCCAGACAAAATATTGGCAGTTAGTGAATTGAAGGATCACACAACTAAATAGTGTGAAAAACTGTTGAAGAATAATCTGCACAACCTCCCAAACAGACAGAATTGATTATCTTGAATCAATTACCCAATCAACCATACAATTAATAAGTAAAGGTTAGATAAGACTAAAGGTCTATCCTAAAAAATATATAAAGGCACACAACGTATCTTTCAGTTTTACTCCTAACATAATTCACAGAATGATCATTTACCAACCTACTTTAAAGATACAGGATATGCTCCAGGAATGACTTCGAAACCAAGCTTCAATCCACTGCTGAAAGAATAGAAAACAAATTTTGCTGTCACTGCCAGGCTCCTAGGTCAGGGAATTAGGAGTCCAGTGCCATACTCATTTTTACTACTAATAATAATTTCAATACTACTTATTTTATTAAGTCTGTTATTGATAAAAAAGGGATATCTAAAAGGTAAAGCAACCAATAATTTTTCAAAGACAATAAAACCTTACCTAACTTCCCATAATCTCCATCACCCCATGAATAGACAGTACCAGAATCAGTCACAGCTAATGTTTGGGCATCACCACACCCACAGGCAACATCAACTATTTGCAGTCCTGAATACAGAAATAAAATAGTAGTAATATTTTATTTATTATTTTTTAAATTTTCTTTTATAGGATTCAGGTGATCGATTCAACCTGAAGCCTATTGAGGAAAATAACAAAGAAACTTAAGTTCATCTATAAAAAATATATATACACTATTTATATAGAACTAAAATCATAAAAATTCATATTACATAATATATAGAAGAAACAGTGTGTAAAATGTCACAAACGATATATTTTAGAACCCTTTCCAAAGTAATTAGGGTGGAATTACTCAACACTACAGAACAAGAAACAACTCATGAATGATCTTCGGTGCGATACTTTGATATTATGAATGTACTGTTTCTAAATTAACAGTAGCAAAGATAAGATTCGGTTAGAATGACCATCCTTTGACACTAAGGATTCCCAGTTTAGAACAACTTATTTAATTTGAATAAAACTGAGAAAACACATTAATTATAAGCTATTTAAAGACCCTATCGATTAAAGGAACTAACCTCTATAGAGCTCATTTACAATGGACATTTTCTATAGAAGTTTGCTACTCCTCGTAATAAATGTCCGTTTTCACTAGAATAATCAAATAAATTGAAATAAAGTCAGTAGATGGTACTAATGGGTACTGGTCTCCCTCTTGCCTTACATGTTATCATCTTATTATTATAAGCTCAAAAGGAGCTTGTAGCTAACCTTGGCCCTCTCAACCCCCTTTTCTTAGAAATCCTGGCCATTGGCGTGTCTGATGGGTACAACAATTCTCTTCAGGTCCTCAGCTTCCGAGTCCTCCTACCTTTCTTTTGGTCTTCCACACAGTCTGACTCCAACTGGGGTTACTTTTTACTTACTTTTTTTGTGACCTAGCCATTTCAATCGCTGAATTTGTATGATACAAGCTCGGATATTGTCGTATAGGTCTTAGATCTCTTTATTCCTTCTCAGTCAGTATGCTCCATCTTCCCTGATTGTACCCATAATTCAACATATTTTCCACTCATAAAGATCAATCTTTTCCACTGAGAGTTTGTGTAAGGTTCAGGTTGAACAGGAATAGGTCAGCACAGGTTGGATTACTGATTTGTATAGCATGAATTTTTTACCACGGCTTAATAGTTTACTATAGAGGAAACTTCTTAGAGCAAAAAATGCTTTATTAGCCCCCATTATTTTATTTGGCATTTAATTTCCTCCTTTTCATCTAGACGATCATTCACTACAGAGCCAAGATATTTGAAGCTGGGCACATGCTGGAACGAATATCTTCTGACTACATTATGCTTTGACTGGTTTAGAGAAGTTTCATTCTTTAACATAATTTTCATTTTTTCATTTATGGATAGTCCCTTCGTCTCTACTTCTCTTTCCAACTCTTCACAGGCCTCTTATATAGTCTTGAGGGACAACCTAACTATAGCTATAACATTAACATAACCAAGCAACTGAATATTTTACTAAAAATAGTGCCTGATTGATTGAACTTGGCTTTTTTCACTATAATTTGGAGGGAAACGTTATATAAAATTGGTGAAACATTTATTTTCACTCTGCTGACACTATCTCTTAACGTGCATTCTGTTAATCTAATTAATTTTGGTGGGATGACTAACTCTTTCATAGCCAAGTAGAGCTCCTTTCTAAAGATGGAGACATATGCATCTTTAAAATCTATGAAAAGGATCCAAATAAGCTTGCTAAATTCTTAAGTTTTTTTCATAATTTGCTTTTAACTTATCCTTTATATATCAACAAAACAAAATATTTTATTAAATGAAAATTTTAAGTTTTTTTTTTTCTTTCTGATTCTCTTACAGTGCTACAGTTTAAAAAAATGGAGATATTTGATGGTTCTCTTCCTTCTATCATAACTAGTAGAACATATGAAATAGATAAAATGATTTTTTTTATATTTAACAGTTTTCCTAGAATATTAACAGTTTATTAGAATTAGAACAAAAAACAACAAATGCTATCTACCTTCATACTTAATTAATCACTTGTCTTTTTAGATAATAATTAATAATTCACCTTTTAGAGAAGAAACGGCTGTAGGGATACTAACATCTTCACTGTTACCATGACCTAACCTTCCATAATTACCACGTCCCCAAGTGTAAAGTTCACCACGTTCAGAGACAGCAGCACTAAAATCAAGATATTTGTAAAAAGCTCGAATAAAAATATTTTATCTTGAAAACAAATTTCTTAAGTACCTATAGCCACTCCCAGAAGAAATCTTTACAATTTTAAGAGAAGCCAAAGCTTGAATAAGGTGAGGTTCACTTCTGGATTGGGAATCACCATGACCTAATCTTCCACCCTCACCCATCCCCCAAGAATAAACTTCTCCTTCTGAGGTCAAAGCTAAGAAATGTTTACCATCACCACGACATGAAATATCAATAACATTTTTATCGCTCAATGCTTCGATTCTTTCAGGTATCTGTGAAAAAAAAATAATAATAATAATAATTTAAAAATACCATTTTATGAGTAATCATTTATAAATTTACACAGATACAGCATAAGTATAAAGATAAGTATGTAACAATAAAAACGCATACCAGAGCTCCATTGTTACGAGTTAGTAAATAGGCCTCATTATTAACGGTTAAAATTAGAGCTGATTTTTCAGAACAAGACATTTTAGCAACGCCTATTTCACCTAACTGATCACAGGTCATTGGCCCTTCTGGAAGACTCCATGGGGCACAACCCCAAGTTCGAACTTCTTGAAAAAGTTTTTTACTCTGAAAGTAAATATATTTTGATTGAGATTAAATAATTTGTTTACAACTTTCAACAAAATAAATATAAATAAAAAACCTCTAGGAATGTAGGAGGAGGTAGATAGGGAGTGGCTAATCTATCTAAATGAGCCATAATAACAATAGCTGCTAGCTGAAGATCTACAGGTTCTGAATCATCAGATGGCATGTGAAGATAGCGTAAAAAGCACTCTGTAGCACTAACCTGAAGACATAGTTTATATATCAATTATATACAATGTTTCAAAGTTAAATCACAGATCATAATATAATATAATATTATCCAATAATTACACAAGTTGTTTCATTCCATGTCTCATTGATTCGGTTTCCTTTAAAAGATTCTATATTTGCCAGCCGTCTAAGCAATGGTATGAGAGGAGGGTTTTCAACAGAAGAATCATGTCTGAAAAAGATTCAATTCAAATAAAATTTGGTGAATACATTTATTACATATAATAAATGCTAGCTGTAAACTAAATAGTACTATATACATATGTACATTCAAAAATTAATGATTTATTCTTTAATAAATATACAGGGTGAGTTGCTACTCGTGGGACAAACTTCACCAGTAGATTCGACACCAAAAAATGAACAAAAAAGTTCATATTAACCATGGTCCGATTCTCAACCATTTCGTAATAATTTCGTTTTTTCTCGATTTTGAAAGATACCACTACCTGGTGTCAAAATACCATGATATCTTTTCATCTAAAAATTTCTCTGAAAATCTGATAGCACCGTTAAAATCTACATTAATTTTTCAATAAGATTATTACCATGGCAAATTATTTGGGCCTCTTTTTTGTGCTTTATTTCAGCCAGAACAACAAAATAAGTGAAAAATTTTGTGAATTGGAAAATGTTTAAAGTAATCCAAAGTTTTCAATTTTAGTCTCAGATGGCAGCAAATTTGAGGAAAAATATCTTATTTAATTACGCTTCTAACGCACTCGTCATTTTTTAATTTGGTGTTTTTGAGACCAAGAAATCGATGCTATTAAGAGAAAAAATGATGGTTCAAGGATTGTTAATGTTTGAGAGTTTTGCATTTTAGATTTGAAAAAAAAAACAACATAGAAACTCACCATTAATCTTTAAAATTCATTTATTTTTAATCATTTTAATTTATGTTCAAATTGGAAGCCATTCTCCGCTATACACAAACGTACACATTTTCTCATACTCCCAACTGTCACACCAAAACTGAGAACACGTCGAAGTTTTTCTGCAGCGGCAAAGATCCTTGCTCTCAAATCGTCTATGTTTATCACTTCAGTGCGATAGACTTGTTCCTTGAGATATTCCCAGACGAAATAGTCCATGGGGTTATGATCAGGAGATCTTGGTGGCCATAGGACTGTCCCACCTCGGCCGATCCACGGTTTGAATGTTCGGTTCAAAATGTCTGAACTATTCTAGAGGAGTGCGGAGGCGCACCATCGTGCTGAAAAATTAGGTTTTCCCTCAATTGTAAGGGAAGGTCCTACAGCAAGGTGGGCAGCGTGTTTTGGAGAAAATTTAAATAAATTAGGCCAGTTAATCTCGCCGGAAAATCTAAGTAGGGACCGATGAGTACATTTCCAATAACTCCCGCCCAAAAATTGATTGAAAAACGTCATTGGGAATGTTGCTGACGACTTGCATGTGGGTTCAGATGGGAGTATTGGTGCAGATTATGGGTACTAAATACTCCGTCTCGGGTGAAATTTGATTCATCTGACCACAAAATTTTACGAAAGAAGTGATGTTGCTCAGTGTCTGAATGCAAAAGCCAGAAATAAAATTCCTTCCTCTGATAATTGTCACCTGTATGCAATACTTGCCACCTTGCTGGAGGACCTTCCTTTACAATTGAGGGAAAACCTAATTTTTCAGCACGATGGTGCGCCTCCGCACTCCTCTAGAATAGCTCAGACGTATTTGAACCGAACATTCGAAACGTGGATCGGCCGAGGTGGGACAGTCCTATGGCCACCAAGATCTCCTGATCTTAACCCCATGGACTATTTCATCTGGGGATATCTCAAGGAACAAGTCTATCGCACTGAAGTGACAAACATAGACGATTTGAGAGCAAGGATCTTCGCCGCTGCAGAAAAACTTCGACGTGTTCTCAGTTTTGGTGTGACAGTTGGGAGTATGAGAAAACGGGCACATTTGTGTATAGCGGAGAATGGCTTCCAATTTGAACATAAATTAAAATGATTAAAAATAAATGAATTTTAAAGATTAATGGTGAGTTTCTATGTTTTTTTTTTGTTTTTTCAAATCTAAAAGGCAAAACTCTCAAACATTAACAATCCTTGAACCATCATTTTTTCTCTTAATGTCATCGATTTCTTTGTCTCAAAAACACCAAATTAAAAAATGACGAGTGCGTTAGAAGCGCAATTAATTAAGGTATATTTCCTCAAATTTGCTGCCATCTGAGACTAAAATTAAAAACTCTGGATTACTTCAAACATTTTCCAATTCACAAAATTTTTCACTTATTTTGTTGTTCTGGCTGAAATAAAGCACAAAAAAGAGGCCCAAATAATTTGCGATGGTAATAATCTTATTGAAAAATTAATGTAGATTTTAACGGTGCTAACGGTGCTATCAGATTTTCGGAGAAATTTTTAGATTAAAAGATATCACGGTTTTTTGACACCAGGTAGTGGTATCTTTCAAAATCGAGAAAAAACGAAATTATTACGAAATGGTTGAGAATCGGACCATGGTTAATATGAACTTTTTTGTTCATTTTTTGGTGTCGAATCTACTGGTGAAGTTTGTACCACGAGTAGCAACTCTCCCTGTATACACAATGAATAAAATATCGACAAATTTGAATGATTATAAAAAAAATAAATCAATGCATACATTTCTAATATAAATATATATTTTGTCACATAAAAAAAACAAACTCTACAATGCATATTTTCCAAGGTATTCAATGTTAAAAAAAAAAAAAAATAGCCTGTTGCTCGAGTTTCAGAAAAGGCACAAATACACTTCTAATCCATTTAGAACCCGTTTATTCAAAATCCACTTTTTACTTTGGAAATTATAGAGGTTTTTCTAGAGACAAATAAAAATGAAAAAAAAAAAAAAATTAAGTACAGAAAACTTAATTTTAATTTAAACTCAACCTCTCAAGGGATATAATTTGACAAATGGGTCTGTAAATTATTGTGGCCAATTCATGACGGCTCCATGTAGCACTGATCCAACCTTAAAATAAATGTTAAATGATTCAAGTGGAAATCAAGCTCACAACCTTTTTTTTGTTTTAGAAAAAAAAAAACGCCCTCTCAAAACACATAAAATGAAAATTCTTCTCTTTATAAATAAAATAAAATAAGTAAAATATAATTGAATTACCTGTTATCTCTGTTATCAGTTCTTTTATTCCATAATCGAAGAAGCAATAGAACTGCTTCTAACAAATGACTTAATGTTGCTCTTTGAACAGCCAATTCAAGAAGAAGACAAAGAGCATAATGCTGATCATGAACAGGGATTTCATGCAATTGGGTTGAGTAATTATCATCCCTAGAATGAAGAAAAATTAAAGCACATATTTATAAAACATTAAAAAAATTTCATGAATAAAATTAGAGAGATAAACCTTACCCTAAAACAACTTGACGCAAAAATTTTGTAGAACGATCAACAACCTCCAGCCAAACAGAAGAAACCCCAGCATCATCAAACAAGTTTGCTTCGGGTAAAGACTGTAAGGCTTCTAATGATTCCTTTAGGATTTCAGTACAAAGATCAGAATCTTCACCTTAATAAAATAAATGAACAAATAAACTTTAAAAATACAAACAATTTTGTAATAAAAAAATGTATTAACCAGCCTTTATGGTATAAACAATTAAGTAGCATTTATAACTAATTAAATTACTGAACATTAGAGGGTTAAATAGACAAGAATAAGATCTGGCAAATGAATTAACAAAAATCAAGGCTAATTACTAGGTAATTAAAGAAATAACAAAAAGAAAGAAGATAAATTGAAGTTAAACAAATGAGTAGCCCTCATATATACAAAGGACTATGAGCCTGACGATATTCTATGAAAACTAATCAAAACATAACTCAACAGAGGCTGAAAAGGAGGTGGATGAGGGATCTCCTAGTCTAATCCATAATAATTTAGTATCATGCCTGGAGACTGGGTGCTGACTCTATCATGCCTGATCATTTCTATTCTTTTAATGTAACCTCACATTTACTAGTTGTAAAAAAATGTATATAGTTATGAATAAAATTATGTTAAAAAAAAAAATTCCCTTCAACCTGGAAGCGAGTCCAAATGCATCCTAATAATAAGACCTCTAATACTTCCACTCCAAGAGATTAACGTCCGATTTCTACCCTATCAAACTTTTCCTGTTCTCAGAATGTCCAGAATGCCTGGTTCAGAATCCAATAAAGCACCTATCTTCAGTGAGAAAATCTATTCACCTCTTTTCAATCTAGATTTGAACATAGTATATCCACTCATTCAACTACTAAAAATTATGCAAGATCTTTATCATGCCATGGATTCCCAAATATTAACCATTCTAATCCTTTAACACTTTTCCAAAGACTATAATACAGGTGATTACAATATTCTTCTCTCAAAGCTCTAATCCCCTCCTTTATCCACTGATGTTATTAACAGGTTCCAGTCATATTCCAGTTGTGTGTTTGATAAATCCTTCATTAGTTGCACTAACTTACGGAAATCTATACTTATTCTAATCTGTAATGCCCCTTTTCTTCCTACATTCAAATATCATCTCTTTCCTTATTTCTTATCCCAAATAGACATATAATTTCCTAGTGTCCTCAATGAATTTGAACACCGTAGCCTTTAAATTTATTGAGAATAGGAGGATAAGAAGGAGAAAGTGTCACACTTAGATTATTTCTCTATTTTTCCTATAATTGCTGCCCATTACAATAATTATTTCTCAAAAATTCAACCCTTAATTAAGCCCCTAGACTAGAAATGAAAATTCTTTTCCGAAAATTCAATAAAAAAATCATAACTTTTGAATTGTTTTGAACAAAAAAATAGACATAACTCATGGAAAAAATTGTTCTTTTTTCATCATTTTTTTTTTTCATTCAGAATTTTGGTTTAATTATCAAACTTTCTTGTATAGTTTAACAGTAAATATAATTCTGATAGACTTTTTTTTATCAATGCAACAAAAAAATTGTCAAGTTTTTAATTTTGTATGTTATAGAAAATTAAAAAGATACAGGAAATAATAGGTAATGTTTGTTTTTCAGATTTTTAATTTTTTCATTGTTCTTTAGCATAATAATACACAATATTTAAATTATCAAGATATTTTTTTCTTGTGGCATCATATACGTTTAAAAAAAAATTAGCCAAGCCAATTTTTTTTATCAGCTTTGTTAAAAAAACAAAAACATGAAATTCCATCAAAAATCTACTTTTTATAATTCCTTAAATTCAATTTTATTCATCATCGCTATCATCCTGGATCCTTTTAATGACATCAGTGACTTAAAATAATGTTGTCATGATGGCTCCTAAACTCAAATTACATCGTGAAGAGCCTAAGATGGAACTCACCACACTGAGGAAATACTGGACAGATGTGTAGGATGAATCACTTCAGAATCCTCCATAATAGGGAACTAGCAGGCATCCAAAATGAAGATATCAGGACAAGTGTGCACAATATAGATGATTTATAGCCACCTGATGCACAAGATATAGAATATGCCACAACAAAATTGTAAACCAATAAGCCCTCTGGCTTGGATGAATTCAAAGTTGAAGTGTTCTCTAATAAACTTTTTAAACAACTAGCCCCATTAACAGAAACAGAAAAGAGTAATGATTAGTCTGGATTTAGAAATGGAATACTAATTGTGGGCAAACTCATTTTTATTAGGATTAGCCTTGAGCATAACATAATTATACACCGCCTAGATAGATTTTAATGCAGAGTATCGTAATGTGGATAGGGAGAAAATAAATGGAGTCATGGAAGACCTAATGATTCCTATGAAACTGATACTTCTTTAAATTAATTTAAATATTTCTATACTTAAATAAATAAGCAATAAAGAATCAATAAAACAAGAGAATCTCGCTAGTTTGAATCACCCATAAATCCGAGCTTTAAAAAAAAAATTTTTAACAATTGTATAACTATATTTATATCTGCCTTACAATAACGATCATCAGCAAATGTGGTAGGATGAGAACATGTGAGGTATGAGCAAGAGCCACAGATACTTCCTCTTAATTTAATTACAACATTGTTTTACTTAAATATGCTTCATTAACACTTTCTGTCTTGATAAAAATAAAGTTCGAAAAATTTCTTTCATCATATTATTTTGATAATTGTAGGTGGTCATGGCTACATTTACTTAGATCAAACGAGAACCTACTGTAACACAAAAATATATGACAGTAATATTAAAAAGTACATAAGCCATCGTATGTTACATATTCAGAATTCTCGAAAAGTGCAAAGATGAATCAGATGATCTATTAACTATTGTTAAATAATGTTTTTGTGAAAATTTAATCTCTCTGAATAGAGAATAAACAGTAAAAATAAAGATAAACTTTCCATAAACCAAAAACAATGCTTGATTGTCAAATAATCATTAACCTATGAAGTATAAATATTTTTTAAACAGGATACTAAAAATAAAGCACACTTACCTGATCTCCAAGCGCGTCTGAGGAATGCAAATGAAAAATTTAGGGCAGCTCTAGTACCTACTTTGGCCAACCCTGCAGAAGCATTTTCCACCAACTTCATACTTAAAATGAAGATATAATATTAAACCAAAATTGAATAAATACTTCTCAGCCTAATGATAAAAAATTTACCTTTTGTTTGTGACAAACAATGAGTTTTTGGCTTGATGTAACTGAGCCTTATCATTGTGCTTAGTTGGCTCTGGTCGTTGCCTTCCTAAAGCTACAAAATATCTATGTGATATCATTAACCGTTGTCGAAGTCTGCAAGATGACAAGGCACTTCCAGCAATGTATCTACATAGTTCTCGCTGTTCATAATGAAGGGAAGATAAACTAGCCAATAAATCTTCATGTTCTATAAAATAAAAAGAGGTGAAATGTGCATTAACCATCTAATATTAATACCTAAGATTTATAATTCCTTGTGATCTAAACTAAATCTAACTTTGACTTCCAGCCCAGGTCCAGCAATTCAAAACTTTTTGGGAAGAATTGGGTTTTGGTTTACATTTTAACTGAGGAGCATCTGTGGTTAACTGTTGACATGGACTACAATTGCATCCTCTCTGAGGACCACAGACACCATCACAACAGGCACAATTCAATACTCGTAGTCCACAATAGTAGACACCATTCACCCCTAATAACAATAAAAATTAGAAAGGTTGTTAAGTGAAAATCAGTTGTGACAAAACCTGAATATAATAAACAAACCTTTATGAGCTAAAGCTCCGGCAGAATTTAATAATGACTGACTGAATTCCCCAAAAAGTTCTCCATCCTTAACTAACTCATTCCAGCAATGAGCTAATTGTGGTCTTCTAATTGCTTCTTGAAGATCTGTTTTCAGCCATTTTGTATCAAAACGAGAATTGGTGATGATATTTACATCTAAATGAGTACTCATATCGTGATAAATGTGCCTACAATCGCACAAAAAACTATTAACAATAAAAAACCGATCAAAAAAAGGTAATAAAGGTACAAAAACAAACTACCTGACAATCTACAGACATGTATTTAAAAGTACTCTAAAATTAATCAGAATAAATAAGGAATTCATAGTGTTAGTTTCTATATTCTAAGAGGAATGTGTTTGCTGAAAATAATGAGTCAAACATGAGCACTTCGAGATTTTATTTTAACCTAGTATGTAGTTGACAGCTCCTAAGCCGATTTGAAAACAACGATAAACTAATCATTACGCCTCTTTAATCTAGCATAAACAACAAAGAGGTATTATATCACAATTGATTTAGCGTGCCAAAGATGACGCTAATTCTTAGAATATAAGTAATAGAATGTTTTCTGATTATTAAATTGTATTATATAAAAAAAAGGACATTATTAATTTTGTTCGCTAGGGATGGTAGATCAGATTAATACCAAACGATTTTTTTTTTTTTAAATTTTAAATACATTCATTTCGGAGATTTCAGGACTACCGGTTTCACTCTAGGCCACAATCATTCCAATCGAATTCAGAGGATGAAAACTTAAGATTACTTCAAATTAGTGCTAAACTGCCTATTGCCATAATGGCGTAGACTGTGGTTCTATTAATATTAAACAAATTTTAGGTGTTAAAATATGTCATTTTTAAATTAAAAATATACTACTATAAACAAGATTGTTATTAGCTTTGCTTGATTCAGATTTTTTCTCAAGAAAATTGATGTGGCCGAAAAAAAGACTTAAGTGTAACAGAAACATTACGGACTGGCGGCACAATTAGTTACTGTTAGCATTTTTCATGTAATTATTACGCAGTATGACTTAAGTTGAGAACATTTTGGTGAGAAAATCGGCTTTCTGCATGGAACAATTTTAAAATTTATCAATCTTAAAAATTCATCTAATTATTATTCATGTAAAGCCATTAATTATATTAAATGAAAGCTTAAAGTGTGAAGTTTTACATACCTATCCTGAAAAAAAAAACAACAGAAAAATGAATGCAAAATATGTATGTGTTGAAAAGATAAATTAGATATAATTGTAACAAAAACTTCATTCTATTTGTAATTACGAATTTAAATGTTATGAATGTTTGAAATTCGTAATAAAGAAATGAAAGAGTTCTTTAAATAATTTAGTTTTGGGGCCTGGCTGAGGTGATCTCTGAATGAATAATATTTGGTTACAGTTGTTATTTCTAAAGTAATAAATAAAAAAACATATCTATATTGTTTATTAAATCAGTCCTATGTATGTATTATTAATTAATTCGATTAGTGATTTTTCCAATCAAAATGTTTTCCTTTTTCGGAGAATACCTAATGTTTTGGCTTATATATAGATTCAAAACTATTTTACAAACTTTCGGCTCTTTTGGGTACCAAAGTAAGAATCGCTTTCCTATGCATAATAATTCATATTTCTTGATTTCTTACTTGCTTCATATTTCTTATTTCTTGATATCAGTGCTTCTAACATATTTTTGAAAAAGAAGATGATCAGGGATGCAGTCAAAGAGGAACACGACGTCTAAGTAGAAATACTTTAATACATGCCAACGTTTCGATCTGCCTTGTAGATCTTCTTCAGGGCCACCGAACCACTGGTGAGGAGACGAACGATGACCGGTCACAAATAAATTGATGTATTTTTAAAAAACTTCTTTATATTTTTTCGAGTTTTTCTGTAATCACTCAGCCTTTCTTCTAAATTGACTTGATAATATTTTACTATTTTAAAAAAAGTTTTATTTACGTACTTTATAGACATTTATATATCTGTACTTTTATACTTATTGGTAACAATTAAAAATCTATTTTCCTATGTGTTTATGCAAGACAAAGTTTCAAAGTACTTCCTTATGACTAGGACAGGTTCTTGTTAGGATTTGTTTACCCTTATATCTTGTTAAATCCATAAGAATCATTTGAATCCCAAGTCAAAAATAAAGGATGTACATAAATCGTACTTATTTTATTCGCGTTAAATGCTTATTCACAGAATACCATTCCGGTTAAATTCTGGATTAGCTTCTGAAGAAAAGTTTACCCTTGGTGGTTTTGTACCACACACCGTGAACAGTTTAACACCGTAAAGTTCCTATGGACGAACTGGATATAAGTGGGAGAGCTCATAGTATGCTGAATAAGAAGGATTCTGGGTTCTTAATTATATTAATTTACTATATAAAGAGTAACCCACTTAATAAAAAAGTGCACCACCTTAGCAAACGAATAAACAGAGAATTACGAGTTCATATCCAGGTGTAGCGGGATGTTATTATTTGCTCTGGGAATGAATTATCTGCCTCTCCTCTTACGGACAGGATAGCCCTTATTGCTAGATTGACAAGGAATGATGAAAATAAAGGATCGAGTAATTATTCTATTTCAGTTTGAAATACCAGCGACCACTCCGAAACATAACAGAATGGTTTAAAAATCATCATTTGCATATTGTGATTTTATTTTTGTAAATCTGCTGTGTTTCAAATGACCTTATGTTTTGTTTTTTCAGGCGATAATCCGTGATTTCATTTTTAGAACATTTAATTGTCTTTCGATTTGGTCTACCTCTGAAAATACGAATAAGTACATTGGAAATTGGAGGTTTCCGTGCTTCAGGTTATTAACACTAGTGGAGAATACAATCTATTTTTATATTTTTATTTGACATTAAAGATTGTTTTTTTATTTTGTTTTGTTAATATGCTGAAACATTTCTTATTTTTATTATGTGTTTTTATTTATGGAGGTTACTTTTAGTACCTAGACTGCTAATTGTTTGAAGGTTTTACATTATTTATCATAACTGACTATTTATTATGGCTGCTATACGACATACTCTTCAAAGAGAAGTGTTTGAAGCAGATTATGAAAGATTGCTAGCTTTCGTGCAAGTTACCAAAGCTTTGAAGAAGAAAAAGCCCAGTTTTCTTTGTATAGTGGTCTCTAAGGAATCACCCATTGCTGTCAAAATTTATCAGGTGAACAACCTTAGTAACTATAGTTATAGTTAGATAGTAAAATTCATAGTTATCAGGTTAAAGATAGGTTTATCAAATTATATGAAGTTTCTTTCTCCAATTTTTAAATGATAATTTCCATGTTGAAAGATTTTTTACACACAGTAGTTGAGGGTTTTTCACATAAAGGGTTCCTAAAAAATCCAGACTTGCCATTTTTCTTAGATATGGATAGAAACTAAACTATTTTCTTAATTTTGAAATGGTCCTTTCTTTCTTACTTAATCTTTTAGGTGAGATTTCTCGTTCTTCAGTTTTTTTTTTTTTACCATTTTTTAAATGCTTTAAAGATTCATTTCTGTTTTTTTTTCCCTCCGCACCTCATATTGATGTATACCTGCATTCATACTTAATTATTTTAATTTTCCTAAACTTTTTGATATGATCAAATATAATTTTTTCAAACACGATTGATATTTTAATAAATGCAGATGAAACTGCTTCTTCATTTTATAATTCCATATCTAGGTCAAGAAAACTGAAAAAAGTAATTTCAAGAAAAAGCGTAATTGGCCAATCACCATGATCCAGTTGGTTGATGGAAAGAGCACCTCATTTGTAAGTTTTGATTTTAAAGGTATAGTTACTTACTAATTATTACTATACATATTGCATTATAATCAATCAATTTCTAGGAGAATACAGAGTTTGATTTGCATTTTGATAAAGTTTATAAATGGTCTGCAATCAATGCTCAGGAAAGGCAAAGTTTCATTATAGTTTTGTGGAAGGTATACTATATTTATTTGTTACATATTATATTATTATTTTATATTATATAAGGAGATATTAAGTGTATAAGGAAATTGATAAGTAATTGTATCTCCCAAATATAGTTTTATTTTTCAGAAATTATGCTATATAACCATTTTGTGGGCGATGTTTCATGGCTTATGCCACATTTTCAAACCCATCCTGTGTGCACCTTAACACTCCAATATAGTTAATAAATGATTATTTTGACTGAAAAGTCTTGTCACTTATATAATACTTCCATCATAAAACATCCTTTCTTATTGATAAAATACTAGAATTATTTCTAAAAGAACACATTATAATGTGGTGTCTAATTGTCCATCTTGATAACTTCAGTTCAAGTCAGTTATTTTATCTTCTAACAACTCCTAATGAAGCCCTGAAGTAAAAAATATATATTTCATGCACTCTACATCATGTTTATTGACTGGATAAAATTTTTTTTTTTTGATGTGACATTCAAAAACATTAAAGAGGAACACTAATTAGTTTTTCCAATATTGATTATTAAGCATTGATAATTGATAATAACATTATATCTCACCATTGATGGTAAACTTTACTGCACTATGTTGAGCATCAAAAAGGTTCTACTACATTAGAAGGATGAACATGAAAATTCAGAAACATGACTTTAAAAAAAAATTTGAAATTAAAAAAACTGAAACAACTGATTTAAAAAAAATAATAATGCTGTTTTTGTGCATTAAGTTTCCACAGTTTATATAAATACTTTTGTACGTTTGTTGTAATTAAGTATATATACACTATAAACTGAGTTACAATAACGCCTGATTTGCTTGTTTATCCATGGCCCCTGATGGAATTGATACTTTAAAAAAAAAAAGAAAATTGGTTTTTCATGAAAATTCCTGATTAAATTGCAAATGGGTCACGAGCCATTATTTTTTGTTATTACCTTTGTTTCTTCTTTATTAGAAGAGGGTCATGATCTTTCTGAATTCTACACTGTTTTATTTTAGTCTTGTCACTAAATTATTAGTATAGCAGAATGGAGAAGAAAATATTTGCCTTTGTATTCATAAATAATAGATTATGATTTGTTCTCATGTAATTTTTTTTATTAGTGGGTCCGTCTACAAATAATTTTGGTCCTTGAGTTTTTCTGTTTGATATGTCCATATTATACATTATATTTTCTTTTCATAGCGTAATGATCTCACTTAAAAAACATCACTATAATAAAACTCATTTCACCATAATGTATTACAGTTTTAAGATATTTTCAACCAGGTTTCAAATTTATTTAATGTGTGCTGAGTTAATGATTATGGAATTTTAACCCCATTAGCAATGCTGTCATTATCTAAAAGAAAAGCCTGAATTCAAAAATTTCCCATCAGAATGGGTGGCTGGTGACCTAGGAATGCCAGTAGAAAATCAAACAAATTTAAGTGGTTGGTATCATATTTATTAATAATATGGAATTTCATTTTATTTGTTATAGTAAGTCAGTTTCAAATTTAAAATTTTTTAGAACAAGTTGATTCGGGCGAAGTGGAAGATTATCAGGCCCTTACTGAAAAAGAAGAACAAGATTTGATTCAGCTAATGGAAGACTGTGGTTTCACAGTCAGCAATGCTGAAGCTTTTATGGAAACTTTAGCTAAAGATCTTTCAATTTTGGATGGTGTGAGTACAATTTTGTTTGTCACTCCATAGTTTTTATCCAATTTAATTAATCATTGATTGAAATTTACAAAAATGTGCACGTATAAATTGTTATAACTTTTGAGTTTTATAGAGCGTTGAATCATAAAATATTTTTTAAGTTTTATTTCTATTTTTATAACATAACATCTTCAGAAATATAATTTCCAATATGTTCAGTATGCTAGTTAAAGATGATATCTTAGTAAAGATTTCACTGTATCCTAATTCCATTAAAGATGTTTTGAATATGTAAGCTTTTTTAAAAAAAATCTCAAGGAACAACATGTAACCAGAAGCAAAAGGAACATACTTTTATTTTAGGCTTAAATAGTATTTTATAATTTTTAAATCTGATTTTTTTTCTAACATACGATAGTGTTTTATTTAATTTCTCTTCCATATCTTGTCATGATCTCCTACATAGTCAATCATAGGTATAGTGTTTTAAATAAGTCGAAAGGCATATTCTTTTGCTAAATAAAATAAAATTAAGGCATGGAAATCGAACTATTTTTAACATGGACAAACCTCACTCTTTTAATAAAAACTTACTGCATTCAAGTCATTGAAAGAAGCTACATAGATAATGGGAAGATAGCTTTTCCAACTTCTGAACTCTGCCTGTATTAAAATTGGACAAGTTGATTACAGTCATTTTATAACAAAAAAAAATCTAACAGTTTCTTATATTTTTTTTGCTGTTCGAACTATTTATAATTTTGCTATAGTTACTTAATTTTGTGTGATAGAAATAAAAAAAAAAAAAAATTAAAAAACTTTGTTTAGTAATAATCATACATTTAGGTATGAGTTTTGAATACTTTCCACCTTTTAAATTCAGTAGAATTATTGACTTTGTTCCTGTACTCAAAAAGTAAAATTTTCAATTAGTTATGTTTACTCATTTAAATATAAATATAAAGCATTTTCACTTTAGGTACACAGATGGTATAGAAGGATCAGAACAATTAGGATTTATGAATTAATTGCCACTTCCATTGGAGTTGTTAAATTAAATATTTATAAATCATTAGAAATAATAAAATGTTCAAAACAAGTCCAGATTTTTGTTTAAATGACCAGTTAACTATTTCCAATAGTCCCATATTAAATTTGTTTCCAATAGGAACGGAAAAACTCAAGGATTTTTTTTACCTACCACACCCCTTTCTCCCCTCCCCCCCATTCCACTCTTTCAGTAGTCCAGTTTGCCTCTGGAGGTGAAATATATATATATAATCTACTATGTAGCAAAGTGCTGATGTTTTGAAAATTTTGTATCTTTTAAAACATTGGAAACTAGTTTCCTAATAGAACAATGCCAATATATATGGCAATCAATTCGTCAACCCTAATAAAATATTTCGCCATGATTGCTTTTTCATTGTTGCAGGAAAATATTCAAAGTGTGCTAGCTTCTGAACAACGAGTATCATCGTTGATGGGTCATTTAGATGTAGCAATTGCAGAAGTTGAAAGAGTTGAAAATCAGCTTAATGCCTACGATGAGATAATTTGTCATGTGCGTAACACTATGGAAAAAATGGAAGAAAAAAATCGCCTTATAGAAGTTGCTAACAAAAATAATCATAAACTTCTTACAGAATTAGAAAAAGTCATAGTAAGCTAATATTTAGTTACATAAAACAAGTTTATTATTCATTGTTACTTTATTACTTTTGTTGTTTTGTTTTTTTAGTTAGAACTGGAATTGGACAGTAAACATCAAGTTGCTCTGGTTGATGCAGATCTCACAACAGCTCAAGGTTTAAAGGAAGCGATCAATGCTGGAAAAGCATTGCAGGCGGTTATGAATGCTGAAATTCATCCTGCCCTAATTCAACTTTCAGCAGTTCAAGAGCAGAAAAAAAGATTTGACAAGTGGAAAAGTAAATTTTCTCAAATTATTTCTCGGCATCTCAACAATCTATTCATTCATTTGGTAAGTTTTAAATTTATTTTATAGTTGTTTTAAAGTATATTTTTGCCCATTTAAATTTTCTTTTAGATTGTATTTTTCATTTTTCTCAAGCCACTTATGTTATCTAATGGGGCCATAAGATTATTCTGTATATTTGTTGTACATTCTTGTCACTAGTTCATTTTACTATAGTATTACTGTTTTTAATTCCAAACAGGGTAATGATCCAGGAGAGCAGAATGGTACCCTTGGACGTGAATTGAATTTACCCAAACATTCTTCCTTACATAAGGAGTTAAACAATTATACTGAATTGATGCATTGGATTAAGGTAATGATTTGATTGATGTGTACTTTTTTAAAGTTTACTCCTTATAAGGCATTAAGTTGCGTGTAGCAGGGTAGTGAAATCAGTTCATCAAATCAAGAGGACGTATCACTTTAATATAAAAATGTTAATTAATTAAAGATTAATTATTAGAAATATGAATATGGGTGCGGTTTGAGGACCCCATTTAAGTGTATTAGTTATTTTACAAGGGGAAATAAAAAGTGGTTAATAATAAAGATGTAAACTTCTATTCAGAGAAACCTACGCATTAGCATAAATGTATCAAAAGGAATGAAACGTATTTTGATTAATAAAAAGGTTTCCTTATAATTAATTTATAGTTTTATTTTAAAAACTTAAACCTGCTTTAATTTCTGGGCTACCCAATAGTTTTTATTAGGATATTAATATTTGGCACACCGTGATGAGAGTCATATATGATATATTTAAATGCCATTGATATAGCCCATATATATCTATGGCTATCAATGGCGTGCTGCTGATCATTACTATTGGAGGAAGGCTGTATAGCAGACCAAGGAACGCTTCATGCATCTGTGTTAACATTAAAAAAAAATAAATATACATATATATTTTAAAAAATATATAAATTAATCACATATTTTATATTTTGTTACCTCATAAAATTTATTTAATTCCAGGCAATGGATAGAAAAGCATATCATGCATTGACTAAAGTATATACATCAGCATTAGGCAAACTATATGATCGAGACATAAAATACTTTTTAGAAGAAGCAAAACGAAATATTTCTATCCAAACTGGTAATATTTTTTCCACAACATATTTATTCTATATTACTTATAAAAACTCTTTGGTGTAATGGTGTCAACTATTTGAATAAGACTAGGTCTGAAGGAAAAAGCTGTCCATCGTTTGTTGATGTATTTCTTCAACTCTAATGGACAGTTTTTCCTGATTTGTATGGTCCTCCATTAACTTCAAAGCCCCAGGTATAATTAAGGTTTAAATCATCTTATACAGCCTTATAAAAATACCTAACAACTTCTTGATAAATATTTACTATTTGAGAAATCATCATTTAGGTTTTAAGGAATTGAAATTTATTCATCACCTTACTTTATCTATATTCATATTAATTATTTTGTTTGCATGACGCAATTTCTTTTGTTTCTTAAATTTTTTTTAGGTAATAGTTTAATTATATGTTTATTATATGCATTTCAAGGTGTTATGGGTGGATCCAGAGAGGACGTTAGCAATAAAACCAAAAGTCAGAACAGTACAAATGCATTGCTAGGAATAGAAAGGGAACAATGGTCTGAATCTGACCCAGGTGAAAGAGCAAGGTTCAATCAAATTTTTGAAAAAGTACTATCCCAGTTGGAACCAGTATGTTTGTCTGAGCAACAATTCTGCATTAACTTTTTCCAGCTTGATATACTCAGCCCTACCACTAGAGTAATGTACACTAATGTTAATTATTCTTCATGAAAAGATCATCTTATCTTATTTTATTAATCCTGGAAACTATGAAATATGTTAATTGATGGTTATGTTTAGAATACTCAGACTACTTTAGACACAGCATCGAGAGATATAAAGCCAGAAGAACCACCAGTAGCTTTGCCCAATCATCGTGTTGAAAGACAGATGAATGAAGAAGTAAGAAAAATGATGGCTGATATTTTTGGATGTATTGAACAGGAATTGATGACGTTCATATCTTATTATGAAAAAATTGATAACATGTAGGTGATCTTAGAAGTATTTACTTTATATGATATTGATTTACTATATAATTTTGTATAATTAGTGTAGTTCATTCTGAACTAGTTAAATTTTAATTTTAAAAATAAAAGCATATATGCAGCAATTATTATTGACCTTCATTTAAACTAGCAATTAATGAATTAAAGCTGATATTCAACATTTTTCACCTCAACTATTTTTTGAAATATGTATTATAATTTATTATTGTATGACCATCCAGATATTGCAAATTTTATATATAAAAAAAAGAAAGATTTAGCTGGCTCGGTCATGTAGAATGTATGAGAATTGACCATCTCCCAAGTGAGCTGCTTTATGAAAAGCTGAGAGGTGCTTGAAGATGAGTTCATTCTAGTAAGAGATGGTTGGATGATGTAGAAGAAGACTTATGGCAGTTGGGAGTCTGACAATGGAGAGATGTTGCTGCCGATAGACCAGCTTAGCTATCTGTGACAAGGCCCTTGTCCATGGAGGGCAGCAGCCTCGAAAATAATTTTAATAATAATCAAACTGAAATATTTGGATGCTATATATGGATATTGAATAATCCATATTGGTTATGGATATATCAATAACTTACTGAAATTGAGGCCCTGATAGCTGAGTGTGTTGGTGTGTTAAGAACTTTGGCATTCTCTTATACCTCTGTGGTGCTATTTTGAAATTTATTTCCTTCTCACTCTAGCTAGAATAAGTTGATATCCTGTAGAATAATTCATTCTTTACACCAGAACTGAAACTAGGAGATTTGTCAGGGGGAGCAAAGATCAGTTTGCCGCCCCTCCCTCCTCCCTCCCCCACCATTACTGTAATACCATATATGTTTGTAAATTAGGCAAAAAAAATCTAATAGAATTAAAAATATTGATTGATTTTATTATTTTGAAAACTTAAAATAAATTTTTTTTTTTTTTTTTTTAAACTTCTCACAGTTTGCCGACCCCTGAAATCTGTGGCACATGCCCCTCCCTAGTTCGGAGCCTGCTTTATACCATAGTTGAAGCACTCAGGGATTTTAAGCCTCAATTATCTGAGTTTATAAATATAGCTTATAATTTATTATTTAACTATTTTTTTTTTTTTGTTACAGATATTGTTTATATATTTTAGTGCGTCTAACTCAACATGTTATGTCAGCTCAAGACGCCGGATCATTTCTTAGCAAAAGTTTTGGATCAGTTTTAGTACAAGTAAAAAGAAATTACGATAAATTTATGCAAGCACAATTACAATCAATCTTAGATTGCAGAGGCAGCAGGAAATCAAAATGTGGTATCATCCCATTTGTTTCAAATTTTGAGGTATTGTGCACATTTTTTTTTTTTTTTAATAAATGTTTATATCATAAATCTTTCATTTATTTTAACTTAAAAGCATGATTTATATCTCCTTTCATTGTAGGTTTTTGCTAAAACAACTGAACATATCTTTAAAGACACTGCTAGGCGAGCTGATTTAGATAAATGGTATGTTCGTTTAGTGGGAGCAATGTTTGAATCAATACCAGTAATAGCATCAGAACATCTCAAGACACCTTCTGAAGTTGTCAAAATGGGTATGGAGTTTTGAGAAGACTTAAAAAGATTTTTTTTTTTAACTGATTAAAGTGTATATTTTATTTATTTATTGTTTTTTATAGAAAATTTTCACCATCTTTATGCACTGCTCTCTCAACTTAAAATATCTGTTCTGGACAATCAACGGAAGGAGGCAAAAGTTAAATATAATGAAGCACTCCGAGCATATGTAACCCGCTACTTCGGAAGGCCTTTAGAAAAATTAAATGTAAGTTACATTGTCTAAAAATAAAATTAAATGTGGTTATCAAAGTACAAAAGGATAAAATATAATAAGAGTCAGTTGTTAATGAGAACAAGTTTTTTGTTATAGACTTATTAATAATCAGGGAAGTTACAAATTAACCTTTTTTTTTTTTTTTTTTTTTTTTTTATCTCTGGAAATCTGCCATGCTGGCATTTAAATAAATATCTCTTTATTTAGAATATGTGAATGTTTATAGATCAATTTTTTTTTTTTTTTTTTTAGTTATTTTTCGATGGAGTACAAGCCAAAGTTGGACAAGGTGTCAAAGAATCAGAAATTAGTTATCAGATGGCATTTAGTAAACAAGAACTAAGAAAAGTTATTAAAGAATATCCTGCAAAGGAAGTAAAGAGAGGTTTAGATCATTTATACAGGAAAGTCGAAAAGCATCTGTGTGAAGAAGAAAATTTACTACAGGTAGTTTTTAATTTTTATGATTAATAGACGAGGAGCTGTCTTATTTAATAGGTTAATAATAGCACTAGAATAGGTTATTAGGAAGGTAATGAATATGCTAATGATTTGGGTGCTGTAGGGTGAAGATGTGGAAACCATTAAATTGAATACAATATCTATAAAAATCAGTGAAGAAATTGGTTTAGTAATTAATAGTAGTTAAACAAAATATATGGTTGGTAGAAGGGATGGGGGTGAGATCTACCGATAGTGATTTGTGGTATTAGCATCCATCCTTTGGGTTCCTATTCTATTTATTTAAAGTTATCAATGAGAATATGGTCAATACTATGGTAAGATTCGATGGTCAGACATTACGTTTCCATTTTTATTGAGGAGTAAAGCAGAAAGATATCCTTAGTACTAATTTTTTTAATTTTAGATTTGATCCCTTGATGAATTACAATTTTTTAAAAAAGTTTTTAAGTTTGTCATTACTATTGCTTTCATTTGTAGTTAAAAACAGCTTCAAAAAATCACATAACCAAGATGATTTAAAAAAAAAATAAGAATTATACTACTGTTCAATCTCCATTGTTTTTCTTAGCTGTGTTATTTTTACTTTTCTGTCTGAAGTAGAGGAACTGAAACAATCTGGCCAATTATTGTTTTAAAGGTGTTATTTTAATTCTTGCCATTTTAAAAAACTTGTTTTTTAAATAATTTTCTATTAACTTTTGGAATATACAGCTACAAAATAAAACTGCTTTAACTTCAGTTTTGTTTTGTAATTCAGATTGTTTTCATATTTTGGGTCCAAACTTATTTGGATATCTTTAGAAAATAGCAAATTTTTTTAATACTTTGTTTAGTTTTAGTCTTTAATTTATTTTGAGTAAATTTTATTATTGTTTCTAGGTTGTATGGAGAGCTATGCAAGAAGAATTCATTCAACAGTATAAATACATTGAAGATCTTATTCAGCGATGTTACCCGGGTGCAATGATTGCTCTGGAATTTTCGATTGAAGATATATTATCATTTTTTTCTGAGATTGCACGATCTCATTAATTTTTATATTAAAAGAAAATTATTGTTATTTAATATTTTGTGATATGTACATAATTTATATATTTAATTTCAGCTATATTCTATATCACTGTTATAAATAAATTTTTTTATAGTTTATCAGTTAATTTTTTGAACCTATTATTATCTAAATTGTTGTTCATCTAATTTTAATAATAAAAATAAAACTATTTCTTAACATGATTTTTCTAGAAATTGAGCTATTCTTTCTATAAATAAAGTCTGAATATTACCTTAAGAGTGTTAATAACTGTCTGGTTTATCCTTCTGGATATAAACATATTTCTAGTCAATAACAAAGAGCTAAGTTCATATATCCCACACTCAGAAATTCATTTTAACTGACTTAATATATGTTAGGAATAGACATCAACGAAATGGCAACTAACAAAAGCACAACCTCTAGGAGATTTTATTCCAGATATTACTTACTATGAAAAAATTAGAAGTAGACATCACAAACTGACTAATATATTAAATGCAAGACCTATTAGAAACTGTTTCATTGAACCCTGCCTCTGCAAGAAACAAACATAATAGACTTTTCACCACATTTTTTATGCAGAAAAGGATTTCTTAGAACATCTTGAAGATAAAAAGATCAATAATGTGGAGCTGAACAAATTGATGTTTTTGGTGTTACATTAGGAAAGTTTAAATTTATTTGTTTACTGTTAATGCAATTTATAATATTAGTTTAATTATTACCTCATCAATTGGTTTACTTGATTGAATAATTTCCAATTTGGTAAATATCTTATACAGTGCATAAATTATAAGTATATGCTATGAGCATGGATCATGTAAAAAATAACTAAACACTCATCCCTATTTAAATAACAAGGAAAACATGAAAAAAATAGTAACTTTCATTGACCGCAGTCCTAATTCATCACTGTCATCAGTTCTTCAGTATATATTCACATTTTTATTTTGGTTTGAACTTGATTTAAAGTGTCCACTACTGAAGAAAATACTAGTAAACAAAGAAAAAACTTCAGATAAACTAAACAATATGAATATTAACCTATTTATTTTTAATAAAACTGGTATTCGAACCCATGACCTTCAATACTGAGTGCGCTGAGACCCTCGCTCCAACTCGCTTGGATATCGAGTTCTTAAAATGTTATGAATTTGTGGAATAGAGAAACAATTGAGTTGATTTCTATTTCAGAAATTAAAATGTTAGCAGGACTGGTTATATCTGAAGAAATATTTGTTACTCATAGATAGTAAAATTAAATTGTACATAGTAAAAGCAGTTCCAAAAGCAAAACAAGTCAAACATAATAGATAAACTAAATCAATAACATTCTCTATATTGTAGAAATCAAAACATTGAAAAGTTTTGAGTATGTAATAAGGATGGAAGAGGGTTGCTGATTTAAAAGAATTTTGGAATTTAAATCAAATACCTTTTAAAGAAAAAAAAAGGAAAGATCGCGTCAGACCACATTAGATTAAATGTGCAAAGGGATGGTAAAAAGAGGAATGTAGAAAAGAAATTGGTAACACTAAAACATAGGCAAGTGCTTTAATTCGGAGATGACATATGTTTATGAATTGATCTATGAGTGATTAAATAATAAGAAATAAATGCTATGAATGACATTAATATGATGATTTCAACTTTTTCAAAATTTATATTCTTCTCAAAACTGCTGAAAGGCATTAAAACTGTTTTTACAGAAAATTGGGATGACCTAAAGTTTTACTTAGTTTTCCTTTCTTTCTTCCCTATTTCCTGGGCTAATTCATATTCAAGAGGCTGTATCTGCAGTTTTGAAAATTAATATGATTAACAAATAAGTTGGAGTATGGTAGGAAGAATAATTTAAAATATTATAGATTGGTGAGTTACTATCTTATTAAAGAGAAAAAATCACATATAAGTATACAATCTGAATATTTAAATAATATTTATTTTACATAAAACGATTTCATTTCTTTATAAACACTTAACTATCGATGGTATTCATTTGCTACAATAATGCAGTAAAAAAACTATCTAATCATTTGGTAAAGGAGGAGGTGAAAGATATAAGTTGAATAAACCAGATGCTCTAGCCTGCAAAAATGAGAAATAAATAAATTCATTGAAATAATACTATATTATCATATTTAAAAACTAATTAATAAAAATGTACCGTTATTAATGTTACACCAGTAAAGATAACACCAATAGCAAGATGCATGTTATATTTTGTTTGGTTAGCTTTGTATTGTGTTTCCCATGAGCCACTAGGAACAGGAAGATCATCCATGGTATTCCTTAAAGCAACTTTTGTAGCTGCATTTCTCTTGGCAATCACACCTAAAGAGGAAAAAAGGAACAGTTAACACCAGCTATTGTACTTTCTTTACTATAAAAAGAAACAAGCTATGTTATATAAAATAAAAAAAATTATGCCGTTAAGAAAAAATAAAACATTTCCTCAATGATTGCAATCACAGTTCTCTCAATATGGATGAATAAAGGTAAATATTAAAGAGCTGTGCTGATATTCAGCATGATATATTACAAAGATATTAAGAATCAAGCAACCAATGATAGATATGATTAATCTCAAATGTCGAGAATACTTGTTTAGAAGTAAGACCCTATTCATAGTAATGATGAAACTAAATGATAAATCAAAAGCATAAATACCGGATTTTTCAGTTATAAATTTAGCACCTCATTAGGAACATAAACTGATTAAAGAATAGAATAAAAAGAAATCAAACAAATTATAATATTAGAAGAAGATTTCATCCCTCCAATACAGCTGACATTAGCATTTTTATGGAGTTAGAAGAATTCTGAGACGAAACCTTCCTTTAAAGCTTGTCCTTAACACGTTCAGTTGTTGTATACACTTTTTGCTGGATATTATAGGTTAAGTAAGCTATAAGTTTTATTTGGGTGCTTGGAAAAACATGCTGCCATATGTGACAAGTTGTTAATATACATAAGCAATTATTCTGCACTAATAACAGGCATGTTGGGCCCTACAAGCTCTTCTGAAATCATATCTGCATACCTATAATGGATTCAATGCCACTCCTTTGACTGGTACAAATTCAGTAAGGAGGGGGTTAAGAGACCCAAAGAAATAGCAGCTTTGCAAAGTATAAACCAAAGATCCCCTTCAAATGACAGTTTCTAGCAAACTCGCTGCATTGTTCTACAGGTTTTCTCCAGACTCTCTAACTGTCATTTGATTGTTAAATCCAATAGGATATTTTAAAATCTTCTGAATTCCAAGTTGGTGTCCTCTTTCGAATCTTAGTCTCTGTTTGCAGTGTTTGGCAGTAGGCAGGGGCCCTCTCTCTGGCTTCTTGAACTAGTCCTAACTCTCTCAGACTTTCTCTAGTATACTCAGAAATTGTTATCCTCTGAACACAAGAAACCAAGTTCCTAATACTAGAAGCTCTTAAACTTCATTTCTTGAGTATTGGTACTTTAATAAATCTTTCATAAATATGATCAGTGATTTTTAGACATTATCCTGAATTTGGTTGCCTTGAATAAATACTATTTTCTATGTACCTTCTTGTAGCCCTAGAAACCGTAGAGCAAAGAAATTCAAGATTCAGGTCAAGGTTGTATTTATTATTAAAATGTAGTTATTGTAATGGACGATAATTCTTAAATGAATTAAATTATTCATAATAATGTGAATAAAATGGTAAGAATGAAATTCAGGTTTCCCTTAATATTAGTCGCTCTGCTCCTCCTTCCACACACAATAAAGTACTTCCCATACACAATATACATGATGGCACCCATGTGCAAATCATGTATATTGATATCATAATTAATTTAACTCTACAATGAAGAATAAAAAGAACATGAAAAATTACAATAACAGTATTTATCCTTATACAAATTATGGCATTATATCATTAGGGATATAACAGAGTATTATAATGAGCTAAATAGAACTATAGTTTTAACACAAAACCTACCAAAATTTTAAGTGTACATATTTCTACCACGATTTCTCAATAACAACCAAAAACAATAATAAGAGATAAATTAAAAAAGCCTTTAATATATGAATAACTGATTTGAGAAACAAACTGTTTTTATTATGACTTATGTTGTTTTTCTTCCAAAAGCCCAAAAGCAAGATAATGAATTTTGTTTCCGAGAACTTCTGCCGAAAATTCTAAAATGGATCATTTGACCCATCATGGAAAGTTTAGTGTTAAACAACATTATACTTGCTAATAAAAGATAATAAAGTAAAATTTTACGTCTAGTTTCAGACTAAAACTAGAATTTAACATTTTGTCTAAAATATTGATTGAAGGCAAAATAGATGCTTTTCATAATCAATGAAAACATTAATTAAAACCTAATCCAATTCCAAGGGTAAGTTGTAACCAATAGAGGCTAAAGATGTCATAGCAGAATTTAAAAAAATGTATTATTCCATCTTATGAAATAGCAATTTATTATCATAATTTTATTTTTCCTCCTTTATTTGTTTATTTACACCTGTTACAAATGCAGTAAGTGAAACCAATCAGAATTAGTAAAGATATGAATTCTGTATCTCATTTTGCAGAAAATCAGTAATATAGAGGGTTTATCTTAATAGAGGAGCTAGTAATGTTCAACAAAATTTCCTTATGAAGCAAAACAAAAGTTTAAAAATACTGAAAAAGTATTAAAATAAATTAAGAAAATGAAAAAATAAATAAATCCTCGAAAGAAGCTGTGTTTTAGACTCCTAAACTAAAAACTCTTGAAATTAAAAATAGTTGCAATTCCTTTGATAAAATCCATACAAAAAGTCCGTAAGTGTTACAATAGCTACTCACAGAGTACCCCCATTGCAGTAAACTCAATAACCAAAAACCCATTTCTAAATACGAATAAGCTCGTATCGATAATTAATGGATAAAATACTCAACACTTCATAACTGCTTAAATTATTTATATGAATCATTTAAAAACTTTTCATTATCTATCTGTGAAATATATGAAAATAATTATTGCAATATGTAATACAATGTGAACATAATTGTACTAGCCAAGGTATCTTTCCACAATGGAGAGCCACTCCTCTTCCCTAAATAACAACATAATAAAATGTTTTCTTGCTTTTTCAGAGTAATAAACTATTACTAAATATTGATTTAGATAATATATAATACTTTTACAAAATTCAAAACAACAAATATTGCAATATATTCAATCCTGTAATACAGATAAAATGTGCAGAAAGTTATCATAAAATATAGCAATACCTTCAAAATGTGTTTAGAACCTATTTTTTCAATATGAAATTTGTTACAATAACCCTGAAGATGGCTTAGACTTAAGTTGAAAAATCAAATATTTGAACATGAACTATGTAAATGAAGTGAGATTCAAGAATATTTTGACATAATTAAGGGTATAATTCAGACCTAATAATGAAGTCATAAGAATTATTCTGTAACAATAATTAATAATGAAAGGTTCTAATTCCCATCTTCAGAAGATCACTATATATAGCCCAATCTAAAAAACTATTACATTAGTTTAATCCGATACATACCCTCTTTAGCAAGCAATGTGCGCCTAAAAAGTGGAGAAGTTAATTGCCTCAACATTGTAGCAAATAAAACCGTCCACACAATATCTGATAGCAAAACTTTTAGCAGCAATAGATCTTCCCCAAGTGGACAGCTGTTCTCTCTTAGGATGAAAAAAATATATATGGCATGGTTCCTACATTTTAATAACGAACTGTAATTTAAAATTTTAATGTTCAATTTTAGAATATATTAGTATTATAAATATATATCTTAATATTGTAAGTTATGAATGTTAAATTTCATGGAAATAGTTTTGATAATTAAGTAAGCATTGAAAAATTAGCGCCAAATAATTTGAAACCAAACAATAGGATTTTTAATATTTCAAAGAGAAAAATGAATATGTTGTGGTTATTAACTGCATTCTTAAAACATTTTGAATGGGTTACCATGAAGTGTAAGTTTTATAACTTTATTTAAAATTAGATATCTTTCGAAGATCATCAGGAATTATCTTTATCATTATTATTTAATACATCGGTGGTAGTCGTAAAGAAATTCATTTACCTTAAAAATGAGTTGATGTGCCTTCAAAAATCGATTTTTTATATCTACGTTGTGAAAAATTAGTTAACTTGTCTTCCTTCGAAAAGAGCGTGATAATCAGATTGTGAATTTTCTGGTTTTAACTTTTTATTTCTTATTCCTTATACGGCGAGAATGTCCTGACATTAACGTAATTAGAGTTAACTGGTTGATCACGCAAAATATTATATTTTTTTACAAAGGAGTAAGTCGGTTTATCGTGTTATTTATTTACTCAAAAAGACATCGGTACCTTACTACTTCTGCTTTATTTTATGAAATGCAGTTGCGGACGTTCAGTTTTCAGTTCGCACATAATTTGTTCAATGAAAAAGCGATTTGTTTTTTATAGGATGAGTAAATGGCAGGAAGAGGAACAAATTAGATACCACTGTGCATCTATAACCTACTTCAAAATATTCCCTCAGATATTACTGAGGTCACATTTTATTCAGTCTCATGTAGGGGACAAAATAAACGGTAATATATCAATAACTGAGGTGCAGCAAGGGAGGAAGGTGGGGGGAGGGAGGAAAGCCACACTTGACCGTAGGCCCTAAAATCTTTGTCTCTTCTTTAACTAATGAAGAAAGAATGAATACAATTTAAATTAACAGAATAATTTTACAAATCAGCATAGACACACAGTAAAACATATACAAATAAGTGGCCAAGAGCGTTCAGGTGAAGGTCTCAGAGCGTCCGGTACAGAAGTTCGAGGATTCAAGGGTCATATAAATTTCCTCGTGGTCTTGCCATAGGCTTAGCGAGGGGGCTGTCCTCAGACCCCAGCCCTTGTTTGAACATAGGCTCTCCCAAGAAAGTGTATTAATTTTACTTTTTAACTTAAAGGATGTTCAGAACAGATAAAGAATGTAGGACAAACCATAGGCCTCAAATAATTTTAGGCCCATTAATGAATCCTTTGAGACAAACACTTGCTCTGGCTGCCTTTAAGAATCGGGATGATGTAATAATACTTCCGTTCTTTCGGAATTCTATTTTAATCCTAAATTTTCCGAAATTTCATCAGAAAAATCGTTTCCAATTTCTCTCCTTCGAACTTTATGAATTCGGGTGAGATGTGATCCCTTCCTGCTGCCTCTCCTAACTTTATATTGAACATTACTTATTCCAACCCATCCTCTACAATGTAGTCATCTATATTTTCAACTGGTTGTTGTTTGTTTATTGGGGCTTAACGTCCTTAAGTACTTCAACTAGGGCAGGAAGGACGGGTTATCTTACAGGTTACCAATCTATTCTAGCCATGGTGGGAAGGTCAAGAAAGTACAAATTTGTGGGTCAAGATTTATTTGTGGGTCCGCCTTGAAGTAAACTTTAATCCACCCAGGTGGGATTCGAACCCACAATCTTCAGTACCGAGCGCGCTGAGACCCTCGCCCCTTCTCGCTCGGCCATCGAGTCCCTTTTCAACTCGTTCCTCGGGCATTATTCTCCTTAATCCACTGTGTATTACTATAATAATCCTTACTTCTAGAAGTTTTTGTTCTTTGAAAGGTTTCAAATTCATACCTCCAAACACTTTCATTGAACTCCAGAATTTCCTTTTATTATCTTTTTAATTTTCATCAATTAATTTACTAAAGTCTCGCTAGAATTTGGCCTTAGTACTTTTTACCGCAGTCTTTTGCTATTGCTTAATTACTCCTCCACATCTATAAGATGCCTTGAACTGACATATTGCTTACAGGCTTTCTTCTTTTTACTTACTAACCCTTAACCTCATAGTTCCACCAGCTTGTGTATGAGGTCCAAACTTTTTGGCACCATAAACATCTCTTAGCGCATAACAAAAATGAATAATGAAAAGGATTTTAACTGTCGATATAAAGAACTATGCATGCAAACTTGTATGGATGATACAATCTAAGATTCAAATGAATTGATATAATCTATATGTAACCTATCTTACTAGGATGCAGGATATATTTGAATATTAATATATGTATGTATATATAGAAATATTATGTATATCAATTTGGGTACAGTTTCATTCGATTCTAGAACATTGAGTATGCAGCATTTGTTAACCTTATTAATTCTAGATGTTAGAAAAGACTATTTTTTTAATAAAAAGAAATTGCAGTTTAGCTTCACCGTGTAGTTTCACTTTTTACCAGAGAATACCTAGTTATTTCTTTATTGAAAAGGCCTTTTTTTGTAAAAAAAAAAAATTGATGAGGTATAGTTGACTGTTAGGTATAAGGAGAAGAGATAGTTGGGGTATGCAGTCATGAAGATAAAAGCAATTAAAAAATAAGTTTTTTTAATTTTTAATGCCTACGTTTCAACTTGCATTGCAAGCCTTCATCAGGGCTAGAAAACAAACAAAAAGGTATGACTAAATAGTAGAGAGTATAAAAAACAAAGGTATAAAGGATAAATATATTAGAGAAAAGACAATAACATAAAGGCCATATCTAAAGGAAAGAAAACAATACATAAAGACTACTGAAACAAGATTAAAATTAAAATGAGTGATAGATATTAAAAAATTAATGAGTAAATTATATAATATAATTGGTAAACATAAAAACTGAGTAGACAAAAAAAAATAATGAATAATGCATACAGATTAATGAATTAATTTAAATTGAAAGGAATCTTATTTTATATAAGATAAATCTTATTTTATATAAGATCATATTTTATATAATCTTATTTATATGGTGAGTAAATACAAAAAATTATAAAATAAGATTAATTAATAACAAAAGTTAGCTATATAGTTGACCGATAAATATATAAAGTATAACATTGAGAGTTACAAAGCAGTGAAGGGGTGATAAATATTGGGGCATAAATAATAGAATAATATAAATGTACATAGTGGAAAGAGGGGTAAATGTGATAAAAGTGAAGGTTAGCATAGCTGTGCAATAGCATTTAAATTTGAAGAAAGTAAAAGGATTTTTTAAAAAATATCTATAAATAAAAAAGGGGATTAATGTTTGAAAAAAGGATGAGAAATCATTAAAGAATGGAGTGTAATGAGTGGAAAAGATGAGATTAAAAAACTTATTTTTTAATTGCTTTTATCTTCATGACTGCATACCCCAACTTTCTCTTCTCCTTAAAAAAAAAAAAATAATAATAACACTATTTATCAAAATTTATGTTTTAACAGAAGTATTTTTGGTTTAAAAATGAGCATACAAACATCTTCAATTTGAATAGAAATGTATAATTTTCAAGATTATTTATTTAAAGAATTCTTTAAATTTTTTGTGTTGACGATATTTTCTTTCTTTTTTTTGTTCCAGATGACTTTAAGACAGAAATCATTAAAAGATTAGAGTGTTCTTTGGGAGATAGTGACATAGATTGTCCTATCAACGGCGAGTGGTCGAATTGGTGTCAATGGGGAGAATGTATTGGAGAATGTGGTCAAGTTGGGCTTAGGGAGAGATATAGAATATGCAACAATCCTATTCCATTATTTGGAGGAGAAGATTGTGTTGGTTCTTTCAGATCAACAATTGAATGTCGAATGCCAGGTCACTGCCTTAAATTTGTTTTAATACTAGTTGATATAAATGTTTGAACCAATAAGATGTAAAATTCATCCCCCTTGCTATTTCTATCAAATTTAAAATGAAACGAAAATAAGAAGAATCTTAAGATAAAAATTAATATAAAGTACTCAAAACTCGACACATAATTTTTTAAAGCATTATATTGACTTGCTGCATTTCCACATGACAATCCACCAACCCATCTATCAAGAAGAGATGATTTCTACCTATCACGCGATGATACGAGATGTTAACCTAAACATATCTGATGAAAATACGGTGTTTTATTATATTTCAATACTTCGTTTTCTTCAATAAAATCGTTTATGTCAAGTCTCTAGCATAAAAAGAGAGCATACTTTTAGACATTCACACAACCCTTCAAGATTTGAAAGCAAACATGTTTGACATTACAGGTGTAACACTCTTTGGTGTTTCTGGTGGCGTTTTGGAGGAGACACTTATGTAGTAAAAAAAAACCCTGTAATATATGTATAAGATCTAATGCAACTAGAGCCATCATCAGCGGGAGAAAACATACAAGAGACAGACATAATAGAAATATAAGTATATATATTCTTATATAGAAATATAAGACAGACAGCCGTCCCTCATGATAACGTCCATTCTATAGCAATATTTAAAAATTTTCATTTATCGTCATCTCTTACCATCCGGCACAACAATGCATAGCTGGGTCCTGGCATCCCCCAAGCAGCTCCTTTCAGTTTATTCATCAAGTGATGCTGTTTTCCGATTCCTAACCCTTAGCAGGGTCTCGCACCTTCTTTAACACTATCCACCAATCGAAGCTTTGACGGCCGCTCGATAGGGTGGTATGGGTTTTTTAATCTTGGAGTTTAGTGGGGATTTCATAGGAACCTTCTAACTTTGACTATCATTGCGACATCAAGTTCATTCAATAAAACCTCTCTCTTCATTCACCATCTATATGAGGATTCACTTTTACTTTGTTGAATATACGTTAAAGAATTTATCACTCAAAGTTGAAGATATCCCTTTCATTAGATGTGGTTCAAGGCCCTTGAACAGTATTCTCAGCGTACAATATTACAAAAACAATCGTTCAATATCTTTCTCTCTTTCCTTGATTCATGATAATTACCTCTGGAACATAACTTTGTTCTTATCTCACTGATCGTTTGTTCTTTCCTATCTGTCTTAGATGGTGTCCTCTACATCCTACATACTGCTGGCATTCCTACCCCCCCTTGCCTCGATTATAGCAACTTTGACGTATCATACAGAAATAATCACCCCCAAGTATCAAGTAAAATTAGATTTATATAAATAGATCCTAACAATGTAGCAGTATATATAATTTTTTATTTATTTATTTATTTATTTTTAGGATGCACTGAAGAACAATATAAAGAATTGACCGGATGTGACACATACAGAAGTTCGGAATTTAAAGTTCTTCATAAGTTCCACAAGAGTTACCCCTCCCTTATTGAAAGGTGTCTCATTGCTGAATGCCATTATAGTCTGGTCAAAAATATTCTTCAAAAACAAACTGTTTGTACTAATCCTGATAACTGTACTAAAATTCCTTGAAGAGGTAGTATTTATTGAATTTTTCTGAAATAATAATCTTATTTTATTTAGAACCGATATTGGAATGCACTTCACTGTGTGAAGCACAATAATGGATGTCCAGGTATGGATTATCTATAATATAAGCTGTTACTTTTATTTTTCTTCTTTCTAAGCATCTTCTTCGCCATTCGAAGTTTTCTTCAGCCAAATTCCTCCCATAGTCGTTTCCTCCACTCCTCTCTGTCTATCGCTTTCTATTCTGTTAGTCCCCAGTCAGCCAAACTTTCAGCCACAGCATCTTTCCTCCTGATGTGAGGCCTACCTCTCCTTATCATACCCTCTGCTTTTCATTCAGATGACATTTTGGGGATTCTTTTATTATCCATTCTTTTAACATGTCCGAACCATCTCAGTCTCCTTCCCTCCATTTCCTCCAGGATATTTTTTCCTACTTCCTCCTTTCTGTAATCGTCTCATTTCTGATTTGCTGGGTCCTTGAGATCCTGGTCTTTTTGTACATTATTTCTCAGGAAAGCCGTTATCCATAGCTGAAAGATTTCTCTATCTAAGGCAATCTTATAACCCACGATATCCAGCCAAATAAATTTGCTTGTATGGTCAATTATTGATCACAAAGGTTTCTTACTGATCTACTAACCTGCTAATATTCTTTGAACTTACTATTCATTTTCTTGACCATACTCTCATTTAAATTTAAAATGAATTGTGTGTTATTACAAGGTTAAACAACATTTAAATTTAAATAAAATAATCAAGCAATATCGTAGCTCCTGGTGGATGGAGTCAGTGGGGTAAGTGGAGTGAGTGTTCAGCTCATTCTGGGATTGGAAAACGAATACGCTGCCGCACTTGCGATTCTCCGAAGCCCACCGATCCCAATATGATATGTGAAGGTGCAAATTGCTCATCGGAAAATTGTCAAAGTCCGCATTATAGAGAACCACCACGTACGTTCGTAATTATGATTACAGTTTTTTTTTTTTAATTTGTAGTTATCTGAAGTGATTTATAATATAAAATAGTTCAAAAAGTCAGTGTTAGTTTTTTATATGATAATTTTTTTTTTTTTTTTTTTTTTTTTTACATGCTTTTTAATTTTAAATGATGTATGCACCCTTTCGTTCAATTCAAAGTACGAAGATCGAAGACATAACGATTTAGGTTTTTTATCAAAAAAAGTTCAAAATGTTTTTGATAGCAACTTGGTTCGGAAATCGTGTCCCGGGTAAAGAATTTTGCAAAGACCGAAAAAGGCGATAGTTAGATGATGCACGATCATAGCCATAAGGAGGGTGTGCAAAAAATCCTATGCAAACTCCAACAATTGTTCATGAATGGGTTAAGATATCTATGGCCGAGTATCATTGTCATGATGAAAGCTGATCCCTATTCTGTTGACCGATTCTGGGGGGCTTCCCTTATATGCCTGATGTGACACGTGACATCCTGAGAATATATTGAATATTTTGCAGTAAAGCTATCATTTTTTCGTTATATACGGTTGAAGGGTGGCTGGACCGCTCGGCGTCTATGATTTCCAAATTTTCATCAAACAAACATGCAAACCCTTTTTGTTTTCACACATTATTCTATGTCGTCAAGTTCATGAACTCAGCTAATTCTCCGAGACGTTTCAAAGGTGTTAAGCCCATCATAGAAATGATACAAAATTGTATAACAATAATACACGACATTTTTTATCCCTAAAGAAATTATAAAAGCTGCTCTTAATAAAGCTAAAAATGTACTTAGCCGTTTCTTAAGATCCTTCTATTATTATTTGTATTCAAGTTGGCAAAAGGCTTTGGCGAACAATTTAGAAACACCCGCCATCTTATTTAAATAGCTGATTGACCGCAAGGACTTTTTAATCGACTGTATATGTCAGGCCTAGATTTTCTGATTGAAATATCTGTTCTGAGTTTTTAATATTGATAGGAATAGATTTCTAAGATAGAAATTTCGTCCATTATTCTATTGCTTTAGATTTTATAAATTTAATAAATTATTAGATAGATCACGGGGAAAACATTGGTGGAAGTTGCTTCTTAAGGAATAAGGAACACTTTTAACATAGATATCAATAACGGTAAAATATTACTTTCAATATAAATATTACTTTCAATATAAATATTACTTTCCATATAAGTATTACTTTCAATATAAATATTACTTTCAATATAAATATAACTTTCAATATAAATATTTCTTAAATATCAAAATATTACTTAAGCTTTCATAAGGTAAGATCAAATTAATCGTAATCGATTTCATGGAGAAATTTACTTTTAAAACCGGAAAAACATGATGTTTTCATTTGGAATACAAATCAGTAACTTGTGTAAATAAGACACTATGATTATCACTTAATGGAAATATGTATTTTAAACATTATAAACTCTTTAGTATTTGGGGCCGGTGTAGCTGAGTGGACTAGACATGTGCAGTAGATATTTATAGTTAAGCACTGTCAAGCGTGGTAAGAACTTGGATAGGTGACAGCCCTCACAGAATAAGACCACACAGGCCTGATACTCAGGCTAGTACGGCGCACAGTGGGGCAAACACGGAAAAAACTCTAAAAACGACTTTATTATTTTTGTCCTGTTTGATGGGCCATTGTATTCATTATTAGTTGGTGCAAACATTTCTACTCTGTTTTTTTCAATTTTATTTTTATTTGAGACTCCGAGGCCTTCTAAAGTTGGGCAATTATACTCCACCCCAAAATGGCCTATTTCTATTGAGCTACCATTTTGGATTTATTTTTATAGACCTACCATTTTAGATTTATTTTCATATACCTATGAAACTTGACATATTTGTAGTTCAAACACTAAAGAATAATGCAAAAATATTAGATTGGTCCTATGTATGAAATATATTATCAAAAAATATACTAGAGCGAGAGGGAAAAATTAACTAGAATTGTTTAACACGTGTGGTCCTACAAAAAAAGCTCCGCTGAGCTCCGGTTAAAAATTACCATCACCACAAAGCTTATACCACTACTTAATATTCCTATAAATTTTATTGACAACTGATGACAACTGTGCAAAAAAACAACGATTGTTTACAAAGTTGAGATTAGCCTTTTCGTGGTCCCAATGTTTGTTTATTTGCAAACACTATATACTAAACCTAAGGAAGGTATTCAGACATACAAATGAAGTGATCTAATTCTCAAATGATCAAACAAATATTTAGGGATAGATGTCTAATTTCATTTTTTGCATTTTCTGAGAAATAGTTATTTCTTATTCCACTTATAGACGCTCATGGAAAAAATCATTTTGTTTTTTTATTTTTTTTAATATAATAATTTTGGCAATACAAATAAGTGATTATATGATAAATTTAATTAAAATTGCATTTCCAAAAAAAAAAAAAGAAAGAAAAATTGACACTCCAGTGCGGTTTTAGGTCTGCTTTCTTCTCAAAAAGTGTTAACATATACATTCGCTTTATGAATCAAAATAAAATATTCCGATCTCTGTGAGGTATTTTTTTGTGACTGTTCATTAGAAACTTTTGTCTGCGAGAAGCATCCTTTGGAATCGGATGATTTGATTACTTTAATACCTTGTGCAATTAATAAACGGTTTTTCCCTCATTATAAACAAAAGTTGAAGTCGGTTAATTTTAAAAGACATAAGTTTAAAACTAGGTTTTATGAGTGGATGAATGAAAGATTGATATTATGATATGCTTCATAAGCTACTAGAATCATTTGATCCCTTCATTACGGACATGAGGCCTCAACTTAAAAGAAAACTACTCATCAGTGAAGAAGAACTCCAATTGATATGTGAGCCGGCCTATCATTCATTATGTAGGTAAATAATGAATTACTCTGAGCTAAACGACATAAATATGTGATTATTGAAAAAGGGAACCATTTTTTTTTTGTTATAATGAAGTTAAATTAGCATACGCTCATGTTAAATTAAATTAAAATTATGTTAAATAAAATTTGATAAAATAATTTAAAATAACTTTCAGTTTTATTAAAGAAAATAATGATATAATTTTTCCTTTCTGAATCGAATGAGACTATTTGCAGCTCGATGGGACTAACCGTTCTCGAGAAAAAGAGTTTTTCCGCTTTTAGGCTGTTCTGCCCCACTGTGCGGCGTGGGTTGGATTCCCACATGGGGACAATACACTGTCCTCACCCTGAGAGTCACAGGGAGGTAAGCGACCCCTGTGTCTGACGTAGCTCCTGGTCCTCCAAGTTGGGGGTTGGGCATAGGGCCATGGGAAGTGACAGATATGTATAGAAGCAATTTATATCGCTGGAAACTTATTTATATCGGAAAATATATTTATAAATATGGAAAATTTATTTATATCGCTGAAAACTGACCCGAAAAGTGAATGAATATATATATATATATATATATATATATATATATATATATATATATATATATATATATATATATATATATATATATATATAATTAACTGTTTAACAATAATCGGGTTTTTGGTCCTTTATATTTAACAATATTTTGTTCATACAATTTTATTATTTATCCATATACATATTTTATTTCTTCCTTCTCCTCTCTCCTCTCTTTTTGACGTTTCGACCCCTTATTTAATGGGGTCCTCATCAGAACTGGAAAAACAATACCATTCTTAAACATCTTTCCCGACATTGGCACACCTCTAGTCATTAATAATACAAAATTTGACAAGTACACACCAGGCCAGTAAGCCCACCGACTCCTGCAGCAAGTGCTTGCCAGCTCAGACACCAGGGTACTGAGCTGCTCGGCGGACTACCCGGCCAAAGAGTCCGAGGTCCAATTACATAATTTTTTTTTTTTTTTTTTTCCTTTTTTGTAACTAAAATTTAAAATCTATAACTAAAGAAAAACAATATATAAACATTCACACACACACACCCATACGACAATACACACAAATATATAGGGGATATTTCCCTTCGTTAAAATACAATAAAACCATTATGCTAAAACAATACCCAATTAAATATTTAAAACTTAACAATCTATTTTAAACTTTTAATATAACCTAAAAAAACCTTTTTACAATTTTATACCCATCATTTTAAAAACAATAAAACAACCACTCCAATAACCTAAATTGTTTATTGTTTTTCTTTAGTTATAGATTTTAAATTTTAGTTACAAAAAAGGAAAAAAAAATTATGTAATTGGACCTCGGAATCTTTGGCCGGGTAGTCCGCCGAGCAGCTCAGTACCCTGGTGTCTGAGCTGGCAAGCACTTGCTGCAGGAGTCGGTGGGCTTACTGGCCTGGAGTTTCGGGGTACCCAGTTTTTGGTGTGTATTTGTCAAATTTTGTATTATTAATGACTAGAGGTGTGCCAATGTCGGGAAAGATGTTTAAGAATGGAATTGTTTTTCCAGTTCTGATGAGGACCCCATTAAATAAGGGGTCGAAACGTCAAAAAGAGAGGAGAGAGGAGAAGGAAGAAATAAAATATGTATAGGGATAAATAATAAAATTGTATGAACAAAATATTGTTAAATATAAAGGACCAAAAACCCGATTATTGTTAAACAGTTAATTATATAATTTCTATATATATATGTGTGTATATATATATATATATATATATATATATATATATATATATATATATATATATATATATACATATATATATATATATATATATATATATATATACATATATATACATATATGTATATATGTACAGGGTGTCCCGAATTTAAATGGCAAAATTTCAGGAACTTATAGGGGACCGAAAAACTAAGACAAAAAGTCCTTTAGAGATTTGCTCGTTTTTGCTTAGTTTAAAAGAAACAAAACAAAAATGTTACAGGTAGCGATTATCACCTTTCAAAGTTCGTCAGGCTAGGCAGTGAGATATGTTAACACTTAATGTTATCCTTTACATTCTTTTATTTGTTTACATTTTGGCTTCCTTCTAGGATTATAATTCCTAAATCAGTCTTCATTCAGTTACTCAGATATTTTTGTGCGAATAGCATCAGCCACAATGCCGCATACATATTCTAATGTTGAATACGCTGATATGATTTTTGTGTACGGTTTCTGTAACAGTAAGGCTTTAGAAGCGGTGCGGGAGTATGCGCGCCGATTTCCAAATAGAGAAGTGCCTAATCGACGAGTCTTTTCGTTAACTTTTAATAGACTAAGAGAGACTGGGTCATTCTTAATACGTAATGAAGGTGACCAATTCCAGGCAGCAATAATAGCAGATTATCGGAGAAGAAATTGTGTCCAACGCCACTTCGATAACAATCCTGAGACTAGCATCCGAAGAGCATCTGCTGCATTAGCAATATCGCGGCAAGCAATATGGCGAACTTTGAAAGGTGATAATCGCTACCCATACCATCTTCAAAAAGTTCAGAATTTATTACCTCAAGATTAGGTCAAGAGATTGAATTTTAGTAACTGGTTTCTTGACAAAACTCACGATGATAATTTATTTCCATTAAAAATTATATGGACCGATGAAGCTACCTTTACAAGAGGAGGAATTGTTAATCAAAGAAATTATCATGTATGGGCTCTTGAAAATCCCAGAGCTATTAGAGAGAATAGGTTTCAGCATGAATTTGATATTAACGTTTGGCTTGGAATTTGGAACGGATTACTGGTGGGACCATATTTTTTACCTGGAAGATTGAATGGTATCACATTTACACATTTTTTGGAGAACCACTTTTCTAATTATTTAGATGACATTCCTTACAGCAGCGGATTGAAATGTGGTTCCAACTCGATGGATGTCCAGCTAATTATAGCAGAGTTGCTCGAGCTTGGCTGGATATAAATTATCCACAACGATGGATTGGACGTGGAGGAGTAGTACCTTGGCCAACCAGATCACCTGATATGACACCCATGGATTTCTTCGTATGGGGAACCTTGAAGAAAAAAGTTTATTCGGTGTCAATCAACTCAAGAGAGCAATTAAGAGACTGAATCATAGATGTAGTGTACCTAATATCATCAGAACAATGTTTAGCTGCAATTTATCAAGTGAGTGCTGGATGTAATGCTTGCATTTGTGCAAGAGGACAACATTTTGAGCAATATTTACATTAAAAAGAACATAACATAAATAAAAATGTAAATAAATAAGTATAAAAATGAAAACTTGTTTTGTGTCTTTTTTATGCAAAAACGAACAAATCTCTAAAGGACTTTTTGTCTTAGTTTTTCGGTCCCCTATAAGTTCCTGAAGTTTTGCCATTTAAATTCGGGACACCCTATATATATATATATATATATATATATATATATATATATATATATATATATATATATATATATATATATAGAGAGAGAGAGAGAGAGAGAGAGAGAAAGAGAGAGAATAGCACTAGTTTCATTATTTCGCTTATATCTCGAGAAATATTTAAAATTGCTTATTTACAGATTTATTTACAATATTACAGAACACTAAATTTGTGTTAGTAAGTCTAACTGCAGCTCCGTAGATACAGCTTTCCAAAAATAATGATTTTACACACAATTTCAAATTTTTCTGTTAAGAATAATGTTATCGGCTGCATACTTATAAAAATACTGGTTTTACAAAAACACATACAGAAAATAATTTAAAGGAAATTTAAATAGCTTTAATTTGAGACCTAAATGATACTTGTAGAACTAATAGTTTTCTGAGTAAGAGTAAAGTATTGGAGAATTATTTTCCATAGTATAATTTTAATTCCATGGTATAATTTATTTTCAACAAATGATTTTAACAACACTATAGCAGTAACAAATGCTGATATTCTAATATTTATTGACCACTCATGTCACTGAAAGTTCATTCATATAAATACCGTAATTAATAAACTATTTCATATTTGTATTATTTAATCCGAGTGAATATTAATGTTGAAGACTGGATGATATTTGTCTTGGTGAAACGACAGGTTGATTGTATAGATGAGGCTTGGGTTAGTGATGTTATAAAAAATTGAGTTATTAAATTGCGATTTATATATTTTTTAATTTTCAGGCGGTCAGTGGGAATGTTGGTCCCCATGGTCAAAATGTACGGCAACGTGTGGCCAAGGTTTGAGGGAAAGAGTAAGGTCATGCATAAAACAAGAAACGTTTGTGCGTAAAAACACTTCAGTCAAGAAAACGTGTCCTCCTTGGCTGAACCCACGTTATTGCTTTCCAGAACGATTCAAGAGAAAAACTGGAAAACATTCTTTTTGTATTGGATCTCATACTGAAATTGAACCTTGCTATTTAAAACATTGTGGAGGTATTAAAAATGGAGTTAAAAACACTTCTTTTATATACTTGTTTGATGAGATAGAGTGTGAAAATGGGAGGTTGCGCGTCGAGGAGAGATGATACTATTCAATATTAAACCGGTTAAGAGTGACCCTTTCTTGTCATATTTTCCTAGGGAATAACAAAATTAATGAAATTAGGATACTATCGGTCGTCCATCATTATTCAGATATGTCTGATGTCCTATTTCATATAGAACACCAACTGCTACATAGCTAAATCTATAAATCATCTAACGTTACTCTCTCTATATTTCCATTACGAAAAATAAAATGGAAAAATACATTAATATATTATTATAACAGTTGATGGAGAATGGTCGGAGTGGGAACCATGGTCACAATGTTCTTCTGCTTGCGGCGTAGGAATGCAATCTCGAAGTAGAGCCTGCAGTTCACCACCAGTCAGTGGTGATGGTTCCGATTGTAAAGGACCTTATACCTGGATCAGGCACTGCTACATGGCACCTTGTCAAGGTTAGTTAAAATAATTTTTTTCTGTATAATAAATGTGTTTAATGTTTGATTCTTATAGTCCTCCAATATTCAAGCGAGTAAAAAAAATGTTTCTTTAAATGTTGATGTTATCTTTTCTCCTAAAAATATTTAACGGGATCTATTGGAAGATGTGCCTGTTCAGGCTAGACGAAATATGTGGTTTATGCACGATGAGCATATTTCGCGGCCAATAACTGCTTATTTCAATACTACATACACCTAAACTGCAAGACCATATGTCGTAATGGTCCGATAAAATGACCGCCTTGGTCATCTGACCTGACAACTTTAGACTTATTCGTTTAGGATGACATTAAATATATTGTTTATGAATCAAGAATTAAAAATGTAGATCAATTAAAAAACTCATTCTTATTTGATTCGTAATAAAAATAAGAACAAAAAATCAAATCCAATCAATCTTGTCTGATTGGAAATCAGCATATAAATTTAGTTTTAAAAGATGATTTAGTCCTAATTAGCACAATACAATTTTTATTCCATTCCTTTCCTGAATCAGCCTCGAACAACGAAGTGACCGCCTTCTCAGGAAATGGAGCGCTGTATTACCGCAAGACAACCCATGCTACCAGGCTGCTCCATATATACGTCATATTAAAGCCATTGGGATTAAATGGAGACATCATTATTCGATCACCAATATCTCGTCCTAAATCGCATACTAAAGTTAGATTGACTTTGGCCGCTGGTTATTTGGTATTCTCGGCTTCTTCAGGTGGTTGTCATGTTACATTATTCAGTAGCCAACCTATTAAGGTAATAATCTGTTATTCTTTAAGAATTATTACCTAAAATATATATTATTTTACTTTATATATATCTATACTATGATATAAAAGGACAAACCATTTTACGTTAGTGATCACTAACCACGAAAACTACAGAACCAATATGTACCAAATTTTAACAATATCAGCTTTATAGCTCCAGAAAGATTTAGCAATAATACAATCTACTGATTTTATATTAATTTGTTACTAATTTGCTACTGTTTTTTTTACATATTATCAGATTTAATTGTTTAAAGAAGCTATACTGTCGAGGTACGGCCTTGATTACTCTTAAGTTTTGGACTCTAGGTGGCTCATTAACATTCAAATAATTAAAAAAAAAAAAGATCCAGATGAAATTCGAATGGGTGCCGAGTTATTGTGGTCATCGGAAAATGAGCATGCTGATAGGCTTGCCCAAAGCAGTTCTGAAATACCACCAATCCTCAGCTACTCTATGACTCAAAAGAAAGAATTATAAAATTTTAATATAAAGAAGCAGCTAAGAACAAGTAAAAGCAACAGGTGAAGCATTGGAAAATTTTACTAAAAACACAGATAGTACAAACACCCTGTCGGCAAATATTTGTAATATACATCCAAATAACGTTACAACTTCAGTAACGTCTGTACAAGATGGGAGTTGTACGGAGCTCCAAATACCCTCTGCCAAAGGGATAATTTATTATTCTGGTTCGAATCTAGCCTGGGCAGGCTTGTATTGATTTATTGGTGGACCCACTGGCGTAAATCAATTTTCCCCAATCTGTGCGATCTTTTAAATGTGGCTCCTGTGTTATATAAATATTATTTATCTATTATTTAAAAATATTAAATATTATTTATCATCATACTTTACTATGTGTAACTTCAGAAATTTCTCTTTCAATCAACTTTGTTGATAATATTTGTTCCTCTATTGACTGTAAATATAGTTTTGTATGTGTTTACTTATATACTTACTTTTTCATAAACTTATATTTACTGTATATTATCTTATTTTATTAAAATACCCTCAACAGTAAAAAAAACCGAACCCTCAGATTTGGTCTCATAATTTTGTTAAATACGTTGTGAAACGTCACAGAAAAAAATACTTTGCGATAAATACATACCTTCCTGTCTTGAAAGAGTGTGGAATTGATTTTAAAAAATAATTCCTATTACTGAAATTTCGCAAATTCTACTTCTGTATTATATGTTGAAGTTTTTAATTATTTTATGCCTGACAGGATTAGCGCCTTTAGTCGTAGAAGAGGGGGAAAACCCGCTATTAGAAGAACATTCCTTGTCAGCAAACCTGATAAAAATGAAGAATAAAGTTTTTTAAAAATGTGTTAATTTCTTATTTTTTCTTTATTTTATAATCTTTTGTTATTGATTAACAAAAATTATTCATTTGTGGCAGATTTTGTGTAAATAACTTATAAATAAACCATTTCTTACCATAAATTAAAAAGATTAATGTATTTAACAAAATTAAGAGACCAAATCTGAGTGTCCGATTTTTTTTCCTGTAAATGCTGTTTATATACTTGTTGTTATTAGTAAGCGACTTTGTCCTAGAATATTTTTTTTTCTATTTCTATTTCTATATAAATTACGTCACGATGGCATGCACATCATAAAATTACATCAAAGCATATAAGTTCATTATCCGTATTACAAGAAAGTATTATAAATAGTTAACTGATCCGTAATCGGTAGTTTAAAAAAAATAAATAAATAAATCTTATCAGAAAAAATGTGGTCCCCTAACCATATGTGGCCTGTGTGCTCCACATACACGCTTTCACACTCGCACACACTCTCGCTACCCCAGTGGGTGGACTCACTGAATAAATTTCCACCTTGCTTATCTAGGTAAAACAGTTTGGAATACTGTAGATCACCCGTCCTTCCTGCTATGGTTGGAGAAAATAAGGGTGTTATGCATCTAAAGAAAATAACATTAACCAATTCAATATCTAATCAAAAAGGGCTAATTAAGAAAATTATGCTAATTTTAACTTTTGGCCATTTTTAACTTTTATTAACAAGATCTTTTCAACTCCGCATCATTTTTTTATTTTATTTTTTTATTTTTTTTTATTTTATTTTTTTTTTGTTCTTCCAAAGTTTATTTGTTGAATAATTTTGCTCGCGCCAAGTATGCATTTCACTATTTGTTCATTTTTTGCATTTCACTTTTTCGTGCTTATCGAAGGAATAAATCAGTTAATGGTTACTTTTCTTAAATATTTTACGTTGAAAGAGCATCAGCAGTACTTGATCTCTCGTCAGAGAACTTGAGAATGTAATATTTGAGGGGAATTTATTCTTTTTTAAAAATTATAATCATCAGTTATATTTTAATTACATTTAAAAGTTAATTACAGTAGCGTGCCAAGGTCTTCGTGCGCCCGGGACAGCCCACTTTTTCCACCCCTAACCTTAGGTTATCACGAGTAATAGTTAAGTAACATTTTTATATTTAATTTAAACTTGTTTCTTCAATTCAATCAAAGGCGCTACCCATCTTGACACGCCACTGATTAAATATTAAATAATGACTAATTTTAAATATTTAAATCCTAGGACTTACCTAGGACTTACTTTCGACAGAAGGATGACCTGGGGCCCTCACGTAAAAATAAAACGCCTCTGCCTAAACAACAGACTAAGACTGCTATACTCTATTCTTCGCAAACAATCGACTCTAAAAATCAGACAACGATTAAATACTTAAACTTACTTACTCAAACCTTTATGGACCTATGCATCACAAATTGTTGGGACAGCAAAAAAGACTCACATACAATAATTACAAACTTTTCAGTCTAAGGTTTTAAGAATCATAACTCGCTCACCCTGGTACGTCAGTAACAGAACATTGCATACTGACTTGAACATACCCACTGTACAGGACCATATCCACACTTCCTACAAACGATTTTATGACAAACTTCAACAAACTAATGCAAAACATGGCGACTTTGGATATGCCAGAGACAGCACGACGAAGGCTGAAGAGGAGCTGGTTAAGAGATCTCCTAAGATAAATCTTTTTAAAATGCAAGACTGGATTAGGCACCGCTGGGTGCTGAACTCCCTCATGCCAATTTTTAGATAATTTCTTATATCACATCCGCTTATTGTCACGAATTGAGTGACAGGTGTGGGTATAACAAATAAAGTGAAAAATATTTAAATTGTTTGAAATAACTTAGAAAAAAAATTATCATTAATATTAATGAATGTACTCGTTTTTTCGTTCATCTTTTTTTCTAGTTGTATATTTGGATAAAAGTTCTCATAATGTTGACCAGCCATGGGGCCAAGATGCGGTTAGATGATAGTGAAAATTATATAAAGGGAAAATACAGCTGCACCCCAAAATTGCCGAATTATGACAGTGAAATGATAGTCGGTGCAAATTTCACTGGTCATATGGAAAAACTTTACATCAATTTTGTGCATAGAGAATTGAAACCGTCATCTCATCCGGTATTTATTTTATAATTATTTAGCAATTTAGCGACTTATCCTTTTACTAGGTATAACCTTAACTTGTTTCATGATTCTAGAATTTAAAGACATTCTGCATTACCTGGGACAGGAGGTATAGTAATACGGTCATTCCTAATTTTTTTCTAGTTTTTTGAGGCATTGACACATTTTATTAAAATTGGAATCATACAGTATAACATATATAGCAATAATATTCCTAGTAAACATTGTTCAGAAACAAAAATATGTTGCGAAGAGGTGGCTTTCTCATTTTAACAGTTACTTTTCGGTAACCTGTTATTGTTTTACCCATTCGAAATTAGAACTCAATTATTCCTTTTATCACCAAATACTAACTTAGCCCCGATTTTTTCCTGCCTTTGAAATTCCTTCACAGCTTTTCACTACATTTTAACTCTTCTCTTTAATCATTTCTTCACTGGCTTGCAACAAGGATTTCATATTTATTGAATAAAATAAAATTTTAAACATTGGTGTACAATTCACAGAAGCATGTAGTGTGATTTCAATTTGCATCTGGAATTGGAAAAGAGGATCTCGTCCTGGAACGAGGGAAATTTAGGAGTTTTAATTTCGAATGGGTATAGTTATAATGCGCGCCGGTAAAACAGTAACTGGTTGCCGAAAAATAACTGTTAAAAGGGGCAAGCCAACTCTTCGCAAATAATACCGAAAATAATATTGAATAATATTTTACTGTGAATATTATGTTTATATTCGCAAATAGTGTATAAAGTCTTTCAAGGGTTTTCACCCACCAAAAGTCTATAAGTTTATATAATTAGTTGGATTGTGTTTACCAGAAAACACGCCATAGGCAGACTCGTATTTACATGTTGTAGTCTGTAGCAAAATCCTTAACAACCCAGGCCCACACTCTCGGCTCTTGTATTCACTTTCACTGTATCAACTACTAGTATCAGCTACTTTTCAGTATGAGATACAAAGTTACTGCTCCATACAACCTTACCCATACCTACTAGTGGCCATACCCACTATATATGCCCCTTTAAACACATATTGTGGAGACTTAACCATCTAAATAGCTTCCATAAATGAATATTAACTTATTTTCATTAACACTTACTTTAGTATGTGACTTTATTTGGTTCAATATATTACAGGTTCCGGAGGAAAAATACATTTACCCGTCTTCTGTATCAGATGTGTTTTTTGAAATTACTGAATCTAATGAAGGAAGAAATTTACAAGACTTAATACTTGTTCCATGTGGTGATAGTGCGCTTTTTTCAGTGAGTATGAAGTTTTCTGAAGTAAAAGCGGGAAACATAATAAATTAGTTTTATTTTTCAAAATAATGAGTATTATAAGTTTCCAAGAGATATCTTATTTTTTTTGTGGGCAAATGGCATTATGAAAAGCAAGCGCTATGAATTAATAAATGAGATGGCTATAAGAACACTTAATGAGAGCGAAAGGAAAGCAAAATGTAAAATTAAATTAAATTGTTTAACTTAAAGTGGAAGAGGGTCCATACACCGAACGATTTGACGACAACTCAATCGGGCAACAGGTTCAGTGACCAACAAAGGGGAAAATGAGCAAATCCACTATAAAAATATAGACATTTTTTTCAATTGATTTTTATATTTTGTCATGTGATAAATAGGGATTTTAGCTATTTCTCATTGAAAAACTCGTGTGTTCCGAAAAAAAACAAACAAATTAACGGGGACTAACTCGGTTTCAAGAGTGTAACCATCCGTCTTTTAACTCACGTACAATTATTTTATTGTTACTCATTAATAAAAAAACAGAAAAATTATAAATTAATATTCATATTTCCAATATTACATTCCCGCTTCAAAGTCACACTGAAGTCTAAAGTGAATTAATATTTATATATATATATATATATATATATATATATATATATATATATATATATATATATATATTAATTTTTTTTTTCGAATCACCCACTTTAGACTGCGTTGAATCAATTATTTTTTTGTGGATGCTTCTTTCCGCTTCCTCCAGTAATCCTTTATTCTCTCTGATGTTGCCTTTGTTCTCTCCTATAATACTACAAAACCTCTTCTAGCTTTAGGTGGTTCTTGAAATCTTTTATTTTCATCTTTCAACAATGCTCTTAATAGCGCAGGGTTTTTTTATTATACTCCCTGTAATGTTAAATTCATTAAAATCAAGTTGAATTTGTTTAAACCAGTTACATTTTGTTTTTATGTTTTTGAAAAAGTCGAATACTTGTTTACCACTACTTACTACGTAGCACTACAGCCCGGTGTGGGCCTTGGCTTCCTGGACAATGCTTTGCCATGTGCCTCTATCCTTAGCCTTCCGTTTCCATCCTGCAACGCCGAGGTCCCGTAGATCTTCTTCAAGGTCCTGTAGCCATCGTCTTCTTGGTCGGTCAACTCTTCTCTTTTTGCCAATTATAGAGCCATGCAAAAGTTTGCTCGGCATTCTATTAGAGGGAATTAATCTGATATGACCCAACCATTCCAGACGTCATATTTTAATCAAATGTACCACATTTACATCCTTGTATAAGGAATACAACTCGGCATTGAATCGAAGCTTCTACGTATTTGATAGTACGAGTACATCGTGGACTGGACCATACATTTTCCTTAAAAGCTTACGCTCAAATAAAGTTAATTGATCATTCATTTTTTTTTTTTTTTTTCGAATACTTGTTTAGTGAGTCTATTTCATTCAGTCTTAATATGTGATGGTAAAAAATCATTCATCTTTTTCTTAAAATATCTGAAAGCTGTTCAATTTTCTTGTGCAGAGTTTAATTTGAAGTTAACTGCTCTCCAAATTGTTTCCATATTAATTTTGATTTTTGTACATCACCTATATGGAAGACATTATTATTATTATACCAGCCAAAAGTTTATATATTAAGAGTTTTTTCTTATATATATTATTATGGCAGGATTGATTATTATCTTCAACTCACCAGCCAGTTCTTGGTACCTGCATATTTTCGTGGAGATGGTCTTTTGTATGTTGTCATCTACTGGTATTGCAATCTCATTCTTTGCTTCCTTTTTTTCCAGATCCATTAAATTTTTATTATTATTATTATTATTATTATTATTATTATTATTATTATTATAAATCATTGTACATACTAATGTAAATATGTGCCTATTCGAAAATCATGTGCCATGTATCCTTGCTTTGATACTTGATCTAAACTGACAATGAGATAACCCGATGTCCCCAAGTTGTAAGACCATGCATGATAAACACAAATCACTGGTGGAAATTTTTTTTATTCCAAATGTAAAAATTCGCATTAAAAAAATTAACAAAACTTTACAAAAAATAACTACGTTAAATTTCATGAAATTATCTGCTTAGGCGCCAAATAAATTTAAGTTATTAGATATCAGTTGGTAGAAAAAGAACATTTTTCCGGTTTCCATAGACTTGTTTAAACTTATCTTATCTTCGAGTTCAGTTTTTTTTTTTTTTTTTTTTTTTTTCGCATTCCAAAACTAATAGACTTTTTTATTCGTTCTTAAAGATAAGGACAGAGTGTCGGGAATCGAGATTGCGGCTTCCTGTTGGAACAATGTTTTGTTGGAAAGTTTTTTATTTAACATAATGTTTACAACTTTAAGAAATAAAATAAAAATAAAAAATAAATGCTTTTCAATACTCCGTATTCAATATGAAAATTAAATTATTTTTGAAAAATAAATCTGATCAAGCTTATTAATTATTCTCAAGGTTCTTGAGGTTCAGTCAATAAACAAAAACCTAATCCTACTAAGATGCAGGGCATGATTCATATACAGGGTGAGTATCTCTTAGTGTATTAAAAAAAAATTGGGTGAAACTAGATCAAAAATGAAGCAAGATGCCGCAAACCTCACTTTTCTATTCCAACCCGTTGCATATATACGATAAATCAAAGACTTTTTTGAGAAAACCACTTTTTTTTTCCATAAAAGCTGTAATATCTCCATTTTATTTAAATATTTTTGACCACAGTTTCGAATTCAGCATATAATTTCCTATAATAACTGAGTACCTGTAATCTTGAATTTTACAAACTTGGTATCTAAAGAACAGCTTGATCTTTTACCTTATTTGGGGAAGTCACAATGTCGTATTTACTTCAACGCTCACCGTTTTTCGAAAAAAACTATCCACAAAACGTCAAATTTTACAAAAACTTGCAAATTTAATCAGCTTTCGATTGATATGTTAAACGTAATGATTTTGTTTCAATTTCATGGAGAAATTTACTTTTGAAACCGAAAAAACGTGGTGTTCTCATTTGGCATACAAATCAGTTACTTGTATAAATAAAACATTATGACAATCCCTTAATGGAAATGTGCATTTTAAACATAATAAACTCTTCATTGGAAAAAAAAACAAAGAAAAAATTATTATTTCATAGAAAATAAAGGAAAACTGTAAATAAAGTGACGCCAGATCAGAGGATATATGTTATTACATTTATTTATTTATTACTATAATTTAGGATTTATTTTATTAGATTTTCAATGTAAGTAGATTTTCAAAAACTCAATGATAATGAACATAAACCTCAATCTTCCTAATAGCTTCTGAATGCAGATGATATTAAAGGATACCACTTTTTGCGGTGAATTTTGAATATCGTGATGAAGTTGTGGTAGGATACTTTGTAACAAATCTTTGTAATTACATCATTCAATCTGTTGGACTAACTATGATTTTTCAACACAATTCGACAACTATACAAATATAAAAAAACCAACGATACTCCATGTGTAATGATAGAAATGCCTTTTCCTGTAAAAAAAAAGACCCATCTAGCCATAAATTCACCGCAAAAAGTGGTATTCTTTAATATCATCTGCAGTCAGAAGCTTATAGCAAAATGAAGTCTGTGTTCATTATCATTGAATTTTAAATTTTACATTGAAAATCTAATAAAATAAATCCTAAATTATAGTAATAAATAAATAAATAAATGTAATAACATAAGATCCTCTGATCTGGTGTCGCTTTATTGACAGTTTTCCTTTATTTTCTATTAAACAATATTTTTTTTTCTTTGCTTTTTATTCCAATGAAGAGTTTATTATGTTTAAAATGCACATTTCCATTAAGGGACTGTCCTAATGTTTTATTTACACAAGTAACTGATTTGTATGCCAAATGAGAACACTACGTTTTTTCGGTTTCAAAAGTAAATTTCTCCATGAAATTTAAACAAAATCATTACGTTTAACATATCAATCGAAAGCTGATTAAATTTGCAAATTTTTGTAAAATTTGACGTTTCATGGATAGCTTTTTCGAAAAACGGTGAGCATTGAAGTAAATACGACATTGTGACTTCCCCAAATAAGGTGAAGATCAAGCTGTTCTTTAGATACCAATTTTGTAAAATTCAAGATTACAGGTACTCTGTTATTATAGAAACTTTAATGCTAAATCCGAAACTGTGGTAAAAATTGGAAAAATATTTAAATAAAATGGAGATATTACAGCTTTTATGGAAAAAAACGTGGTTTCCTAAGAAAAGTCTTTGATTTATCGTATATCTGCAATGGGTTGGAATAGAAAAGTGAGGTTTGCGGCATTTTGCTACATTTTTGATCTAGTTTCACCCAATTTTCTTTTTATACACTAAGAGATACTCACCCTGTGTATATATATATATATATATATATATATATATATATATATATATATATATATATATATATATATGTTTAGTAAGGTTCTTGAGGTTCAGTCATAAAATAAAAAAAAACTATTTTGGCGACGTTTCGAGACTATATTGTTCTCATAATCATGCCAATGTTACTGGTGGATATGAATAGACTAACAATTCTAGTACACTAGAATTGTGAATTCTGGTGTACTAGAATTGTGAATTCTGGTGTACTAGAATTGTTAGTCTATTCATAGCCACCAGTAACATTGGCATGATTATGAAAACAATATAGTCTCGAAACATCACCAAAATAGTTGTTTTTTTATTTTATGACTGAACCTCAAGAACCTTACTAAACATTTAATAGTAACAGTCAAGAAATTTATCCATATATATATATATATATATATATATATATATATATATATATATATATATATATATATATATATATATATTTATGTGTGTGTGTTTGTATGTGTTTGTTAGGTTGAGATTGTTGTGAAAACGACCTCCCAAGATGGAACTCTTATGTTAATACAACATTTTTATGATAATAAGTATCTCATACTTTCATTTGAGCCTAGGAGGGTCCGTCTGCGATTAGTGGTAAATGAGTGCATTCACGAATGTTATCAAACAATAGAATCTCATGTTGGTCAGTGGACACATGTTGCAATCTACTTCGATCAAGAAAAAACTTGGAGTTTGGCAGTTAATGGAGGAATTAGGAAAGTCATAAAAAATCAGAATACCAATTTGTTAATATCATGTTTGGACCACATAATGGTAGGAAATGTTGTAGAAATAATTCATGTAAGTCTATAATTACTACATATATAGATATTATGTATATAAGTTCGATATCGATAAATATAGTATATATAGTATTTAATATAATAATATAATCATTTAATAATTCTATTTAATATAATATTTAAAATGGTAAATAATAATTTGATTGAGTACCTAAAACAGTTTTTTTTTTTTGTTATGTTGGTATAAAAAACATCTGAGGGATGTTTTTCGAACAATTACATATGCAGATGATATATAAAAAAGAAAAAAATCTATAAGGAGTGTATAAAAAAAAAAATTCAAAATTATTTTATTATACAAATGAAATTAAAACATAAAAATGATAATGTACATGAGGACAACTTCAATATATTATAAAGATTAAATGATTTTACATTCACAGCAAATGTTTAATAATTTTTTTTTTACCCATTTTAATATTTTCTTTAACATTGTTAGTTTTTGAACTAAAACAGATAATTTGTATTGCATAACCTTCTATTTTCTTCCTTTGAATCATCAGCCATTCGGAGCTCCATATCTTCACAGCTGTAATTCATTTTATTATTAATTTTATAATGTTTCTTTCTTCTTGCTGCCTTGGGCCCAAGAGATGATCTTCGACTGGATACTCAACTCACAGTGGTTTCTCTTTAAAACCCCTTTCTAATTCGCTTCAATACTTTCTTAACCCTCCAAAACCGGGAATTATTTTTTTGAAAAATATTTGGATTTTTTTACATTTTCCTATTCCTATGATGATACAGAACTCGAGAAAAATAATAAAAAAAATTTTCATCAATTTCAACAACATCACGGGGAGGTGTGACATAAATGTCACACTAGTCTCTCGGCCTACAATACTTTTCAAATTACAAAATTTGACAGATTTTCATTAGGATAGAAATAATAACTAACATAATAATTTTTAAAGTTAGTTTATTGAAATTTACAGTTAATTAATTACTTTTAAAAAAGTAATAGTTAATACTGGTAGGTATTATTAGGTTACAGGTAAAATTAAAAGGTACTATTCACTTTTTATGATATGAATGAAAACATTTCACACACAATCCTACTTTGCACAAATAGTGCTCGCAGTACTTGAACATGTTTCACTGAGAGATGGATCCAGCAAAGTGATCCATCCGATCATAACGAATATCAATTGGAACTCGTGAAGATCTGGGACCTGAAGATGTAGAAGGCCCTGGTGACTTTCTTGGTGTTCTGTACTTCTCCAAGTAACACAAAACAACTGCTCGTCTAAATTGAAGTTTTTGGCAATTTGCATGTCCAGCTTGCCTATAGATTAGCCATGCATTATTCAATCAATCAGCCACGTAAATAAAGGCCACTACCATTTCTTCCCACGAATGCTTATTCTTCTGTGGCTGATGTCCTCGTCCATCCGATCAGTCCCACCCATGTATTTGTTGTACTGGTTTATCAGTACAGGCTGAGAAATTGTTATATTTTTCTTTTCTTAAGGCAAAATCGTTTCACTCTGACTGTTGGTAGCAAGAAGCCATGGGCTGTCGAAGCGACAGATACAACATTATTGTCGACCCACTTGCATATCAGAATGCCATCTTCTTTTTCTAAAGCAGCTACAGATGTCCCTCTATCCATTTTAAATATATATATATATATATATATATATATATATATATATATATATATATATATATATATATATATATCTTAGTAAAAATAGACCATAATAGTGATTTTATTTTTTTTTAAAAGGTGAGAGACTGCTTTCTTTCTAGCGATTGATTAGACTAACTCCATTGAAAAAAAGAGAAATAGAAAAAAAATCGTATTCAGAATTTCGGAAAATAACAAGTGCCTAATTGAAAAAAATAATGTTGTTTTAGGAGCGATTGCAATTAGCTTTCTTATATAGAAAGAAAAAGATAATGTCTGGAAAATATTGAATAACTTTTTTACATCAAAGTAAGAAGGTTTTTTTTTACAAAGAAGTAATTAAAAACTACCGTTGTTTCACCAGCAATTCTTAACAGTTTTCTTTGATTGAAATAAATCAATAAACTTTCTGACAAATGGTAATAATAAGTAATTTTGACAAATCCGGAACGAAAAATCAAAAAAGTAGTTCTAAGGCCGAGTGACATATTTGTCACACTAAGTTAAAACTGAAAACATGAAGCTAAATATTTTTTTCAAACTTGAGATTTTGTGTACTTTAACTTTAGATCCAAATCAAACGAAAACATGACAAATTAAATTTTAAAAAATATATATAAGCATATAAAACGATTTACCATACATCGATGTCCAAATTCATTGTAGGCTAATTTTCAAACTTCGAAATAAACACAAATAATAACTGTCTGAATCCACTGTTTGTACTAAACTGATTGTCAGAGCCCCCTTCCGGTAGGGGTAAAGGTAATTCACCCTCAACAATTGACAAAGAGAAAGGGGGTGGGAAAACCCGGATACTTTCTACTGTGACATTAACATCACACTAGGATTTGGAGGGTTAATCAGTACACTTTCTTTTATTTAATCACTACTCATTTTTAGTCGCCTATATAGTCTTTTAAAATATATTTTGATTTTTATATTTCATATTAAATAGTTACATATTTTAATTTTACTACAAATTTAAATAATTATGTGTGGAAAGATTTTCATAATTATATAAAACAAGTTTATCAAAAACATTGAAATATTTTAACTACCCCACTGTCTCTTTAAATAATGCTTCATAAACACAATCACTAATTTCTAAATCAAATGTACTCTCGGTACAGAAGGTCGTTGGTTTCAATACCAACTGGGGTGGTTAAAATTTATTTTGTGGTGGAATCTTGACGTACCCATCCTGACTAAAATAAGTTGGTAACCTGTAGGATAACCCGTCCTTCCTGCAATAGTTTGAGTACATAAGAACGTTAAGCCCCAATAAACGACAACAAAAAACAATTTAATTACTTATATATAATTTAATTTATTAAATGATATCTATATATAAACCCAACAGAAAAAAATCCGGACACTCAGATTTAGTATCATAATATAGTTAAATATGTTGTGACAAATACTTAAATACGCTTTTTGATAAATACATAAATTCCTGTCTTGAAAGAATGAGGAATAGATTTTAAAAAATAATTCCTATTATTATTACTAAAATTTCGCAAGTTCAACTTGTTTGTTATTTGTTGGATTATTTTAATTTATTCTATGCCTGACAGGATTAGGGCCCTTCGCCGTAGAAGAGGGAGAAATACTCGCTATTAGAAGAACATCCCTTATCATAAAATTTGATAAAAATGAAGAAAAAGTTTTTTTAAAATATCTTAATTTCTTAGTTTTTCTTTATTTTATAATTTTGTGTTAATAAATAATTATTCGTTTGTGGCAGATTTTGTGTAAATAACTTATAAATAAACCATTTCTTACCTTTAATTAAAAATATTAACGTATTTAACAAAACTATGAGACCAAATTGTGAGTGTCCGGTTTTTTTTGCTGTTGAGTGTATAAGCTGACAGCTTTAGACAGATAACTGTTATAGACTTCCATCCGCTAGGCTACATCAAGAGATTTATGACCAAGGTACTCTTTTCAAAGGTGACTGTAACTTCAGAAAAACCAGAGTTGGGCGTAATTTAATTATTATTAAAAGTTGCTCAACTCTCAGCAAAAGTGATATAGATAATATAGGTCGTTGATTCCTTTAGTAAATTCTTTGAACCCAAATTGATTTGGATATGAGAAATTTTCATATCACCTTCTTAAAATTTTGAATTTTGCTAATCGAACACGCGTAACACTTATTAATGAGTGATGACTTTTTTTTCTTTGGCGTAAAGAGTTGGCGGCTCCATAGCCACTGGACCTCTAGGTGGGGGCAGTACACTGATCCCCACACTACAATCACCCACGCTACAGTCAAGGGTTACTTACAGCAAATACCCTAGTGCCGCCTTCCCAAAGTATGGAGGAGCAAGTCAGGGACCTCTGTGGAAGCAGCCTCTCCACCTGACTCAGGGGCAGTGGGCTGGCTCCCCGCTCCCCTTAAATCTATCTTACACGAAAATGTCACAGAAAGAAAATAGCCGGACGGATAAAATTATCAAAGATTACGGAGAATAAAAAGGATTAAAAATTGGATTTTGGAATGTGAGATGTTTATTCACTGGAGGAGCAAGCTGCAACCTTGAATAAATACTACCTATGTAATTGTGGGGTGGAAGTTGTAGCATTACAAGAGATACGACGGAGGGACTCAGACCTCACGCTGAAAGTCATCTCCTAATTATCAGCGGGGACAGAACTATCAGACTAGGGACTTGCTTCAAAATGAAAAAGAAATGGAAAGAAAGCAACCTGAAATATGAAAATATCAATAACAGGGTATGCTATTTAAGGATGAAAGGAGAATTTCGCAACCTATCATAGGAAAGTGAAGAATATAATAAAGATGCTTTTTATGATGCATTTGATAGGCTTTACGCTAAGATACCATGTAGGAAGACCTCCTAAGATAGGATACAACGAAGATTCCAGGAGACCTAAATGTAAAGGTGGACTTTCAGTAAGATTTAAAAATATCAATGACAAAAAGGAACCTTTCCAAAGGTCATGCATTAAGGTGTTAATATTATCTTGTTAATTAATATATTAAAAAAGGAAGCGGAAGTTATAGTTTAATGGAAACCATATTGATTTTTTTTTGTTAATAATTTCTTTAAACATTCAGACTTTATAGCTAGAGCTAGCCAATGACTTTAAACTGTCAAATTCAGTTTGATTAGTATCATTAGCTCTCTAGTTGCCTTTTGGAAAATGAGATAGCAAATCCACTATAAAACGTTTAGGGTTATGCAAGAATATATATATATATATATATATATATATATATATATATATATATATATATATATATATATATATTCTTCCCAGAAGAAAAACATAAAAAAAAAAAAAGGAAATTAGGGAGCTAAATAACACTCACGAGTACTGGAAAAAGACTGACTTTATTGTTCAGCAATCCTCTTTATATACATTCGGTGGTTTGTTTGGGATTAAGTTAGGAATTAAGATGTATATTATTCCTCTATACACCTTAACACCCCCCACCAGTTTACGAACAATCTTCGTAAACTCCTACACAGGCCAAACAACCAACCATATACAAAAATAAATGTTACAAATAAATACAAACAAACACTTTTGTCCTTAACTTAAAACTTTCACTATTCTTTGACAGGTCTTTACATATCTCATTCATTACAAAACTACAATACAACAAACAAAAAGAACTGTTACACTTCTTCTAATTCTTTACATTATCTACTATTTACACAAGTTCTCTTGCATAGAAAAGAGGATACCCATCGAACTCCGTCTAATGCCCACAAGAAAGAGTAATACGAGAACGAACAGTACGAATGAGAAGAATAAACGAATAAACGGTAATAATGAAACACGAGAAATAACGAAAAATTGACGATAATTAACTAGAAACGACTCAGAACGACAAAAGAAATGAGAACAACCAATTAACGTATAAAACGATAGAAACGAGATAAACGAGAAAAAACGAAGAAATTACTTTAACGGAATCTTTAGTTGTTCCAGATGCACCGTCCTTCGCTTCCGGGGATCTTGCATACTCTGGATGATGACAACATTATGTTCCCGAATCGCCACGACTTTGAAGGGCCCATCATAACGTATATCCTCCTTACTCCTGTTCGACACTACCTTCTGGTACACAATAGTTCCAATTGCGACCCTTTCCATTCCATCACGAACCCTGAGATTCTCCCGAGTCACCCTCCTACTTTTTTTCCTCATTGAGCCTCTTCCTAGCGTTCTCCCATCTGTGCCCGAGTGCCACTTTGTTTGCCACCAACGTTGCTTCAACCTCTTCATCCACTACCGCACCTCGGGTATCCCTTCTACGTTCGCGAAGGCCAAATAACATTTCAAATGGCGAAAATCCCGTGGCTGTATGAATCGAATGATTGTACGCCACTATTGCTTTAGGCATTGCCATGCATGCCTCTGTTCCCTTTTCCGCGTAAAAAACGCGAATGTGATCTCCCAGCGTACTGTGCAAGCGTCCCACCGCCCCTCGACCTTTCGGGTGTCCGGGAGTATTCATCCATTCATCCATATCCAACTTTCGCATTTCCGACCTAACACTGGCGTTATAAAATTCCCGCCCCCCGTCTGAAGTTATCCTCTCTGGTACTCCATAAAATTGAAACCAGATTCGTATGGTGTCAAGTACCGCCTCCGCCGACCTATTTTCAACCGGGTATGCCAACGCTACTTTGCTGAAAATATTTAGGACAGTTACCCATTTACAACCTTTCCATGTGAAAGTGTCTATTTGTAAGCCTGTTAGTGGTCCTATTGGTGTCTCCGTCTCTTCCTGTCTTCCGGTAGGGGAGTGACGATCGTATTTCGTCTTATTACAAATTTCGGACCCTTTAGTCACTCCCTCGGTCGTCTTCCGCATCTCAACCCAAAAATGCATCCGCTTAAGTGCCTGCAAAGTCTCCTGCACTCCTCGGTGATTAGTTTTCCCTTGATGGTACGCCCCCGTGACCTCCTTTTGCCGATCCGCCTCCCTTACAGTTTCCACCATCAACTTACACCGTATGAATGTCCTGTCCAACCCTATCCGCTCGGTTCTCCACAACCGCTTTACCTTTTCCCACACAACTTCATTCCCTACATACAAGTAAAAAGTTTCTCCCGGTCGAGATTCATCTGTCAGAACTTTCCTAATCATTTCCTCCGACACTCCCAGCTCTGACGGAACAGTGGTTATATGAAACCTCCCATACTTTACGTACTCCGCCTTTGTCAGTCCTGTCGTTTTTGTCTTCCAGATTATCTGTCTGTGTTTGTCGTTAATTATGTCCTCTAATTCTTCTATTTCTGCCGATTTCTCCCCTTCCGAACTATCCTCTCGTGCTACTTCCCCTTCGTTTTCCGTTACTTCCGAATCCCGTTCCGCTTCTCCTTCTGGTGTCCATTCCCGAATAAATCTTTGTATTACTCCCGAATACTCTCCGGCTTCTCGCTCGATTGCATTCACCTGCAAAGCTCGTGATAGCCAGTCAACCACAATATTCTCCTTCCCCGGCTTATACACCACCTCCAAATTATATTGGTTCAGGAATTCCTTCCAACGGGTGACACGCGCCGATGATTCCTTTAATTTCCCCACCCACATTAGGAGACAGTGGTCCGTATGCACCTTGAATTTCCTTCCGAACATGTATGGTCTGAAGTGTTAAATGGCCCATACTACCCCTAACAACTCCCTTTCTAAAGCACTACACCGCGCCTCCGTCTCTGTAAGTCGCCTGCTAGCGTATGCTACCGGTTGTTCCCCTTTTACGCCTTCTTGGGATAGTACTGCCCCCAGTGCATATTCGCTTGCGTCAGTCGTGATGGTAAATGTCTTGGAAAAGTCAGGGAACACGAGTATCGGCTCTTTCTGAAGTCTGTCCATGCACGCCCGTATGTTTTGCTCGATTTCCGGTGTTATCACTATTCGTCTTCCTTTCTTTAATAGGTCGTTCAAAGGTACCAAATGTCTTGCCATTTCCGGGACAAACCGTCTGTAGTAGGTAAGTGTCCCCAGTAGTCTCCGTACACCCCTCACGTCTGTTTGGATGGCCATTTTCCTAATCGCGTTTACCTTCCGTATGTCCGGCCTTACCCCCTCCTTTTAAATAGCATGTCCAAGAAGTCAATTCGGTCTTGTCCCAGGATCGATTTTTCGAATGACAGTTTCAGTCCGAATTGTCTTAAACGTTCAAACATCCGTCTTAGGTCCTGTACATGTCCTCTCTCGTCTTTACTGAATATTAATAAGTCGTCCATGTACACCTGAAAACTGGCCTCATCCAACCCTCGCAGAAACTCATCCATGAGCCTTTGGGACGTTATAGGGGCGTTTTTCAAACCGAAGGGCATCCTGGTGAACTCGTAATGGCCCCTTTCGAAAGTGAACGCGGTTTTACGCTGATCTCTTAGGTGCATCCTGATCTGGTGGTATCCTGCTTTCAGGTCTAGCGTGCTAAATACCGTTGCACCTCGAAAACCGATCCAGTATATCCTCAAATCGCGGTATGGGATACTTTTCGTCTACCGTATTCTCGTTCAACTTTCGAAAGTCCACCACCACCCTGTACTTTTCACGGGTCGTTCCCACTTCGCTCTTTTTCTTCAACCGCCCATAGGGGACCGTTGTATGGGGAGGTACTGTCAATTATGATCCCTTGGCTTTTTAAACTTTCCAATTCCTCCCTGATGTGCTGCCGCAAGCCTGGGGTTATCTTCTTTCTTTTACGTACGTCACCCGGTCTTGTTTCAGTGGGATTTCATGTACTGTCTCCCCTGTCACGCTGAGTATTTCCCCTTCCTTAAAAAAGATGTCGGGATATTCCCCTTTTAATGTCTGCCGCCAATCTCCCTTCCTATTAATCGTCCCTACCATAGCACGTCCACCTTCTCGATCCCTCTCACATGTGTAAACCTTTTTCCCAATACGAACTACCCATCGATCGCCATTACCTTTAATCCTGGTCCCTATCTTGCCTAAAAGGTCACACCCGATGATACCCCCGTATTCACGAGGCATGTCCTCTACCACATGCACCACTAGTTTTCCCTTCTCTTTCCACCACCTACCTAATTCTATCTGCGCCCCCCTCTACTCTACAGGGGCCACTCAGCGTAATTAGTTTACAACTACACGGTTGTACTCGGGGTACCGTCTCCTCTTTACATAAATTTCTTATAGCCTCTTTATACATTGTCGTGTTAGAACTTCCCGTGTCAACTAGACACCACACACCCTTCGCAATCTTTATAATAGGCAACCCTCCACTTATACTCTTAACACTATTTATTAACACTCGGTTGCGCCTCTTTTTGCACTCACCTCATACCTCATCGTGTGCTCTCCACTCCGCCGCCATCCTTCGCTCCCCGCTCCTCCTATCGCTTCCTCCTGCCTGGCGTGCTCCTACCCCTGGTTCCCCTTCTTCCTCTCCTTCCGTCTCCGAAGTTTCCGACGATCTTGTCGATTCCGACGGACGTCTGCTCCTCCACCACACCCGCTGGGCTCCATCGGCTCCACCTGGTTCGCTCCTCTGCGCCTGTTAATGTAGGGGCACTGTCTCGCAATGTGGCCTTCTGTGCCACATTCGAAAAACCTCGTGCGGGGGCACTGCGCCACCAAATGGCCTGGATTCCCGCACCCATGGCATTTCCTTTCTTCTCTCCTCCAAGTCTTCTTGTCCGCCCCTTGCCTCTTTACCCGCATCACTGGACGTTCCCGACCTCTGAAATCCGTGTCTCTTCTTCTCCATGGGTCTCCTCGAGGCTGCAAGCTTTTACCTCCGTCAGTCCGTTTGTAGGTGGCCCTGCTCCACCCGTCCTCCTTACGAACTTTCTCATTTCGAACGCTAGAGTCCACCATTTCTCTCGCACATTCTAGGAAAGTCTTGTCCCTCCCTTTTTCACTGTTTCCTTCGCAAGCTGGACTTTCAGAATGGTCGATAGAAAGGCCATTCTCGCTTCCACTTCCGCTGCCTCTGTCGTTTCCCTCATCTTTTCTCCCTCACTTTCTTTGAAAATGTCCTCTTCTGGGGTCCAACGTCCGCCCCCAAACGCCTTCTTGAGTCGATCCTTCACCACGACCCATGGTGTGTCCTCATCCGCTTGAATTACGTTCAGTATGCCGCGCTTGACCCAGCATACTAACGCTGCTCTTAATGTGCAGGCATCCACTGGATCTAAGAGATTCTCGCCCATCTTCGCTTCTATTCTAGCCATCACTCTATCTCCTCCCTTTAAGAAGTGATTCAGCTCCCCAATCTCACCATCGTACCTCTCAATATCAGCTATTGCCCTCCTTAAATCTTGCGACATTGCTGTTTTGAGCTTCAGCAATTCGAGAGCATTTGCCTGTGCCGCTGCCATATTCGCGTGAGCTGCTGCTAAAGGTTCTGGTGGTAGAGGCTGCAACTCCGGCTGAACTTCGAACGATGGCGGTTTTAAAATGTTCTTATTCTCCATCCAGAATTTAGTTTAACAATTTGAGAGCTAAGAAACGTAACTTGGATGATAATGATATTCACAAAAACTTTTAGCGGGAAAACATTTTAAAAAACTCACCAAGAGAATATGTTCAAGCGCTCCCGGGTTTCGGCACTAGTTAAGTTCGCCCAGAAGAAAAACATAAAAAAAAAAAAAAAAAAAAAAAAAAAAGGAAATTAGGGAGCTAAATATCACTCATGAGTACTGGAAAAAGACTGAATTTATTGTTCAGCAATCCTCTTTATATATATTCGGTGGTTTGTTTGGGATTAAGTTAGGAATTAAGATGCATATAAGATACATATTATTCCCCTATACACCTTAACTTTCATATATATATATATATATATATATATATATATATATATATATATGTTTGTGTGTATATGTATGTATATAGTCCTAAAAATCATTTGAACATTGTAAAGTTCCCTCGCAGTTTCACCTATCACTTCAATACTTCTAGCATTCCTGTCATTTAGTTCTAAAAATGGTTGTCTGATATTCCATACTCGGCTATCTAAACAATAAGTCCCTAAATCGTAAAGTAGGCTACCATCAATTATTAAAACATGAAGTACTTAAAATTTATTTTATTACAAATTAAAAGTTTATCGATATGTTTAACAAAGCTCACATACTGTGTTTAATATTATGTTTGATTCTTTAGAAGTTGGGAGAAACAAATAAGCTAGTGACAACCAACTTAAATATTCGAAGAATATCAGGAATTCTGGGTGATGTTAAAGTCAATAAGAGAATCATCGACCTAAATACTTTGCCTGCCATGGTTGAAAAAGGGAATGCCCCACTTTCAAGTCAAGCAATCAGTTACACAAGTAAGTACATACACACAAGTATCAATTACATATATTTTTCAAAGTTTTAGTCCGGAAGACGGCATAAAAAAAAAAACTTACATCTTACTAAAATGTTACGGAGACCCTCATATGTTGAAACGTGTAATCCAATTTAAAAACAAAAAGAAGTTTTATAAATCTTGGGTTTAACCCATATTCTGGCAAAGTGAAATACATGAAACCTCGACATGAGCAATTTTTTTAAACTCTGGCAGACTTACTACAAGTATTTTATCTTGTAAAGTAGACTGTCTTGAAGAAGTAGATAAGTCAAAATTGTGCAGTTTTCAGTAGTTCATTTTTTATCGTTTCCCAAAATCCTGTTGTTACTCTATAAATAACATTTTCACCGAAATATATACTTTAAGGCCTTATAAAGAAGTATAAATTAAACAATTTTTCCCAGCGCTGAAATTAAAAATCCTGCTTTGAAGGTTAATAGTTAACTTGCTTTAAGGAAAATTTGACTTATCCACTTCTTCACTACAACCATCGATACAATATATATATATATAAACTACCATTACCATTACCGTATCAACTACCATGCTCCCGGGCCCGAGTTCGAGTCCGACTGAAGGCAGAAAATTTATTTTCTGTTATTTCGGCCGTGGATCGAATTCGAGGTCGGGAGACCCTCCTGGGGCACACCCAGCCTCCTAAAAAGTGGGTACCTTAATTGGGGAAAAACCTGGCGGTTGAGCGTCAATTCTGGCCAAATCACCTCCTTCCACAACCGTTGGCTTAGAAACAGTACAGCCTACCTAAGTACTGAACCCAAGACCCTTCATGGGTTGTAAGTGGTACAGGTTTTATATATATATAAAAGGGAGAAGACCATAGAAATGTCAGGAGCCACATTCTTGGAGAAGCTAAGACTCACTCCAGGCTGTAGCGCTGTGTTGAAAGAAATATAAGACGAAGGACATGCCCAAAGCATATGTGGAGGCCAGGAGAAAAAAACGTTTGTGCATATTTTTTGTCGGATTTGAGTTAATGTTGGCATTCAATCAACTTAATCCAACTAAACTTCAGATCGCATATTCGTTTCAGGCGAAGAACCGTTTACATCATTCAAATAATGGTGATTGAACTTTTCATGCCCCGCGGAAGAAACGTTTAGGTCCAGGAGCGCGTGGGTAAAAAAACTCAATGTCCACGATGCAAGGTCTCTCCTTAAACCTAAATGGTACACACTGTTGACGTTCAAAGTCCAAACAAAGGTTGTTTATTCGAAACAAAATATTTACTCGTACCTTTTAAGTTTTATTCTGTTGGTCAATTAGTAAAGTTATCGTTGTTTTCTCATATCTGAAAACAAGCGAACGCGTTTTTACAAAGGGCGGATTAATAAAATTTAGAATCCAACTTACAATCAGACATAGGTGATCAGGTGATTTTGAACACGGTTGTTATTTTAAACATAGTTTACTAGCTATTCAATGGTAACCTTTATTTTACTGTTTTTATAAAATACACACAACTGGTCATGAACTTTTTTCGTGAACCCATCATATTCGAAAAAGTATACAGAAATTTCCGATAACGATAAATACCTTTTTAATGCAGGGTAGTTCCTTCTCTGATTTTAATCACAGCTTCGTGTGATCGGGATAAGCTTCTTACCAAGCTTGATACAACTTCTTGAATTTTATCCTCAAACGTTACTACTAAAGTTCACAAGACTAGCATTACTGTGTGTGTGGGAGGATTAGCCTGCGGTCTAATCCGCACAGCTCCTCCCATATGAGCTCTAAACCGCAATTTACAAACATTTTATTTACAATTACGTTTTAGACATTTTTGTGCCTTTTAAGTAAACCTATAAACACAACATCTTCTTCGGCATGATTAAATTCCAAATTTCACAATTAATTATCTAAGCTAACTGAAGTGCTGACTTTTGCTTTATTTTTATAAGAAATAAAGCACTCCGTTACATACCGGCCCGATGGAAGAAAAAATCTATTATATATTTGTCAAATTCCACTCACTCATTTAACACGGAATCTCAAAAACCACCGAACGGATTGGAATGAAATTTCGTATGTGGCTTCCTCTAGGGCCGTAGGTGCTCTCTAAGAAAGGATTTTAAAATTGGTCTGGATCGCGTGTAATTCGCGAAAAACGCGATTTCTTACGCATAGAAAATTCTATGAATTAACATTACGGATCTTAATGAAACTTAGTACGTTGCTTCTTATTAGATGTTAGATAAACGATAACAATTATTTTCTAAGTAGTTTGCCCTGTATCGGTACTACTAAGAGGTAAAATAAAAAATAATAATAGATTTATTGTCATTGGTATATGTATGTTTTGTACCTGGTCCTTCTCAAATCGGCATTTTTCAAAAAATTGTTTTGTACAAATCGGCCAACCAGGCCCAAGTTGTATTTCTCAAATCTATCTACTAAGTATATTTGTCAAATACCACTCACTCATTCAACACGAAATCTCAGAAACCACCGAACAGATTGGAATGAAATTTAGTATACAGCTTCCTATACGGCTGTGGGTGCTCGCTAAGAAAGGAATTTAAAAAAATCGGCCTGGATCGCGGCTAATTCGTGAAAAAGCGATTTCTAACGCATTGGAAATTCTTTGAAATAACAATACGGATCGTAATGAAACTTAATACATTATTTCTTATTAGATGTTAGATGCACAATAACAATTATTTTCTAAGTAGTTTGTCCTGAATCGGTACTACAAAGGGGTAAACAGTACTAATACAATTTTTAGTGGGTGAATAATAGTAGATTTATTGTCGTATGGTATATGGTGATAAGCTAAGTTAAAAAATAGGTTAGATGCTTAAGCCGCACACTTTTACCACAAATTAAGTTCCTTATAGTAGTAAACAAACAAAAATACGTTACTGGTATGTCGAAACCTTATTATATGGTACCTTCTGTGAACTCATGGTGGCTGCAGAGGTGTACCCTTACAAGTTTGAGTTATTCCGTGACGAGAAACTATTGGCCTGCTATGGAGAGGAAGTTGAGGGGGTTAAAAGACTTATGTTCTCTGGTGGTGACATGGAAGGCCAGTTGGATCAACTTATTCCTTACGAGCTCCGTCCCTAACTGCTCTTCCTTCAGCTTTCCGGTCACAAGATAATTGTTCTGAACCTGGCCCTTCCCAAATCGGCTTATCTCAAACAGGCCCATGTTGTATTCCTCGAATCTGAACAAGTTGTACCTAGCCTTTATGAATTTAATTCCTTGAACCAACAATCTACCTTTGTTCTCAGTTCAGATGAGAATAACGCAGGAAATGATTCAAAGATTTAGTTCACAACAAACAATTAAGGAAATTGGCTGCAAAAAGATAGTCAAGCACATGTAGAGGTTAACCGGGAAGTTGTTAAAAATACAGGAAAAATTATCCTGGAAAAACATTAGCAGAAAAGCGGTTAACAAACATAAAGAGAACCAACCCAAAGTTAAAAGAAATGTTGTACACACATATACTGAGGATCACCTAAATATACATAGAGGGGCTGTAGTATATACAGGGTGTTCGGAAGATCGTTGGCCAAAATATTATCTCGGGTAGGGAGGTTCATTTTGAACCTATTTAAGGTCACTTACCTCTATACAAAGTCTTACGGTTTTTTTTTTATGAATTGTTTTGTAAAAATGGCCAAATCCAAACATTTATGCCTTATAACTCCGTTGTTTACTGTTATATCAACTCCATTTTTTCTCCCTGTAATTACTGATACATTGTCCATGTAAAATAAAAAAGATATGGTGCAAAAAACAAATACAAAAAAAACGGGACATCGTTAAATCTTGTCAAAGGCAAAAATAAAAATTATGAACTTCAAGTTTAGGTTCAATAAAAAAAAAAAGTAAGCGCAACAGCCGAATCCAAATTGTTTTAAAAACTTCTCTATTTCATACTCTTTAAAAAAATACCATTTGCAAGCATGCAGCACATCTAGTTTTTTTATTTTTTATAAAGTAACAAAAGGGTGCCACCAGCGCACACTGACAATAATAATAAATCGAATCATATTTTTTATATAAACTGCATATTTTCTCTTTCTTTCTCGGAATTTCGATTTTATCAGAGTAAACTTTATCTACATTTTTGTAAACAATAATCAGGGAACAAAATTAAACTAATTTTAAATTGTTCATAAATTTAATTCGTAGAGTATCGCAGGTATTGCTCAAAATGATCTCCACTATTTCTTATACAAGCACGATATCTTTTTCTTATTCCTGTGGTAGTTGTTCTAAAAATAAATTCTTCCTTCATAATGGTAAACGCGGCATTGATTTTTTAAATAAGTTCTTGTTTTGAAAAAGCCCACAACAACTTACCTGTAAGAGAATGTTTAAACAATTGTTACCCACAATCCTGGATAGGAAGACGGTCTCCAGACTTACGCCGCTCGATTATTACGCCTGGGACCGTGTCAAAGATTTGGTTTATAATGAAGAATTGTTTTAAAGACAACAACTTATTCAAAAAATCAATGCCGCATTTACCATAATGAAGGAAGTTTACTCTGATAAAATCGAAATTCCGAGAAAGAAAGAGAAAATATGCAGTTTAACCTATGCTATAAAGAAACACAACTATTTGTTACGTTTTGCATAAAAAATATGATTCGATTTATTATTATTGTCAGTGTGCGCTGGTGGCACCCTTTTGTTACTTTATAAAAAATAAAAAAACTAGATGTGCTGCGTGCTTGCAAATGGTATTTTTTTAAAGAGTATTAAATAGAGAAGTTTTTAAAACAATTTGGATTCGGCTGTTGCGCTTACTTTTTTTTTTATTGAACCTAAACTTGAAGTTCATAATTTTTATTTTTGCCTTGACAAGATTTAACGATCTCCCGTTTTTTTTTTTTTTTTTTTTGTATTTGTTTTTTTTTTTCACCATATCTTTTTTATTTTACATGGACAATGTATTAGTAATTACAGGGGGGGGGGGAATGGCGTTGATATAACAGTAAGCAACGGAGTTATAAGGCATAAATGTTTGGATTTGGCCATTTTTACAAAAAAATTCATAAAAAAAAAAAAAAAAAAAAAAAAAAACCGTAAGACTTTGTATAGAGGTAAGTGACCTTAAATAGGTTCAAAATGAACCTCCCTACCCGAGATAATATTTTGGCCAACGATCTTCCGAACACCCTGTATAAGTATAAAAAAACCCATCCTGAAATCCATATAAAGTCTTTAAAAAAATACTCAGAAAATAATCCTCATGTTAAACGTGTAGCTGTAACAAAACATGATGAAAGACGTTCAATGGAAAGGTTGCGGACATGGACAGTGAAGAAGCATTCAGGTTACAAGTATTACCCAAAAACTGAATATCCAAAAGATAAAACAGTCGATATTGGACAGCGGTCAACTTGCAATGGATGTTATGATGCAAAATGGAAGGAAGAGAGCCCTTTTATGTGCTGCAGTAACGGGAAAGTCCAACTTCCTCCATTTCAAGAACTCATGCACAACCTCCTTACTTATGAACATCCTGAAGTTGAGGATTTTCTAAATAATATTTGGAAATAGAACGGTTGTTTCCAAATGACGTCATTTGGAACAAAAGAGATAAAAGAGGGACATTTCATGCCAACATTTAAGGTGCAAGGACATGTATACCACAGAATAGGGAGTTTGATGCCTCGAACAAAGCAGCCGTCTTTTATTCAGATAAATTTTTTTGATGATGACAACCATGAAAGAGACATTTTCTGTGGTTACTTTCAGAATGTGAAGCATGCATTGGTTAGGCCAACTCTAGAAAGTTGTTCATGAACATAACAAGTATATCAAGGACTTCAGAGCTTCTGTTGAGTCTGCTCCTAAAGATCTACAAGATTTCCAGGTAGTTATCAGTGCTGACAAAAAGCCTTCAAATGCTCACTGAGGACGTTACAATACTCTAACCTCTAACGAAGGTAAGAATGCCTTCTTGATTGTTGGCCAGGTGTTAGAAAAGCGATACAGCGACACTTCTCAACTGATAAGAATTAGTGAGTTCTATCGAGCGTATGATTCTTTTCAGTATCATCTGCCATGGAGAACATGGGAACAGTATTAACATCCCTCTGCGTGACGCAAACACAAATACACCATTTAAGAAAACTGTCTGCAGCTGATTTTTTCGCCTATATGTTGATGGAGCGAGAAGGCGAAAAAACTTATTTATTTTACTTTCGTAATCTCCTCAACCAATTTGTGCTTGATATGTAAGGAAAAATAGAAGCAGAAACACTAAACTTTATTCGAAAAAGACAACGAAAAAGACAAAAAATGTGAAGTGGAGACAATATTCACTTGAAGGATGCCATAAGAGAAGCTGATGGTCTGGTATCGGAGCTGGGTGAGATGGTAGTGCTGCCATCAAGCTTCCACTGCAGGACTGTTAAAATTAAAAAAATTAACTTCTGCAAATTGTCAAATTTACTTATGGAAATTATTCTAAGAATGATTTATTTAAGTAATAATAATTATCAACATTAAGCTTAACTTTTACTAATTTAAGTTGTCCTTAATCTCAATGATATTAAACCGTAGCGGAGCATGGGCACTTTCAGCTAGTATTATATATACAATAACCAGTAGCTACATGTACTGACGGCTAAATAAAGTTATAAACGCAGTACCTCGAACATTGTTGATGTCACTCGAAGGAAGCAAGCCTTTTTCCCAGCCGACAAGTCGGCCTATCTCTCAATATTGCATTTATTATATTAAATATTCATAAAATATTATTATTATTTAATATAATATAACATTATATTACAGGACACTATGAAGAAATTGAAATAGTATATGGCCAACAATTAAATCTTACATGTTTTTATGGAATGTACCCGGATAAAGATAAAAACAGTTTTTCCATTATTTATAGCGATGAGAATGAACCTTTGTGGATAAAATTTGACACGCCATTGATCCCAAACGATACAGAACTCATGGACAACATGTAAATAAAATTATAGGAAATATAGGGAAACTTATGAATTTAATATATTCCTTAGGACAAAATATCTAATTTTTAGAACTCATCAATTCAATAATGAAGATTGTGTATTTTAATATATTTTTCTTGGTTCTCAGCATTATGTTGGGTTGTCCCATACAAAATGACCGTTTTTGAAAATAATAAAAAAATTAACATACAAATCAAATATATTTTATTGTTTAATATTGGCCATATTTTTCACACACGCATTTCTTCCAACAACTAACCAAGTCTCCAATGCCATATTTCAAGAAGTTTGAGCCACGTGATGAAATTTAAAGAAAAGCAATTTTTTGATAGTTTCATCAGGAAAAAAAAAAAAAAAAAAAAAAAAAAAAAATCGATCGTCATCCAGTAACCCGTCATACAGTAATCATTAATTTTTTTCGGGAGAAAATTCTATTTTGAAGTGTGACCAGGAATCATGATTGATATTCAATAATATTATTATTGATAATTCAAATGGCTAGGGGGGCAGCAGAATTACCAAGATTGAACTCATAAAATTAAATTACACGGAAATCGCTTCTTTCAACTTTTACGTTTAAAATTAAACTATTATCTGTATACCTATTGAGTAAAAAAAACAAAACAATCACTGATAGTAAACAGAGCAGTCTTACGTCTAATTCATTGTATGTAAATATTTTCTAAAATACTAAAGTAGAATCAACAGACAACGCTTTAATTCTCCCATAATATTAGGACTTAAAATATCGGACTTTTCTCTCGGGACAACCCAATAGTTTATTGAAAGAGTGTTCTGTGAGTTTTTAAAAAAAAATTAATGCAAATTACTTGTTATTAAAATTATATGCTGTATTCAGATTTTTATCAAACGATTTACATGGTCTAAGAACAATCAGGTGGTAGCTAGTAAAACACATTTAAAATAATATATTATATTAAAGTAATTAAGTAGAGAAGATAGTTGGAGTGGGCTGTCTTGACGAAAACACAATTTAAAAAAAACAAATTATTTAGCTAACGTTTCGGCTTGATTCGTATTCGACGGTCTATCGGAATGACTCATTCAGAACACTACACTGCACTACAAAAGATTGTTTTGCCAGTATACATCCTCTTACCAGAAGACACTACGCGGAGGCAATCTGTCTTGCCCCCTTGAAGTATTTGGGCGTATAAATATAAAGTAGCTATGATTGACAGCGGGAAACTGACAATGAGTGAGATGAAAGCCAGCATTAGCACTTCAGGAAGAATGAATGTTTGAATAAGAGGAAGAGACAGAGGGAGTTTATATGAATATATATATATATTCCCTGAATATATACGAACGAAAGAAGAGAGGAATTGTAAATCAGATCAAAACTGAGAAGGGATTATTAAATTACAGAAAGAGAGGGGGGTTGAGGTTGAGAAGGTTCCAAAAACTTTTAATCCTGCTTTCCATGTTTTCTTAAGTCTTCTTTGGGGGTTCTCTAACCTTTTTACGCGAATTTCGTGCATGTTTCGAAGGGGACATAGAGACCTCAGTCTAATTCCAACTATTATTTATTCGGCAGATATCGAGGCTCTCAATATAATATTATAAGCCTTTATTCCCATATGGATAATTGAGAATTATACTATCGCAGTGTTCCTCACTGTTTCTCGCTGTCTTTCCTTCACCCTTTCTATGTACATATATATGTGAAATTATAAAATGAAAATGAAAAACAAATACCAGGTATGCAAGTTTAAAATGTCGTTTTAATTCCAATAGAATGCGCTCTTAGCCTATTGAAGGATTTGCTTATCTCTAAACGCTATTTTGTTTGTTAGTCATTTGTTTACAAAAGTCAGTTGTTTTTAAGTCGTTTACGTGGACGTATCATACCTTTCTTTGGTGTTAAAAATGTCTAATTTTAAGCCAAATAAAGAGCATTTGCGGCATGTCATGATTTTCTTATTTAATCAAAAGAAAAAGGCATCTGAATGTCATCGAATTCTTGTTGAGACTTATGGCGATGTTGCTCCAACCGTCAGGACATGTGAACGTTGGTTTCAAAGTTTCAAACGTGGTGATTTTGATGTTACTGATCAAAAACGAGAAAATCGACCAAAAAAGTTCGAGGACTTCGAATTGCAATCTTTGTTAGACGAAGACAATACCCAACCCAACAAATGATGGCAGAACAGTTGAATGTCACTAGGCAAGCCATTTCCGATCGCCTGAGAGCTATGGGAAAGATTCAAAAGGTTGGAACGAGGTTCTTGGAAAAAAAATGATGGGCAAACAGTTCGAATGTTTCACTATTGCAATCTTGGAACAAGCCAGTTAGACGAAGACAATTCCCAAAACCCAAACAAATGAATGGAAAGAAAAAACTAGTTTTTTGCGAAATTTCCGATCGCCTGGGCTATGGGAAAGATTCCCTGGAAAAACGAAAAACTGTGTAAATGGGGACCCTTCGAATTGCAATCTGTGTTAGAATGCTGACTTTTACGCCAAACCCAACAAAAGGAACAGTTGAATGTCACTAGGCAAGCCATTTTGCGATCGCGAAAGCTATGGGAAAAGATTCAAAAGGTTCAGAAAATGGGGTTCCACATGAATTGGACGAACGACAGATGGAAAAACGAAAAAAAACTGTGTGCGAAATTCTGCTTTTACGCCACGAAAGAAGGGTTTTTTGCATCGATTGTAACTGGGATGAAAAATGGATTTATTTTCAGAATCCCAAACGAAAAAAAATCATGGGTAACGCCAGGACAACTATCCACATCGAGTGCAAGAAGGATAGTTTTGGATAGTTTTGGATAGAAGGGGTTTGGAAGAAGACAATGCTGTGTATGTGGTGGGATCAGAAGGGAGTAGTCTACTACGAGCTTCTCAAACCGGCGAAACAGTCAATACCGAGCGCTACCGACAACAAATGATCAATTTGAGTCACGCATTGATCGAAAAAAAACGCCCAGAATGGGCTCACAGGCACGCCAAAGTCATTCTTCAGCATGATAACGCTCCTGCACAGATTGACTAAGGAAACGATTTCTTTCTTCGCTTGGTTGGGAACTCCTACCCCACCCGCCGTATTCACCTGACCTGGCGCCTTCTGATTATCACCTCTTCTCATCATCGATGGGACACTCATTGGCGGAGCAACACTTCAACAATTTCGAAAACGTACGAAAATGGCTCGATGAATGGATTTCAAATAAAGATGAAGCATTCTTTTGGAATGGTATCCATATATTGCCCGAGAGATGGACAAAATGTGTAGAAAGCGAGGGTCAGTACTTTGAATAAAATATATTATACTTTTTTTTAAATTACTGTGTATATATTTTAAGAAATAAACGACATTTTAAACTTGCATACCTGGTAGTTAAAAGGCACAAAGAACACTGTTTGATTGTTAAAAGATAACTAAACTTTATTGCTGTGAGGCCTCTCTATTTGTAAATAAACAATTATTATTATTACTGGGAATGGGATTACCTGTAATACAGGCATCCTTCGGACATTGACTTTTTTTTTTTATTTATTTTTTTTTTTTAATTTATTTTTTTTTTTTTTAAGAGAAATAGAATATCACATATTTGATAACGGTGAAATTACAATGCTCAACATTTTTGAATATTCATCACGGGAAGCAGTTGAAGGATTTTATTCTTGCTGGATGCCAAGTTTGATGAATGAATCTATTATTCTTACCTACGGTGTTACAGTGATTGATATAAAAGTTGGTAAGTATTCCAAAAGAATAAATTATAGCTCATAAATTATTACTCTAACGATATTTAACGTGAGACCGTGATGACCAAGCTTGTTAGAGTGTTTAATTGGTTTGGTTAGAATACTTAAGAACTTTGGTATCCTCTGTGGCGGCCCGCGGAATAAATATCCACCTTCACATTTTAGTACTTGTAGACTGGTAGCTTGTAGTGCATCCTATCCTTCCTATCTTATTTAGAGGACCTAAAGATTTTAAGCCCTAACAAACAACAAAATTTGTAAAAATGGAAAATAGCTAACTGCACATTAATTAAAGGCTTTCCTTCTTCATAAAGGAAACTGTTGGGTTGGTGGCATAATAATACAGGTTTTGAATATTCATGTTGTTTAGGCTAGTGCTTGCCAAGTAAACAATGATAATTCACAAAGATTACAGCACACAACACTCACCCCCCACATTACTCACTAAGGTCAATAACAGTACTCACCCTAGGGTTACCTCCCCTAGGTAGCCTCCCCAGATGGGGGAGCGATTCTGGGAGCTCAGAGGAGGCAGCCCCTCCACCTGACTCCGCGACAGTGGGGGGCTAATTTCCCGCTTCCCTTAAATTCAACTATTATGAAACCTCAAAGAGATAATGCCGACTGATGATTGTTAACAAACCTGGAAACCGCCTTAAGGACATAAAAATAGCATATTGGAACATTTTAACGTTATATAGACCCGGAGGACTTCAGTGCCTCCTGAAGCAAATAGACAGTTACAAACTTGACTTCACCGCACTCCAAGAAATTAGATGGACAGGCACAAGAATTCTCGAAAAACGTTTCCACACCGTATATTACAGCTGTCACTATATCCACACACTGGGGACGGGATGTAGTGTGAGAGGAAGCATGAGGAGAAATATTATCAATTTTGTTACAGTGAGCCCTAGGCTTTGTCGCATACTGTAAAAGGTCTATTCTACAACTTTAGCATCTTTAATTGCCACGCACCAACGGAGTATGCCAGGGAAGAGGATAAAGAAGAGTTCTACGATGCCCTGGAGAGACAGATAGATTTATGTCCTCGGAGTGATATTAAAATACTAATGTGGGACTTTAATGCTAAGGTTGGCCGTGAAGAGATATTTCGCCCCACCGTAGTAAGATACAGTGTTCACGACGAGAGCAATGATATGGCCAACGACTCAGCCATTTTGCTGCCTCACGGAACCTGACCATTGGAAGTACACTCTTTCCCGGGAAGAAGATTCATAGAGTAACCTGGAGGTCTCCTGACGGGCGTACTTTTAATCAAATAGACCATCTCGAGAGTTGATGAGGAATGGTTAGCCTTAAAGGAAGCAATTGAGATAGCAGCCAAAGATGCGGTGGGAGAGTAGGAGAGAGAGACTAGAGAGGGATGGTTCGACGAAGAATGCCGGAGGGTCACAGAAATAAAAAATCAAGCATATAGGAAAATGGTACACAGGAGGTACACCAGGCAGATGACAGAGGAATACAGAAGATGTAGAAGGGAGGAGAAAAAGGGCACCGAGGAAGGAAAAAGAATTGGGAGAGGATAAAGCTGGAGAGATTGAAGAAATGAAAAATGCGCACGAAAGAGCGTCAACCAAGAGAGATTAGCTTTCCAACCAAAAAGCGTTGAATGCAAGAATGAATATGGGGGCGGTCCTAAACAAAAAAGAAGAAATCATGGAAAGATGGGCTGGTTATTTCGAAGCACTTCTAAATGAGGGAAATGGACTTCTAAACAGACTTAGAGGAAAGAAGACAGACTGGAGAGGAAAACGTAGATAGCCTTGAAGCTCCCCCAGATCCAGAAGAGGTGATTGAGGCTGTTGGCTGGTTGAAAAATCACAAATGCCCAGGACCAGATGAGATACGAGTATTTGCGTAACTTCTTAAGTATGGCGGGGAAGAACTACATAAGGAGCCTTCTTACTACAATCGTTGGTTGTTTGGGATTAAGTTTAGGGATTATGATGTATATTATTCTCATGTACACCTTAACTCCCCCCCCTCCACCAGTTTACGAACAACCCTCGTAAACTAACAGAAGTACAATAAACAACCATATTTTGACATACAAAAATCAATGTTAACAAAAAATAACAATACTTCTGTACGTAACTCAAAATGCTCATAATGTTTTCCCAGATACTTTACAAATTTCACTCAGTAATAAAACTAAAAGAGAAAGAAAGAAAAAATAGAAAAAAGAAATCTTACACTTCTCTTGTTACATAATAATACATTAAATACTACACTACTTACAATACGTCTTATTGTGGAGAAAACAGGATACCTATCGAAATAACCTAACGGAATACAAGAAAAACGAGCAAAACAAAAACGATCAAAACGAGAAAAATATAGTTATTTCAATTTAATTAGCTACTTTAATTTTGGTTAATTGTTCTATTCAACCTGACTCTCCGAATATGGAATGATGATGAGCTGCCAGGGAAGTGGAAGAAGGGGACGATATGTCCAATCCACAAGAAAGGGGACCGCACAATATGTTCAAATTATTGCGGGATTTCCCTCCTCCCTAACGCATACAAAGTCCTTCTGTCATTCTACACGACAGATTATACCCCTATGCTGAGAGAATGGTTGGGGAGTATCAGACAGGCTTCAGGAAGGGAAGGTCCACTATTGACCAAGTGTTCACTTTGAGAATGATAATGGAGAAAGGAATCGAGCACAGATTGCCAACCTACCATTTATTCCTGGACTTCAGAAATGCATACGACAGTGTCAACCGATCGAAACTGTATGAAGCCATGGTTGACCTGGGGATCCCTGAAAAGCTGACCAGACTGATTAAGATGACCATGGAAGGAATTTACAGCACGGTCAGAGTTCAAGGAGATTATTCAAGGGAGTTTCAGACAGGAAAAGGTCTACGCCAAGGTGATGGGATTGGCATACCTGCTGTTCATACTGGCCCTAGAGAAGGCAGTTGGAGATTCAGGGATATAAATCTCAGGAACTATCATTCATCGTAGTGTGCAACTATTGGCCTTCGCAGACAATGTAGACATAGTGGCGAGGTCAAGAAAGCTATGGAGGACGCCTTTCTTGCCCTTCAGTCACCTGCACTGAAACTTGGCCTAGAGGTTAACGAAACCAAAACCAAATACATGCTGGTCAATGGTGAACATAACCAAGTGGACGCCCCAGCTCTCACAATAGGAAATTTCTTCTTCGAAAGGGTCCCAAATTTTGTGTATCTGGGAACGCTTGTCACCTCGTCCAACATTATGTCCCTCGAAATCAGTCGGCGGATTACGGCAGCCAACCGGTGCTACTTTGGGCTTACAAGGCAGATGAAGAGCCGCCTACTCACCAGAAGAACAAAGGCACAGCTGTACAAGACACTGATAAGGCCAATTCTTACCTACGCTTCCCAAACCTGGACTCTAAGGCAGATGAAATGGGTCTGCTAACTTTTTAAAGAAAAATATTAAGAAGAATATACGGACCTGTAAGAGAGGGCGATGTGTGGAGAAGAAGGAAGAACCAGGAACTCTACAGCTTGTACAGAGACATCGACGTAGTACAGTTCATCAAGGTGGGTAGGCTCAGCTGGGCAGGACACGTGGCGCGCATGGCTGAGGAAAGAATACCGAGAAAAGTTATGGGGAGTGCTGGACAGAACAAGGAATAGAGAAAGACCCAGGTTGAGATGGATCGACGGTGTGGCCGAAGACGCGTGGATAATATTTCAACAACGGAACTGGAAGGCGGAGGCAAGAGACCGAGCTTGATGGCGGAGGCTCTTAGAGGAGGCCAAGACCCACCCCCTGTTGTAGAAGCCATCGAAGTAAGTAAGATTTTGATCTCGAAGACAAGGAAGTTCATGGTAGGCCATCTGTTGATCAGGAGCTTCTGAAGAAAACCCTCGCAAAACTACTTGTGACATTGCAAGAGAAATTAGTGTTGACCACTCAGTTATAAACCACACAAAATTATAATAAATTTGTTTTATCACATATAAAAATCAGCATTATTGTAGCACCAACTCTAACTTTACTGAGCTTCATAGTAAAGTAGCGGATAGTACATATAGCGTTTTCTCTTGCATGGCGGGTTAGTATTTGACAGGAGTTTTTGAATTCCATCCCACAGAACGGGATTCTTTTACATAATGATGCAGAATATTACTTTTTAGTGTGTACGTGGATCATTGGACACTTCGGTCCACTCTTTGCATTTTCCGTTCACTTTTCGATATTTTTACTCATATATGGTAATTGTTGGCCTCTAAAAATCAAGTTCAAACTAATGTGAACTACAATTTACTTTATGAATTATAAGGTAGATCTCCAACCGCATAGGTGTATGTGGGATATTTCTTCATTAGTTATTAAAATCGATACAAAAATGGCGAAGCTATTTCAATATTGGTAAGAAAATACATTGTCACCGCTGCCGATAGGGACAACAAACTTCACAGTTTAAAAGGACATTTCCCTAGGGGGCATAAAAGACTCTTGGATTCTAGGAACTTCCACGAAAAAGAGTTCGTGGTTTGGAATGAACGTTTACTGTCCCTTTATCCCAGTCAACAGCATCCCCTTACTGATACTGTATGGGTTTTTTTTTACCGTTTAGTGACATCGGAGAAAAGTATGTTTTTTAGAACAACATTCTCAATTTTAAGGTGCCCCAATAAATTAGTTTTCCGATGAATTTAAAGCAATTTTAACTCATCCACGTACACAGACAGGATCAAATGGATAATATTGGGATAAAGTGTAATTGGGGACCCGATGGCCAAGCGGAGGCGCTCGGTACTGAAGGTCGTGGGTTCGAATCCTACCTGGGCACGTCAATGTTTATTTCGTGGCTGACCCACGAAATGAATCTTGACCTTCCCACCATGGCTCTGTCACCTTGATGAAGAATAGGTTGGTAACCTGCAAGGTAACCAGTCCTTCCTGACCTAGTTGGGGTACATAATAACCTCAAGCCCAAATAAACAACAAACATCTGTAATTGGAATTGTTCCATGGTCCCCACAGAAAATACTGTTTACTATTCAGGTAACCAGTCCTTCCTGACCTAGTTGGGGTACATAATAACCTCAAGCCCAAATAAACAACAAACATCTGTAATTGGAATTGTTCCATGGTCCCCACAGAAAATACTGTTTACTATTCAAACAGCAACTTAATGAAGTTTAAAGGGAACAAGACAAGAAAAAAAAATTGTTTCACTAGCTAATTAATATTATTATAGTCAATACTCAAACATACAACTGATACTTTTTTTTTTTTTTCAGAATTTTCAAATTTTTCAACACATATTTTAAAAATTGTTTCATATTTACTTTCAATAATTTATGCATCAGCGATTATATGGCTATTATTTGAATATGAAAGGAGCTACACAGCTGGGTAATTTGAGTATAAACATTACCTCTAAATATCTATGAAGTTTTTATATTATTAGATATCAATATAAAATTTCAAGTCTTGAAAAGAAATATTTTTTAGGAGTGGTATTTTTTCAAGCAACAGCGTGATCAAGGAACTGAGCAGCACTCAAATTTGTGAAATTGCACATGAATATTCTCTAAGGTTTATTTTAAATATAAGAAGAAGAAAAAGAAACAAGAAGAAAAAGAGAAGGCTTAGGATAAGAAGAATTAAAAAATGATTTGTTTTTATTGAGTATGAAATAAGTACAGAGGTAGAAATACAAATGTTTATATTACATCCGCATTTTTTTTTAAATTAACAAATAGCTATCAAGCATATAGTTTTGTACATATTATACAGTATTAGCTGTGGTCATTTGGCTGGAATATTTTCTTCCTGAGCAATCTTGAAATGTACAATTATCATATAGTATTGGTATTAAAAATATTAGGGGCAACTATGTACATACATTCCATTTCAAGAATGAATGTATTTTCACCAATCCAAGGAAGCCGTGATCATCAGGAACTACCAAGTACCAAACTGCCCTTAATTTATTTATTGGAATTAATTCCAAACGATAATAATATTTCTCTTTAATACTCTTAAAAATTGACTAAACATAGTATGAACACTACAACATAAGTGGGTAACTATAGGATAAGTTATATTAAAGGCACCAACTTCTTTCATATCCTATTAATTGTACAGAAAATATAAAATATTACAAATGGAAAATCTTATTTTTATATTGCACATTGGTCATTAAATTCATCAAGAGCATTTATTTGTACAAGTGCAATTGTAGTTAGCAACCTTATTCTGTTTCTATTTCAAAATATACTTATTAATTACTTTTTAAAATAAACTTTGGTTTCTTTAGTTTCCTTAGAAACAATTTACAGAGTTCATCCCTTCATAAATAAAAAAATAAATAAAATATAATGCTAAAAAATTATTTTTTAACAATTTGTCATGGAATAATTCTAAAAATCTAAAAAATATCATGACTGTTATGATACCGTTAACAATAGACATAATTTTCAAGATTTTGTAGATACATACACACAAAATATTGATAATTGATCCATTAAAATTTGTTTTAAACCTTTCTCATATATAAGTAATCAAGTAATGTTAAAAAGAACCATACAATATCAAATTGTGATGTAATTAGAAACTTGTCATCAATTTAACTAAAATTACATAACCAATAAGATTTCCTTATTAAGATATCGATGTTTGTCTTTCACAGCTAAAAATAAATTGTGAATTATCTTCACACGCAAATTATAATGAAACTATAACACATTTAATGTTCTGTAGTCCAACCACTAGTAATGCAATAAAATTTTATGTTATGTATGGTTTCAGTATAAATATAGATTTTTTCATAATCATTGTTAAAAAGTAACAAAACAAAAAATTAAATATTAAGCATTAATAAAAAAAAAAAAACACAAATGGACCACATTCAATATAACTCGATTATAAAGAAAGAGTAAAATAAATTACATAAATAATCAGAACTACTAAATATTTTAACAAAACTTTTAAATAATTCATTTTTATATTAATAATGACTAACACACCATATGCCTAAAAAATCTATGGCTTTCTATTTACACTCAGCATAAACTACGCATATTGATAAAAGGCATGTTTTTAACTATACACGCAAAATAAATTAAATATTGTTTTTATATTATAAAAATAAATTTCTTAAGATTTTCTGAAGTTAATAATAAAACATAATATTATTTATTTATATTTTTATTCATAAAAACACCATCATTATAATGGATATTCAGATTATATTATTACTGACAGAACTGGTCATAAATCAAACTATTTATGATAAACATTAATAATAAGTTATTACTGATATTAAGGATAATACTTTATAAGTTTTCTTTTTAGCAATTTTATTAATAGGATTAATGGCTAGGAAAAGATATCTTATTTATCAAACAAACATAATAAAAATATTCCTCTGGCTAGAAATAAAAACTAAAAGCACCTACTTTAATGCAAGCATAAATATACTTTCAACTGAATTTTCAGCTGCAGATTCAAATAAATATCGACAAAAATTTCTGATAAGGATAAAATAACTCATGAATATTAAATATTAGAGAAAACATCTGATATTAACTAGCAATCGGTATAGAAGTTGATTTTTTTAACCTGACAAATATTACAAGCAAAGTTCAAGGCCAAGCATACCATGAGAAAGGAACAATTAAATTTAGAGAGCAAACTTTTGATTAAATCATATCTCTCAACAAAATAGTTCTATAAAGAAATGATTTCTTGATATATCAAATGGCTTATAGGATTAAAGAATGCTTGGCATATATCTTTGAATGATCAGATTACAAGAATTTTAAAATATACCATAAAATAGTATTTAGAAATCTTAATACCAATTCCTACAAAGTAGTTTTTATGACACAGTAAATTTGTTAATATAAATAACATTTAATATAATATCAGTGCCCCTTCATCATGAAATACTTGGGCAAATTATACAGCTTTAATGATACAAAATAAATTAAATCAGAAAAATGAAAGAATGAACTCATTTTAGCATATAGATATTTTTTAAAATACATTTTTATTTCTATTTATTTTTATACAATTAATAAAAGAGTTATTAGCTAATAACAATACATTATTTCTACAAATGTTTTCATCATAAATAATATTTTATAATCCTTTGACCCCTTTTTGTTTAAACATAGCAGGAATGTGTCTGAAAAAGTGTCTTTAAATGAAAGATAAATATGTACACACACATTAAATCAATAACAATAATACTTATAAAACTGCCTTATTTTTATTGGTAATCTGTTAATTTTTTTGGTTTATATAAAATTATTATAAGATAAATATACACTAAGGCAGTTTCTAATATCAATTAAATACAAAATATACGTAAACAATATTAAATTAATAATAACATTGTTTCATTTTATGTATACATATTATACAATCAAATCTATGCAATAACATATCTATGATAATAAGATAATAGTCAATCGATCACATTATCTCAACCACATTTGTTACTGCCCATGTAGTATGACTCCTACTTACAGGGGTATTTTTTTTCTTACCCATTCTTATATATTTTATTTTTATTTTTGTACACACATGTAAAATCGAACTTGATTTTGTGATTAAGATCACAGAAAGATTTAATTTACTTAGTAAATTTAAACTTTAAGAATTTAAATCGAACCAAGGATGATCAAGAACATCTTCAGCTGAAAACCTTAGCTCAGGGTTCGATTGCAGCATGTGTGATATAAGATCTTTAGCCAATTCTGAAACTGAGTCCCAATATGGGGAAGGAAAACCATACTGACCAGAAAGAATATCATCAAAGAGTTCCTCTTGGTCATTATTAGCACTAACAAATGGTGGAAATCCACATAGCATAATATATAAGATCACTCCCATTGCCCAAACGTCAATCTAGAAAAATAAAACAAAAAATAAAATTGTAATAACATTGATTCATTAAAGATTATATCTAAGCTTATATCAGTTGATGTATGCATGATGGTATAGAAATTTTGAGGAAAAAAAAATGATGATTTTATTTCTGAAATTACATACTTGATTATAATTTAACATACATTAGCAACTAATGTAAACCATCAAGCAATGTAAAAAAAAAATTACTTAAACTGAATTTCAAGAAAACTTGATATTCTTTTAATAGATATTAAGTTATTACCTCTAAGCCATAACCAGTTTCGGTAAGTATTTCAGGAGCAACATACGTAGGTGTTCCACAAACAGTAAACAATGGTTCGCAAACTTTCTGGGCAAGACCAAAATCAGCTACTTTTAGTGTTCTTAGTCTGTCCTCCTCCATTTCAACCTAATTAATAAGTATACAAAGAAATTTGAGTTTAATTAAATAAAAATTATTTCAGTCTTAAAAAATTTTAATTTATTTATAACCCTGTTTATTATCTCCAGCCTACCAGTGGACCCTTTATATACAAGGCAATAATAATCCAAGCGAAAATAAAACAAATGAGAAGCTGATGGAGATGGATATTATGAGGCATAGGATCATAATAACTTAGTAACCATTTGAGGATAGCAATGGATTTTCTTGAAAAATGAAGAAATATATGGTAATTGAAGGACAAATGTGTACCAAAGGTAATTGTATGGTTTGCAAGATAAATAGAAGAGAATAAGTAGGTTACTGAGATCAAGAGATAGTAGCTGGGGGATGTTTAGAACAGAAAAGGATGGTTTTACATTTCTTTACTTTCAGCCACAACTTATTTGAGTTGCCCAAGAGTGAATGCTATTCATATCATCCAGCATCTCGCATGTACTCTGAAAGAAGGTATGATGGTATGATGAAAGGGTAAGTGATCTGCATATAAATGGTATGGAGAGAGGAGCATAAGGTATTCTAGAATAAAGTAAATAAGAATATACCCAGTAGCACAATGCTTGTTGCCTGTCCTAAGATAAACTAGGAAAATATAATGTTCATAACTCAGCGAAAAATAATTGGTTATAAAAAATTCAAGGCAGTTTAAAGTTTATACCAAGACATATCAAATATTTTAAATGAAAATATGTATATGTACTTATAGTGTTCTTTAAGTTATCTATACTTGATAATTCTTTTTTCCATTTTTATTTAGAAGCCAATGTTTCTTCTGTGAAATGATATCAAAACCATATGTTTTTTAACATTCAATTAATGGCATGGAGTCATATTGACCCAAAAATGGCAAGTTCCTTGAATTTTGCTGCCAACAAATTTTTTACTTTCACCATCCTCCATCAAATCTCCTAATTACTCATTCTCAATAATTGAGAATTTCTTCCAATTTCAGTGTTTATTCGCTAAATTGACCCGAAGCTAGTGTTAGTGTCCCATCATTTAGCCTTCTTTTGATCCAAGCTACTTCAAGTGTAACAATTTTATTCCATCAGTGACTTCTTATTTTTTGTATAAATGCTTGAAATTGTCACTCCTGGAAACATTTGATTGGCAAGAGTGAGAAGAACTGAATGAGGAAGATGACTAAAACGTATTTGGGGTTAGAGATTCTGAGGATTCTAGTGATAACTGTGTAGACCATAATAGTCATGACAGTGATTTTATTTTATCAACAAGTAGTGATGATGAATGTGAAGGTGTTCAAATTTCATATAACCAAAATTATACTTTTCCAAAGGACAAATATATCAACTGGTTCAACAACTATTTTAGTTATTCAATGGTAAATGTGTACATAAAGAACTAATATGTAATATAATGATTACAAAAACTAATTTTCATGTTTATTGTTCAGAATAAATAAAAAAATTATAGCTACTAGAATTATGTAAACAATTTTATTTTTTAATTTCAGGCTTTCTTCAAAATGCAAAAATTGTCATGGCAATTTTGTTTGTGGTGTTTAGAAATTTTAATTAGTAGCGATTTACTTTGTTCAAATTGTCTATTTTCAATAAATATCAGGAATATGCTGGATAAGATTACTAGGAAAGTTGAAAAAATAGTAAGATATTTAAGTGCACTTAAAAGTCAGTACCTGTTCTCATTTAATTTTTAGGGTCTGAGTTAACCCAGAGAATGATGGGGAGAGGGAGTCAAGTAAGAAATCAATATTTTCAGAAGTTAAGGAAGCAAGATTTCACTAAGAATTCTTGATAAGGAAGACAGTGAATATCAAGAGGATAATAAATTTTGAGGAGTTTTTACGATGTAAAGATAAAGACATGCACTTGAAAACAGGGTGGGGTGGGTAGGATCTATAAGGAGAATCAAAGAGGAAATTAGTGATTGGTGAATTTTCTTTGTAAAATAAAAAACCTGTAACTCAATTAGAAATGTCAAAATGATTAAAAAAGTAGCAACAGTCATATTTTTTCAAAGTCATTAATGATTCACAATGATAATTAAATTATTTAATGTGATGAATTTATATTTATGGACTAAATACACAGTAACTAAGCTCAAATACACACAAATAAACTATTTCTGATATGTTTAATTATTATTTGATTTATTTGTAGGTTGCGGTATAAGTTTAGAAAAAATAACCAGTAATTACCAAAAGATTTTCAGGTTTAATATCTCTATGAACAATGTTAAGGTCATGGAGATAAGCTAAAGCTGAGGCCAAATTTTGAGTCATAATTTGTGCATCAGCTTCAGGAAATTTAACAGCTCTAGATATTGCATCAAACAGGTCTCCACCCTATAAAAAAATAATTCAGTTGATGTCTAAGATTTCATTACCAAATTTAATATAATTTCTAATGTATTTTAAGTTTATATATACACATTTAAAATATAGATTTTCACAAACCTTAACAAGTTCCATGACTAAATATAACTCTGATGGAGTTTCATGCTCAGCAATCAACTGTATGATATTGGGATGTTGAATGCTTCTTAATATAGCCACTTCGTTTTCAATCATATGTTCTTTACCAATACATTTGGATTTATCAATTATTTTAAGAGCAAATTCTTGATTTTTTAACCTGAAAATAATTATAAGTAAAATCATCATCACTTTTTAAAAGTTTAAAGAAAAAATTATAACAAAAAAATTCAATGCCTCCATGAGCCTGTAGGCTAAAGAAAGAATAACATGGAGCATGTTTTAGGTGTTGCTCCATTGACCGTCAATGTTTTTCTAATTTTTTTTTTCCTTTTTTTTTACCCGCGATTCAATTGTAAGTAGGAGATAAATTTTCAAATTAAATAGCTTAACCTATGCCCTTACCTTATGTGCTTTATTTTTTTCTGCCTTCATGTATGATTTTAAACTGTTTAAATTAAATTAGCAATTAATGAATATTAATAAAGAAAGTTGAGAAAAAATGGTGGTTTCGAGCGTGACTTTTTTTATTCAAACCAATACAGCTCCTTAACGATAGGTACTAGTGACAAATGTTATATAACAAAAATATTCTCCATTAAAATTTTGGTAAGAGAACTTTTGTCAAATTTTATATTCGAGCAACACAAACAGAGCTAGATCGTGACAAAATGAATGTGAAAAAACGATACACCAAAAAAGTATAGACCCTCAGCCAAAAGACAAATCTATGTTGACAAATTTGAAGATGGGTGAGTAAAATTATAGATATATTTTTATTCAAACCAAAATTTTGAACAGGCAAGAGGGATCGAGCAAAATCAGTCAAATCCAGGTTGAAATTTTTTATTCTGTATTAGGAAAAACAGAGTTAAAAGGAGCTCACTTAGAACCTGCCTCCTAGTCAATATAGTATAAATAATTGAGCTCCTAACTGATAATCATTCAATAAAATTTGCTTTCTGATTTCTGAAAAAAAAATATTGACATTAATTATAAAGTTAAAGATAAAGCCTTCAAGTAAAGCTATGAAAATGAACATACTGATACTTTCACTAAGATAAATTATACTTATTTTTTTGTTCTATTAGTAGAATATTAATTTTTTATTTAATTTAATGCAAAATTTATCTTGGCCAGATTATTTTCGTTTTTCTATGATGCAGAATTGTTATTCTGTGGGCTTTACATCATGCTTTTACTTTACTTGATCAATAAAAATCCCATTTATTTTACTATCCATAGAGTTCTAGAGGCATCAGGATGGTAGTGCCTCAGTATAGGAGAGTCGGTAGTAAAAATAATGTTTTAACATCATCATTTGTATCAAGTAAAAATATTTTAAAATACAAACTAAATGTTAATACATTTAATTAAATAAATACAAAAGAGTTAAAAATAGACCTAATTCTAATTGAATGGGTCCGCCGAAAAACGTTCTAAGCGACAAAATTTTGAAGTGACAATTTTAAAGTTTTAAAAATGTATTATAAATAGTACATCATAGTATGATATAGCAATCCATTATGTTATTATACATGTAAATATAACAAATTACAAGGTGAAAAAAAAATCTAACTTACAAAACTAATAAGAACTTTAAATTATGATTTTCTTTCACTGATTACTAGAAATTTTGTTTGTCGCTTAGAACGTTTTTCGGCGGAGCCATTCAATTATATTTCAATTAAACATTAGTTATAAAAAACATACTTGTCAGTACATTTCCGAACAACAGCAAAGTTTCCATCTCCAATAATCTGACCAACTGAATACCTACCAAGAATTTTATTGGATATATTTAGGGAAGAATCTTGTCTTTTCTGAAGTTTTAATGCTTTTGTTTTATTTGGTAACTTGGGGACTCCTTTACCTAAATAATATAAAATAAATTATTCTAAGTAATAATTATTCATTTATCTTTTTAATTAATATAAATAGGTACAATGGACATTAAATAGTAGCTCAACATTATGTAGAATTTAAGAAACATAACAAGTACCAGATAAAATATAAGTCAGAAGAAATTAGAACGCCAACCACCAGTTTCATCTGGTCTCTAACATTCTTGAACAAGATCTATAAAAGTTGTTTTCAAGAAATGAAAATATCAACAAAAACGTTTTATGAAAATGTTTAAAATATAAAATATTTGCTAAACATATTAATAAATTTAAAAAAACACAATTTAAAGGTATTATAATCTTCATATTTAATGAATCAATTTCAGAAAATTCTTCTAAAGTGCTAGAAGGTATTCAGCAGACTTAATTTTTCCTCCTTAACAATGCATGTAATTACAAACAATATTTTCCTACAAAGGCCAACAAAAACACACTATGCCAGACATTTCAATATTAGCAATGTAGCATTGTTATAATAAATTAAAATTAAATATGAAAGCTATACTAAGTTCAAATGACCTCAATACTTTTTTTGGAGCACTGAAAAACCAAAAACCATTGATTAACTAGATAAACAATGAACAATTTTGAATGAAATATGATTTTTTTTTTTTTTTTAATAGAAAGCGTGTTTCCGAGTTTAACCAAAAAAAATTCAAACAATTGCTATTTTATAAATTAAAAAAACATTAAACTGTTAAAAAAATAACTGGAATAGCAGGGGTTGACTAGTTACTTGGCAATAACCAAAGTTTTGTATTTCTCTAATAGCACTTAGCTGATGGGACCTTCCAGAATATCTGCAACCGATTTTGATCTAATTGATTATGATTTATTTTTTTGATTCTGCAATGAAAAAAATCAACACTTTTTTTTTAGGTGTTTCGAGGTTTAAAATTTTGACTACATAAATTATCAAATTATTAATGTAAGATTTTCACCACATTTTGTTTTTTTACTCAGCTTCTAGTTCCCATTAGATGAAACAAAAAAAAATGTATTAATTTTTTTCAATGTTAATCAGGATTAGTGATTATTTTTTACTATATATGTGTGCTCAGCAGTATATTAATCTATAAGAAAGACATTTTATAGGGTGCCTGTTCTATTATATAAAAGGACAAGCCATTTTTCGTTTGTGATCAATAACTGCGAAAACGATACCAAATTTTAACTATATCATCTTCATAGTTTAAGTAAGGTTTAGCAATAATAAAATATTCCGATTTTCAAATGAAATAAAAAAAAACAAAAAACAATAAATAACAATAACTGTGCACAATGAAGTTTGAAAATTGACAGATAGGTGCAATCACCATTCAAGAGAGGTGACAAAGGCAAGGTGTTATACAGGGTGTCCCGAATTTAAACGGCAAAACTTCAGGAACTTATAGGGGACTGAAAAACTAAGACAAAAAGTCTTTCAAAGATTTGCTCGTTTTTGCTTAGTTTTAGAGAAAATCGCAAAAAAAGAAACAAAAAAAGTTTTAATTTTTATACTTATTTATTTACACTTATATTTATGTTATGATCTTTTTAATGTAAATATTAACTACCTTCCTAGAACTATAAAGATGATGTTAAAATTTGGTACAGATGGGTTCAATAGTTTTACCATTGCAAATTCTGTTGCAGAAAGGTGCTATCGGTTGATTCTTAAACTTCACTGTAATCCGCTTGTTGTTTTACATACTTATTTTAAATTTCTAGCTCTATACAAGGTGTCCCGAATTTAAACGGCAAAACTTTAGGAACTTATAGGGGACCGAAAAACTAAGACAAAAAGTCCTCCAAAGATTTGCTCGTTTTTGCTTAGTTTTAGAGAAAATCGTAAAAAAATAAACAAAACAAAAATGTTACAGGTAGCGATTATCACCTTTCAAAGTTCGTCAGGCTAGGCAGTGAGATATGTAAACACTTAATGTTATCCTTTACATTCTTCTATTTGTTTACATTTTGGCTTCCTTCTAGGATTATAATTCCTAAATCAGTCTTTAGTCAGTTACTCAGATATTTTTGTGTGAATAGCAATAGCCACAGTGCCGCATACATATTCTAATGTTGAATACGCGTGCCGATTCCCAAATAGACGATCGATTTCCTAATCGACGAGTCATTTCGTTAACTTTTAATAGACTAAGAGAGACTGGGTCATTCTTAATACGTAATGAAGGCGACCAATTCCAGGCAGCAATATGAGCAGATTATCAGAGAAGAAATTGTGTCCAACGCCACTTCGATAACAATCCTGAGACTAGCATCCGAAGAACCCCTGCTGCATTAGCAATATCGCGGCAAGCAATATGGCGAACTTTGAAAGGTGATAATCACTACCCATACCATCTTCAAAAAGTTCAGAATTTATTACCTCAAGATTATGTCAAGAGATTGAATTTTAGTAACTGGTTTCTTGACAAAATTCGCGATGATAATTTATTTCCATTAAAAATTATATGGACCAATGAAGCTACCTTTACAAGAGGAGGAATTGTTAATCAAAGAAATTATCATGTATGGGCTCTTGAAAATCCCAGAGCTATTAGAGAGAATAGGTTTCAGCATGAATTTGCTATTAACGTTTGGCTTGGAATTTGGAACGGATTACTGGTGGGACCATATTGTTTACCTGGAAGATTGAATGGTATCACATTTACACATTTTTTGGAGAACAACTTTTCTAATTATTTAGATGAAATTCCCTTACAGTAGCGGATAGAAATGTGGTTCCAACTCGATGGATGTCCAGCTCATTATAGTAGAGTTGCTCGAGCTTGGCTGGAAATAAATTATCCACAACAATGGATTGGACGTGGAGGAGTAGTACCTTGGCCACCCATATCACCTGATATGACACCCATGGATTTTTTTGTATCGGGAATCTTGAAGCAGAAAATTTATTCGGTGTCAATCAACTCAAGAGAGCAATTAAGAGACCGAATCATAGATGCAGTGCACCAAATATTATCAGAACAATGTTTAGCTGTAATTTATCAAGTGAGTTCTAGATGTAATGATTGCATTGGTGAAAGAGGACAACATTTTGAGCAATATTTACATTAAAAAGAACATAACATAAATATAAATGTAAATAAATAAGTATAAAAATGAAAACTTGTTTTGTTTCTTTTTTTGCAATTTTCTCTGAAACTAAGCAAAAATGAGCAAATCTCTAAAGGACTTTTTGTCTTAGTTTTTCGGTCCCCTATAAGTTCCAGAAGTTTTGCTATTTAAATTCGAGACACCTTGTATAGAGCTAGAAATTTAAAATAAGTATGTAGAACAACAAGCGGATTACAGTGAAGTTTAAAAATCAACCGATAGTGCCTTTCTGCAACAGGATTTGCAATGGTAAAACTATTTAACCCATCTGCACCAAATTTTAAGATCATCTTTATAGTACTAGGAAGGTAGTTAAGTTTACTCTAATAATAATTAAAGGGTTTGGTGGGTGAAGGGGTTATGTCGCATTTTTTAAAAAATACAATCTAGCTCATAGGGTTAAGGATTTTTAGGAGCAGAAGTGTTAGGTAGCAAAATCTGAACATTTCAAAACAACTAGGGAAATAGATATGAAGAAGATGAAGGGGCTATGTAAAACAAATGAATGGTTTAAAATTGTTTTGTTACATGACCCCTTCATCCACCAAACCCTTCAATTTAAATTAACAATGTTGAGTGGCAGAATAGAGGTTTGCCATGCTGTCATAAATTTTTATGATTAGAAATTAAAATACAACTAGATAAAATTGATAAAATTATTTCTGCTGCACTTAAAAATTATTGCCTAGTAAAAATATTAATCCCTTGCTTTTTGATATTTTGGGTAAAAATATGATTCATAAGCCTTGCGAATAATTTAGTTTCTCTTCCGATTCGATGCATGTTTAAAAAAAACCCTCAAAATTGTTTTCAAGAAAAATAACCTGGAAATATAAAGTATAGCTACCTGTTTAGAATAAAAATTATGAGATAACCAATGATAACTATATCAATGGTCGCTACATATGTTTTTCAGAAAAAAAATTTTTTTCCTATTAATGAAATATTTCTAGCAGTGATCTATTTAGCGATTCATCTTGAAAATAATCAAAAAGTGTACTTCATCAGAATAGATACTAAATAAGTCATTCTTAATCCAAGGAATACATTGTCCACTTTTTATGAGCTATGTATGTCAGATGCTTTTGCCAAAACCCTTTCATATATCATATTATACTTGGGCGAATAATACATTTTTTCGGAGAAAATGAGGTTAAGATGTCTAAAGCTATCCAGGAATCCAAAACCATTCAGAAATTGCTAGAGTTTACACTATTCATTCTAATCAAAGCGAATATTTCGTTTAAGATTATTACATTACGATCGAGGCCCAAGTTCATTTGAAAATTTAAAACTGTTGATTGTATCCACATTCCAACATTTAATAGAGCCTGTAACAAAAATTATATTCAATGGAAAAAGAAAATGATTTTCAATAGAAAGATACTCTCTGATGCTACCATATCAAAAAGTGCTTTTAAGATGTGATACTTATTTACAATTATTTTAGTTTTCTGTCATATATCTGAAACTATAATTTTATGGAAACATTCCGCATGGACTCATCCTCATATTCAAGACTGTGTCTTATCACTACTACATTTACTGACACATGACTGACAACAACACCAAGTCGCTGCCATGGGACAGTCACCGCCTCAGTCAGTGACTGACTGACTGATGATTCCCCTATGACTGCCCCTTCACTCACTGATCACTGACCAATCACTGACTCTCCAGGTTAGGGCCTGGCCAATTTAAACCCTCATCGAACATTCCAGACTGTTCGAGTCAGATACAAGCCTGTGCCCTTCTTGGCACCGCTAACTTCCCCAGACTGTAACACTATAAATTAATGATGGTCTAAGGCTAAGTTCATTCTTTTTTTCTTTTTAACTGAAGGAGGAAACAATCAGTTCAACATGGTAATGCTAATAAAATTTACTGAAAGACTAAAAATTGGATAAAACAACCACCTATAGCCATGAACAAGATAGGAAAGCACCTATCCTTCTGCATGATAACGCCCATGCTCATATTTCGATACAGATAAAAAATAAATTAAAGGAGTTGAAGTATGAAGTCCTACCTCACTCACCATATTCTCCTGATCTATCCTCTACAGACTTCATTGGATAACTTTAAGCAAGGAACTTTGTTTACATACATTGAAAATTGCTTTTCTGAAATAGTTTCATCATGTGACTAAAACTTTTTCAAATCCGATGTTTGAACAACTGAACTTGGTTAGTGATTGGGAGAAATGTATTGAAAGGAAGATTAATATTTTGAATAATATACATTTTATTTGTTTGTTACTTTTTTTATTTACTTCCTATTTCCAAAAACAGACATTTGTGGAAAACTTAATACATTGACATCTTAATAAAATTACATTACAGAAAGTAAACTTGTATTACTATAGGAAAGAGTATTCATTATCATGGTACCGTTATACAAACAAGTCTCCAGGAAACCTACCTGACTTGCACTACACCGACCAGTTCAATCCTAACGCTTCACTTCGAATTTACATTTATCAATAGTTCATTCCTATAACCTCATATGTAAACAATCACTTCTACAGTTTCAACTTGGATTGTGTTGTTTAGTGTGTTATATTGATATTTAGTCTTCTTTAATGTAAATAGGTGAAACAGAAGTTAACAACATGCGTTTCTTAAAGGGTTTAGTGTTTTATAAATTCATGTTTTCTTATTTCCTCTTCTCTAATGTGTAAAAGTGTTACAAAAGTAAAGAGGATTAATTTCTACATGAATTTGGTGTTTTACATATTTATATTTGTTGTATCAATTTAAGTGAGAAAATTTCAGTATACATATTTTGTGAATGGATTCTTTGTCGTCCATATTACTCATTACCCTAAAGTGAAACAGATTGTATCATTAATTCAATAAAACACCTTGATCTAAAATGTGAGAAAGTAAATTACAGGTTTCATATGTTCTTATTTACACTTCCCTTGAGAAAATATAGCAGAAATTAGCATCTTAACATTCAACAAGGCTTCTGTGTTTTATATATTTATAATTAGGTATTTGCAATTCCCTGACATCAGAAAGTTTATCAGGAGTTAACATTACTGGTGATTTAGCATTATATTAATTCTGATTTAATATAATATTAATTCAACTTTGGTTAAATGTCTTATATTTTGATATTATCATTTCCACTTCATTATTTTCTTATTTCTCATTTTAATTTCAGAAGGTAAACAGAAGTTAATATTACTTTGAACAGGAATTTAAAGTTTTTCCGTAAATGAAGGAGAATAACCTTTCCCCTCGAAAAGTAGGGACTAAAACACCAAAATAAATTGGAACAAAGTTAGCATCGATAAAATGTATTCTAGGCGAGCCTAAGGGATGGAGACATGCTTGTGTAACGGTACCATTATCATAATTAAACATTAACAGAATCAAACTAAGAAATCCTGCATTAATATCCTCAAAAACTTATATGAAGGTCGACAGATAAAAAAGCGGCAAAGAATTCTACAGTTTAAATTATTATTAAGCAAATTACCGACTTTAAATTTAAATTAAGCAGTGACTTACCAAATTTATCTAAGCTATGAGTACCAGACTTCAGATCACCACCAGCTCTTCGGAGACCTTTCTGCAAAGCTTGCACTGATCTTAATTCTAAAAGTACATAAAAAGAAAATATATCCACAAATATAAAAATATATATAAATATCTATTTAAGGAAAGTATCAATTGTGAAAAAAAGTAATACTTTTTCCATACAATTTATAAGGTAATATAGTTGAGTTTCGACCAAGATTCTCATAAATCTGAGCCTTGAAAAACTTTAAACTTTATGTAAATTTTATAACTTCATACATTCGATTCACTCTTATTTTATAATAAATATGACTATAGTTTCCAAATAGACTAGGTGTACAAAGAAATAAAAAGAAACAAATTGGCAATAATAATTTCATATAATTATAATTTCAACTAAATTTGGCCCATATTATCAAGTCCTGGAACTGATTTTACACACAAAATCTAATAGATCACCCAATAACTACATTACCTTCATTATAAAACTTTGAAATGGATAATATTTATGAAGGAAAACTAAGCAATCAAATTAAAAAGTTTTCAAAACTAAAGATTGAAACTGGAATGAATCTGATATTACTTTTTTAATCGTAAGAAATGTTACATGAGCATCAAAATAGACTATTAAACTTATTTTAAATACGACAAGTTAAAATTAAAAAAATAAATAAATACTAACAATACCTTCCACATCCAAGACAAATTCATCAGGATTAACCCTTTCTGAACCATAAACAAAAAAAATCACATCTTCTTCCCCAAAAAATCCCTCCAAACTGGTAACCTGAAAAATCATTTTAACAATTCATAGACCACACAAAATTGAAATTGTTATATGTTCAATTTCTATGCTATGAATATTCAAACAAAATATTTTTAAATTGTAGTGGTAACAAATATAACTTCATACATTTTCATGACAAAGGAAGTCATTCTGTGCTTCACTCTATTCAGCATAATTAGAAGTAATGCTAAATTGAGTGAAACACACTAAAGCAATAATCAATTTGCCAACAATGTAAAATATGACAGATTATGTTATTCTGTGATTGAAACGACCAATAAGAGCTCAAAACCTTACAAGAAAATTTCAGGAGATTTTGATAAGGAAGAGTGAAACTTAGAAATAAATTTCTTAATAAAAATTCATTTAAAATTAAGATAATACATCTCTTTCCTAATATTCACAAATTATACAAAAATTGCCACAAAACTAAATAGGCCATCAACTAGGGCAACATATTAATAAGTATGGCACCTAAACTGTCATCACAAAAATAAATACAATATGAACTAAGCTCATTCAGTAAAGAGGTTAGTTGTTTAAACCAAACAATGTCATTTAATATATTTACCTGATTACCTTCAGAAGTAAAAATTTTCCTAACAGCTCCAGTGTCCAACTTGGCTACTTCAGTGATAGTTGACAAAGTATGATCAAACGAAGGAGCATTTCGCTTATTAAGTAATAACCTCATTACTTTTCTCGGTCTATTACCATTCCGCACAATTATAATAATGCGTGGTCTAACAGCATAGGTTGTACTTTTAATAGAACTGCTGTTCGAGTTAGGGGTAGATAATCTAGTAAATGATCGTGCAGGCCGTATTTTAGGTGTTGTCAATGATAAACTATAATCCACTTTCTTAAAAGAATCCCCTAATCCTGAACAAGCATAATATTTACCATCCTCTAAATCATCTAAATTGGTTATTTTTCTTCCATCCATTGTAAAAAGTACTCTAACACCTGTTGCAAGATTAACATTGTTTGAAAAGGCCCTTGTCAATTCAGTCAATAAACTGTCAAATGATCTATATCTTTCAGGTGTTATGGCTATTGTCACACCTTTACTAAACCTGTCACCATTGCATAAAAATTTAATTCTTTTTGCTTTTTTAGCTTTAGATGGAGAACCTTGTAATTCAACATCAGTTACATTTTTATGTATTTCTAGGGAAGAATTGGGAACAAACTTTTCAAGTTTAGTCGTAGGCAAGGATTCAGGAGCAACTAGAAGTGGCATTTCCCCTAAAATTGAATAAGAACCAGTATTCCAACTCAAATCTCTTTAATGGATTATAATAAGAATGGCAGTAATAAAACATTTAAATAATCTCACCTGGCACCATACATATAAAATACAGGAGTATTTGGTGATAAGAACTTTTTTGAAAGCTTTAACAATGCAAATTATCTTAATACACTGTTTCTATAAAATGATTTTAATAAAATCATATACAAGAAACAATTGTATCAACTGAAGACGACAGACGCTGGTATTTCTACGAGCTCCATATTCCACATCCACAATTTTAAAGAATTTGCCACTAAAATTTATATTACTAAACAGCACCACTAAACAATGAATCACAACTACCACTAATGACTAACCTAACTGGAACGGATGCTAAACGAAAGGTTGTGAAAGGTTCAAAGTGATCTAAAAATCCACTGCTACAGTAATGTATTAAGTTTCTTTATTTTGGTTATCATTTTAAATGAAGGATAAGAAATTTCCAGTTGGATACGATTTTTTTTCAAATGCTTACCAATGAATCTTTTTTAAGAAACGTTAAAATCAAATCAAAGCATTAAATTTAACTGTAGATGTTCCATTTTTCGGGATATCTAAACTTACAGATAATATTCAAAATAGACCTACCTATTCAATTGGATAATTCAGAATATTCTTTCATTTAACATAAATAATTTATAATGTTAGGAAAACGTAATCTAAAGATGCTTGACTATGTACAGTTTGATTTAATAATTCATGAGAGAAAAAGATTTAGAGAAAGAAATAAAAACCTCAAAAATTCGAAAATATCTAAATTCAGAAGCATACTAATACTAGTTGATTCCAGAGAATCATTATAAAAAATGATGAATTCATTCGGAGGTAAGTAAGCTAATGGTCTGTTTATTGGGGCTTAACGTCCCACTGTACTCTAATGTAACTAAGGCAGGAAGGATGGGTTACCCTTCAGGTTACCAACCTATTCTAGCCACGGTGGGAAAGTCAAAATTTATTTCCTGGGTTTACCAAGAAATAAATTTTAACCCACCCAGGTGAGATTCGAACCCAAAACCTTTAGTACCGAGCGCGCTGAGACCTTCGCTCGGCCATCGTCCCAAATAAGCTAATTTTTGGTTAAATGTTTGACAGATGAGTCAAAAGGAAGAATAAGAAATGTTAGAATTATAATGCCAACTTTTCGGCCACAACAATAATGGAAATCATCATAGCTAAAAAAAATTCATATACAAAATAATGACGTATAAAAAAGAAATAAAGGACATTTCTAATTTTTCTTTTTGATAGATCCCTTCAACATCTTCAAGACGTATTCACCTACACTCAGCAAATTTAGCTCTTTAATTTTTGGTTATGATTCGGTTCATAAATATTTAAAAATATTACTAGAAGCTGATAAAATAATTTATTTATGTTTTTCGGAGTGAATAATTTTTTTTTCTATCGGAAATAATGCCTATTTTGAACTTTAACTAGGGTATGACAGAAAGGTTACCCAACAAGATACCAAACTATTTAAACCGGAGTTTGCAGATTAAAATTTATTCAGATTTTTCTTCGAAACAAAGATATCTTCACTTGGTAAGTATAATATAAATAGTAATAGGTTATAAAGCTTTATTTACACATTAACAATCACAAAACTTCTCTATTTATACATTACGTTACCAAAATTGTCTTTTTGGCATTTTTCTTATATTGATTTCTTCCTCTTCTAGAAGTAGAGCAATTTAGTCTAGTGTTATGTGTATATACTAGTAGCCCAGTAAAATAAGGCCCAAAAAGGCCGTTTTCAAGGAAAAAAACTTCGGAACTTTTATTCTCAACAGATCTTTATATTTCTTGGGGTGCTGAATCCGAATATGAAGTTTGCTACCACGGCAACCATCGGCTTTATATTCAAAATTGCAAAAAAACGCCAAAAAAAACCCGTTATTTTTGTTTTTTTTATCTATAACACGATAACGAAGCTTTTTTCGAAAAAAGTCTTCAAATATTAATTGTAGCTGGAACTAGTACCTACATAATGAAAAAAAGAAATCGGACCATTTTTCGCGAAGTTACGTCATTGGAAAAATGGAGAAATTGGCCAACTTGCCGTCAGTCCCACAGCTCCGCGAAAACACGTTTGTCGTACTCTTTTGGCTATAACTCTGAAACTATTCGTCCGATACAACATTACTTTTTTTCATCTTAAAGCTGATTAAATTTACTATAATAATCTGTAAATGAAGTTTTAATCAAACACCGTAAAATGTACATGCCTGTAATACTGTTGTAAAATCGAAGTGTTTTTTTGGCACATTTGTCGCTCCAACTCCTCAAATATTTGTTCGATCCCAAATTTCTTGTTTCTATCTCAAAGCTGATTAAATTCGCTATCAGATTCTATATATGTAAATTATATTAAATCCTGTAAACCACCCAAGCTAACACGCTAAATCTGTATGTTTTGACAAAATATGTAAATTATGACATGTTCAGTAGACTAGTGTGGGTATTTCACGGTGTTAATTATAAGTTACATATATAGGATCTAATAGTAAATTTAACCAGCTTTTAGATAAAAATATTAAATTTTGGATCGAACAAATGGTTTTGGAGTTATAGCGAATAATGTGCCAAAAAAACATGTATTTTACAAAAGTAAGTGATTTTCAGCGTGATAGCTTGTGTATTACAAGAATTTTGATAAAAAAATTCATATATAGGATCTAATTGTAAATTTAACCAACCACCTTTCAGATTGAAAAAAACATTTTGAATCGGACAAATACTTTCGGAGTTATAATGAAAAATGTCCGAAAACCATGGATTTAACAACAGTACGGGTTTTGTGAAAACCAAGTTTTTTTTCTGTTGGACCCTTAATCGTCTATTAAAGTTAATAAATTTATCATAAACTAATTAATCGTTGATATTTTTCGGGCGTTGTAGTCTGCTTGAATGACTATGTTTACTTTAACTTTGACGAAAGTCAGGAAATTTGATGAGGTATGAAAATGCATGGTGTAAGAGGAATGAGGGAGAGTAAATCCCTGGGACACCTCCCCACTTAATGATGACATTAGTGAATTTGATAATGTATAAAATAAACACAAAATAGTTTTCTTCTTTATGACTAGGTTATGACGATTCCTTATGATAATAAAGGTTCGTATTACAATCTGAACTATTTGAAAAGGCAAAACTACTTATGTCACAATCAAGTGCATTTTTTTTTTTAAGAATGAACATTGAAAATTGCAGCAATTTTGAGCAGATTTCCAATAAATCGTATACTTAAAAGCCAATTAATCTCTTTAAATAGAACATACGAAACTAAGGAGTTATGAGAATATAGCGCCTTACCAAAGGTTGGCTGAGTGTATTGGTCCTACCCTCATCCCTCTTGTTGGGGGACAGCTGAGGAGAAAGACCAAAAACTCTGCCATTCCAAAGACTATATAATAATTAAAAGCTATATCATGCCTGAGGTGGCACTGATGTAACAAATATGGTGAATCTCAACCATGAGAAAAAACATCACTGGCTAGGCCAAAAAGTGACATGAGATCTAAGAGTGTAAGAGTTGGATGGTTCAATGAACAGAAGCAAGCTTGGAAGCCTAGGTGCTGCTTACAGAAATAAAAAGAATGGGACAAAATGTCTTCGAGGAATGAACTGAGGAAAAATAAGCCCAGTAAAACCATAATGTAGTCAGATGAAAACTAGTTCAACAAGTCTTACTAAAAATTACATTTAGCAATATTCTGAGAGAAAAGGTGATTTGTAGGTAAATAAGAAAAGCTTATATAGTGTCATGAACTAATTTAGTAACATTGGAAGCCGAAATTGAAGATGACAGTGATTGTGAAAACTTTGTTTATTTTAGTATATTTATTTATACAGTGGCTCACAGTGAAATTGATACACCCTGTAGAGAGAAAGAAAATATAAAGAAAAACATAAACGACTGCAGGAAACAAATCCAGAAATTCATCAACAAATTCCTTTATATCAATATTTAATTAGTGCGAAAAAAAAAATAAAATATTCAACTTTGTTTATTTAAAAAAAATAACAAACGAAATATGAACAAGAATTTCACCTCACAGTCAAAATGATACACCTCATTTCTCATTAATTTTGTAATAGTATTAATTTAGTTCAACACCTTGAAGGCAAGTATTTACTTTCGACCACTTCTTTTAGTCTGTTTGGAATGGAGTTGACCATTTTTTTTTTTTTTGATCCCGGGCTTATCTTGTTCCATTCTTCGAGTGGATATTTTTTAAATTCTTCTTTTCTGGATACCTTATGTTTTCTAATTTTTCCTGCAGGTGATGTCATATTTATTTCTGGTGTCTTTACTAGAGTTTAAAATAAATTGGGGCATTTATAAAGGAGCCATTCCTTAACTAACATAGTTGAGAGTCTGGTGTCATTATCCCGGTAAAAACAAAACTTATCTTTGAGCCACATCTTTTTCAAAGTTTGTTTCAAGATTCCTCTTAAAAAGTCTTCGTAAACATGCTTGTTAACTATTCCATCAATAAAATGAAGATTAACCACACTAGAAGCCGCCATACACCCCCACATCATAACACTCCTACCTCAATGTTTCACAGTTTTGTGTAATTTTTTTTTTCGTTGGCTCTTTTCCTATTTCCTTCAAACATAACAACGGCAATCGGACCCAAAAATATTAAATTTACTTCCATCAGCAAATATTAGGGTTGTCCAAAACTCAGGGTCCTGCAGTAAATATTTATTTAGAAATTGTATCCTAACTGCTTGATTTTGTTTTTTCTGATGAATATTTTCTCCGAGCTACTAGTCTATGAAATTTATTTTTGCTTAGAACACATCGCACTGTTTCTGCACTTGCTGGATTACCTAAGCGTTTAGGTACTTTTGTGGCTATTTGGGTGCACTCAAACGTGGATTTCTTTTAATTTCCATAACGATCTAAGTCTCATCCCTATCAGTTGAAATGTTTATAGTGCTTTAACCTTTTTTATGGCAATGTGCTTTTCCTTCGAGGGTCTCTCCACTATATGCAGGACAGTTAAACAGCTTTTTAAAATAATTTCGGCTATTTGATTTGAAGATTTTCCGCTATTAAAATGTTGAATGACTAACTCACGTTTCTTTAATGTTCTATGTTCCCCCATCATCGAAAAAAGTTCAAACTCATGGCAGATTTTGTTCAACTCGTTCTGAAAAGAGCCAAATACTTTCGATACAAGAGTTTAACTAATGTAAATTACTTTAAACAAATATTTGGGAAAAGGAAAGGTGTATCATTTTCACTGTGAGATAAGTAATCGTGAACAAATGAGTTTTATTTTTATAATTATATCCCTGCTTACTTTTATATGTTTATATACAAAGTGCATACTACTAGGATGTTTAGTGATCACTAAACATTAATTTTTTTTTTATGTAATATGATTTGAACTATTCATTTATTCAAAGAAATCTAGAAATATCCTGGTGTATCATTTTGACTGGGAGCCACTGTATATTATTCATAGGTGAAAAAACAATATATCATTAACAATTAATTTTTATAATTACAATAAATCATATTTTCACTTATTAAAGTGTTTTGTCTTATATTCAAAACTGGTTTATTTATTTTCTTTGTTTTTTTAATAAACACTGGAAAACATGCACAGCAATTTGAAGAATGAATTTCGACATTTTCATTAAGAGGGTATTTTTGTTTTATGTTAATTTTTAAATACCATTTCTTAAAAACTAACATGTAATCAGTTTTGAGACATGCTTCTTCCTTCAACTCATTCAAAACTCTCCTATTCCAATATCTCCTTAGATCCCAGTCAGACGCTGCCAATATGAGTAATAATTAAAAATCAAGTTAGTCAAACTCAGCAGATCCAATACCAATGAATTAGTTCCCTAACTATTTTATTACATAAATATAATTATTTTTTTTAATCATTTGTTTCCCTAATTGCTTATTTCTTATGTAAGTATATATATATATGCTAATTTATAGATTAATAGGTGTGCACAGATATGTGTGACCACCTATATCTATATAAATGGAAACTGAAGTGAGTATATGTTTGTAAATATTTTGTCTTATCAACACATTCAAATAGTTCTAAGTTATTTTCTCTAAATTCCTTTATAATTATTATTTTTATTTTATTTTATTGGTTTCTCTTCTATATTTCTTTCTTTTTCCTGAACGCATTGTAATTATTATATTAGCTTATAATTATTATATCAACATATGGTAGTTATTATTCTTTTTTTTTCTTTCTTCTTTTTCTTATGTTTATATTTATATCAGAAGTTCTATTTTCAATTGTACATACTGGTATCATCTTTTATACATATTGTTATTTTTGTTTGAAATTAAGTTAGCCAGACTATTATAAAACCTTATTTTACATTTTTTTTTATTCTTAAGTGACAATATGTCCCAGAATAAAGATTACTTTTTATTTCATTTCATCTTCAGTTATTTCTACTACTTATTTTGAACGGTTTATTTTTTTGCCATAACAATCTAGGGGCGAGTGTGTGAACAGCCAAAATGAAGCTGGGAACGGCTTAGCAGTTTCCCAGTCTCCCCAATTTTCCACCAGGTCCTGGAGGTCAAACATTTGTCATATATTCTGTATATGAATATACAAACAATTGTCGTGTGTTTATAACATACTAAAATTTCATTTATTTACGACAAGTTTTTAGGCAATAATACCTACTCTCTTGACTCGATAAATAACATTTTCATCTTAACCAATTTCATAAGTTCAACATGACTTCCATATTCACAGTATGTAGCAGGTCATCAAGTCCTTAAGTTCCAATCTTTGAGGGGTAATCAGGGCCTTTAGCAAATTTTCGTTTAAAAATGGAAAAGAAAAAGGTCTCTGACAAGGTAGTACTTATATTTTTTAAGTAATTGTCTACCATTTGGTTTACAGTGTGATAGATAGATACATTTTTAATAATATATCAGATTATGTAATTGTTGTTTATGTATTGAGGTTTGACATCCATATTAAGAAACTCCATCTAGACCAGGAAAGACGGAAAATTATATAGGTAACCAACCTATTCTGGCCAAAGTAAAAATTTATAGATACCTATTCCGTGGGTTTGCAACTAAATAAGGCAACTGGCTCAAGCTTGATTCACATTGACTTCAGACTTAAAAATCCTAAGATAATATCTTAATACATCACAAAGAATATTTGATGAGTATTATAATTATCAACATAAAAGATGGAATAAGGACTTGTCCAAAGACCTTTAAAAACTATAAATGAGTTGTATTTGAAACTATTTGATTTACATGTATCAATTATTGTATTTCTTAATGCAGAAACAATTCAAATCCACACATGCTTAATACAGGTTACTTCTTCTGCTTAATATTTATTTTTCCTGTCCTCCTATATCACAAAATAGATAAAAAGCAGCAGTGATATGCCTGCTGGAAAAAAAAAATAATAATAAAATAAACTGTCATTGGTGGTCAGCTATCTACAGATGGCCTAAAATTTAACTTTACCAACAGAATGGCAACCATACTTTTAAATGTAAATTACTTTTACTAAACATGAAGATACTATTCCCTCAAACAACTGGTTAAATAATCTGTTATTTAATCAATTAAAAAAAAATGTACACTGGAGAATTAAGAAGTAAGATATATCCAGTAATCAAAATGATAAAAAATGGAAGGGGTTTGAACAGTGATTATTGCAGGTATTAGTATAAAACCGTCAAGCTTATTAAGCCCTATTATTATTATTTCACAGACATGAGAGTTTTTTAATTTAATTTAATTTGTAATTGAAAATGATAATGTAAATTCCAACAGGAAAAAAAAAAAAAAAAAAAAAAAAATTGAATATTAAGTTTATAGAAAATCAGACTTTGAAATAATTCAAAAACAGTTAACAAATACCTATTGATTAGAATACCACAACTCTAGAGCTTATAATTTTTCTGAAACTTTAAACAATTTAAATACTTTCTAGACTATTGCTTGGATATTTCGTTCAAACAAAACCTTTCAGGTACGAAACTTACCAGATTTGAACACAAATATCTGTTAATGTAAAATGAAAATGATAATTAGGAATCACATTTCAAAAACTATTAAAATTATTCATTTCCTCCTTATAGCAATAGCATCACCTGAGTTAAGGACATGAGATCAGCATATCATGGGCTGTTACAGACCTTGGAAAAAGTGGATAAGTCAAATTACCTTGAATATGAGTTAAATATTAACCTTCATAGCAGGATATTTAATGTCTGCATTATGAAAATTTTGTTAAGTGTTTCTTAATTAGGTCCTAAAGCATCTATGTACTTTGGTACAAATTGTATTTTAGAGTAATTACCGGATCTAGAAAAACAATAAAAAATGCTCTAATGAAAAGTGCACAATTTAGAGTTATCCACAAAAACAAATTTTCCACTTCTCAATAACAATCAGAGAAATATCATTATAGGTATTCTGACTTGTTTGAGTTTTGTTTTGTTCAGAAATTTAAAAAAATAGATCGATCTTTAAATATTTTAAGAGCTGATTTCTGAGAAATTGTTTAATGGAGTTTTGGATTCAGTCTTAATTGTTCCACAGGTACCTAATGAGAATCAGGAATTAAAAAAAAAGAAGTATGTTTCGTTCCCATCCAGCCTTGCTCTAAACTAAGTTTAATTATTATTCTTGAATAAGTCGTACCCCAAAACCAATGTATTCCCAAACTGTCAGATAGTTTAGGCAAGCATAATATAGAAAATAAGCAAGAACTAGGCCTTCACTGTAATAGCTGATAATGAAATTTTTGTTGTCATTTTCATAAGGCAACATCCAAATACAATGTTTGGTTAGGAACTTTTTCAATGATTCTTTATTTAACTGATAAGATTTCATATATCCTCATATAATTAAATGAGGGAGGCAACTAATATCTCACACAGACTTCTCATTTATATGTACTAAAAAATGTTAATGGATGAAGAGTGAAAATTAATTCTTCCATGATTAAATTTAATCTGAATGATTTAGGTTCTATAATTAAAGAAGCTTATATCATCAGCTTAAGTCGCCTAGACAAGTATTGATTTGTTATTTAGCCACAGATAAGCAAGAGCTGATCCTGTTTAATAACTAAAGGGAAAACTGGAATATGTAAGTATAAAGCAGTCCTATAATGTTTTAATACATGATGAATTAGTAGAATAAACTATTGTAACATTAACCCTTTGCACTCATTAGCCGGTTATAAATCGGCAAAATAAAAATGCAATTTCACTCAGATTATAAGTTCCACTTGTCTGGCACAGGACTCTTAAGCCGGATATAGACCGGCATTATTTTTTTCAAGATCCTCTCTTGAAGATAATATTGTTTTATTGATTTTTTAAAAATTGTTTGTGTTTGAATTATATTATTGTACTTAAAGTAATAAAAAAAAGTTTAAACATTGGTTTAGGATGGAAACAGGAAATCACTTCATTCTTTCATTACCTTAATCTTCTATTCCAACGAACTGTTGGTTCTCCTAAAGAACAGAACTCATAAAACATTTAGTAAATACAGCAATAAATTTAGATTTATAATAAACAGAAAGGTTATAGTGATTTTTTTTTCTAATTACAAAGAACATATTGTTTTCTAATATTAACCAAAATATATCGTGAAAACAACCGTTTAATTTCTTTCCAAAATTATTAACTAATTTAATGAATAATAAAAAATGATTAATATCAAGGAAAGAAGGTTTAAGTAAGAAAAAGTTTAGAATGAAGAACATTTAACTAAATACCATGTAATAGATGATACTCATATTTATCTTATTGAAATTTCCCAGAAGAATTAATTAGTTTTTTGAAAATATAAACACTAACAATAATGAAATAATTTAAAGAATTGGTAGACAATTTTTTAGAGATTGTAAATAAAGAAATTACAATCTACAACACCACAGATACACATAACTAAAAATAAATACTGGAGGATCATACAAAAACATTTATTACGCCAATTACATCAATTAAATAAAATAATGTAATTTCAAAAGAAACTACCAACTCAAAACAGTGACAGGGTTTAGTACTGAGAATAATAATGTATTAATAATAAAACTTCTAACAGCTTCAAAAACTTTCATCGTTTTTTCCAAGTGAATTTTCTTCTAGCACCAGCTTGACCAGGCTTTTTCCTTTCTGGACGTCGGTAATCTCTCTGCAAGAGGCCAGCTGAAAATAAACAGATTTCTAATTCATATAATATTTTCACAAAACACTAATCATTTCATTAAAATCATACTCTAAATTGACTATATTATACAGTTAGTAATTTCATTAAATAAATTTTAAATATATATTTTTAATAAATATTATAAATAATAATTACAATAAATTTTATATAAAGATCATGACCCTTTAGAATAATATATAATTATCACAATACAGCTTAGTGCCTTGTTCAAGCAATTAACAATCTAAATTATTACATCACAAGAATAATTAGAAAAAATGTAAATACATGCTCAGGAATAACATTCATACAAATAAAGAAATAAATAGGAACAAGATATAAAAACTAATCATTTAAAGTAGAAATACAAATTATAATTTTATATTCATATAGCATTATTATTGAAACAGACTGAAATAAATAAAAATAGATTGATATATTTGTTTAACAATTAATGATGAAAATTTTACATTACATTCTTTTTTTTAGTATGGGAGCTATTAAATGGATCTAGTGGAAAGCTTCTACGAAAATAAGTTTAAAGCCCTATTGTTCATGCACTGTACCTTTACTTTTTATTTTAAATAAAATAGTTCTAAAGAAATCTTAGTTAAAAATAAATGTTTCAGTTTTAAAGAATCAAAAATAAATTTTACCTACCCTCACAAAAGAATAATGGAATCATAAAGGAAATACTTAAGTAGAATAATAATATTTCACTACTTACCAATTCTCATGGTTTCAAACATATCTGGAGCAACAAAGCACCGAAGCCCCCATGAAATTCCCCAACGTATGGCTCCAGCTTGTCCTGTTTCCCCTCCGCCTTTCACAGTTGCCTCGATATCTACACTATCTCGTAATCCTGTTAAATCCAGAGGAAAGAGTATCTGCCAAAAGCAATTACATACATTATAAAGCCCAAACATCAATTGACTAGATTAAATTTATGAGATCAACTCAATTCTCAGACTTCAATTTTACAGTTTCAATCTACTTAATAATTCATCCATAATTAGTTTTTGATTTTCTAACATGGCTTCGAGTTTATCAATTTTGTGAAGCAGTTGCTCATTATAGGGTCTTTCATCACAATTAGACCTATGAGAGGTACATGATCGCTTCTGTTTAGCTATTTCTAGAGCTGCCATCAGGATATTACGAGGAAGTCTATTCTCACGTGGATTTAGTGGTTTTACGTGATATACAACTCTATATGCAACTGGGGACATCAAAGCTTTTAGCATTTCTGAAATTCGATGTGGAAGATAACCTTGAAACAGAGACAACTCTAGAAATGAAATTAAATCAGTTTGACGAACAAGCTTTGACAATCCAGCTGTTTTATGTAATCCTTGAATGTCATGAACAGCAATCCCAACAAGAAGATTCATTAATACAACAGTAACAAAAATTAAAAAAAGTACAAATGTTATATGAGCACTAATATTTAACAAAATAGAATTTTTGTTTTCACCAAAAAGAAGATCTATATCTAATTCCCCTGTCATCATTACTAGAACTTTAATAAATCCAATGGCAGGGTTCTCAAAAGCTTTATCAGTAGGAAATATAACACAGAAGCTGATGGTAAAACCAATCAACAAACAAGCATAGGCAAAGAAAAGTTTGAAAAACTCTGCTTGAACTTTTGTAAACATTTCTACATATGTTCCAAATAAAGGAAGTTGACCAATAATAACCATTAGATTAGTCCATCCACAGAGCACTCCAAAAGCACCAAGATGATTTTGCCATAAATAAGTCCTTCCAGTATAAATAAAAGATATAGCAAAAACACAAATGATAGTAAACCACTCAATAATGTTTACCAACTGTTCAAAATACTGTCTTGCAGATGAATAGCCAGCTACTCCAAACAGTTTTCTAAATATTTCAAAAATAGTAAAGACTGACAGTATATACCATAAGATTTCCATAATATTATATTTTTCTAGAAGCAGCTTCCCAACAATAGAATTATTCATACAAATATCACCTACTTCACCAGCTTGATGTGTATTGTTTGTCTCATTCATTGGCTGCTTATAAACGATAATACCTTTAGCAGAATTGTAGCAATTATGTGCTAATGCAGTCATTACATACAGAGTCAAAAGTATGACAAAAACAGTACTCAGGAATAACCGTAAGAAATAAAATCTTCTTATTTTTTGCCATTTCAAATGTAAAAATGCACAACATAAAGGATGATCCAACATTCCTTTTTCACCTTCATCCACTAGCGTCTTTAAAAGCCCAACTTCACCTCCAGATGAATGTTGTAGAAGACATCTAAAATCTAATTTCAATTCAATTTCTCTATAAGCCTGTTCCGGATAATGAATAGATACAGCAGAATCAAGTTTTTTCTTAATAGTTGAAAGTGATGTACTGGTTTTTCTCCTAATAATACTAAGAGCAGTTAATCCACCTTTTGTTCTAGCACTCACATCTGCACCATTCATTATGAGGAGATCAACACAACCCGTTAATTCATTAACAGCTGCTATATGGAGAGCTGTATAACCATATCTGTCTTTTACATTCACATCTGCACCATTTTTAATTAACATTTCTACAATACTGTATGCCAGGAGACCTTTACCTACTGCTGTATGTAAAGGAGTTCTATTTTCATTATCTTTTGCACTGATATCTGAATGAGCTTTTAATAACAAATCAATACATTCTGCACTCTGTGAACGTGTTCCTAAATGTAAAGGAATCTGCCCCTTTCTATTTTTAATGGATACATCAGCCCCTTTACTCAAAAGCAGTTTGATAACATTAATATGTCCTCCTTCAGCAGCATAGTGAAGAGCAGTATTTCCTCGGTCTCTGGTTATTAAATTAACACAGATATTTTCTATTTCTAACAACATCTTCACAATAGTTATGTTACCAGTATCTGCAGCTATATGAAGTGGAGAAACACCTGCTGTGTCATGTGTATTAGCATCTACTTGTCTTGATAACAATACAGGAAGGCATTCAACAGCATTTGTACGAACAGCACAATGCAATACAGTATTATAAATTTTACAACCTGCTCCTATTAGAATTTTAACAGCCTCCAAATTATTTACTAAAACTGCAAAGTGTAATGGTGAAAAATCTTTTGCTATGACATCCAAATTGCAGCCTTCATTGATTAACAATTTCATACACTTTAGGCATCCACTGAAAGCAGCTAAGTGCAGAGGAGTATATCCTTCAAATGGACAACAAAAATTGACGTCGGCTCCACGTTTTAACAACTCAGGCAATAAATCATCTCTTCTTGTAAAACAAGCCCACAATAACATAAAATTTGGATCTACCTTTGCTAAGTCTTCTGAACTGACAACACATCCTAATTCAACATCCATCAAAAATTTTGTACCTCTGGATGATCCTCTTATATTATCCATAAAGGTTTGCCTTAGTTTATCTTTACATATTTTTACACTTAAATCTACTTCCATATTTTCAGATGCAACATCATCAACTGAGATTTCACCAAGCTCTATATCCTTAGTAGAAAGTGTCCGAGATCTAAAGCTCTTCCACTTATTGATAAAACTGTTTTTCTTCTTCTTCCTCTCATCTAGGTTGACACTAGTCGCTCTGACTAAACTTGCAGTTTCCATCATGACTCACTCACCCTACACTGAAAACCACTGCCCCACTTCAAGGCTGTTTAACTGTATTTCTTCCCCCTCCAGTGATCTCTCCAGTTTCCTCTTAAAATTGTTAGAGCCCCAGAATTAAGAATGGGAATTAGATAATTGAGAAAATATCAAAACAAAATGTGAATAAGTAATTGATTATAGCAACTTGATTATATAGCAATAAATAACAACTCTTTAAAAAAAAACAAAAAAAAAACAGCCCTAATAAATCATTATATAACACACATTAAAATAACAACATTTATTTAACTATTCATTTTTAAAATCATTTTATACTAAGAAAACCTTTTAATCACTGAAATACTAAGATAATACAAATACCTAGAGTTGTGGTAACAATATTAATTTTTATTATTTAATCACAATCTATTATTGTAAAAAATCTAAAATTATTAAAATTTCAGGATTTAATAGAAAAAAGTATAGTTAAAATATAAAAAATCTAGCCAATACATGTTTCAAGGAGTATGTTTCCAGAAATAGAATTATGGTAAACATCTATACTAAGATCACAAACAGTTGATGTAAGGCTGTTTAATAACAAATCATAGGAATTTATAACTATCTGTTGAAAAATTATAAATTAAATATTTTTGGTATATTCTGAATATATATATATATATATAATTATTAAAACTGAAAATATGTTTTAAATAGAATAATAACATATCTGAAATAATATGAAATGGCTTGATTAAACAAGAATCATACCTGTTTCCTTGCTTGCATGGAATCGAAATATTCAATATTTTTTCCATTTATACTAATTAAACCTGTTCCAGGGAATATTACTTTAACATCTGCTCTAGCAGTTTTTCTAGGACAATCTAGAACAAATCAATCAATCAGAAAATATATTATTAAAAGTTTGTAGAATTTAAATTCAATTTTTTAAAAGGTCCATAAACTTTAAGCTAATGCATTGAATTGGAACAAAATGTTAAATTAATGATAGCTTAGATTTATAAATAAACTTTTTGCAAACATCATATCCTAATAATGATCTTAAACTTTTCTGAGAACTAAAACACATTTATTGAGAGGAAAAAGATAATTTAAATAATTGCACAAAGTTAACAAGAATTCCTAATAACAGAAAGAACTAATGAAGGATTAAAAACCAATTAATTACCTTTTGTTAATACATATTTCCTCCCATCAGTATCAACCAGTGGCTAGAACAAAGACCAAACTTACAATAAGCAAGTGTAAAAATTAGTCAATATGAGATAAAAATATGTATTATAAATAAAATAAAATTATGAATTTCCATAAACTTAAATATAAAAAAAGGATTTAAAAAAATATTGATAAAAAAGAGTAATTCAATAGAGGAAAAATATTATCCAGATCTGATGATTTACAAAGACCCAAAGGGGAGGAATTTAGTAGCCTCTAAATATCCATATTTTAAAAGAAATAATTTCATGAATCCTCCTTTAAACAGTTATCATTATTTCCCACTAATGTACAGTTTATTTTTTCATCTGTTTTATAAGAAATTATATATAAAAAATATTATTATAATGATTAAAAATTATTATTATAAAAAGATAGTTTATGACCTGACTTCAGTTTTATGAGAAGAGTAAAGTATGATTAATTAAATAAATATAAACTAATAAAATTTTAAAATAAATATAAAGAGATTAATGTACCAAAACAAGAGAAGTAAGCAGAGTATGTTGACCTTGCATTCTGGAATTCCCAGCCTAGTATCTTAAAATTAAAACCAGCTTTCAGATTCCCATGAGTTGTTTATTTTACTGAGACTAGTTTATTAGAACAACATTTTGTATACTATCAATATATAAGGTATTCAAATTTCATTAATCATATAATAATGATAATAAGCTTTTAAGAAAATAAAAAAAAGCGAATGATTTCATATACCTTAGTTGTAATTATACATTAAATTCAACCAGCTTCATTTACAAGACTATTCAACAGAACATACCTGATTAAATAACATAATTTTTTTTAAAATATAATAATGAATATGATATTAAAACCACTGCAGTAGTTTTAATTAGAACATATACCCACATTCTTATAAATATATTTAGATACATATCAATGCATAAAACAAAAGATATAATTGTTTTTACAAGTATGTATTGTATATGGTATTTATTAAAAGGTTTAATGCATTACCAGGAAGAGGCCAACAACCTAGGCTTACTTCACAATTTGCCACAGGTATTAGCTATACTTATACCATTACTTAATCCTTTCTGCAATCTTATATAATTAAGAGTTTGATTTTACATTAAGGCCAATTTTTGAAGGAAAATAACTGTAAAGAAGATAATTAAACTTTAAAAAATTCAATTCAGAAATTCTACTATATTTTCTCACCTACTAAAATAAAATTAAAAATATAACTATAGATTTGCATTGATATTTAATCGTTACTAAATTCTAAATAATATACTTTTTACAAAAGAATAAATACTTTACTTTGAAATAGTCATCAACAAGATTCCAAGTTGTTTAGAGTTAGGGATTCTAAAAGTGAAAGTTTCTAATATTCTTCAGATCAGAAAAAAAAACCGATTATTATAGATGCAAACATTAAACTTGGTCATTTTTTAGTGCAGAATGCGATACACAAAGGAGAGCAAACAAATGCAAAGAGTTGACAGGAGGGGGGAGGGGCCTGTTCTGAGGTAACCTTTAACAAATGTGACCTAATATAAACGATTTTATGGCGATTTATCATATTAGGAAATTAACCAAACATTGTAGTTTATACGTAAAAAAATAAATTGTATTTTTTGGGTGATGTAGGGAGGAAGGGGGGAGAGTTAGGGGGCACGGGGCAAATATAGTTGCCCTCCGGCCCGGGTCGGCTCTCGTCGGCCCTGATTAGACCTATTAGTAGGTTGAGTTGTAACAGACATTTTGTAATAATCGAGATTTTATCTCGAGGCGCCACCTATCCAAATTATCTAGAAGAAAATTTCTAATATTTTCGTCTATTATTTAATTATTGTTCAGGATATTATTAACTACTGGTCCCAAAAAATAATATACTTAGCAGAACTCTATTAGAGTTTCCAATGTTTAGTGGTGCAAGAGATTTCATTATAAAAACCACATTTTTTCACCATAAAACGAGGAATCACTAATTATTAATTATTTCAGCAATGACATGGAAAATTCTACTCCTGTTAAAACACGAAACAAGGTATCTTACGCGTGTAAAGGGCAGGCAATGGTTTTTTTTTTTTTTTTTGCTTCTTCTGTTAACTAGTGTCCAATAAGGAATGGTAGCAGTGTTGACAGCTAATATATTTATTAGACATTATATATATTACATTCTATGGATGATTTGAGTGACGCCGAACCAAATGCCCAAGTGCAAATGATATGAGATTACTGCAGTCACCAGATTGCGTTCAAGGTTGAGAGCCAATTGATTTAGCATTTCAGCAAGAAAAGACTCGATAGGTAGCTGATGTTGCAAGTCAGTTTGCTAGCGTAAATCATAGAATTCTATTGGCAAAAATCTAGGAGACGCATTAACATTATTTTTTAATTTCTAGCAATTTGCTGTAACAAACGGAAAGGACAGTGGTGTCAGGCATGCTTCTTTGTTTTAGGTTTCAGTATAGGAAACTGCATAGCATCTTTCCAAAAAATCAGTAAACACCAGCATCTATGGCACCTGGTAACCAATAAGGGTTACTGAGACACTTTTGACAAACTAGGCTACGGGTAAAACATGTTCCATGTTAAAAAATAATTTTGTAAATTAGTTGTGTTATGTAAATATGGGATGAATAGTCAATACCAGGTATGCAAGTTTAAAATGTCGTTTATTTCTTAAAATATATACACAGCAATTTAAAAAAAAATATAATATATTTTATTCAAAGTACTGACCCTCGCTTTCTACACATTTTGTCCATCTCTCGGGCAATATATGGATACCATTCCTAAAGAATGCTTCATCTTTATTTGAAATCCATTCATCGAGCCATTTTCGTACCTTTTCGAAATTGTTGAAGTGTTGCTCCGCCAATGAGTGTTCCATCGATGAGAAGAGGTGATAATCAGAAGGCGCCAGGTCAGGTGAATACGGCGGGTGGGGTAGGAGTTCCCAACCAAGCGAAGAAATCGTTTCCTTAGTCAATCTGGCTGAATGTGCAGGAGCGTTATCGTGCTGAAGAATGACTTTGGCGTGCCTGTGAGCCCATTCTGGGCGTTTTTCGATCAATGCGTGACTCAAATTGACCTTTTGTTGTCGGTAGCGCTCGGTATTGACTGTTTCGCCGGGTTTGAGAAGCTCGTAGTAGACTACTCCCTTCTGATCCCACCACACACACAGCATTGTCTTCTTCCCAAAACGATCCGGTCTTGCACTCGATGTGGATGGTTGTCCTGGCGTTACCCATGATTTTTTTTTTCGTTTGGGATTCTGAAAATAAACCCATTTTTCATCGCCAGTTACAACTCGATGCAAAAAAACCCTTTCTTTCGTGGCGTAAAAGCAGCATTTCGCACACAGTTTTTCGTTTTTCCATCTGTCGTTCGTCCAATTCATGTGGAACCCATTTTCCAACCTTTTGAATCTTTCCCATAGCTCTCAGGCGATCGGAAATGGCTTGCCTAGTGACATTCAACTGTTCTGCCATCATTTGTTGGGTTTGGGTATTGTCTTCGTCTAATAAAGATTGCAATTCGAAGTCCTCAAACTTTTTTGGTCGATTTTCTCGTTTTTGATCAGTAACATCAAAATCACCACGTTTGAAACTTTGAAACCAACGTTCACATGTCCTGACGGTTGGAGCAACATCGCCATAAGTCTCAACAAGAATTCGATGACATTCAGATGCCTTTTTCTTTTGATTAAATAAGAAAATCATGACATACCGCAAATGCTCTTTATTTGGCTTAAAATTAGACATTTTTAACACCAAAGAAAGGTATGATACGTCCACGTAAACGACTTAAAAACAACTGACTTTTGTAAACAAATGACTAACAAACAAAATAGCGTTTAGAGATAAGCAAATCCTTCAATAGGCTAAGAGCGCATTCTATTGGAATTAAAACGACATTTTAAACTTGCATACCTGGTAATGTTTCAGAGCAGACGTTTACTTTAGGTTCCGAGAATCAGAATTAGACGAGGGAGTAACGGCGCAAGACCATTTTTCATTAATAAGGAAACTACAGGCATTCAGAAGAGAAACCGCCTTCGAAAATTTTGCATGGTTATGCGCCGTTACTCCCTCATCTGTTTCTGATTATCAGAACCTAAAGTAAACATCTGCTCTGAAACATTATTGTCCGTATTTACATAACACAACTAATTTACAAAATTATTTTTTAACATGGAACATGTTTTACCCGTAGTTTAGTTTGTTGCTCTACGCTACGTTACGCTCTAGCTCTGCTAGTCTTGCTTGGATCAAAAATTTGCCCGTTGTTTTCTTATTAAAAATTTAAGGGTTAATATTGTTTCTTATATAACATTTGTCGCTAGGACCTACCCTTTAGGAGCTATATTGGTTTGGTCATTTTGTTTCACGCTTATGTGACTCTGTATTTTTTATGCAGTTTATTCGACAAAGGTGAGTAGAATAGATATGACGATGGCACTATTCAATACTGTGACCAAAAATACATAGAAAACGACATCAAACTCGATCATTTAGCTTCATTTAATTTTTTTTGGGAAATTTTCAAATTTCTTTTTTCATGTTTGATATACCTCACCGCGATCCCGGTAGGCAACTACCGGTTTTCAGTAATTTTGATCATAATGAACGACTTTCAGAAGACAAACCGCGTCCGAAAATTTTGCATGCTCATGCGCTGTTACTCCCTCGTCTAATAGGTTAGAATACTTTTTGAACTTATATATAAACAAACTACAAGTTTAAACATCTCATAGTAATGTCATAGAGAACATTAAAGCCGCTACTTTCTGGAAAACATCTTCATTATAAATCTAGGACAAGGTCGATTTAATGGCTTACTGATTTACGGAAGATCCAAAGGTCTAAGAGATAATGTGCCCAAGTTTAGCGAACCATACTTCCTCAGGATCCTCAACAAGGATGCGCCTATTAGTTTCATTTAATCTAGAGTAGAAATATTCTATACTATTTAATAAATCAGTTGTTTACGAAACCTAAATATTTTTTTTTTTTAAATATCTAAACCAATAAATCATATTCCATAAATAGAAAACAACGAAGGATTGTAATTCTACAATTCCAATGTTTCGTTGAAGAACATACAAACAGGTAATGTTTTCCATAGACTTTTGTTGATTGTGCCGAATTATTTTTTTGATTCGATTGCAATAATAATATTACCAAGCATTTGTTAGATTCAGGATATCCAGTGTTCGGGACAGATAAAATTAAAGGAATTTTAAATGGACACTTTAAAAACAAATATTTTATAATAAAACTAGTACGATTATAAAATTATATAAATGATGAGATGTTGTAATTTTTTTAAATAAAAAAAAGTGAAAATGCAAATTTGTTTTGAAGATCAAAACAAGATAGCATTAAGAAAAAATAAGTAACAACTTAAAATTTCACAAAAACTATAATTTAATGTTTTATAAGAAGAAAAAAATCACTAAAAAGAAAAAATATCCATGTTTACACGTATATTACGAACATAAGAACAGAAGTTTGAAAAGTTTCATCGAGTATCAAGTATTATTTATTACTTTGTTTTTTTATTTATTTTACATTTATTTATTTGGTGCGACAGTCCTTAGAGCAGTACCAGGACCTCCTCAATAAGTCTCCTCCAACCTTCTCGATCCGCGGCCTTGCGGCACCATCCTCTAACACCTGCCTGGCAGAGGTCTTGCTCCACGTCATCTAACCATCTCAATCGTGGCCGCCCTCGAGCTCTAAAACCTTCTGGTTTTTCTTTTAGTAGTTTTCTTGGAAATCTTTCTGCAGGCATTCTTTCCACGTGTCCCAGCCACCTTAATCTCGCTTTTTTTATTTGGGCGACTATATCTGGCTCACCAAACAATGCCATTAATTCATCATTTATTCTTATCCTCCATTCGCTATTTAGACATTTTTGGGCAAATATCTTTCTTAAGGTGCATTCACACTACGCTGACGTGACGTGTTATGAAAAAATATAAACCATTATTTAGAATGGAAGTGCTCACACTACGCTGACGTTTTGTGTTGTGTCGCTACACACTCTCTGACCCGTCAGCACCAAATATAAATTCCCATATCTCGTCAGTAGGCATCAGCCCGTCAGCAATGAACATTAAAGGTGCATTCACACTACGCTGACGTGACGTGTTGACACGCGCTCTACGACTCGTGCAAACACGTCAGCGTCAGCCATTGTGTGCACACTGTTCTGACGTGTCGGGACGAATTCATACCAGTTTTTATTTGTTTTTCACAAGGTGCACATCGTTGCGGAATAGATATGAGAATTTTAGATGCTTTAGATGAAGAGGAAGAGTATATTGCTGTGATAGCAGCTTTTATGGCCGCTCACCACTCAAGGAGAATATGGGTGCACCTTATAAATAGTTGCAGACCGATTTACGGGGAGTTTCAGCACCTGATGCCTCAGCTATTAGACGAAGAACGTTTTTTAATTTACTTTAGAATGAGCAAAGATTAATTCTATGCACTTATAAATATGGTTAGAGGAAAAAATTGAAAAAAAACAATACTCAACTGAGAAAGAGCGTTTCAGCCGAAGAAAGATTAGCATTGTCTTTAAGGTGAGAAATAAAACTACAATTTACAAATTAACATTAATTTTATTTGGATATATATATATATATATATATATATATATATATATATATATATATATATATATATATATATATATATATATATAATTGTATATATAATAAACAAAGTAAAAAAAAAAAATATGAAACAACATTATATAAACTTTTATGCTGAAGGAGATGTAATAATAATAAATATTTCTTTGGCTTCTTCTTTCATTTGTAACTACATGTTTCGGAGACAATGCTCTATATAAGCCTTCTCCTTATCAGTGATTACCTTCACATTGTCAATTCTCACATGTCAGATGGAGTCATACTACTCCAGTAGAATGACTAGAACTTATTACAAGATAAATAACCAACTGTTGCTACCATTGATTAAAGAAACCAAATTTTATGCTATTGCAATTCTAAAGAATTACTAAATTAATAAACGTTCTTTTAAAGTGTTTGAAACATTTTTAAATAAATAAAACAGTCAACTTTACAATAAATTAGTAAATAAATGCAATTATTACATGATATTTCCAGCATTACTCCTATTGACTCCCATGCCTCGTTTCGTATTTTTTTTGTTCCTATACTTCTTCTCAAACGGATCAAAAAGAAATGGATATTTCTTTACATGCTCGATGAGTTGCTCCTCAATGTTTATTGTTGACGGGCTGATGACTACTGACGAGATATGGGAATTTATATTTGGTGCTGACGTGTTAGAGAGTGTGTAGCGACACAGCACAACACGTCAGCGTGGTGTGAGCACTTCCTTTCTAAATAGTGGTTTATATTTTTTCGGTACACGTCAATTGACGTGTCAACACATCACGTCAGCGTAGTGTGAATGCACCTTAAGGAGCAGCTCATCGAGCATGTGAAGAAATATCCATTTCTTTTTCACCCGTTTGAGAAGGAGTATAGGAATAAAAAAATACGAAACGAGGCATGGGAGGAAATAGGAGGAATGCTGGAAATATCAGGTAATAATTACATTTATTTATTAATTTATTGCAAAATTGACCGTTTTATTTATTTAACAATATTTCAAACACTTTAAAAGCACTTTTATTGATTTAGTGATTCTTTAGAATTGCCATAGCATAAAATTTGGTTTCTTTAACCAATGGTAGCAACAGTTGGTTATTTATCTTGTAAAATGTAAAAAATGAAGAAGGAGTGATCCAACAAATTAAAATTAATTTATATATTATACATACAATTGTGGGAATTTCAATTGAATCAATTATGATAACCATGAGAACATTGATAATGAGCTTAAATGGGTGGTAAAAAAAAAATAAAAATAAATAATAATAATAATAATAATGTTTCATTTGTTCTATCATAAATTTGAAAGAAGAAAATACTACAATATTGTTGTAGTTTTACCTTATACTTAAATCAAATACAAAAATAAATGATTGGCACGCTCAATAGAACCAGTAGACAGTTCTAAATCCGGTAGAAACTTAATCAGAGCTAAAAGCCAATCAAAATTTAATCATTACTATTTGACAACTAATTTCCAGGAATCAATCACCTAATCTAATAATAATTAAATCTCAATCATCATTAGTTCACTAAAAAACCGTAAGAAAGATTTAATGCTTAATAATTATGTGACTGATTTCCGGAAATTAGTTGTCAAATAGCTATGATTAAATTTGAATTAAACTTTAGCTAAATTTAGAATTATGCCCAACTCTGCCGGTAGGGACAAAATTGTGTTTATATATTGTGAAATTAAAATTTGAATCGGTCTGCAACTATTTATAGAGTGCACCCATATTCTCCTTGAGTTGCGAGCGGCTATTAAAGCTGCTATCACAGCAATATACTCTTCCTCTTCATCTAAAGCAACTAAAATTCTCATATCCATTCGGCAACGATGTGCACCTTGTGAAAACCAAATAAAAACTGGCATGAATTCGTGACGACACGTCAGAACAGTGTGCACACAATGGCTGACGCTGACGTGTTAACACGAATCGTAGAGCGCGTGTCAACACGTCACGTCAGCGTAGTGTGAATGCACCTTTAATATTAATCATATTTCAATTACTTTGTTCATATTATTAATCATATTTCATATTATTCATATTCATATTATTAATCATATTTCAATTAATTTGTTAGATTATTTTAAATATTATTATACATAATACAAAAAAATGTTAGGTAAAACCTGTTCACATAATACACAGTAAAACAAAACACACACACACACACACACACACACACACACACACACACACACACACACACACACACACACACACACACACACACACACACACACACACACACACACACACACACACACACACACACACACACACACCACACACACACACACACACACACCCACTCCTGATCTACATGAAAAAAAAACACATTTTTTTTTTAAAATCCGCTTGTCTCTTCAAAAGTTGTACAGGATTTTCGTGTTCAGGACTTTCAGTGGGCAAACGAAAATGGTTTTTTAGATCAGGTACAGACTATGTATATATTTTTTTTTTCCATTGAAAACAAGATGAACTCGAAAAGTCTTAGTGTAAGCATTCAAATTTCATTCAACGTTCCAAATTAATTTTTTTTTTAAAGAAAATATTTAACTTTAACTTTATCATTTGTACCAGGGAGGATAATAGTTATTGCATACCCTACATACACAAGTACTAAATTTTATCCTAATATTCAATTTAATCTAAGGCATATTAGGCATATTATATTAGGTGCACACATATTTATATTTTTATTTATAACACAATGGCAATTCTACTGCACCTTTAACCCTCCATCAGAACGTCCGTTGTGTTTTTGACAATTTGTGGCCGGACTACAAAACCACAGTTTTACCTTTGCTATGGATGAACAGCGAAAATGAATCAATGAATGTAGTCAATAGTTATCCTTTTATGATCACTGGACTTTGCCAAATTTTTCAGGAGTAATAATTTTTTATCCTAATTACTTTACAATGAGCTGATATTGCATCACATTTTTCCCAGGATTTAAAAAAAAAAAAAAAAAAAAAAAAAAAAAAAAAAAAAAAAAAAAAAAAAAAAAAAAAAACGCAATACTATTTTAAGATTTTTTTTTCCTCCAAGGGCAAGCAAAATTTTGGGGAAAATTTACGGAATTTCAGATCAGAAGGACACCATGTCATTCTTCTTTCGGTTAATTAAGCATGACTTTAAAATAATCAATCCAATAAATAATTAGCGTAACGTTTTTACAAGTTTCTTTGAAAAATAGATTATTAAATGTAGGCATTCAGTAAAAATAACACCAACACCCATAACAATTTTTCTAAAATGGAACATGATGAAGTAACGTCTGGTAGGTAAAATATTGAATTTATAAAATAAAAAAAAAATAAGAGAGCCATCTTAACAAGAAAAGAAAAAAACTTTTATCGTGTATATGTATGTATGTATATATATATAAATCAATTTAGGACGAACTAATCATAAGTTTATACATATGCATTACTACAATCTATAACCACTGTATACGAGTATATAAATAGGTCAATGCCAAAAATGTTCTGAATGTTAAAGTTATTAATAAAAACATGAGAAGCATCTGATGATGAAAAAGATAACCATTAATAATATAGACAGTTAAAGGTCTTAGAACAGTAACGTTAAGAAGTAATTTATCTTGATCTATTTATGACCTCCATACTGATTTCCAACTATAGCTTCCTATATGAAGAACACGTAATAATGGGGAAATAATTGAACTTGTATCGGTAGAATAATTAAGGCATAGAGTCCACGAGAATAACAAAATCCTATACTAATATCCCACATAGATAGTGAAGGTTTTGATACAAGTTATTTGTTTAGTAAGCTCAACAAAGGAATCGTCTATTAAAATATATCATCTAGTAATACTAGACTAGTATAATAATCCAAGGGCCGAGGCCAAATTTCGTAACCTATTTGAAGAAAACTTTTAGTCATACAGCCATAAAATATTCACCCTTAGCAATCAATTTGCAATTTGCCAATTCAAAGCGGGGGTGTTTCAAAATGGCGACAACCGAAAGAGGGTACTAAATATAAAAAAAAGGGAATTATTTGAAAATGATTTATTTCAAGCAAACAAGAACAACACATATGATAAAAACATCTGCTCCCTCCATCCAACCCATGCTACTGGACTAAATCAAAGACCAAATTAATTGCAATAGACGATGAAGATAGTTAACAGGCAGTTAAGGTTAGTAAGTACTCAAAACAGATCAACTGTTTAGTTTGATGTAATTTCATTTTAAATTACTTGATCGTCCTTTTTTTTCCCGTGTATTTAGCTTCACAGACAGACAACTGGGGAAAACTGCACGATCAGTAATCGAAATTAAAAGATATTGATCAGTAAAGATCAAGATATCGAGATTGATCAGTAATAGTCCAAGAGCCGAGGCCAAATTTAGTGACTTCTTTGAAGAAAACTTTTAGACATACAGCCATAAAATGTCCTTTTGTCGCACCGGAAACAAATTTAAAATCCGCGTTTTTTTAGTCCAAAAGTGGACCATTTGAAGACGATTTATTTCAAGCACAGTAGAAACTGCACAACCCCTAGATACCAAAAAACGTTGTCTGCCGAAATTAGGAGGGGGGTCGCACCGGCAGACAAAATTCAAAATCCACTTTTATTTCGTCCAAAAGTGCACCATTGGAAAACGATTTATTTCAAACACACTAGAAACTGTCTAACGCCTAGATGACAAAAAACGTTTTCTACCTAAGTTTGGAGGGGGCTTCACACTGGTAGGCATTGTACTAAACTCACATCCTTTTCGTCTTACAGTGAACTTCTTGAAGAAGATTTCCTTTTTTATTTGATTTTCTCCAGACCAATTTTAATATAAAATAATCTTGTTTTAAAATTTTCATGTTGAAAATGCCAAGTAATATATATGACCGGTATTAATATAAATATCGACCACATAATTAAAGAAAGAAAAATGTTTCATCTTATTAAGTTATGAATTGTATACTATACATTGGATAGTGGATTTTGAATTTTGTTTGCCGGTGCATAGATAGCCCCCTAAATTTTGGCAGATAACGTTCCTGATCATCTAGGGATTATCCAGTCTCTAGTGTAATTTAAATAAATCGTCTGTAAATGGTCCACTTTTAGACAAAAAACCTTGATTTTGAATTTGGTTTGCCGGTGCGACGCCTCCTCCTAATTTCGGCAGACAACGTTTTTCGGCATCCAGTGGGTCTGCGGTTTCTTGTGTCCTTGAAATAAATCATCTTCAAATCATATCATTTTTTGATAATGATTGCTGAGGATGGATATTTTATGGCTGTACGACTAAAAGTTTCCTTCAAGGTCACGAAATTTGGCCTCGGCTCTTTGACTATAACAAATTGCTCACGACTGCGTTCACTCACTAATTCTTTTTCCTGGTTTCAATATAAATTTCAGGAAAATGCTAAGAAAAAATGCAACCTCTCTTGCTCATTTAGTTCCCTTGAAATAACACAGGAGTTAGTTGTCTCTATAATTATTCACCGGCTTTCCATCACCAATAACCCCACCAGAACAAAATATTCAGTAGATTTAAAAAAAATTAATAAATAACATAACATATTAAAATAACATATTTTTCCATTGGGAGCGTTTCGTATATGTTTTTTTGAAAAAAAGAAGAAACATTTTGGAGTTTTTGCCCTCCAAAAATTTTTCTCCTTATCAAATTTAGTCACATTTTTTATATTTTGTTCTCAGGACCCATTTACTAAAAATTGCTAAAAATTGTTGAGGGTGGATATATTATGGGTAAATGACTAAAAGTTTTTTTTCGAAAAGGTCATGAATTTTCGCCTAGCCTCTTGAACTATTACTGGAGGCGTCGGATAGTCCGTTTCTTAATTGATTATTTTAAGGTTCGAGACGACATACTTTTTTTCTAAAATAAATATGAATAAACTACTAAATTCACTAAAGTTATTAGCAGCTTTGCTGCTTTCCTGACCATTTTGAAAAGTAGAGGACATACGATAATTGGTTGGGCTAACAAGAAGATACAGTAATGAAAACTGAGAATATTCTTCATAACAGGTAGAGATTAAGTTAACAAATAAAACGTAATCATTGATCAAAAGAAGTAAGATTTATATTTTTCCATATCAAATATTAGATTCCCACCCTCCTAGTCAGGGTATTGTTTTTCACACAGCGAACTAATTGTTTTCGGTGTATCGGATCTCAGATGAAAATAACGGTTTTGCCCATTCCTCATCACAATCCCATGCTTTCTTATTCAGTTTATTTTAAGGCTAAAGGGTGACTATCGCACAAACAGTTATTAACATTTACTCACCTCTGTTGGTTCAAAAGACATTTGTTTGTCCATTAAGAGCTTCCTATTCTTCATAATAAAGTCTTTCACCATGTACGAATGTTTATGAGAAGACAGTCTTTCCATGATATTAACAAAGTTAGCATACTGAAATTAAAAAAAAAAATTAATATTTTAACTATAGTTTGTTAATAACTATAACACTAAATCAGTTAAGGGGTATATTTTTTTTTTTTTCGTTACAAAATAAACAGTCATCTACAACTTTGAAATCAACTTATCAAAGTTAAGAAATAAAACAAAGTAAAAAAGGTGGTGTGTGTGTGTATATATATATATATATATATATATATATATATATATATATATATATAATTTTATAATAAAATATCAAATTAACAAACATTACTCACGTTGCAAACACATAGTTACTTTAAGGAGCGAAATGCACGAATGGAGGCGTTAGTCCTCACGAAATATATCGAAAAATTAGCACTAAGAGTTTTGGTTTCTCCAAAGGACTCTGAAAGAACCGCTTTTGCTCCTTTCCTGAGAACCACAAAACAACTCCGATAGACCTAAATCAGGCAATATTAAACATGCTAACGCAAAACGATTTCAATTTGTCATCGACACTTATATCGCCCACACCAAAACCCATAACAACCAATACATCAAAAATCGCCAACAAGTCTATAAACGATTGCCAGCCTAATACCCTCGTACTACAAAGCCCACAATTCAACCATGCCTAAAAAATGTAATCTTTACAAAGTCAGTATAGACCCCATCACCACCTAATCAGTTATAGACCCCAATCAAACTAATCAAATATAGACCCAACAACCTAATCATCCATATATACCACACCAATATCATCAAATATAGACCCCAAACAACCTTTAATACAGTCTAACCCGCGTCTGATGAGCTGTCAATAGGATAGTTATAGAAGAGTAATTTTTTTTACAATATCTCAGAGACAACCTGATCAAAGTTGTAAAATTTAAATCTTTTCTCAATACTACCCAGTTCGGAAGAAACCCAAACCTAGCAAATTTGAGCGACCTCTCACTAACCTCTCATAACTCGGAACAGTCCGTAGTGATCCCCCAAAGCTACCTGAAATACCACATAACTGCTTCACATTTTTCCACCGACGTTATCCCATTTCTGTATCATTCCTTAGGAGTCATACCTCATGAACACTCCCCAACATACCCTGATCTAAACTACCTCTGGATAGTGATCCAAACCCCCCGTAATTCTTTAGATTCTCCTCATGTATCTAGCTCACCAGGAACCTATGGACGTCTATAGACTATCTAACATTTTAATTACGCTTTTAGTGGCTCGCCAGATTATTTTTAATTCACCAAAGTCAAACATTAATACTTTGCCTAATAGGACATGCGTGCCAACCCAACATCCTGCGTGTATCCGCCGTGTGCTTAAATATTAACCTATTTCTTTTGCATAAAGATTACCTCACGAACCATTTCAACCTTACTATTTACGCGCCACGGTTCTTTCACCTATACAATAATTATATATATATATTTTTTTTTTTTTTTTTTATATATCCTTTTTTTTTCCTATCTTGGGCTATATCTTTCCGATTTCTGCAAGTAGTTCTATAGCATCCTCTATTAATTCTATCAATTCATTCGGTTTTTGGCCTCCCACACGATCTCTTGCCAGCTACAGTGGCATTCTAGGTGTGAAAAGGGGTGCTTATGGGTTGGTTGCATAGAGTATTGAATACCGTAAAGGGGACTAGCTGGCGGTGGTGGCAGGGTGGGGGTATGCTCCAAGCCAAGAGAAGATGGAGAACCAAGGAAGCCAAAAAAAAAAACTTTTCTTTCTCGTTTCATGTAGTGTTTTGCTAATTAGGTATTTTTATTTGTATTAACCCATTGCACTCCGAAGCCGCTAACCCAATGCCTGGCACAGAACTAATATGCCGGGTATGAGCCGTGGCTTTCACAAAGGTGGCTGGGACTATTTTCCTGCCTCAGCATTCAGATCGTTTTTTACATTTTTCTGGAGCATTACACTCAATATTTTTTTAAAAGGCTTAAATAATATACATATAAAATGTTTAAACCTTTTTTTATTACTTTATGTACAACAATACAATACCAACAGAAACAATTTAAAAAAAAAATCAATAAAACAATATTATCTTTAATAGAGAATCTTGAAAAAAATAATACCAGTCTGTACCCGGCTTATGAATCCTGTGCCAGACCAGTGGAACTTATAATCTGAGTGGAATTTCATTTTTATTTTGCCGGCTAATGAGTGCAAAGGATTAACAAACTTACCATTAATTTCAACACATAAATAAAGGGTTTCGGCTTTAAAAGGAGCAATAAAATGAATTAAATAATAGTTAATATCACATTATTTTATTATTTAGAACTAAGGCTTTTAATAAAAATACATCAGAAAAAACATTTTTTCAACATATTATTGAGGAATCGAGCCTACATGCTTTTAAAAAACAATTCATTGATGGTAAGACAATACAATTTGTAAAAATAGAATAACATAATAGGGAAAATAGAAAAATAGAAGTTTTTGCAGCCGTATGCAACGCACATAAACATAATATAGTTTTTATTATACACAATAATTAAATAGTCTACAACAAAAACAAACAAAAGCTCTTTCAAACAACACTAACACAAGGAAACAGTTCAGGAAAAAGGAAGTCAAACAGACCTAGAGGGATCTGGAAGCCAGGGGAAGGGGGACCGTGACACATCTCCTAGGTACCTACTTGTCCACTCTGTGATATTCAATACTCTATGGTTGGATGCTTTAAGCAACATGCCCCACCCATAAGTCTCAGCAATTAGTTCCTCCTTAGTCCTTCGTTCCAGTTATCTTACGGAGGACTTTCTCTCAAGCCTGCTTTCCAAGCTGCCGATTAAGGCCCAGGTCTCGCAACTAGCTTTATAACGATGTTGTTTACGCTTGGCGTATGATTGCTGGAGATTTTGCGAGATTTCAGTTTACTTGAAAAGGAGTAGAAGGCTCTATTTGCGCTTGTTATAAGCTCTTCTATCTCTTATGGTTATGATAGAGCCAAGGTATTTAAATCTCTCAACTTTAGGGAATGATTTTCCGTCTACGCAGATTCTATTAGTCGAGTGGACTTTTCGGTTTATAATCATGTAGTTGGTTTTCTCTTTGTGAGCTGATTTTCACAGCTTCTCATATCCAATTCTGAGCGAGTATCTCTATGTCACTTGTTTGCTTCCGAGGACCGCTATGTTATCAGCATTTCGTCGGTGATATTGCCAATTCCACTTTGTGCATTTTAGCACCTTCTAAAACACTAAACACAAAAATGTGCTTTGATGTATATTAGAAATTATTTTTTGGGCTAAAATCACAAAAGTGTTAAGTCAAAACCAGATCCAAGCTGAATTTGCGTATTCGGGTTTTTACATCAGACGAAAATTTAATTTTCAAACGAAACCTGCAAAAAAACCTAGATCGAAAAAACTGCACTTAACGGAATTGGCAATCTTACCGACGATATGCGAGGATTTTGAGATTCTTTCCGAATCACATTGGTGATTCATTGGAAGTGCACGCCTCGATTTTCACTTGATGTTTTCCTTATCACATCCTCAACGACTCAGTTGAACAGAATCGGTGAGAGGCCATCACTCTTCTTCAGACCTGTTCTAACTTCAAAGGCTTCCGATACTTCCCCATGTTTTAGAACATTGCATTTGGGATCATTTTTGCATGTTCTCTGCAATCTCACTAACTTTCCTGAGATACAAATTTTTCATCATGATTCAGACATGATCTTCCATAGACCATATCTATCCACTAAGGCTGCTTTGAAATCAACAAATAAGACGTGCTCGTACTGATCTACTTCCTATTGTTTTTCGCGAACCAGCTTAAGGATGAAGATTCGGTCCAGAGTAATCTTTCTTCTTCTAAATCCTGCTTGGTGGTCTCCTATTATATTTCATAGTAGGATATTTGTCTTTATTTTGTATGCAACCAAAAGAAGCGTTATGCCTCTTTAACTAACACATTCATACATGGAGCACTTTTTAAGGATAGGACAAATGAGGCCATTGTTCCAAGACTCCTGCAGCTTTTCCGCCTTCTATATTTTCTGGGTTAGCTGTAATGGCTTCGCCATCTTTGAACAGCTCCGATGGTAGGCTGTACATACCTGTGGCTTTCTAGCCCGTCGATTGCTATTTCTACATACAGAATATCCGGTTTCACAAACTCTTGTAGGCAGGGTCCATGTCTTCATCATTTGGGGTTATCCTCAATATCCTCTTTGATTGAAGAACTTTTGGAAGTGATCTTTTCAAATATTAAAAATCTATTTTTTAAATTCTGTCATTTTACCATATTTTCCTCGTAGATGTGTGATTCTTGCGTTATATACAATTTTTTCTTTCCTGATATCTGCGTGGAGTTCACATATGTTTCCGGCCAGCCAGTTTTCCTCTATAGTTTGTAGTATTGTTTTAAAGAATTTTCTTTTTGAACATCCTATTATTTTATTCATCTTTTCCTGATGTTTGTGTATTTATACAGCGTTGTTTTATCAGTTTTGGCTAGGCAGAGGACCTTCATTCTCCTTATTCCTTCTAATCACATCTTTCCGTGAACTACTTCCTGGCTTTTCGTTTCTCCTGAAGACGTCACTTTTTGAATTGTCTCTTTTAGTTTTACCTCTATTACCTATCAGTGTTCATCAACTGAGAGGACCTACTGGGTCGGGAGTTCAAATTTATTCCTTCGCTCCATTTGAAATTTATATTTTTCTTCAGAATCTTTCAGGTTTTTTACTTCATACCTCCTTCTTTCCACTAGATTCCCTACTTTGTGGATTCGCTTAAGCCTTTAAGAGAATCAGATTCTAATTCTGTTACTAATCACCATCTGCTCCACAATAACTTTTCACATTGTGGATGGAACTCAGCTCTTGTCTATCAGGGCGTGGTCAATTTGTTTTTCACCCCTTAAGGCTCACCCAGATGTGCTTATAGTTCAGGTAGCTTGTGTCAAAAAAGGGCCTGATAAGATAAAATGGAACTGCGAGAACTAGATTTGTTGGCAGCCCATCAGCTAGGAAATCAGCAATAAACTTCACTCCAATAAATAAGAGGTTGAATGTATGAGTGCGTATGTAGGTCGATGGTTTAATATCACGATTATTAATGTATACGCACCCACCGAAAACAAAGACGATGAGTTGATGAACGATTTCTACGATCAGTTAGAAATGACTGTTGACCAGGCATAAAAATATAAAATAAAGATAGTCATTGGTACCTTCAACTCCAAGGTAGGTAGAGAATTCTAATGTAGGCCCATCATCAGAGGCCAAAGTCTACATAATACCGGTATTGATAATGGATTGAGGTGTATCAGTCTGGCTGCTACCGAGGAACTAGTGGTAAGAAGTACAATGTTCCCTCACAGAGATATCCATAATAGTCCAGGCAGCTTGTGTTTTGAAAAGGAAAGTTTTGATTATTGGTACTATTTGGTTTTTTGGGGTGCTGAGCAAGATTCTGATGTTTGCCAATAAAATTTCTAACGGGAAATATATTTGTTTCCCAAGAAACCTGTATAAATTGGACATTTTTCCGATTTTTCTAAAATAACTCAAAAAGTATAAGTTCTGTTCGAAAATGAGTTACATTCAAAATTAAAGAGGGTAAGTAAAGTTTCCAACATTTTTTTCATATAAAATTTTTTTGCCGATTAGCCTTTTATCTGCTAGATCGTCGCGAAAAGGGGCATCAAAACACAAAAACTCAGCAAATCAGGAATCACGATAAGAGAAATCATAAGAGAATTTAGTTTTCTCTTGCTAAAATTGACCATGTGGGATAATAAATGTAGCATTATGACTATGTTTAATACAAGTTAATGTAGCCCTAGACTGGTATAGGTATGTGTGTATAGAGTATAGGGTTGCATACAGCCAACTTGCTCAATGTGTGGCTGTTCGTATGGGGAAATTAACATCGAACCTTGAACTCCATAAATAAAAAGGTCTGACTGCTAGAAATTGTTCATCACCCTTAGCTTTAAATGTGGTAAAACATTTCCTCGAAATAGCGCCAGTTAAGTTAAGGGGTATAGGGGAATAATATACATCTTAATCGAAAACTTATATTAGCGATTGTATAAAAGGAGGATTGGAGACGAATAAAGGCAGTCGATTAAGTATCTGTTGAATATTCGCGATCTTTTGCCCTTTCAAATTTCCCGGGTTTTGCTATTCCTTCGATGGGGGCGCTCCTGGTGGCAGGATTCGCGAACCCCCACTTCTTCCTCCGCCACCGAATTGAACACTTGGTGGAACTTCGGCTCTGCAAATTATTTCATTTACCTTTTCCTATCCTTTTCAAAATCACCCCCAACCTCTTTCATTTCACCTTGCAGTCAGCCGGTAAGTTTCTCTCTTCATGCCCACAGTTCTCGCCACCAAGGTAAGCCAAACTTTAATTATTTTCGTCCCATCACGGCTCTCCCTCATGAACCAGTCCCCAATTTTAAAATACAGTCTACTATTCTCAACCCAATACAAATATCCGTGTGAGTTATTTCGTTCCTTATACTTTTATTGTTTTTACTATAAGGAACTAAACAGGTGCCGAAATCTGGGATCATTTGAGCATATGTCTGGGTAAGCAATTTATTTTTATTTTTCCCACCAAATTTCGTATCCGCCTTAGTCATCGCATTTTCGTTTCGAACCCCTCGTACTTTTCGTATTTTCATTGTTGAATTTTAAACATCAGAAAAACTAAAGCAATAACATTTTGAAACCGCCAGCGTTCGAAGCACATTCTGAAATGAAGCCTCTACCACCAGAGACTCTAGCGGCAGCTCAAGCGAATCTGGCAGCGGCTCAGGCAAACGCGATGAAATTACTGAAGATCAAGATAGTAGTAACAAGATCTGAGTAAGGTAATAGAAAGGTACGATGGAGAATTAGGGGAGCGGAACCACTTTCTTAAGGGAGGAGATGGAGGAGTAGTGGCCCAGATAGAAGCAAAAACGGCTGAAAATCTTTTGGATGTGGTAGGTCGCCCATATGTAAAGTGGTGAGTGGGGTGCGATGCCTGGTGGATACAGGCAGTTCAAACACGATAATGTGTCGCGAAACAACTGGAGCCTGGTGTAAAGGAAAGAGGATACCTGGGATACAAACGGGTGGATGTAAGTTGGTCACCGTGACCGGTCCGTGTGGAGTGGAGGGGGAAGCAGAAATATTGTTAGATAGATGGGAAAGCAGTGGGGGAAAATTGATGATGCACATCGTGGAAAACAGGCCGCATGTTTACGGGGATGTGATCTGAGCAAAGATAAAGAGTAGTGGAAAGCGTTGGTAGATCCTGATAAGAGGGAAAGAGTATCGGTGCGAAAGGGTCAGTACGGAAAACTTTGCTATGGTCGGAGTTATAACCCTGAAGGGATATTGGCGACAGACATTAAAAAAAAGAGTTCTCGGATGTTTTTTCAAGGAAGGGGAGGCGTTGAGTGTGAAAAAGGATTGCTTAACCTACGTGAAGGAACGGAGATACCTCCAATCGTTACGTCATCACATTCGGGAGGACCTCGGCAGTCTGAAGAGAAAGGGAATCATCGTCAATAGTACATCGCCATAAAATAGTCCCTTGTGGGCGGTAAAAAAGAAAAGTGGGGAGGTAGCATCGCGGGAAAAATATCGAGTGGTACTGGATTTTCGTAGGTGTCAGAACACGGTCCTTCTTATCTCTCCGTTCCCAAACAGTTATTGTTCCTAACCAACCTCCTTCAAAATCTGCACCTCTAACGTGAGGTGTTCCTCAGGGATCTTCTCTTTCACCAACTCTCTTTTCAATTTATATTAATGATTTGACAGACGCTATTAATAATTCCCAATATCATTTATATGCTGATGACTTTCAAATCTACTTATGGTTTCATCCTTCTGAGATTTTTGAGGCAACTCGTAAGCTTCAAGATGACATTTTAGCACTAACCAATGGGCAGTGGAGAATAAGTTACGACTAAACCCAGAAAAAACTAAGGCAATGCTAATTGGATCGAAACCCTCCCTTAATTCCCTTTCCTGTTATCCACTTCCTTATCTCAATAACGTTTCTATTCAGTTCACAAACTCTATCAAAAACCTTGGAGTAGTACTCGATCTGTATTGGAATAAACATATTTCCCACACTACCCGAAAAACCATCTACATCCTCAAACAGCTCCTAAGATTCTGTGAATCTTTCCCTCGCAATACCCGTCAATTGGTAGTATCCTCTCTCATCCTTCCCCAACTCGATTATGGATGCTTTGTATACGGAGGATTGTCTGGCGAGCTTGAAATGAAGCTGAAAAGATCAATGAACTCCTTTATAAGATTCATTTTTAGGATCCCCAGGCGTTCTCACATCACTTGCTGGTATTCAGAGTTGAGGTGGCTTTTTTCAAATTTCATGGCTATATTCAAAGTTTTCGGCGACAATACTTGGTTCCTTTATATTCCAATCCTTAAAGTCCAAAAAACCATCGTATATTTACGACATCCTTGCCCTTCGCTCTTCCATTTATCTTTTGAACACCAGATCTCAGCCAACAGATTTGTATATTCCTTCTCATCTAACTGCTTCCTTTGAAAAATCCTTTATTAATCGTACAGCTTTATTTTGGAATTCCATACCCATTTCAATCCGCAATGCTCCTTCTCTCACTTCCTATAAACATAATTTATTCATCTACCTTTTAAATTATCAATCTTCCGAAATTACGTAATAATATATTAGTGTAAGGATATTTCTTTTTTTTTTATTTTATTTTATATTCTTATTTGAATTAATTTTAATTTTGTTATTTACTTATTTTGTTTTTCTTATATAAACCCAAAGACTTGTTTTTAAATCTAAATTTTACCTTACATATTTATATGTATATAATTTACATCCTATATAAGTTGCTGCCTGATATGTACGCATCCAGACAATAATACCTTTTTATTGTACTTTTATATTATTCTTAGGGAACAAGGTGTCCCAGAATAAAGATTATTTTTCATTCATTAAAAAAAAAACACGGTAGATGAGAAATACTCAATAATCCGGTTCGAAGACCTATTTAAAAGGTTAGGAGGGGCGACCATATTTAGCACTCTGGACTTGAAGGCAGGTTACCATCAAATAAGTTTTCACCCCAAGGACCAGCACAAGACACGGCGTTTACTTTCGATAGAGAGCACTACGAATTTACGAGTATGCCGATTGGCCTGAAAAACACACCGATCACTTTTCAGAGAGTGATGGACGAGTTTTTAAGAGCATTGGTAGAAGGGACAAGCCTAGTACACAAGGACGAATTACTGATATTCAGCAAGGACGAGATGAGACACATTGAGGACTTAAAACAGGTACCTATTCAACAGACTGAGACAGTTCGGTTTGGAATTATCGGAACAGAAGTCGACCCTGGGGCAAGACCAAATCAACTTTAAGGGCTGTACGATTTCAAGGGAGGTAGTAAGGCCGAACGTAAAGAAGGAAGATTCCAAACAGAGGATGGCTATTCCGATTTGTTGAAATATGGACGACAAATCGTTATTACCCCCGAAATCTAGAGCACATCAGGAAGTGCATGGTAAGACTTCGAGAGAAATCGGTTCTCATATTTTTTAACTTTTCCAAAGCATCCACGATTACGACAGACGCTAGCATGCATTGGGGCCGTGTTATTCCAAGAGAGGAATAAAGAGGAGCGACCCGTAGTACCGCGAGTAGACGTCTAAAGGAGACAGAGACATATTATTTTTATTATTATTGAAACGGGAGCTGTTGGGAGTAGTGTGGGCGGTTGAACACTAGTCCGTACGTGTTTGGACGAAAGCTTAAGGCAATAACGAATCATCGGCCATTTATGTGGGTAGGGAAGTTGAAAGAGTCGTCGGCGAGAGTTACCTGGTGGAAGGACCTATCGAGTCAGCACAATATGGAAATCGTATACAAGCTAAGGAAGGAAAATATCGTAGCCAACTGGCTTTCAAGGCCCTTACAGTTGAATGCGATAGAGCGGGATGTAGGGGAGTATTCGGGAGGAATTCAGAGGTTCGTAAGAGAGTGGACGCTGGAAGGAGAGGAGGAGCAAGAATCGGAAGAGGTGGAACAGGAGTCGGAAGAGGGGGAAGATGGGCACAAAAGGTATACAAAGCTACTAAGGCATTTCTGAAAACAAAACCTGATATAATAATAACAAAAAAACTGATAAAACTAATCAAACCGCGGCAATTACTAAAAATGATTACATTCACAAAACAAAAACTGTATTAAAAGAAAAGAAAACATACAAAAATGTCGGTACAAACCCAACACACAAACTAATGAATGAGTCCAACACACCATTAGCAAAACTAAAACAACAAAAACATACCTCAAACATATAACAAATTCCCCAACATCCCCAAAACTATATTCAGTAATTAAAAATTCATATCATGAAAATGATATCCGGGTAAGACCTATTGTTTCCTTTATTAACTCTCCCACGTACGAATTATCAAAATAACTAACTAATATATTCAAATACTTGTCCACAAATAAATATAATATCAAAGATTCATTTGAATTCCATAAAAAAATAACTAACATCCGGATTCCACAAGGTTGTATAATAGTTTCACTAGACGCATCCTCATTATTCACTAATATCTGCACTACAAAAGTAAAAACAATAATCGAAAAACATGGCATAAACTTCAAACACACACACCAATTCCTAAAGACCAATTCCTCAAATTATTAGCTCTGTGTATTGAAAGGGGTTTCTTTCAGTTTAATGAAACATTTTACATTCAAATGTATGGGATTCAGTTGTTACCAAAATCCCCTTTAACATTCCATTGCTATTTAAATATGTAGATGATATCCATACCGCTATACCTATAAAAGACAATAAACACGAAACCATTTTAGCCCAATTTGACAAATTTTCAAATAGACTAAATTTTACGATAGAATTTGAAAATGATAGTAAAATACCGTTTCCAGGCGTACTTTTAATTCGAAACCCTAATGGAACTATAGAAACAGAATGGTGGAAAAACCCAATGCATTCCGGAAGATATTTACATTATACTAGCCAATGCCCCAAAAGTTATAAAATCAACACCGCAAAAAACTTAATAAATCGTGTAATAAAATTATCCACAGAAAAATATTTTAAAAAACCGCGGAAAATAAAGTAGTAGACTTGCTTTGAATAAAAAAAAAAAAAAAAAAAAAAAAAAAACCAATGTCGAGAGAAAACAGTTGTTTCAAATGTGACTTTTTTCATTCAAACCACTATAGCTCCTCTTAAACGATAGCGACAAATGCTATACAACAAACAATTTTCTCGATTATATTTCTGATAAGGAAAGTCGTCATATTTTCGGTCAGAGAATCATCTATAGAGGTAGAGCGTGTTAAAAAAGTTCTAATATTTAAAAAATGTAGGCAAACGTGACTCTTTTCATTCAAAGCAATATAGCTCCTAAATGGTATGTCCCAGCAGAAAATGTTGTATAACAAAAAAGTATTCTCCATTAAATTTCTGACTAGGAAACTGTACTCAAATTTTCGATCAGAGGTGCAGACTTTCAAAATGTTAGATTTTTGAAGGTGATAAAAACGTAACAGCAAAAAAGTACAGCCCCACAGCCAAAAGACATATCCATGAAAAAAAATCTATTATTTTCGGTTCCTGGAGAAATCATGAAGAACCACACACTTTCAATAGAAAATTGCTGAGGTGAAAGTTTAACCAACGCGCCACCGGGCAAGAATGTTTTCACTTCATAGAGGGACCATTATAAACTGTAGTAAACACTTACCTCATCATATCTACAATGCTTGTAGCTACATTCAGTGCAATTTAACAAAAAAGTTTTTAAAGTAAGGAAATTAACAAAATAAGATTAATCAATTTATTTATACATTATTTGTAGTGTTATTGTTTTGTTTTTTTTTAATTCAAATTAATTGCTTATGCATAGAGGATGAAATTTATTAAATGTTAATATGCTAATTTAGATAAATTTGCTATAAAAAAGTTACATAACATTTGTAGTACAACAATAATTTATATGTAATATGGCATCAGAGATAACAAATCTTCTAGTTTAATGAGTCAAAGATGATGACTCATTAAATTCGAAGATTTTTCAGGAATATATTGTGAAGCAGGTTTTTTTAACTACTTGAGTGGGAACGGAGTTGAATATTATAGTTAAGTGTCTTAACTTGGGAAACAAAATTAAAGTGATGTTGGTAGTACTGTGGCTGCTTGATTTGAATTTTGATTTATTCTTTTGTTTTTGTTAATACACGTAAATTGCTAAGTTATTTTGGTGAATTAATAAATTGTACAACGCACTCGGTTTTTGAGATTTTGAGGATCGTGAGAAATGTCAGTCATGTAAGAAATGCCATCTTAAATTATGTGTAATCAGTTTCTCCGTTGGAACAGGCAGACTTCACGAAAAAGTTCGCTACTCACATAACTTGTAACACTGTACTATGTTTGGAACATCAATAACAGTTGTCATATTTTCATTTATAACACGAATGAGCTACTCATGAAGTTTTTGTCGATGACTATGAAGATCTGTCTGATAAAGATATTTTGAGTGCTTGGTACTGCTGACGTAAGAGTGCAAGAGTACATTACTTGCCTGGCGCATGAATCTGAGAAAGAGGTTAGTGACAGAACAATACTATTGTCATATGGTTCTCCTCCATCAATTACAATTTTTGTGGCAAATCATTCACAGAAGGTGAATAGCCCCAAATAGACCCTCCAGGAGTCCAAGGCACAATGCCTTCTACCATTAGCATATATGTAATGAACCTCCCAAAAGTAGATGATTTTGGTGTCATTAATTTTATTTAGTGAATTAGTGATCACGTTTTACTAGTTCTGTAATGGTCAGTGATTGAATTCCATTGTTTGGTTTCAAAACGGAATGTTTATAGTAGCTTTTTTCAGGTGTAACCAGAAAACTGTCCCAAGTCGCTTGACTCTTATTAACGTCTCTACAAACAGCACCTCATAATACCCTCTGCCCTCTCATATTTTTTTGTTGGCACTTAACAAAATTTAATGTTCATCATCGACATTCCACAAATGGTGTAAATATCATTTCTCAGAATTATTCGTGGTTGACGTAAAGCACTAATCGGTTTCATAACCATACGTCATGCAAGTTTAGGACCACAGCAAGTTCTGGAAGTAGTTTACTTTCTCTAAAATTAATGCAAAAACTTTTTTTTGCAACTGTTTTTTGAGCTCAGTACGATGGTTATAAATCAGCAGAACTGGACTATATTTACAAATATCATAATATCAGAATTTATCATAATAGTCTCCTTCTATTTTACATGATTTTAACTTCAACAGTTCAACAACTACAAGAAAATGCTAAATGTAGAACATTTCAAACTAGTTTTCAAATAAACGAAATAACACAGAAGCAGCAAATCATTCATCAATTCTTAGTTACAGGAAATTTACTGTAGACTAAATAACTCAGTTTGGAAATCACCCTAGACAGCCCATTCGTTCAGCTTGCGAACAATTAATTAAAGAATAAAGTTATAATTTTACAATGTTTTTTATTATTCGCTTATGTATATATTTAGAATTAAAATGTAAAACCACATCTCCCACATTATATTTGCAAAGACTCTCTTAAAATTAAGAGGAGGGACAGTAGTAAGAAAATAGAACAAATGGGTAGAATTAGTAGGTTCCAGGAACGTGGTAGTTATTCTCGTCCATTTACCACACCACAAAACAACTAGAGAGTCAACAAACGTGAGCATAATAGTCTAAAACGGGAGTAGGAAAAGCCAGAATGCTGTATTAGGAGCGGTGAAATCTAATGGCAGTATATTGTAAAATCACGAAAACTGTACGAAATATGAAACATCCAGTAATTATTATTAGCCAGAGTCACGAAATGACAGAGAATAACGACATACAAACATAGGTTCCAGCAAGTGGAAGTGAAGAAGACCGAAAAAATTCGTTAGTTTATCAGGATTAATAAATATCAAATCGTTGAAATGAAGAGGGTGAAAAGAGCATGGAGCTCAACCTTCTTATAAGGTTTCAAACAAGTACCAGCAATCTTAAAACTTCTACTGGAATTTAAGACGTAAGAGGATGAAAGTGATAAGTTACAAATTTAAAGTAACACCTGTCTGTCTTTTTCAAACGCAAAACAAAATAATTTAACATTATTCATTGAAAAACCAGGCGCTTAATAGAAATTTTGACCTATAAATGTTACAATACGGAGATAAACACAGTTTTTTAAATAAAAAGTGAATGTGTAAAACAGCAAACTCATTGACTCATGTTTTGAATTATACAGACATTTCTATCTAAATGAAAGGATCGAGAAAAACTGAAATTTCATTTTTAATCCCATGAATTCCGTCGACTCTAGCAATTACCAAACAAGCATTCAAAGCTCCCGATAAATAACAAAAGACATTTACATGACAGAAATTAGACCCTTTTAGACATGGGGAGTTGAGCTTTTTGGCTCCACTAAACTATCTACTTCATCTTATATACAATCCTTACAATCCGAAATCATTTGTAAAATTCTCAATGCTCCTTACTATGTCACAAATAAATTTATCCATAATGATCTAAATGTCCCATATGTTGCAGATTTGGCCCGAACAAGATACCTATTCTTCCAAGGCAAGGTACCATGAAATCCAGTTGAATTTACTAGTCTCCCAACTTGCTTCTCACTCGATTTCCGATAACCCTGCAAGAAGATGACCAAGAGATTTTCTAATGTAAACCATTCATTGAAGCGCTACTAATGCGTAGTTCTTCACAAGTTAGTGACATGTTATTATAATCATTTCACTTCATATTTACTTATTGTATATATCGTATACAGTTGTAAATATCAATAAAGTATATAATTAAAAAAAAATTCTATGAATCTTACACATAAAAGAAAATCAAGAAAATACTTATTATTTTGCAGATAGCTCTTTTCATTAGAGCGTTTTAATGCTTGGTTCATGAAGTTCATGAGTGTCTGAAGTACAACAGAGTGTAGGCCAAGGATGGCTGGAGTAGACCTGTTTATACAGATTAGTTTCTATAAACGGATTGTTAAGGTTACTGCTACTTTATTCTACCGAAGTTTGGAAGAAATATAGGACTAAACTGAAGGATATCCTAAAGAATACCTCAATATTCTTTGATAAAATATTATTGTTTGCAACGCTTAATGCCTATTTATACTCTAACCAAGGCTGGAAGGTAAAGAATTATTCCGTGGGCCCACCTCGAAACATCCTTACACGCCAGAATTGGATCAACATCCGCTACTGAGAGCTCCAACACCGCAGCCTCATTTTATAAAATTATAGGCAGTTGAGGTTACTAAGAAAAACTCGGAACGCAGCGGGCGCATCGCCCCCTTTCTGATTCTGAATCAGCATTTATTGGGTCATGATACAATTTTACCGTAGCCATCTAAAATTCCAAATCATTGCATCACTTAGATGGTCAAATTTGTTTTGTTTTTTTAATTTTTAATGTCGTCAAGTAATTATTCAACTACAAATAGAGCATTTTTTTTTATCAGATAATAAAATTTATTGAATTATAACACTTTTGAACTGAAATATAACAACACCGCAAAAACATTAATCAGTAAGTAGAGAAACCAGTAAGAAAATCTCTTCTCATCTTCTCACTAGGGATGGGTATTGTAAGAAAAATATCGATTTTCACAAGATATATCGGTGACCACAAATTTGGATACTATCATTATGATATTCATGTTTATTTTTATCCGACTTCAAAAAGGAAGAGGTTCTCAATTCGAATATAGTTTTTTTCTTTAGGTCATTATTCCGTCAACTATGAATCGATTTTAATCGGTAGGTCATACTTCAGAGGTGGTCCGATAAACATTTTAATGAAATCAATTCCAATTAGAAATCCAAAGAATGCTTATAATTGTAGTGCAGAAAATTTGTTGCAAAGGCAGGATGGATTTAACAGCCCTTCATGGTTGGCACCAACTCCAAAAATAACTGATCATAAATTGTTAATAGGCATATAGGGAAGTATCGATAATTTCGTTAATCGATCTAACATGCTCCTTTTTTTGAAATTAGTTTTTAATTAAAGTTTGTACATATAGGTTTAATCCTGAGGTCGGTTTTTTTTTTTTTTTTTTTTTTTTTAAATTACCTTTATTAAGTTAATTTATTTGACAAACTAAATAGGAATGAAATTATTTCAAATGTTTAAAATTTTAAAAGTATTTTATTATGAATTTAACGGTATGGGCAGTAGGTAAATATGCCTGGATGAGTACCACGTGCAGATGTAACCAATACCAGTCTTGCAACTGTCCCCTCCCCAACTTTAAAAAAATTCCTTTATTTAAACCAAATTTATATGGTTTTATTACTGTTTTGAAAATTACTGGTTATATTTCATACGATATAACGTGCGTATCGATACGACAAATATTTGAAAGAAAAAATATCGGATTCTCAAAGAAAAATACTGATTTCTTTATCACTTTATGCTTCTCAAATAACACATTATGTCTGAATTTTTTATTATATTTATTTATTTAATTGATTGCCTCTACCCTTCAGGGTCATTGGCAGTCCATCTTCGATTATTTATCTCCTATATTCGTCCATAAATCTGATTAAGAAAGAAATCCAACAGAGACTTCACTGATTTGTTATCATCTTGTAAGATTTCTTGAAGTGTGTTTGAAATTTTAAATCTCTCCCTCATAGATGAAAACTGTGGACAGCCTACTAAAATGTGTTGTACTGTCCTGGGTTCCTGACAGTTGACGCAGGTAGGGGGCTCCAAACCGCGGAGAAGGTAGCCATGTGAGAATTCACAGTGGCCGATTCTCAGGCGGCACAAAATTATTTCTTCCTTTCTAGACGTCCTACAACTTGTTTGCCACTTAGCGGAGCAGTTCGTCTTTACTTGTAACAATTTAGACCTATTTGTTTTCCAGTTTTCTTCCCATCTGGCTTGGATCGAGCATCTTACATGCCTCACCCAGTCTTCTTTAGGTGTAAGGTTGATGTTTTTAACAATATCACCGTCACTAATTCTTGCTAACTGGGCTGCAGAATCAGCTCGTTCATTTCCAGAAATGCCACAGTGGGAAGGAACCCAAATAAAAATAATCGTATTGTTTTTCTCTTGAATTTTCCAAATAAGCTCAATAATTTCTAAAATTGTTACATGTTGAGACTGATCATTTTTTATTGCTAGTAATACACTCATTGAATCCGTGACAATTACTGATTTTTCATGTTCGGATTCCAGGCAGTGTAGGAGTGCTTCCTTAATAGCAGTTGCTTCTCCAGTGAAAACGGAGCAGACTTGAGGTAACTTAAAGAGACTTACTTCGTTTTCTGTCACCACTGCACAACCACTACAGAATTTTCACATTTTGAAGCGTCGGTATATAAGATTTTATGGTCCTGAAACTTTTCTAAAAGAAGTAAAAAACTTTTGTTTGATTCAATAGGGATTGAATTACTTTTTCTGATTTTCTTCAGTGAAATATCAATGCATGGTTTATAATGGCACCAACGTGGTTTTATAATCCTTCGGTAGTGCTGAATATTATGGAGGCTAGTATTCAGAGAGCAAGTTGAGTGCTCTTTGTTGGTAATTGCATTCTGTTGCCATGTATTCAGAAGAAACTACATTTAAAGGGTGGTTTTTTAATGCAGATAATTTAGCTGCATATTTTGCAAAAAGAAATTTTCTCCTTAATATCAAGGAAGGCTCTGCACTTTCTGCATATATGCTAAGAACAGGTGATGTTCTATAGGCACCCGTACATATCCTCAGAGCTGTATTGTGGACTACGTCAAGCATTCGTAGAATCGATGGTCGGGCAAAGTTATAAATTACTGAACCATAGTCCATTTTACTACGTAAAGTGGCTTGATATATCTTCAATAGACACTGTCTATCAGCTCCCCAACTTAAATACGAAAGGCATTTCAGCAGTCCCAGGCCTTTTGAGCAACTATCCTTGATATGCTTATTATATTTTACTGAAACTCGCTAATATAATTTAACAAAGAATGCAGTAGATAAAAGTAAGTGCGACTAAATTTATCATTTAGTAAAATTTTATTAATTCATCAAACCTATAAAAATATAAATAGTACAATTTTTACAAAGCGTTAAAAGACATTTTATAAAGAAAAAAGTAATAATATAACATGGCATAATATTATATATCTACATAAGTTATAGCTCAAATAAAATATATTATGCTAAAATAAAAATAACAATATTCTTTTTACGACCTTAATACGGTTCCAGGTAGGAAGACATTAATGCTTGGAGCTTCTGGTCTAGATCTCACAGTGTTTACACATCGCCTGTTCTAATGTATACTCGTTCTCTTAAAATACTGATCCATTTTAAGATAGAAGTTTAGGGTTTTGAAGCTCTTACCTTTTATATCTAGACTCTAAAAATTAGATCCAGATGGCCGTTTCACCAAAACATGAGTGTTTTAATAGGTCCTAATGTACGCTATTTCCTCAGATGGGGTACGGTAATCCTTGTTATAAAACTAAAATTAATAGACAAAAATCTCAAGATTTTTTTAAAAATATTCTTTATTTTTCAAAGACAGTTTTTACACTGAACTTTTAAATATGGAAAAATCTTCTTTGTTCAACTAATTAAGAAATGTTTAAATGGGAAAAACTGGCAAGATACATGACTTCCAAATGACTCTTAAAATATTAACCCTCCTCCAAACAGTGGAAAGTAAAAAATTTTTCTTTCATGATAATTTTAACAAAAATTTTTATTTTCAGTTAGAAATAAACAATTTAGCTCATAATAGTAATTTAGTACACAATTATGCTAATAATAATTTAGTTCAAGATTCAAATATAAATTTAACTGTAAACGAAAGTGAAATGGATTCAGAGGAAAGTACTAACGAGAACATTAGCTCTAATATTTCAAACAGCCCGAATGTCAAAATTATAGAAAGTATAAATAAAACAAACACAATAAATAAAATATAACAACCCGTCTATACGAAGCAAATGATTTAGGGCCTTATTATGTCTTTATAGAAAGCAAATCCGCCGAAGGGGCCGGTATTAGCCGCATTCACCCTATGACAATAGGAAAACTATTAAATCAAACTACTCCTGAAATTTATAACAATATTTTAACAATAAATAGAACAGGGCGAAACAGAATAAAAGTGGAAACCAGGTTAGGATTGCATGCAAATGCACTGGTTACATCCGAAATATTAAAATCAAAAAACTTTTTAGCCTACATTCCGCAATTCATGCTGGAGAGGAAAGGTGTAATAAGGGGTATAGATGTAAATCTTACGGAAGAGGATATACTACTACATACTAAAACATTATACTCCGAATCGGTCAAAGTTATTGGGGTTAGAAGGTTCAAAAAGAAAATTTTTTAACAAAGATTTAAAAGAATTCGAATATAGACCGACAGGAACAGTACTAATAAATTTCAGAGGTCAGCTACTCCCTAATTATATCACTATCCACCATGTTAGGTGCGAAGTACATAGATATGTTCAATCGGTAATTCAATGTCAAATTGTCTCCGATTCGGTCACTCGACTACACAATGTAAAAATTCAACAACCAGGTGCTCAGATTGTGGCGAAAAACATTCAAAAGAAGAATGTACCCCCGGGACTTTATTAAAATGAGTGCATTGCAAGGGAAACCATTCCTCTTTAGCAAAAAACATATGCCCAGAATTTAACAATCAAAAAAAGATAAAAGAACTGATGTCAGCACAAAATATGACCTATTTAGAAGCTAAAAATTATTTAGAAGGGAAATCATTTAGATGGGCCGTTTTAAGACATACAACAGAAACATTCCCAACATTGGAACAATCAAACAGTAGGGATTCATTTAATAAACCAAATACAGCTGTTAGTAATAAAATTAGTATCAACAAAAGGCTCCGAGTCACAAGTCCAGAAAGACAACCGAACAATAACCTCTTTGTACAGGCGAGTGAGATAACAAATAGTTATACGGCACCTTTGTACCCAACAGCTCCTGTGTTTACTAACAAAAATCTTTCAAGAGATAAACCGACGGGAACTCCTTATAATAAACCAACCAAAGTACAAGTTTCAGATGCTATTTATTCTATAGTAAATACAATACTATCTATTAAAAATGTAACAATTAGTGAAGAAGAAATCAGGAATATGATTAAAGATAGAAGCGAAAGCCTACATATATAATAATCAATACGTACACAAAATAACATAAACAATTTTCTAAACTATTAATCTAATTAATCTAACATCTAATCAACTATTAATTAAAAAAGTTTTTGGTGTGTTAAATCAAAAATTCACAAGTGTTCATTAAAACAACTATGAGGCTAGTTTACAAAATGATTAGGACATTTTTATTTACCCAAAAGTATTGATTCTTAAATGTTTACATTTAAACTTCATTTCCTTTAAAATAAAAATATTGTAGTAATTATTTAATAACAACATTTTTGTTTATGGAGGTTTATTGAAATGGTCCAGGCATCATTAACAGATGTCAATTTTTTTGGGGCAATAATAAAATCTATGAACTATTAAAAAAGAGAAAAAAAATTATGGTAACGTATGTTTGGGGGAAAAAACGCTTTAATTTCTCATATAACATTTATTACAATTGCTCTCCCTCGGACATCACTTCAAAATAGCCATCTGAAGAATTCTATACTGGAACCTAAATAAAAACCATAATTCTGACATGTTAAGAACCCGGGAAAGTACGTCAAGTTATTAAAGGTTTTCTTTCTCTTAAAATTCAGTTAAAAAACAAGAAAGAGTAAATTTGAAGAGCAGACTCAGGTATATATTTTCAAGTAGTTTGGTAACATCATAGAATGCCAAAGAACATGAATAAGTAAACTTTTTTTTTAAGGTTGCATGGTTTTTTTTTTTGGAAAGTTAAATTGCCATTTTATTTGAAAATGACCCACAAGAAGAGTTTCATCTGTTTTTTTTTTTTTTTTGTTCAGTAAGTCTACAGGCCCATTAGACACACATGGAAGGTATCAGATAAAAACATCTGCTCCCTCCATCCAACCAATGCTATTGGACTAACTTAAAGACAAAATTAATTGCAATAGACGATAAAGATAGTTAACAGTCAGTTAAGGAAGTAACTACTTAAAACAGATCAACTGTTTCGTTTGTCGTAATTTAATTTTAAATTACTTGATTGTCCATTTTGTCCCCGTGAATTTAGCTTCACAGACAACTGGGGAAAAACTGCTCTTATATTATAAGAGCATACAATAATAAGACCAAGAATTCCAACTTCCATCCAACTATCCATTTAAATGAAAATAGCCATAAATTCAATAAAGACTCTGGAGTAAAATTAATTTATCAAGTAGTAAATAGCATAATAAAACAGCTCAAACCAATTCAGTTTTTGTTTAAATAACCAGATAATTATTTCCTAATAACCCTATTTTAAATTTGTCTCCAATAGGAACAGAAAAAACCAACCAATCATAGAGAAAACCGAAAGGTCTCACTCTACCTAACCTTTCCACTCTTCGCGATATCTTCAAGAAGTCCGTTTGTCTCCTAAGGTAAGTACCAATATATTTAATTTGTTGCCTTACATTCTTAAAATAATATAATTCCAATAGAAGAGGCAATTAACTGATCAATCCTAATTTTAAATTAGTAGGGTAACACCAGAAAATATTGACACCCAAACTTAAAAATTAACAAAAAATAAAAGTAATAATTTTCGTCTTAAATCCTACAACTCAACTGTGTAAAATTATTTTCTATCCGTATTTTCAAAGATATACATAGGGTGTCAATAACTGATTTTTACATTAGTTCTTGCCGCTATCTTGTAAAATACATTCCAGGAATAATGTTTAGTGTGAACTTTCTTGTTTGGCTTAAAGTTCTAACAGCAAATTTCAACTTTATTGAACTATTCTTTCAATAATTATAGTGTGAATATTTCCGATTATTTCCTTCAGGATGTCAATAACTGTCTGGTTTACCCTACATTGTAACAAATTTGTGACAGGTAAAATAATATAACACTAGAATTCTGGAAAAAAAAAACATCCAGTAACCTATTCCAGAAATAAAACGTGCTTCAAACCTAAAAGTTCTGTATTAGTACGAGTAAATATAATCGATTTTATCCTTACTGATTACAATTCATATTCGTAACCATCTTGTACTGTTTTTATCTTATTCAAAAAACCTATTGCTATATCCTGTTATGAAAGATAAAGACTCAACGCCATCCTTTCTTGATACCACGAAACAAACATATCTAAAATAGATAGTAAATTTATCAATGTATTATTTACAAGTAAATGATACAGAAGTATTGAATCACTGATCTTCAGTAACTAGAAATTTTTAGGATATATACATAAAATTTGATGCAAATATAAATGCCTCAATTCAAAAATTACAGAATCATTATCCTTGGAAAGACGTAAACATCCCATGAAGGCCACATTCTTTTAGCTTCAGACATCCCACTACAAGTATGTAATACGTAAATTCATTCGCAAATATAAAAGGCCTGTCGAAAATATAATGCCACAAAAATTTTTACCTTAAAAAAATCTGGATAATATCCATCTTCTTAAAGGGAACAATACATAATACTTACATACAATAAAGTAATTATTATCAGCATGTACTAATAAATAGAATATTTAATATTTAAAAATACACACAGGGATTAATACACCAATGGAGAGGATATATCGATTAGAGAGAAATTAAATGAACAAAGAGATCGGATTCAAGTGTTGAAGAAACGATTTTGTTGATTGAGAAGGAGAAGAGACCGTAAAAATAGAACAAAGAGTTCCATCACAATTAACAAAGTATCTGCTTTTTATGAGATTATTAAAGAGATTAGAATATTATGGACGATTTTTTTTTATATGTTATTTAGGAAAGTATGTCATGGGTAAATTGATAAGTGAACGGAACAAGGAAGTACTAGGGACTAGACTTTTCCTGTCTAACGACACTTCAATTCGGCGTAATGTTGTGACATATGGTTATCCCGAAGAAAAAGCTAACAGAACTATTATACTCAACGAATTATTAATTTAATAGGTACCTTCAAAACCTAAATTCCAATAGGCCACTTCTCTTCAGAACTATAAGATCTTTAAAGATAATTACACCTGGAAATATAAACCTATCACATTCAAAGCATAAAATTTATAACTGTCTTTAAAAAAAACTTACGTACGGCTGTACTGTTAAGTATCTCATCTTAAAAGACTTAGAAACGAACTCAATGAAAATGAATGAAATGAAAAAATAAACTTTATTCTGGGACTTACAGTCCCCAAAGAATAATAATAATGCACAGTTACAAGTACAATTGTCTGGCCGTATTATTTAGAAATTAAATGCTTCTATAATTACGCCATACATTTTTGAGAGGAAAAAAAAATTAAATTAAATTAAAAAAATAATAATAATAACATAAAATAAAATCGTATATATAAAAGAAAGAAAGAGAATAAAAAAAGTAATTATAAGTATTTATTTAATTATTTTTATATCAGCAGAAGATTGATTGTCTAAAAGGTACAGAAATAAATTATTTTTAAAGGAAGTTAGGGAAGCTGCTTTACGAATAGAAGTTGTTAGAGAATTCCAGAAGGAGGTAGCACGAATGATAAAGGATTTGTCGAAGGAAGCAGTTTTATGTGAGGGGATATACAGGTTAAAAGGTTGGGATCTAGTGTTTAAGAAGTGGATAGAAGAGCGCAAAGTTAATAGATTAAGAATATAGGAAGGTTTTTTGGTTTTTAGAGAATGAAATAGGAAAGTACCCAGAAAGTATTGCCTTCGGAATTTAGAAAAAAGCCAACCAAGATCAGAATATTGACAAGTAACGTGTGACCGCCTGGAGAACCCGAAGATAAATCTAATGAAACAGTTCATCAGTCTCTCCCAGCTTCATCTCGAGATCACCAGACAGCCCCCCACCCCATAAACCAAGCTCAATCATTGGATATCGAAACCATCTTTCTGTTAACAAAGGTTAGGAGTTGATCATTTAAAGTATTATAAAATATTAATAATACCATTATAACAAAACTCATTAGCCGAAAAGAATTAAAATTGCTTTTCTGTTCATCCTTTTTCGTCTATTTCTCTACTATCCATGCTTCAATGACGTCTTATCCAATGTTTCCTTATACAACTATTCTTCAGTTTTCCATGATAATAGACCAACATTTCTCTTAAATTTTTAATGTAGTCTGTTAAATGTTTATTTTGATGTGCAGAGAATATGAAGTATTTAGATAAAAACAGGATGGCCATGGCCATCCCTCAGCACATCGGGATCTTACCAACTGGCGTGGGATTCTTTTAGCGTGTTTCTGTTGTCTTAGGTTGCTTTGTTTCCAAGAGTGGTTACATAATCAACAACTTATTAATGATATACATTTCAAACTATGGAAGAAATAATAGATATGCGAGACATTAATTGGCTAGTTAGAAACCTCCAACGGCTTTGAGCTAAAAGGTCAAGATTTCGATTTGAGATGGAATTATTAAATCATTATACCATAATTCGTAAATAAATAAAAGGCTTAGCGAACCCTAAGATTCGATGCCGACACCAGCAACTAATTCGTACTTTACATAAAAGATGAACGCGATTTTTTCTTATAATACAAGAGGGTAATCGTAAAATAATTCGTTACCTAATGATACCAAATAAAACTTACAACCAAATAGTGATGCTCAAACTAGGTAAGAGTGATTGGAATTTGAAAAAAGAATGTTTATGTTTATTGGTAAACTATTAGATTATTAATTACAATTAGATGGTAAACTACGGCGTCAAAATGTGGCACTGAAAACAAAACATGTTTATAAAAACACTACTAACCTCTTTCCATTAAAATACTATTTCTCTAATGCTTCTTAGAGCTCATACGGTAAAACTGGAATACAGTCGTAAAGGAAAGTAGTAATGGGAATTTTCCTGAGTTATGTTTTGTCTCGACGCCGTGATTCATAGGCGTAACCTAGTGAACTACCACCAACTTGGGAAATAAGCAACTCAAAAATTATTAAAAGAATAAAAAATTTAAACATGAAAAATATAATAAAAGTACCACTCATTTTAAAACACGTCTGAAGAGTACAACAATACAACCCAATACAATAGTACACTGTACACCAACTGTACATAGCACAAAGTACAACACGTCAAAGTACAACCAATAAATCGTTTACTATAATTATATATGAATATATAATAATGATAATAATAATAATAATATATATATATATATATATATATAATTATTATTATTATTATCTCTTTCTTATTCTCGGTTTTAACCGGAAAAAAAGCACCTATCCAGATCGAAATCAAGGGTTAGGCACAGAATTTATTGTTGATGTTCAAACATTTTCTGATTATACTGGCTTTTCCTAGAAGGACTGCCTTCTGCGATTCTTGAAGAATTTTATTTGTAGTATCCAGTTCTTTAATTGCGTTGACCGTAATCTCTGGGATTCAGCCATAACTAGAAATGATCAATGGAAACGCCATCACATTTTCAAGATGATACAGGTGTATCAGCTCTTCGCCAAGATCCAAATATTTCCTCATTTTCTCAGCAGCCGTGCGATGTACATTAACATCCGCTGGCACTGCTATTTCGATTATAGTTGTTGATTTCATTTCTTTATTAATAAGTAAAATATCTGGTCTGTTGTGAGGGATCGGTCAAAATAGCTTGGTTCCATTATAGTTAAATATTTTTTTTTTAAATATAGACTGTGGGTTATGTCTTTAATAAGGTACTATTATTATTAATATGACGAATTTCCCCTTCGCAGGAGAGCGATTGGATTTGAACCCACTTCATTTTCGGTAATTCCTCCTTCTTTCCTCCCAGTCTCCTCATTCTTTCGGAATGGTTCCTCTTCCGCTCCTCCGTCCACTTTTTTCCTGGTTGTCGTGATGTTCTTTGTTTACATCTCATGCTGTTGAATTTAGACCGGCATTCACTACGATCTTCAAAATTTTCTATATTGATCAGCCGCAGTTCCCTCTATGCCTCCTTTAACCATTCTGTGCCACATTTGCTTGTTGTGTCGAAATACAATATCAAAAAGATTACACAGTGTACGACTTTGGATCCATAGTAAGATATCATCAATGAATCAGCTTTACATAGATGTTATTTTTAATAGTGATGAAACTTGTAATAATAGTCGTGTCATAACTTCCTTCAATAACACATACACGTTTCGGTGGGCCGATGGTGCTCTGATTTTCCATTATGAGTCAAAACAAACTAAGAAACTACTGGAGATAAATACAGAAACTACAGGGTGGGCAATATGGCAACTTTTCAAGAGAAATATAAATACCAATTAATGGCCTGTTTTTCTCCTGAATGATTCTTGGGGATTTTATTTAGTATATTTTTTGTGATTAATCCAGTATTAATACAATTTTAAGGTTTTGATTATTTGAATACTTTTTATAGACAATATTTTCTTTATCCATAATTCTGTGGCACCTGTGAAATGTGTGTTCAGAGACTACATTTCTTTTCTTTTTTGTATTCAAATCGAAAGACTGGCTTGGTCATGCTCCCTCGCGGAAAACACTTATCACCAAATACTAACCTTGCAGCGATATGTTTTCCGATTTCCCTGTCTTTCAAACTTTCAAATCCACCACTGCTTTTCACTACCGTTCGAGTTTTTAATAAAATAACCGTAGAATGTTCATTTTTTTTCCTTTATCACTTTTAAACATAAAATAAATATATATTATAAATAAATATTTTTAAAAAAAGTACGTTTATGTAACATTAGGTAATCAACAAGAATTTGGTTAACTCCCTCTTAACTCCCTATAAATAAGTTTTTTTTTTTTTTTTGGGGGGGGGGAGGGAGGGCTTGCCACCTTCACAACTCTTTATCCATCATGCATATGGACAAGTGATAAAAAACTAATACATTTATTCAATCTAGTAGGTATGTGGAGCAATCAAGTATTTATTCTCTAGCGTGTTTTTCATCAGAAAAAAGTCTGTTAGACTCAAAAGGTGCAGTGCAATTGTATCATGAGTTACACCAATAAAAAGCTAACTAAATTCTGCAGTTTTTGAGAAATTTGACGGCTTCTAGGGTTCTCCAGTGAGGAGTGAGGAATTTTCAAAAAATATTAAAAATTTAAGTTTTAATAAATGTTTTGTGTTTTGCGCGTTAAAAGGCCCCTTAAAAGTGAATTTAAATTAACTAGACCTATTTCATCTTTTAGAAAATTTAATGCTGATTTAGAAAATATCATCGTTTTAGTTTCTACGCTAAAACAAAGTAGAGAAAACTGTTATTTTTCAGAAAAAAGTAAGATTTTAAAAACAAAAACGAAAAAAATTCTATATCCTCAAAAAATTGAGATAGGACACTCGTTTTTGCGCCATTCTACCCCGTTTAGTTTGCAGTATTACCCATTATTTTTTTTTACACTATGTCTGGGACACCCTGTATAGTCAGCATATTAGCCGTTTTTCAGTTAAAATTTTGGTTTCTTAAACTTTATTCTGGGATTTATTAACTGACCCAGCCACCGTTATAAACCCCATTGTAGTGTTTACTACTATTAATAATATAATATTATTCTAATATTAATAATATAATATTATTCTAATATTAATAATATAATATTATTCTAATATTAATAATATAATATTATTCTAATATTAATAATATAATATTATTCTAATATTAATAATATAATATTATTAGTTTTAAAGTACAGTTAGTAAAAAAAGTCTGCATACACTTGTTATTAATTTGAACATGTGGGTTAAAAGCAAAGAGAAAAAACAGTGAAACAATTTATTTATTTTTTCCTTTTAAATGCAGGCCCTTTTGATTAATTTGGTACATTTTAAAGTTGTTTAAAAATTTTATAAACACAACAAAAAATAATATAGAAAAACTAACGATATGTTATCACAAAAAAAGTCTGCATACACGGCAAATGAAAATAATTATCAACATAATTTATTAACAAAAAATTCTCTAATGGTCTGTGGGACCTCCTTTATTTTTTATTACCTCTCTTAAGCGATTATTCATCGAGCTAACTATTTTTTTTTTTTTTTGTAAAAGTTGGATCCGTTTTCAACCATTCCTCCTTAAGGGCCTCTGAGAGTTGCTGTTTATTTTTTATTTCGTGACGCCGCAGCCTCATTTTAAGATCCTGCCAGAGGTGCTCTATGGGGTTGAGATCAGGCGATTGTGGTGGTGTTCTTAACTGGCGTGGAGCATTGTACAGCAACCAATCTTCGACCCTTCAGGCACGATGTTTAGGATCGTTATTTTGTTGAAAAACGAAATTTTATCCTAGGCCTAACTTGATAGCACTGGGTCGCAGATTTTGTTTTAGGATATCTATGTATACATATTGATCCATTATTCCCTCGATGATCTTCAAGTTGCCTACTCCAGCTGAAGCCATAGAGACCCAAACCATGATCCCTCCTCCTCCGTGCTTAACTGTCGGGCATAAGTTTTTCAATTTCATGGGCTCGTTTTTTCTCCTCCACACTCTAAAGTTGCCATCAGGGGCGAAAATATTAAATTTGGACTCATCTGTGAAAATTACTTTGTCCCAAAATCTGGTAGGCTTATCGAGGTACACAGTAATCCATATATTTTCTTTTAATTTTGTATAAGTACGAACCACAGATAGCATGATTAATTCTCAATCTGCACATTGATCTTATCCATGATCTGGGAGCATTGCTGTTACCAAACCATGGTTCCATTGATACCAGTGGGCAGTGAGATTTATAAAACAATCCCTTATCTTCTTTTGCATACCTTTTCTGCCATTCAACCTTCATGGAAATTTTTAATTCGTGAAATATATCTGAAAATGGAACATGACATTTATCAATCGGTTTTTTTGTTGCTTCTTTGGCAAAGCTATCGACTGCTGTATTGCCTTTAATACCTGCATGGCCCCTAATCCATGCAAATTTAATAGTTTTACCTAGTTTTTTAATTGTATGAACTTTTTCCAAAATCGAGATTATTAAAGAGGATGTTTTGGAGTTGAAATTTAGATTTTCTAGTTTTTTTTATGGCACTTAAACTGTCAGTTAAAATTAGACTTTTATTGAAGTGGCTATCTTTATGTGATCTAGAGCAGTTAATATCGCTGTTAGTTCGGCTGTGTAAACCGAAGCCTTTTTGTGTATACTAATAAGTATACTTTTGTTGTATGTAGGAATATAGACAGCAGCGCCTACTCCTTCTGGACTCTTAGATCCGTCTGTGAATATTAGATAAAAAGATGGAAAATTTGATTTAATGTATTCGTTGAAATATGAATCGCGTTGGGTTTCTGGAATTGTAACAAGGTCGGGAATCGGAATTATTTCTATGTTTATTGAAAATATATCGTATATACAATTGAATATAGGAGGTTTTTTCATACTATAAATCGTATCTTTATAGCTGGATAAGTTTAAAAAAGCTGCTACCAATGGGGGAGGTGTTTTGCTTTTCCAATATCTGTGAGTTAGGGTTTCTGTTGTTAGTTGAACCAGTTTATTATTTAACTCGCTGTCCTCTGCTAGCAATTTTATGACAAATTTCCCGGTCATAATTTCCCTTCTGATTATTAATGGAGGTTCTCCAGCTTCGACTAAAATATTATTATTCGGACTGCTATTAAGTAGGCCTAAGCTTGTTTTGATAGATCTATATTGCACTCTATCGAGAGTGAGTAATTTAGATTTTGCCGCGTTCCCATCAAATACGCAACCAAAATCTATTATAGCCCTAATTGTTGACTTATAGAAATCAATACATATTTTAGGGGCAGCCCCCCATTTAGTTGAACAGATAGCTCTTAATATATTGTTGTATTTTTCACATTTCTGGAGAATTTAACAATATGTTGGTTCCAGCTCAATTTCTGATCCAAGACGAGACCTAAAAATTTTACCTTATTAATTGGAAAATTATGATTGTTGATGGTGAGAAATTCCTGTTCTATTTGTTTTCTTTTTTTTTTATTAAAAATACAGACTGTTGATTTTTCAGTTGATATTGACAGGCCTTTCTTTGTCGCCCATGTAAGTAAATTGTCTATTTCTGGTGATAAGGATTGAAAACGATCATTAGTATCTTTACCTATGGTATACAAACAGTTGTCATCGGCGTACTGAATCAGGTGAGCATTGTCTGTTATATTTTTATTTATATCAGCTACGTAAACGGCGTAGAGAAGACAACTTAAAATGCCTCCCTGTGGCAAACCGATTCGAGCTATACGCGATTCTGTAATTTGTCGGTTTACTCTCAAAAAAATTTTCCTGTCTTTGTATAATTCTAAAATTCTATAAATAAAGCCTTCAGGAAGTTGTACATTAGACATAGCCCTACTTAATTCACTGAATATAATGCTGTCATATGCTTTGGAAATATCTATAAATACAGCAGTGACCGTTTTGCTTTTTGTAAATGCTGAGTAGATGTCAAATGAGTATTGATGTCAAATAGAAGTTGGGATTGAGCCTGCTGAACAGATTTACCTTTTCTGAAGCCATATTGGTTTGAAGGCAGAATATTATTTGTTTCCAAACACCACTCTAGCCTCATTTTAATTATTCTTTCAAATGTCTTAAGGACACACGAAGACAATGAAATTGGACGATATGAAGAGGCGACTTTGTTATCCTTACCCGGCTTTAAAATAGGAACGACAAGATATTCACCCCATGAGTCGGGAAAACTAGCATGTTTCCATATTTCATTAAATATGTCGATAAGTAATTCTTTAGCCATTTTTGGTAATTGATCTAGCATTTGATAGTGAATTCGGTCTAACCCAGGAGTGGTATTGCGTTTTGATTGTAGCACGATATTTAATTCATTAATGTCCATTTTCTTAAAGAGAACATGTTCAACTATATTATTATTTAAATTTAATTTTTCTGAAGCTATTGGAGGACAAATTTCATTAAAAAATTCCTCTACCCATTTACCTTTGCCAGTAGGTTGTTTGTTTGTGGTTTTTCGGTTTTTTAATTGTTTTAATCGTTTCCAAATGACTGATGGATTGGTGTCTTTATTTAGCGAATTACAAAATTCACGCCATGAGTTTGATTTACATTGCTTAATAAATCTTTTCGTTTTAGCGGTAGCGATTTTGTAGTTTAAATATGATTCGTAATTGCTGTTTTGTTTATAAATATTATAGGCATTTTTTCTATCGTTGATGAAGGTTTGGCATTCTTTGGTCCATCATGAATTACTAATTACATTTCTAGGACGGAGAAATGATTTAGGGACAGAATTTTCAGCTGCTAGATTTAAATTGAAAATAAATTTTTGATAATCGTATTTTTGGTTAGAATTTGCCTGTTCGATTGAATATTTTTCCATTAAATTTCTAAATTTTCCCCAGTCTGCAAATTTAAGATTCCATTGCCACTGTAAACATTTATCAGCTGGAAGCTCAGGGTGGTCATTTGATTTAGAGATATGTTTTGCATTTTTAGAGCATATTGGGGATACAATAATTGGGAGATGATCCGAACCTATTGGGTCCTCAGTGCACCAATCATATAACAGTGCGAGGTCAGGAGTTGTTAAAGTGATATCTATTGCACTTTCATTTCTTTGATAAATATTTTTAACTCTAGTAGGCGAGCCGTCATTTAGCAAGACCAAACCTGCATTAGCGATTGCCTCAGATAATTTATTACCTTTATAATCTGATTTAATACTGCCCCAGGACGAGTGATAACAATTAACATCACCAGCAATAAAACATGGCCAGGAGACACTATTAAAAAAAATTTTCCCATTCATCAACAGAGATGTTATTTGGAATCGGGTTATAAATAGATACTAACGATAGATTCTTACCGTTATAATTTATTTTAATTCCCACTACCTGAAATTCATTGCTAGGTTTATGTATGTTAGTAAGTTCACTATACTCAAAGTGAGATTTAATTAATATAGCTACACCAGTAATTCCATCTTGGCGATCAAATCGTATGTTATTGTATCCCGGAAAGTTCACGTAAGTATTTGGACGAAACCAAGTATCGCTTAATATTGCTACGTCTATATTATGTTCTGTTAAAAATATCTCTAAATTTCCTTTGTTTGAGATAGCTGACCTAGCGTTCCATTGCATGATTTTTATCATATGTTTTTTTTATAGTTTTTTTGTATCTGATTAAGAGAAAAATATAGACGTAATAACATATGGTATTATGTATCTGAATAAATAATAGAGTTATAATCATTCAGATAGGGATTTAACTCTATCCAAAACTAATAGAGTTATAAAGCCTTAATATCAGTACTGTTAATATTTATTTATTTTCTGTATCTTTTAAAGTTTTTAAAATCAAAATTATAATATCTGAAATCGTATCAACGTTTAAGCTTAGTCTCTCATTCACGGAGTTTTTATCTTCATTTTTATGGGGGTTGTTTGTTATTGGATTATTTGTAATTATAGGGTTAGAAATAATATCTTTATATTCTATTAATAAACGATCTTCACTTGGCGGTGATTTAATAGGCGAAGAATGTCTAGTCCTCTTAGGAGGTACCCGATTTACCTGTTTTAAATCTGGAAATAAACTATTATTTTTAAAATTAGGCGTTTTATCTGTTAGAGCTGATTTAAAGGATTTTCCAACGACTAATTCTTTAGCTTCGATAAAGGTTATATTTTCATTGACCATTAGATTCCTAATTGAGCGCTGTTTAATAAATTCTGGACATTGCTCATAACCCACAGACGGGTGATTTTGTTCACAATGCACGCATTTAGTTATATTTTCTGGAGGGCAGTCCTCCACTTTATGGCCTTCACCACATTTACTGCAACGTAAAGAATTTTTACAGTTTTTCCCTATGTGACCCCAACGAAGGCATTTATAACATTGAATTGTTCGCGGTACAAAATTATCTATTCTACAAATAACTTTATATATTGAAAGAAACTTAGGTAATTCGGGACCTCTAATAGTTATCACTACAGACTCTGTAGGTACTCGGTAAACGCTTTTGTCTTATTTTACAATTTTTCGCATTAACCTTTGCACCGATACTATACAAAATTTTTGTTCATATTCAATTGATTCTATATTATTTTTAATTTCTTCATCCGATATATCTTTTGATACTCCTCTCATAATACCTTTTTTTTTCAACTATGAATCTAGGGGCATACGCTCTTAAATTTTCAGTTTTATTATTATTAATTTCGGAAATCATTAAATTTGCATTTTCCTTATCTCTTACTTCAATTTTTACTATATTTCTGCCAATGGATTTTATATTTAGAATAGATTTGTTAAACTGGGGAAAATTTTTGATTAGCTTACTTCCAAAACTGATTGGATGAAGTTTGCCAATATTACGCCCCTCTAGAATAGATTCGACAAATACATAAAAAGGACCTGAATCGTACTTATTATATTTGAGTGGAATAAATGGTTTATCTAAACTCCTAACTTGTAAAACTTGTGGCACAATTCTGTCATTTCTACTATATTTTCGACCTCATGTTTATCTGGAGGGACATCACGAGGATCCCCAATCTCCAACATTCTTTAAACTATAAAAGAAAACTTAGCTGATTTAATCCTCTTCAGAGCACTACACTGTCAGCGGCTAACAGATGGCTGAAGATGAACACTTTTTTTTTATAGTTTTATAATCACTAAATATCTTAAAGTCAAGTTTAAAAAAAAATAACCTAAATTTTAGACACTGTGTTAAGAAAACCGTATCACCATATGTAGACTTATTAGTTGTAATAAACAGTGGCAAACAATTATTTTGAAACATTTTGTAAGTATTCAATTCCGAAATCATATTATAAGCTCGATTTAATCTTCTACAGATCTTATTTTATTAAAAAACTGTATATCATTCTAAAACCTTGCTACTCATTTATGAATTGTTGGACTTTTACTACTGTCATTTCATAAAAATAATAAATTTCATAAATATCATCCATTTCTTTTCTGAATATTTTTTTACTCTACTTATACAATACCACGTTCATAAAATATTCATAAAATATTACACAGTAAACAGCTGTGTGCTGTTATAATTAATATTTTGATACGATGTAAAAAATATTTCTATTAATATCAAAAAAACAAAAAATAAACTGACAATTAAAAAAAAAGGTTATGATAATAATTTGCGATGAAGGGCATGAAATGAGGTGATAATATTTTTTGTCTGACAGATTAATAAGTTATGCGCCTATTGCAAAGATAAATATTCCTTTGTGAATCGTGGAAAAAATTACAAAATTTTGGTTTTTTCATAAAATATTATTTTTGTACTATTCAAACGTGCCACAGAATTTTATTTTGAATAATTAAAAATTTCACAAATTAAGAAAACAATTAAAATAAAGTAGGTGTATTTATTTTATTTTTTCATGTTTATTTATTTATTTGTAAACAGGGCCATACCCTATGTAAAGGAGTTCAGTTGTTTATTATGTACCATGAAATACAATACAAATGCAAATATTGCCTGTGTACATTATAATACTACATAAATAATAATACCAATAATGTAACAAAGAATATTAAATATAACTAAGAATAAAAGTAAATACAAGTTTTTCAATCTAAATAATAAACAGTACCTAATAAAAATTGATACTTTTTTATTCTATTTTTAAACCATTAAAGTTTATCAAAGTTCATATTTGACTGTCCCTACTTTTAAATATATACATGTCATATCTCAGGCAAATAGGTAAATACATGATACTAATATTTTATAGTTAATAGTACTATATTTCAGTGAAACAATTTCTGATTTTAACTATATTCATAATAAAATATGCCAGTTTCTTTTATTTTTATTTAATTTATTGGAGTAAGTATATGAAAACTGCCATTTGGATCAATGCCAGGGTAATAAGTGTCACGCAGGCCATTATAAATTGGGCGAGTATAAAGTACATGGCCGAGTTCTTTATAAGTTTTCATATTGCAAAAGATTTCCAATGGATTAATTTGTGTGATTTTATCTTGAGTGGTTATTTTTATTATATGTTTTACTGTAGTTCTTAACTGTGCAAGAATGCTAGTGAAAATAATATTTAACTGTATATTAATGTAAACAAGGATGTAAAATAGGTGTAGAAAATTATGTTTCCCCATCTATGCTGCGGGTTACACGAGATTCCTGGTGAATTGAAATAATCAAGAGTAATGTTTTTCCTGGTAACGGAAATTCCAGCCTAATTATCGATTTTCGAGGGATTCCTGTTCTGTGACAACTCTGAACTAGTGACGTACAATGATGTAACACTACAAAATATCATCGTATTCGTAACCTCAAGATATAATTTGTTTTTCGGGTGATATTTTATAACATGTAATTATACGTTTTGTTACTTTTATATTGTAATTTAATTTTCTTTTATATTTCTTAATTTAATTTTAATTGTATTTTTATTGCCTTTAGGTCACCATTATTGTTTATTATTCTTATTCTTAAGGGGCAATGGCACCAGAATAAAATATATTTTCATTTCATCGTGTTAAGGTTAAACCCCATTGGTGTATTTTTCATAAGTAAATAAATAGATTCACCTATATATTTATATTTGATGGTTTTATGAGGCCCTAAAAACTTACTTAACAGTACTTTTAAAATTCGTTTTGACGTATTTCCTTCATTGAGTTATACTTCTTTCCTAATATATAAAATTCAATAAACCTGTATTGGGTCACTAAAAAACTGACTATTTTATGATTTGGAACCCATTAATTCTGATTTAATTTCCACTTTTTTTTTTTGTTTTTTTGAGCGATCCAGAACGTACCGTTATTGTTTTATGTTGAATGAAAATCCGACATCATTGATATGTAAGGAACATTCTTTTTAGTTTACTCGATGATTTAAAAATTAACGCACGGTAGATATGTATGTTTTGGCAAAATATTAAAATTTTGACATTTTCAGTGATCATGCTTGGGTGTATTACGGAGATTAATCAAAATTTTAAAACCCGATTTTATTTGAAAAAATGAAATTTCAGATCGGATAAACAGTTTTGGAATTAAAGTGAAAAGTGTGAAAAAAAAACGAATTTCAAAACAGTAAGCGGTTTTTAGCGTGCTGGCGTGGGTATTTTACGGGACTTGATCAAAATTTAATGTAAAGGTTCTTATAGTAAATTTAAACAGCTTTCAGATGGAAAAAAATAATTTTGGATCGAACTATTAGTTTCGGAGATATAGCTAAAAGAGTGCCGACAAACGTGTTTACGCGGAGAAGTGCGACCCCAGTCAGAGTGCTGAGAGGAGGGGTGTAGAGTGCATGAAATATGCGACTATTTTTAATTCACAGCTTCGTTACACCTTTCGTTGGAAGGTAATGATACTAAAAGTTTCCGACCCTGGGGGAACGAGATTCCCCAATTTACGGTGAGGGAAGGAGAGACAAAGATCTCATGTTTCAGTTTTTCAATTATATCTTGAAAAAGGCGAACTGTGGAAAAATATGTAAAGGATCAAAATTAAAGCTAATTAAATTTCCTATAACATTGTTTCTATACGTATATTTGTCCAACTCTCAACGGTTTTTCGAGATATACGTTATTAAAAATCGATAATTATCGAGAAAAAAATTGTTACCTTACTTTTTGTCAAAACTTTGCTCCATGTGCTAGAAACGTATATATGAAATTAAAGAAAATTTAATGCTCTACAACTTTGATTCTGACATTTTTCTGAGAAACGATTGTAGAAGGCACTAGAAGCTAATGTTTGTCCGAACCGGTGCCCGCTACTCCTTTTCCGCGCTATACCTCGAAAACGGTTAATCTTTAAAAAAAAACAAAAAACAATGAATAAAACACCAATTATAGAAAATATTTGAAAAAAAAACAACTGATTTTTGTGACCTTTGACCTTGAATATCTAATTATGCTAACACGCTGAGGTCGGTGACTTTCCACTTCTTATTTAAAAGGCCAAAACGAAGGTATATGCAAAAATTTAGCTTCATTGCTTCCTTTCCGAGATTTGCTGTAAAAAACTGCTTATTTGCCTCGGCTACAATCCGTTCCAGAAATGCGATAAATCTAAGACTTTTTTGAGGGAACCACGGTTTTTACTATAAAAGCTGTAATATCTCCATTTTGTTTAAATATTTTTCAAATTTTGACTATATTTTCGGATTTAGCATTACATTTTCTATAAGAGCAGAGTACATGTAACCTTGAACTTTACAAACTTGGGATCTAAAGAACAGCTTGATCTTCACATTATTTAGGGAAGTTCCAATGTCTTATATTACTTCAACGCTCACCGTTTTCGAAAAACTATTCACCAAACTGCGAATCTCACAAAACTTACAAATTTAATTAGCTTTCGAATGATATGTTAAAAGTAATGATTCTTTTTCGCTTTAAATGTAGAAATGTACTTTTAAGACCGAAAAAAACATAGTTTTCTCATTTGGCATATAAATCAGTGTAAATAAATAAATAAATAAATAAAACATTATGATAATCCCTTATTGGAAATGTGCATTTTAAGTATAATAAATTCTTCATTGGAATAAAAAGGAAAGAAAAAAATTATTGTTTAATAGAACACAAAGGAAAACATTCAATAACATTTATTTATTATTATTATTTAGGACTTATTTTATTAGATTTTCAATGTAAGGTTCAAAACCCAATGATAATGAACATAAACCTCAATTTAGCCGTTAGCTTCTGAATGCAGATGATTTTTAAGAATATAAAACACATATAAAACACTAAATCCATGTTGAAACTAATGTTAATTTGTGTTATACTTTCACACATTAGGGAAGAGGAAATAAGAAATAATTACTTTATAAAACCCTACGTGTTGAAGCTTATGTTAACCACTCTTCCACCTTTCTACATTTAAGAATACAAAATATCAATATAACACACTAAACATTATAATCCCAGTTGAAACCGTAGAAATGGATGTTTGCATGCGAGGTTATTCGAAGGAAAGAACTATCGATAAATGTGAAGCTAGAAGTGAAGCTACCTATGAAAATATTTAAATTATATAAAAAGATGATAATAATATAATATATCGTCGACGAGATTGCCAATTCCGATATGTGCAATTGCAGCTTTCATTTTAAAATTAAATTCCGCGTATAACGTGAAAACCCGAATACGGAAATTCAGCTTGGATCAGGTTTTGACTTAACACTTTTCTGATTTTAGCCCAAAAAATAATTACAAAAGTGCATCAAAGCACATATTGTATTTAATGTCATAGAAGGTGCTAAAATGCATATAGCGGAATTGTCAATCTCACCGACGATATATAGCTGGGGACATTTTTCAACTCATGATAAGATAGCATCTGGAAGTTTTTATTTAGAACTCATAGATAATTTCGATGGCGGCACCCTCTAGTATATGACGTAAAGTGCTAAAGACGTAAACATGGTGGTTTGTACAAAATATTTTCGAAAGGTCACATCACAGATATTTCTCTTGCGCATTCCTCATATTATCAATTCTGTCATCCCAGTGAATAAGTGGTTATATTGAATTTTGACCAAAATGAGTTAAGTGACTGAAATGAAACGTGGAGCTAATTGCTTCATGGTGAATAAGTGTTTAAGTAACATATTCGTTTTAAAGCATTTTTTTTTTTAATGAACATCTTACTTTTAAACACTTATTCACCATGAAGAAAACACCACGTTTTTTTTTTTAGTCACAACTCATTTTGGTCAAAATTCTACTTAACCACTTATTCACTGGGATGACTGAATTATATTTTTAAACAAATCGCTGTAAATAAATATTATTAAACTTGCAAATTATTTTGATATTTGTAGTAAAATAACATTTCATTATTAATTTAGTTCACTACAAAAAAATATCTTTGCCGTTCGACTAGAAAGTCTTCTGGTTGGGTTCAAGGGATTAGTGGCAAATTTTAGTTAATATGGGTTTATTTAGATCTGAAACCGTATAAGATAACTTGTATAATAAATTATTTATTTAATTATTTTTTTGTTTACAAAACAAAATCTGTATATATAGTGATGTGGGCCGGGAATATTCCCAGTGGGAGGGAACTTAGAAAATGGGAATATTTCTTTGGCCCGGGAAGATTCCCAAAAATTGGGAATTTATGAAACTTTTTAAATTTTGAATGTTTTAACACTTACTAACAGTTAAATAACCTTAAAACTAGGTTAATTAAGTAAATTCATACATTTAAATCCAAGAATTATCTTTCCATGTATTACTTTCTTGTATAAACAATATCCTGGGACTTTATAGAACTAAACTAAATGGATTTCGATTCCTAAACCATTATTAAAAACGCAAGCATGTTATAACAAACAATTTCTTCTTGGAACTCATGTTCAAACATCCAAGGTTTAAAATATTCAAGAACTCCCTAATTTTATAAATTCCCTGTTTCTATATCTTTTTTCAACATTTGCTAATTGTTAGGCCAATAATTATCAACATTAAAAATCAAAAATGTGTTTAATTCTAACGATCCAAAAACCTAAACCTATACCTAAATGAAAGAAGAAATATTAAAAATACATCATGGAACAAAAAAATTCAAAATCTTCAATGTGATGGCTGGAGCAATATTAGGAACGAGTCTACAATTCATTTTGTGATTTCAAAGTTAGAACCGTTTTTCTTAGTTTTCAAAATAATCAAAACTGAGCGACATTTTGCTGAATACCTAGCAGAGATCATTGAATCTGTCATCATCATGAGAGGTATGGTACTGATAGGTTTTTGGTGGTTATTGCCGACAGACAATGCTCCAAACATGAAGGCAGCCTTAATACTGTTGAGAGGAACGTATCCTGAATATCCTGACAATTGTTTCTTACAAATGGAAGCTCATGAATGTTTCACCTCCAAAGAAAGAAACAAGGAAGCAAGCAGAAGGCAAACCAGAGGAAACAGGACAGGAAGACAAAGAACTCCTTGAGATTGAAGATGAGATCAAGTGAAGTAACGATAAAAATGGTTTTTTTTTCGATTAGGAAATGTAGAGGAAGATGAGAAAAATCAAAAAGATTTAATGGACAAAATAAATATATTTCAGTTTTTGAGTTTGATTTAACCATATAATTAATTACTGCTGTTTACCGTTTTTTAGCTATCTTGCTAATTAATCATAAATTTCCGGGAGCTTATGAATTTTGGGAATATTTCCTCAATTTTAAATTCCCGAGAATGTTGCATCACCATGTATATATAAAATCTAAGATAAAATTATACCTTTAACAAGACAAAAGAATGTACATTCTTTACATTTCTTATACAATGTTACATTCTTTACTTCAGTGGAAACAGAGCATAATTCCAGATAACATTTTAAAAAATCAAGGGAAATTTTAATATAAAATTAGTGGACTGTTTTTTTCTTGAACGGTTCATGAGGAATTTATTTAGTGTATATATATATACATATATATATATATATATATATATATATATATATATATATATATATATATAATTTTATCAGGGAAGCCAGGCTTTGGGTTAAATAAGCTTACTCCAACTTAGACTTTTTAAAAAAAAAGGTTTATTTCAAATACAATAAATACAACACTTGTGTCTAACAATGACTGACTGATAGCTATAAGACGGGTCGTACTGACCGCGACAATCCTAACTTACTTCTGTCTTTCGTCCTAAAAGACGAGGTCATATATAGGGGTTGTTATCGGTGTGAAAGCAAATAGTGAATAAGGAATCGAAGGGCGTAGGTTAAGAGGTGATGACCTTTTATAAAGATTACTGTCTTAACTTATAGGGGTTGTTATCGATGTGAAAGCAAATAGTGAATAAGGAATCGAAGGGCGTGGGATAAGAGGTGATGACCTTTTATAAAGTTTACTGTCTTAACTTATATATATATATATATATATATATATATATATATATATATATATATATATATATATATATAATTTATATATATACATAATAAATGTATGTATGGTTATTTTTTTAAAAATCTTTTCAATTTTATTGTTTCTATAAAATTCAATTTTTCCTTAAAACGTTTTTTATTATCCCCAACCATTTTATTCACAAAATACTGGTAGTTAAATGTAGATCAAATCTTTTTTTTTTTGGCTGATTACAGTTAATAAAACTTTAATTAAAAACATTAATGAATTATCAACAAGATAGTAAATAATTAGCAAATTATGTTAGATGTTTTATAACAGCATACATATTTTTTTTGTAGATTTATGACTAGAAAAAATAATATAATTGCTTATACAGGGTGAGTATCTCTTAGTGTAAAAAAAAAAAATTGGGTTAAACTAGATCAAAAATGTAGCTAAATGCCGCAAATCTCACCTTTCTATTCCAATCCGTTACAGATATACGAAAAAATCAAAGACTTTTTTGAGGAAATCACGTTTTTTTTCCCATAAAAACTGTAATATCTCCATTTTGTCTAAATATTTTTCAAATTTTGGCCACATTTTCAGATTTAGCATTAAATTTCCTATAAGAAAAGAGTACACGTAACCTTGAATTTTACAAACTTGGTATCTAAAGAACAGCTTGATCTTCACCTTTTTTGGGGAAGTCACAATGTCTTATTTACTTAAACGCTCACCGTTTTTCGTAAAAACTATCCACAAAACGTCAAATCTCACAAAAACTTGCAAATTTATTCAGCTTTCGAATGATATGTTAAATGTAATGATTTTGTTTCAATTTCATGGAGATATTTACTTTTGAAACCGAAAAAACATGGTGTTCTTATTTTGTATACAAATCAGTTACTTGCGTAAATAAAACATTATGACAATCTCTTAATGGAAATGTGCTTTTTAAACATAATAAACTGTTCATTGGAATAAAAAGCAAAGGAAAAAATGATTGTTTAATAGAAAATAAAGGAAGACTGTCAATAAAGCGACACTACATCAGAGGATATGATATTATTACATTTATTTATTATTATTTAGGATTTATTTTATTAGATTTTCAATGTAATGTTTAAAATCCAGTGATAATGAACATAGACCTTAATTTTGCCGTTAGCTTCTGAATGCAGATTGTGTCTAAGAATACTACTTTTTTAAAGTGAATTTTATGGGCAGATAAGTCTGTTTTTAAAGGGGATGGCATTTCTACCAATCCATGTGTATCGTTATTATGAATGGTCGAAATGCCTTCCCCCTGTAAAAATGAGACTCATCTAGCCATAAATCACATAATAAATAAATAAATGTAATAACATAAGATCCTCTGATATGGTGTCGCTTTATTGACAGTTTTCCTTTATTTTCTATTTAACAATCATTTTTTCCTTTGCTTTTTATTCCAATGAACAGTTTATGTTTAAAATGCACATTTCCATTAAGAGATTGTCATAATGTTTTGTTTGTTTATTTCGTTTAACGTCACTTTATGCTGCTATGGCTAATCGGACGATGCTACGGGGGGAGTCCTAAATTTTGCCTATCCAGGTATAATTAGGATAGGGATCTTTAACGAGTACCTGACATCGCACAGGCTCGGGACCTCCATTTTACGTCCCTTCGGAAGGACGGCATAGCTAAGGATTTTTTACTCCCTTTAAAAAATCCTAAGGTCATCTGCCGGGCTGCGAACCCGCGATCTTGGGTTTATTAGTCATAATGTTTTATTTACCCAAGTAACTGATTTGTATACAAAATGAGAACACCATGTTTTTTCGGTTTCAAAAGTAAATATCTCCATGAAATTGAAACAAAATCATTACGTTTAACATATCATTCGAAAGCTGAATAAATTTGCAAGTTTTTGTGAGATTTGACGTTTTGTGGATAGTTTTTACGAAAAACGGTAAGCGTTTAAGTAAATAAGACATTGTGACTTCCCCAAAAAAGGTGAAGATCAAGCTGTTCTTTAGATACCAAGTTTGTAAAATTTAATATATAGATTTCATATTTAACTGTATTTTAATGATTATTAAAATTAACAATAATAAAATAAAAAAGAATGTAAGAGTGTCTAATACAATGAAGACCGGCTGACATTTTACCAGAAAATACTCGTACGAGAGAAGGTAAAAATCCTGGTTTAGGTAAACAGGTATCTGGTAACAGGTAGAGATGACAAGTAAGAAATACTAGTCTAGGGAAACAAGCAGTACGAAGGTAATAGATATGAATATTGTTACTAGTACTGGAGTGAGTACTCAGACCCTCAAATTCTATTCTGAGATGCAAATAGAAAATTTTTATAATCATCGTTTTATCAGCTCATTACTTTTTTTTTTAATGAGCGTTAATTAAAAAACTCATTAGAAAAAAAGGTATACATAATATTTCGGACTGAGACTTCGTAGTAATCCTACATACTTTTTATTATTTTTTTTTTTTTTGCAAATGGCCCTTGGGAACTAAAATAAAAAATAAAACATGTTAAAAACCTTATTTAATATCGAGAATAAGAAAATGCACGTTATATACTGGAGGATGGCGCTATCGAAACTAAGTTTGAGTTATAAATAAAAACTTCCTGATGTTATCTAATCCTAGGTCGAAAAAAGTGCCAGGCCACATATATGATACTAGTGTAGCTTCCCCCACGTCTCTCATCAGTAAAGAACTTAGATAATTTTAACAAACAATTGAAATTTCATTTCTTATCAATAAAGATCTTGTATTGAAGTATGCAATTGAACATTATGTTTTCAATGATATTTTCACGCATAACAATTTTTAGCCTGGTTAAAATTGAACTGATTACGTGCTTGAAGATTAAGCAACAGCATAATTAGTTATCGAATTTAAAATTTTAATCTATGAGTTGGTAATCCAGATGGACAGGCGTTATTAAGAAACTTGCGGACAGAATTGTCAGTGCTTACAACTAAAGGCCCAGGAATCATAGTTTACACACAATATAAAAAAGAAAAGGATCATTTTGATTTGGTAATAATCTTTACTCGACAAAAATAGTTTTTTTTTTGTTTTTTTTTAACATAACAGTGTGGCAAACCTCGTTTCTGTCACTAAAGACTGTACATTTAAATTATTACTATAGTAAACTTTACTGTCATGGAGATAAAGACATATGGAGGCCCTTATACCTACGCCAGCACGCTGAGAACAACATACTCTTGTGAAATCCTAAACTACTTACGAGAACGGTGCTAAAAAAAGTCAGCACACTCAGCTTGCTGGAGTGTGTATTTCATGGGATTTAAAACACGTTTCATATCTGAGGTCCCATAGCGTATTTTACCAGCTATAAGATGAAACAAAGAAATTTCGGATCGGACAAAGAGTTTTAGAGTTATAGCTAAAAGAGTACTTACAAACGTGTTTTGTGGGGTGTTACTGCAACTTAGCCAATCTTTAGGCTTGGTGGTGGCCAAAACGCTGAACCGATTTTAAGTAATATTATTAATGTAAGTAATGTAAGTTTAATGCGACGTTTTACAGTTTTCGACAAAATATTGATTTTTTGCCTTTTCCACAGCTCTAAAACTATTTATGGCAAAAAATAAAATAAAATAAACAATAAGATAACGTGTATCTCAAAAACCGCTAAACGTTTGACAAATACATATAGAAACAATTTTGTAGGAAATTTAATTAGCTTTAGTTGTTATCAGCATTATATTTTTCTAGAGTCCACAGTTTCCGAGATATTATCGAAAAACCCAAAAATGTGACCTTCTCCTCTCCTCCCCACCATATACTCACCCCTAGGGGCGGGGACTTTCAGTATGTTTATCTTCTAACTAATCCTAACGAAGCCCTGAAATAAAAAATTAGCGCATATTTCATGCACTCTACAACATGTTTATTGACTGGACTAAACTGTAGGGGGTCTCTGTGTGCTCGCATGGATGTTTCACGGAACTTGATCAAAATTTGATATATGGATCGGAAAGAAAATTTAACCAGCGTTTGGAAGAAAAAAGAAATTTTTAATCGGCCAAATAGTAAAAAAAGTACAGAAAAACGTGTTTTTGCGGAGTAGTGCAACTCACCGCAAGTTATCCAATCTCTTCAATCTTTCCCTCCCCTATAGCTTTAAAAGTATTGATCTGAGAAAAAAAATTCATAGGATCAAATATTTGCTAATTTGATTTGTCACAATAATATTAAGAACAGAAAAAGTTCTAAAACTAACGGACTCCATGTTATTTGATCAAACAGCTATGAGCTTACTATGATTTCCACCCTTTCCCCCTCTTTCCCACCCAAACCCGGCGCGATATCCTGAGGTATAAGACGACATGTGTGTGTATATGTATATATGTATATACACACGTATATAAACAACATATATATATATATATATATATACACAGTAATTTAAAAAAAAGTATAATATATTTTATTCAAAGTACTGACCCTCGCTTTCTATATATCCATTCATCGAGCCATTTTCGTATATATATCAAATTGATCATTTGTTGTCGGTAGCGCTCGGTATTGACTGTTTCGCCGGGTTTGAGATATATAAAATGAGAGTAAATTTTATTATCAATCTCTATATAACACCGTACATTAGTAGCCTTACATGGAGAATGGCGGTGGCCACCTATCGTTCGATTTTCAAACTTCAACGTTATCCACATATTATCACTTTTTAATGACCAATTAATTGAAAATCAGTAGATTTCATTATTGCTAAACCTTCCTGGGTCTATAAAGAAGGTGTGGCTAAAATTTGGTACAGATTCGTTCAGTAGTTTTCGTGGTTAGTAATCAGAAACGAAAAATAGCTTATCCTTTTATATACTATTATAGATTATTAAAATCTTTTTACATAATATCATAATGCATAAGAAGAGATGGAAATCACCGAACACACTAATGCGAAATCAAAACGATCATGTTTTATGGCAAAACAGTATAAATAACGTGATAAACAGAGATAGGCCTAATATCAAAATTGGTCAACCAGTAATATTTCTTGACGTTCGGTAACTGATTGCAAAAAAAAACAAAAAAAAAACGACCAATCGCCGACAACAGATGCAGCCAATTAGTCGGTTTTACCCAAGGGAAAGAAAAATACTACTTCCAATAAATTTAATGTAGAGCTATTAAAAGATCCATTAATAAGGAAAGATTTTGCCTAAGAGGTCAAAGATAGGTTCGAACGTAGAGGAGGAAGATAGTGAGAATATAGACAATTTATGGCTAATTATCAGGAATAATATTAAAGCGGTGAGGGGTTTTTGTTAAGGCCGCATCAATAATAAACAGACTACAAGGCATGTTCACTTAATAGTTTAAACATTTTCACCAAAAAATAATAGTGCTTTAGTGTTCACATTTTCCACTTAATTTACTTTTAAAAAAACTCGTTTTGGCGAAGGAACCGTAAGGATTTATTCCAAACTCAATGTATAAAATTAGATTTTATACAGGTTTTATTTTTTCTCAGTTCTTGGGGTCCATTAGACAAAACAAAAACTGTTTATATTATTTTTTTCGATGTAGAATCGACAATAAAATGTTGATCAAATTCGGAGACCAAATTCGGATCAGTCTTGAGGGTCGGTCCTCTGGCAAATGAATCTCAGTCAATGTGGTTGCCATAGTTCGTTTATCGAGGTTTGGGACATTTTTAGGGAAGGCAGGTAAAATGTAAGCTGCTCTTGTCTTGGTAGAACAATCCAATAAAACAGTATAAAATATGTACGCTTGTAAACTATCGATTAAATTAATTTTATTACATATAATAAAAAAAATAAAATTCCTGAAGCTTATTTTTACAAAACTATTTATTTCAGTTTAAATTACAAATTTTGAATGACCACTGTCTGTAAAGGTATTATTTGTGCTGATTATGATATTATTGTCAAATGTTTTTGGTATCATATTGGAAAAATAACAGGCAAAACTGTAATTCAAAGAGGTATTGATAGCAGCTAAATTGAATTGAATGAACGTTTTTTTATTTCTTTTATAAATAATACTGAAAAATGTAGACAATCCTTAATCTAGGAATATAATAATTTGTAGAAAAAAGTGACATTATTTAATTGTTTTATATTTTTAACTAAAATGTACGATTGAATCTATTTCATAAACTTCGAAATTCATAAACTACAGATTTGCCAGATTGCTATAATAGTAGATGCCAGGCAGTAGATTGCTAAACATCATCAAAGCATTTTTAAAAACATAACTACTGTTTGTCAGTAAAAAAAAAAATTGAACATCTGTCTTCTAAAACGTGTTATAAATAGGCAGAACTGATAATAAACGAGTATAAAGATAGAAAGATGATGAAGTAATTCTGTTATAACCAGAACAGCTTTCGATGTTCATTTTCCTTGTTTGTTTTTTTTTAATTCCATATTTATTGATATTCATAAATGTAATTTAAAGAAATTAGCCCCATGTTGTGTAGTTAATACATTTTAAATCTTTATTTAAATTGTATTTACGATTTTGTAATCTAGTTTTAAATTATTTTTGCCTATAAAGTGTTTTAACTTGTTATCCCCGTCTGTTTAACTAGTTTAGTATTATAATGTTATTATTAATATCATTCTTTTAGTAGCTTTATTGATCTTTTTTCAGTAATTGGCAGTTTTGGTCACCATTTTTTAATGTTTTTAAAATTAACCTTCTTCTTTCTCGTCATTGTTCTGGGAATGATTATTAAACTGTCTGTTTGCTAAGGGTTCTTAGATTCCCGCCGTAATCATAGATTATTAATAGAAAACGCTTGAGTAAAGAGGATACCAATCCATGGACTGAGGATTAGAAGTTCATTGCCTGCCTTATTCTAAAACTTAAGCTACCGAATTTATATTCCTAACTTCACTGGTTAATCATAATATAGCTATAGGTATCTACAAATTCTAACTTAATATTTTTAGTTAAATGTTTTATATTGATGAAATGTTTACATTATGAATGAATTCCTGCATTCGGCATTGAAAAATTATGGTTTAATAAAAATAGATTTTCTTGAATCGTTTTTCGTTAATAGTTTTTAAAAACTGGAATTCTATCTCTGACTTTAAAGTTGCTTGCATAGTGAGATTGGTACTGTTCGACTTGGCGTCATTGGCAGTCGTTAGAATACATAATAACACCATATTTCCTATTATATACTTTAAAAGTATTGTATCTGGTGATGATATTTTCTTAAATAATTCTTTGATTTACCAAAAAAAAAGAAGATTTACTGCGATATTTTACTTATGATGGCTTATGTAAAAGAAAAAAAAAGGTTATTAAATAATGTGTCCTGCCTAGACAAATTGTCCGCTTCACAACCAGAATTAAACTGGGAATTTTATAGGTAAACGAATGCGGAAGATAGAAGTGGATTTCGAAGAAAGTATGACAAAGGAAAAATCAGCGTGGGCGAACTGGTGGGAATGTTTAACATCTCAGTTACAAAAATGATTCAAACATATATGATAGTAAAACTTAATTTAAAACATTATTATATTCCTAATGCTACGATTATTATTTTTTTTCATTATTCCATTTTGTTTTCGCTGACATAAATTATATGGTTATTGTTATTTAACTTTGACAACATAGCAAACACACTGAAGTTTGGATGAAATTAAAATTAATTATTTTTTCTACCGAAGTGTTAATTCAGATGCAGAGAGCCTTGATTTATGTCATTTTTCAAACTAATAGTGTAAATATTATTCAGAAATGTTTTGTGAAGAACATACAGAAAAGTTTCTCTTGAACTTATGGCAGTGGGAAAGATATACCAAGGATATGTGAAACACCAATGTTCATTTCATTGACGATGTCTAGACCGAATAAGATTTTTAATAGGCCTTTATATTTCATTGGCTAAAATATAGTATAAGTTGGATTGACATCCTAATTTACTTTTTGGCTCTAAATGTTCAATCTAATTTAATTAGTCTACAGTTAAATATGAATGGTTGAACACGTTAAACCCTAAATTTATGCCAGACAAAGGGAAAATACATTTTCTGAAACAAAACTATTAGGGACATTAATGATTTTCTTATGGAAATTGTTTATTGCAAAAGTTTTCCACACATAAAACTTAGGTTGTCAGAATGTTGAGAAGGATTGACTTTGATTAAATAGTTGTACTTATTGATTTTCCAATTATTATATAATGTAATATTTATTTTATTGTAGTTTATATATGTTTATGATATAAAAATTATTTAGATTATTGAAATAAATTTGTGGCCGGCAGAAAATAAAATCGAAAAGATCATATTTTGGGAGTCTTTAAAGCTTACATTTTTCTTTTGTCGACGTTTATCGTGACTTTTCTTTTGCGAAGTTTCGCTTGACTGAACGTTGTGCAATGTTCGACGGTCTAATATATGCTCCACTTTTCCTCCGATGATGGTTGTGAAATGCCTTTGAACATATTTATTAATCCTTAACTATCCTCCTTGCAGCGTTAGTTATAGGATTCCCTGAATAAACATCTATTAATAGAATAGAAAACGTCTTATACTCAACCGTGATTCCCCAATTTAATAAGAATGATTCCCCTGCGTCAGTGTATTACGTAACGCGATGATCTTGCTGCAAAATCATTAGTACTAATATTCCTTAGTAACTGTATCCCTAAATTATGTACCGATTGAATAACTTTATTTTAATTTTAAAAATACAACAGTTGTAAGAAAATACCGCTAACTCTCGATAATTTGAATTTTTTTAAATAGAGGGTGGTGGGTATCTTCCTCTTTTCATCCGTAATCACTGGACTACATACAAAAAATCTGTTTTAAAAACGTAAATGAGAAATAAAAACATAATCGAGTTTTTTTTTTTTGTCTCAAGTTCAAAAACACCAAGAACTAATCTAGGTGAGGCAAATCACGTACTTCAGGACCCATTATGTACCATCTAAATCTGGTTTAAAATGGTGAAGAGGTACTGGAATTGTGGGCAGTTGTTGAATTTCAAAAAAGGGAAAGTCCTCCCTTATGTGAATTTCTTCATCAGAAAATTTTTACCAAATAATTTCGATTATGAGGTTTTCTAAGGTGCTACAAGTGACAAAACAGAAGAATGATGGGGGTTTAAAAAATGGGGAACAAGGCAACAAAACATGTTTTCATATGGGCTCATTTTGATATTGGAGTTGATTAAATTAAGATAGAGCTAAAAAAGAATTTAATATTATATTTTTGTAATGTAGTTCAAGAAGCAAAATCAAAAGAAAAAATAAGTAAATATAGTTATCATAAAGGATTCAGCCTTGGCATGTCAACACATAGAATTGTTACACCAAATAAAATCCTATAATTACATTTCTTTTAAAATTCTCTCATTATTACACATGCTGATAAACCATCATTTCTTCCAATGGGTACCGGGACACATAGGGCTGTCAGGTAATAAAACGGCAGACAGAATAGCCAATGAAAGCCAGCATCACCGCATAAATGCCAAGATCTTAACAGATATGATAAAAAATATCAAATATAAAGCGATCGAAGAATGGCTAAGGTTTTATGATTGGGAAAGTGTACTGAATGGTAAGGACCACTACGCAGTACAGCAAAAGGTAGCATTGACTCCATGGTTTGTAACTCAAAGGCTAAATCTCAACTGCTTAAGCTTAGTAAAACTTAATCGGCTCAAAATTAACCATGCCAGCACCAATAAACATCTCAATTTAATGGCACTAGCACAAAGTGGTATGTATCCTAAATGCCAATCTCTGGATGACCCAGGACATATCATTTTTAATTGTAAAAGATTTATGAATGAGAGGATAAGAGTACTGGGTACACGGACTGTTCACGACAGCTCTGAATTTTTAAGACTATGACCAAAGAAAGAGCACGCAATTTAAATATTTTTTTGTCAGAAATAGAGCAAGACAAGGGACATTCATCAAGGCATATAATACAAATAGTGAAGACATAAATGATATCCACAATGGCAGCCAACCTGTTTTATATTTTGTTACTCTGGTTGAATCCATGAATCCTCGTAATTACTTAATTGTTTAGTGCTAACTTGGCAATATAGGACATGCTTTAACAAGTCTAGAAGCCAAAAAAAAAAAAAAACAGAACAATATTACATACATAACAAGGATAAAAATATATATTCCTCTTAGTCGTAAAATGTTACAGAATCAGACAATAGCATAATAACCAGTAATTACTTCAATCTGAAGCAAAACCTGAAAAGCTAATTTTGACCAGCCAAGACTTAGTATGTATGGTTATAAGTTAGTGTATATTATTTTAAAGATGTATACAAGTCAAAATGACAATCGGCTGAAGTCAACATAGTTTTTTTCAAATAGGGACACTTACTTTTCTAATTTATTTTTGAAGGGAAATGTTTTTCTTATTCATGAAAACTGACACTACATTCACCAATATATATGTAGGATAAGATTATAATTATAAACAGAGAAGGTCTAGGACTCAGCGTACCTTAAAACAGTCTCTAGAAAATAAATATTTTGAGCTAAATGTTTGATCATGAATAAAACCAGTGACACGGTACTAATTTCTTTGAGGCTAAATGGAAATGGGTAATACACTTCATTAGTCTTCAAAAAATAGATAAACTCAATAGGGTGTTAGGTTAAATCAAAGTCCATAATAACCTTTATATTATAAATATGTATCAAATTTTTCTTCACATCACAAAAACTAATGATATAATATATATAGTAGAATTTTAAATTATTTTAAAACCTACCTCATATTTATTAATAGGTTCAACAACATATTGTTCTAGCTCCTTTATTTCAAGCCACTTGGAACCAGCAAGCTCCCTGTCATAGAAATATCATTTTTTGAAAAAAAAAATGTCAACTATTAAAAGTGAATCTAGCAAACAAAAGTATAATTTTTTCTTTAAAACTATGTTATATCCTATGAATAAACAGTATAATAATTATAACTTTAACTATAATCTACATATTTACAAGCATATCTAATAATCAGCCTTACTTAAAATTAGTACTCACAATGGCTTAAATACCTCGTTTAACTTTGCACCTACTTTCTTCCGACCTTCCATTTCATTTAATACTTTTAGGTGATGGTAAGCATCCTAAAAGAAAATAAATTAATTTTAAAGTTGGAAAAAATTTCTTTCTAAATACTTTTAGAAAAGTCACTGTAATTCTTAAAATATAATTAATTATGTATTAATTATTTCTAGTCTTTAAAACACGTAAAAATATGTTTTAATATATCCAATTCACTTTATTTTAGCAATAACTCCTCTCACAATGTGACATGTTTCAGGATATTCCATCCCATCATCAGAATTTCTATTCTTCTGGTGTTAAGTCACCAAGTCAATTTAACTGTAACAGTTGAATGATAACATTTTAACAAGAGAGCCCCCATGTCAGCCTCCAGTCAAAGGAAGTACGTGGTATGTAACTGGGCTTATTTGTGGAATAGGGTGGTTGTGGAAGACAGGTATCATATCATTGTTTTGACTTGTATTAATTTTTTTGTTTCTGTAGTATGCTGTTCATAGAGTGTTGTAATGTAAGAACTCCTTGTATAGGGAGGCATTTCTTGTAATTATAGAGGTGTTATCGGAATGCTTTAGAGAATTGGTTTCAATTTAATAAGATAACCTAGATGCCATACCCTCTCAAAAGATTGGGATACATCTAAAAATGCATCAGAAGCATATTTGTTCAGTTAAGTGCAGTAGATATTTCATCCATAACTCTCTGTAGCTGTTGTGTTGTTGAGTTGAAATTTATGGAATCTAAATTGGTGATATCGTAATATATTATTGGTTCAGTCAGTATGTTAAGTATATGGTCATAAAATAATTTCTTAAATATTTCTGAACAAAAAAAAAGAACGATGATAGGTCTTTAGGAATCAGGCCTGTGTTTGTCTTTCTGAGGTCATCAATCACTGAAATCAAAGGAGATTTCTGGTTTTCTTTAGAAAAGTGTTGTAAGAAAAAAAAAAAAACTTATTGGTTCTATATTTGTCACTTTCTATATTTGTCACAAGATACTGGAACCACAAATCAGATAATTTGAGACAAACTGATTCAAGCAGGACTCACTTGATCTTTACTTGACTATTTAGAAGCAAGTATAAAATAAAAAAAATAACAGTCAAGCTTCGATGTATAAAAATAAACAAAAGATTTAAATCATGATAAAAGTAATAATAATGAAATAGTTAGAAACAGAAAACTACTGAATAAAACATAATACTCACTATTTTTAGGACAACAATAAAAGTTTTAAGAAGTATAGAAAAATATATTAAAAACTTACATGCAATATGCCATAAAAATTTGGCTTCCCAGTGTAAAACAAAAAGTGATATGGGCGCCCAGTCTCATCGAATTCTGCATCTTTCTTTGGTGGAAAAACTAAATGAGGTGGCTTCAAAAATGGCCTAGCCTTCTTTTCAAACAATCCTGAAGGGAATAGGTACTCAATAGCTTCCTATTCAATAAAACAAAGTATGTATTGCTGGGTAAAATTCAAATAAAAGTGATGGTGTATTTATAGTCGTAGCTCTTACATACATCTATCTGTTCCTGAGAGAATGTTTCAGCATCACAGCCCATCATATTAGCCAAATGTCGTTTACCAATGTCATAAGCATCACGTTCTTGTTTCATAAACTCATCTTAAAATTTTAAATAAACCAAGAATTTATTAGATATAAACAAATAAGATAAACTGTCATGTTAAAAACTCGATGAGTACTTATAATGAGGAATATCAAAGTTATATAATATAGATGTATTAATTACAAATTTACAACATAAAATCTAATCAGAAGTGTAATTTATATCCTTATAAAATGGAAATGAAAATACCAGAAAACATATAGGGTACAATTAAACAAAATGAATATTCATAATTGTGTTAACCACGCTACACCAATACCTGTTTTTGACCTGTAATTACAAAATAGTCCACAAAGGTTCTCAACATCTATCAGACAGTCTTTTTTGCAAAAATACACTAAACGAAACATTCCTGATGAGAGTATCCTAAGAAAAAATTACCTCAAACGCTGTTACTAACATTCTTTTGAGGAAATTCATAAATTAATAGAAAAACATTGTATTTACATCATGGTAGATGAAACTGCAGACCCCTGGGGACATTACACCAGTAGAAGGTTGAATTGCATGTTTTTCAATGTGTTTTATTTTTATTGCATGTTTTTAAAATTCATTTTTATTGCACGAAATCTGGCCTTTAGATATGAGATTCCTTACCTGTGCATGTAAAATCTACATGTATTTGTACCTCCACTTCCCGCAACTGAAGCTGGAATTTCCAAATATTTGGAAATCCATCAGTGCATTAACTATTTCATCAATCTATACTTAATAATAATCAATTAATTAATATTTAATAATAATTTTATTATTAATTTAATTAATAATACTGCTGATGATGTGAGAATAATGGCCAAATAAGCTATTTCTTTAATAGACTGCTCTTGCTCTTGGGGTTTTTAGAAATACTGGATTACTATCTGAATATAACCCCATTTATTAATGTTTTATTAATTACTTTTATTGGATTCTGATCCACTATGTGCAAGCCAATTCATTGTTCGTTAGTGGCATTTAGGAAATAGAATGTTCATTGTGATCAATATATATCTTTATTTAAAATTAGTATTATCGATATTTAAAAGTAAGGATAAATGCTATACTTAATCTATGGGAGGGTCAGCACACAATTTACAATTAATAATAATTACCAATAAGATACAGATGCTGCATGTTGGTCTGGGCCAGGTCTCGGTTGTCCTCAGGTTCAATCTTCTTCCATCAAGGGAGCTGTTAATAGATCGCCTCTCGGTCCCTCAGCGTCAACACTTTTCACTTTTACCTCTCACTGTCACACACCTCGTCGATCCAAAAAACTCTCCTCTTTGTTTCCAGGGCCGTGAATATGTACCCACGTATTCCTTCCCCTTTCTTTTAGATTCCTTTGTTCCCTATAAACTTTTGTAGACAAAATATTTAAGGGTCTACAGCGGCGGTCCGAAGGTTTGACCTGGTCCAGATCCCCTTTGAAGGGTTTTATGGCTTATCACTCACCTTGCAGACTTCAGAGGAGTGCCAGCCTTATTCATCCCGCCATCTTATTAGTAATTATTGATTAATATTATTTTGTGTACCCATAATACATTGCAAGACATTGTACCAGATTAGAACTGTTTGGTGCCTCACTGTGAACTGAGTTAACTGGGGTCACCTGTGGTGTAGTGGTTAGCATAGCAACCTACTAAACCCAAGATCGCGGGTTCGCAGCCCGGCAGATGACCTTAGGATTTTTTAAAGGGGGTAAAAAATCCTTAGCTATGCCGTCCTTCGGAAGGGACGTAAAATGGGGGTCCCGAGCCTGTGCGATGTCAGTTACTCGTTAAAGATCCCTATCCTCATTATACCTGGATAGGCAAAATTTAGGACTCCCACCGTAGCATCGTCCGATTAGCCATAGCAGCATAAAGTGACGTTAAACGAAATAAACAAACAAACAAACTGAGTTAACTGTCAGATTAAGTCATTTTTGATAGATGTTAGGAACTGACTCATAGATGTGTTTAAAGATTTATATTCCATTATTATAAATAGAAACAAACATGATCAACCAGAATGTCACTCATCGGATTAAATCCCATGAATAGGAATATCACTGAGAATCACTGAGTTGTTCAGCAATAAGGAAAGATGTGGTAGATAAAAACTCAATTTCTCCCTGACTGGGAAAAATAATAGATCACAGATATTTCAAACTATGATCTCCTGCTTTTCCGAATTTACATTAAGAATTAAAATTATCAAATTACTTTAATTAATAATTAAATTAAATTAACTAATGAATGGCTCTGCCGAAAAACGTTTTAAGCAACAAAATTTCCGAAGTGGCGATTTTAAAGTTTATAAAATGTATAATAGTTCGTATTTGTATGATATAGTACTCCAATGTGTTATTATACAAGTAAATATAACAAATTAATATTTGAATATAAAATCTTACCTACAAAACTAATAAAAACTTTAGATTATGATTTTCTTTCACCGATTACTCAAAATTTTATGTTTGTCGCTTAGAACGTTTTTCAGCGGACCCATTCAATTAATCATTTTTCAAAATAAACAAAGTATTAAGAATGTAAGGGTTCAAACAGGGCTTTTTCTGTTGAATTTTCAATTCAAACCAATATAACTCTGTAACAGAAAGTCCTAGTGACAAATGTTATATAACAAAAAATATCCTCCATTAAATTTCTGATAGGAAGCTATTGTCAAATTTTCAATCAGAGTAATACCAACAGAGTTAGCTCGTGTCAAAATGTTATGTTCTTAAATGTGAAAAAAATGTTAAACATTATTGATTGTGAAAAAAATGTTACACACTGTTGACTGTGAAAAAATCGTAACACCAAAAAAGGATGGACCCCCAGCCAACAGACATCCACGTCAAAACACCACAAAAGAATGTGATGGCTGACAAAGGCATAATTCCAATAAACATTAAACAGTTCAGCAACAAGTATAATTATTCATTGTTATTAGTAATTAACTATTAAAAACTAATTATTTTAACATTTTTCTTCAATGTTTCATTTCTCACAACACACTAAAAATTAACACAACAACCTTGCAAGAATTGTTAAGATTATATAATAAACATTATCAAATTTATAAGAACTTACTGTACTTGGTAGCCCTTTCTAAATATGCACGCATGGCTTTACTCAGTTTTTTGTCTTTTTTATCAGCTAGATTTTCTTCCTTTGCTGAAGAACAAAACCATGAAACTGAGTTTTTCTTAGTCAACTAAAAATAAGTAAAATCATTAATTTTACAAAGTTATACATTCTTCAGTAGTATTAAAATCTAAATCAAAAAATCATTATGCAACTCAAGTAATAATTACTTATACTATATATATAAAAAAAAAGTTTTGTTGAAAAATAAATTAAATAAAAAAAAATACAAAAATTAATTAAAATCTAGGTTTTTTAAAAATTTAATTATTTTTTTTTACTTTCAACTAATTAATTATATGAGAGTCATTTGTGGAATGTGTGGTTTAAATGAATTATTTAAAAAACAAAAATACATCCTCCTCATGATTTTTACATTTATTTATAGCTAAAATAATTTATGCCTTAAAGTAAAAGTATGTTCACCAGTTAATGCGAATTCTGATAACATAACACATCATTTATTAGGAAGAAAATATAATTGGTAAATTCATACTTGCCTAAGTAATTATATGTATTATTGTAAATATTAGGACTTGTTTTCAATTAATTAATCAATTACAAAATAATTAATACTGTTACTCCATTTCAGATAAACTTATTTCTAAACTAGTAAGTTATGTTAGTTTAAAACAAGCTGTGGCAGATAGACAATTATTTAATTTTATCAAGTGATAAATGTGACTGCCTTAATAACAAACTAGCGAGGATGATGCCTCCATCACATTTCGATAAAATAACCACCTCATAGTAACAAAAGCACAAACTTCCACTTCTTAAGTTTAACATTCTATTTCTCCAAACTCATTTAATTTTTTTAAAAATAAACAGCAGATAAATTAAAATAAAAGTTAGCCTAAAGTGATTCATAGTAAAAATAGACTGTACTTAAAGGACATTCAAACCTGCTGAACCCAATACAGAGGATCAAACCTCCAAGGGTAATATTAAATGAAAATAATTTTAGGGAAAACCTTCTATGATAAAAATAACGAAATCAGTCAAAGAGGAAGTCTAACTGGCTTATTCACTCTAACTTGATTATAAAAATTTAAAATAGAGCATTAGTTGTTTTTGATTCAAAAGATTGATCATTACAAATCTATAGTGTTAAATAAAGTTAGGAAATAACAGCAGAACTTTTTTTTTATAATTAAATTAAAAACATTAAAACAAAACCCACTTTTCCAACAACTGCAAGAGACCGGTAATCTCCAAATAGTTTTCGAAGGGAAGACATTGCTCTCGATTTTTTTTTTTTATGATCTTGTAATATGTTGTTTCAATTTTTCTCAATAAAGGCAATCATATTAACGAGAAATAAATTCATAAAAAAGAAATATTATCACAACAGACTAGGACTACACAGAATTTTCAACCTTCTTTTTCGGTAACAATCTACCCGGGTTACAAAGAGAATAATGTACAGGAGTGTCCAGCATGCAAGATAGTTAGTAAAACCTTTTTTGCTTCAAGATTCCAATCGTTCATCTCTACCAATTTTATTTGTTGTTGTTATTGGGGATTAACGTATCCATGTACTTCACATAAAGCAGGAAGGACGGGTTGTTCTACATTTTACCAACCTATAATGGCTAGAGGGTGAAGATCGAGATTTATTTCAGAGGACCGCAGGGACATAAATTTTAATTCGCCCAAGTAACGCCACTTCGTTCTCGTGATCACTGGATTATTAAAGATGTTAATATCTTTTTCCTATTACTAATTATTCTAAACGAACTAAAACGTCTCACTATTCTAATTAATAAACAGGAGCTCAAAACAAGTACCATACCAAGTGAGCCAAATAAATATAGTCGGAGAACTGATGACACATTTAGAGCACGGATTTGACCCAACTTGTTAATCTGGGCTTAACGACCTTGTGTTTTTTAACTAGGTTAGGAAGGACGGGTCACCTTACAGGTTACCAAACGATTCTCAAGATTCATTTCGTGGGTCCCCCACGAAATAAATTTTAACCCATCTTGGAGAAATTCGAACCCAATACCTTTAGTACCGAGCGCGCAGAGACCGTCACCCCCCCCCCAACTCACTTGGCCATCGAGTCCCCGATCCTACTTACTTTATAGCTCAAAATTTCGTTTTCGATAGTTGTATAGGGAATGGCTAGTCTGCCTAAAAGTAAGGTAAAATATTTGTCATAAAAAACATTATTAACCCAGCAAGAAATAAAACAAATTGTAGTATATTATCAAAAATAAGCGTAATCGCAGACAATTTGAGTGGTGGTGCATGGAATCATACCACCTCAATGATATTTTTAATAAAATTAAAAATAGTTTTGACCTACGCTGAAAATTTAATAGCGTATGTCAAGTACATTTTTATAATAATAATACCAAAAAGCCAGATCATTTGAGTGGGGTGACACAGAAACAGACCATTCCAAAGATACTTTTTTTGTTACCTACGATGAAAATTTAGTTGCGTGTCAAATACATTTTTGATATGACAGACCACCTCAAAGATATTTTGACATCGTAGGTCAAAAATGTTTTTTTTATTTCTTAAAAAATATTTTAGGGGTGGTCTGTTTCTGTGTCCCACCACTCAATTGGTCTGCGGATTGATACATTAAGCTTATTTTTGAAAATAGAATACAATTTGTGTTATTTCATACTTGGTCAATTATGTTTTTTATCACAAATATTTTGCCTTACTTTTATGATGCGCAGTACCTCTGACACTCGCGCATGCTAGGCAGACTAGCCATTCCCTAAACAATTATTGAAAACGAAACGATTGAGCTATAAAGCAAATTGGGTCAAATCCGTGCTCTAAATGTGTCACCAGCTCTTGGCCTAATAGATTTTCAGGAAGCATATGAGATAACTAAGGCTGTGAATTATATGCAATAAAAACTGAAAAATATGCACATATATATGGAGAGATATTGGGTAAAATATGCAATTAAATACCGAAAATATGCAACTATCTGCATTATTAGAAAAATAAAAAAATCTCAATACATACCTATACTTAAGTACAAACTCAAGTTTAAATAACTAATTGTGTTGAAAAGGGGAACATTAGGAAGAAAAACATTAAAAAGCTAATATTAAAAAGCAAAAACAAATGTTAAAAACCTTTATTAAAAATAAAGGTAACGGTCGGGTTAAGAGGAGGCAGCAAACTGGCCTCACCCGCGCTACACCCACCAGTTCGATCCTTACGCTTCACTTCGAGTTTACATTTATCGATAGCTCTTTCCTATAACCTCACATGTAAACAATCACTTCTACAGTTTCAACTTGGATTGTGTTGTTTAGTGTGTTATATTGATATTTAGTCTTCTTAAATGAAAATAAGTGAAACAGAAGTTAACAAAATGAATTTTATAAAGGATTAAGTGTTTTATCAATTCAAGTTTTCTTATTCCCTCTTATCTAATGTGTAAAAGTGTTACAAAACTTAAGAACATTAATTTGTACATGGATTTGGTGTTTTATATATTTTTATTTGTTGGATCGGTAACGGTCGGGTTAAGAGGAGGCTGCAAACTGGCTTGACCCGCGCTACACCGACCAGTTCGATCCTTACACTTCACTTCGAGTTTACATTTATCGATAGCTCTTTCCTATAACCTCACATGTAAACAATCACTTCTACAGTTTCAACTTGGATTGTGTTGTTTAGTGTGTTATATTGATATTTAGTCTTCTTAAATGTAAATAGGTGAAACAGAAGTTAACAACACGAGAATTAAGTGTTTTATCAATTCATGCTTTTTTATTCCCTCTTATCTAATGTGCAAAAGTGTTACAAAACTTAAGAACATTAATTCGTACATGGATTTGGTGTTTTATATATTTTTATTTGTTGTATCAATTGGAGTGATAAAATTTCGGTATGCATATTTTGTGAATGGATTCTTTGTCATCCATAATACTTATTGTCCTAAAGTGTAACAGATTTTATAATGTAAATAAGTGAAACAGAAGTTAACAAAATGAGTTTCATAAAGGATTAAGTGTTTTATCAATTCATGTTTTCTTATTTCCTCTTATTTAATGTGTAAAAGTGTTACAAAACTTAAGAACATTAATTTGTATATGGATTTAGTGTTTTATATATTTTTATTTGTTGTATCAATTTAAGTGATAAAATTTCAGTATGCATATTTTGTGAATGCATTCTTTGTCATCCATAATACTTATTGCCCCAAAGTGAGACAGATTGTATAATTATTTCAATAAAACATATCAATCTAAAAATAAATGTGAGAAAGTATATCATAGGTTTCATATTTTCTTATTTCCACTTCCCTTGAGAAAATATAGCAGAAATTAACATCATAACTTTCAATAAGGATTCTGTCTTATATTATATCCCTTATAACATGGAGAATGGACAATGTGAAAATAATCACAGATTAAAAGGTAAATGACATTATATAATTGTAAAACTATTGGTGTAATGTTATAGATTAATGTATTTTTAACATTTTTAGACGCCTGATGATGGAGCATTGTCTCCGAAACATGTAGCTGCAAATGTTAAATAAATATGAGTTATGTGAAATAAATACTTAAGGATTTTGTCTTTTAAATATATATAATTTGTTATTTACAGTTCCCTCACACCACAAAGTTTATCAGGAATTAACATTACTGGTGGTTTAGCATTATATTAATTTTCATTTAATATAAAATTAATTCAAAATTGATTTAGTGTCTTATATTTTGATATTTTCTTATTTCTCATTTTAATATCATAAGTTAAACAGAAGTTAATATTACTTTAAACAGGGAATTAAAGTTTCTCCGTAAATAAAAGACCAGGGGTCTCCAAACTACGGCCCGCGGGCCAAATCCGGCCCGCCAGTGCCATCAATCCGGCCCGCGGCGGCGGCGGGGCAAAAAAAAAAAATCAAAAAAAAATCATCGATTAATAATAACTCCGTTTTATTTACTTAAGCTAGGTAAATGTTAATAACAAGTGCCTATAATAAGCATAAAATTAAAATTTACTTTAACAAATAAATGAAATGAATCCAACAAACATTATAAATATATGTAAACATTATAACATATAAAATACTAATAAGATTTATGTAGTTGTGATTTCTCACTGATAATAGATTGTAGTTTCTGGCACTTGATTCAAATGTTTGAAAAAAAGTGAAATAAACATTTGTTTTCTCGATAATTATCGATTTTTAATAACTTATATCTCGAACACCGTTGAGAGTTGGACAAATATGTATAGAAACAATTTTATAGGAAATTTAATTAGCTTTAATTTCGATCCATAGATTATTTTTTTCTAGAGTCCACGGTTTCCGAAATATAATCGAAAAACCTAAACACGGGATCTTCTCCCCTTCCCTCACAATTTCCCGTAACCCCAGGGACCGGAACTTTTAGTATATTTACCTTCTAATTACTCCTAACGAAGCTGTGAAGTCAAAAATAGTCGCATAATTCATGCATTGTACACCCCTCATTTCAGCACTCTCACTGGGGTCGCGCTTTTCCGCGAAAACACGTTTTTCGGCACTTTTTTGGCTATAACTCCGAAAGTAATAGTCCGATCCAAAATATATTTTTTCTATCTGAAAGCTGGTTAGTTACATTTAATAGAAGAACTTGTATATTAAATTTTGATCAAGTCCCCTAAAATATCGATGTCAGCACCCTCAAAACCGCTTACTGTTTTGAAATCCACGTAATACACCCTAGCCAGCACACTACATATGTATGTTTTGGCAACATCTGACGATTTGGTCTTTTTTAGTGGCCTTGATTGGATATACTACGGAGTTTAATCAAAATTTCATATAAAGGGTCTAATAGTAAATTTAACCAGGTTATAGTTGAAAAAATGAAAGTTCAGATCGGAGAAAACAGTTTATGGAGTTAAAGTGAAAAATGTGCCAAAAAAAAAAACTTGGATTTCAAAACAGTAAGCGGCTTTGAAGGTGCTGACATCGATATTTTATGGGACTTGGGACACTGGGAAAAAGTGTTTTCACGGAAAAGAGCGACCCCAGTGAGAGTGCTGAAATTAGGGGTGTAGATGCATGAATTATGCGTCTATTTTTGATTTCATAGCTTCGTTAGGCGTAATTAGAAAGTAAATATACTAAAAGTTCCGGTCCCTGGGGTACGGGAAATTGTGAAGGGAAGGGGAGAAGATCCCGTGTTTAGGTTTTTCGATTTTATCTCGGAAACCGTGGACTCTAAAAAATAATCTATGGATCGAAATTAAAGCTAATTAAATTCCTATAAAATTGTTTCTATACATGTTTGTCTAACTCTCAACGGTGTTCGAGATATAAGCAATTTGATTGAAGAGCCAGAAACGTACATATGAAATTAAAGTAAATTTAATGATCTACAATTTTGATTCTGACAATATTTCTGAGAAAAGATCCTGGAAGGCACTAGTAGCAAGTTTTTGTCTGAACTGGTACCCGCTTCTCCTTTCCCGCGCTATGTCTCGAAAACGGTTAATCCAAAAAATAAAAATGAATAGAACAAAAAATACAGAGAATATTATTCTCTAAAAGTTTTGTAACTATTTTGATTGACGGCCGATGGATAGAAATAGAGATATTTGAAAAAAAAAAAAAAAAACTGATTTTTGTGACCTTTGACCTTGTATATCTAATTATGCTAACGTGCTGAGATCGGTGACTTTCTACCACTTATTTAGAAGACCAAAACAAAGGCATAAGCAAAAATTCAGCTTCATTGGTTTATTTCCCAGATTTGCTGTATAAAACTCATTTGACTGGGCTACTAGTCCCCCACGTAACTACGTATAAAAATGTGTTTATGTTTTTTAAAATTAATTATGGAAACACTGTCGAAATTTATTTGCGCGAGCTTGCGATGTGAGCACCTTACGATTTAATGTGCTGCTTTCTCCTAACATTCTATAACTTATTATTATTATTAGATTATTATTTATTAACATAGCACTACATTCCTGATAGTAGAGACTTGGCTTGCTCGAGCATAGATCACCTGTCATCACGGTTAGTGCTGCCGCCTTCCAGTTTCTGGCACCAAGTAGAGTTAATGTTTTAGTAACAATACCATCTTTCCATCGTAGTTTAGGTCTTCCAATACACCTCGTACCATTGATTTGTTCAGTAAGAGCTTTCGCGGGCATCTCCTCCGGACTCATTCTGGCAACATCGTAGCCGGGAGAGCTTAATAAACTTGGAGATATCCATATCTTTGTACAGACTTTGTATGTCTGCATTGGATCTTCTTCTCCAGGTTCCTTCCGAGTATACACCGCCAAAGATTCTGCGAAAGACTTTTCTTTCAAACCTCATGAGCGAAAACTCATTGTTCTTTGAAATCGTTCAGCATTCAGATCCATATGTGAGAACAGGTCTGACTAGTGCTTTATATACTCCTAACTTAGCATTCCGAGACAAATGCTGCTCCTCAAGTGCTACTGTAGAGCAAAAAAGCATCGATTGGCTGCCATAATACGCCGTTCAATCTCGTCATTGATGTCATTTCGGACATAAATCTGCGTGCCCAGGTATACGAATTCCTGGACCACTTCGATGTCATGTAGTCCTAACTTTACTTATCCACACTTTACTGACTAGGGGCTCGATAAACTTGTACTTGGTTTTGTCTCCGTTGATGGATAGTCCTAGTCTCTTCGCCGAATTGTCGATTGCAGCAAAAGCGTTTTGTACTGCTTCTAATGATCTTCCGACTAGATCTATGTCATCGGCATATCCAAGAACTCGTACACTTTTGTTTAGAACTGTGCCTCCTGTTTGGATTCCGGAATCTCTTATGGCTTTTTCCAAACAAAGATTAAGTATAAGGCAAGCCAGACTATCTCCTTGTCTCACACCTGCTGTCGTGTCAAAACCTCTTGAGAAAGCCCCATGCATACTTACAAAGCATTTATTGCCTTCCATTGTCATTCTCACCAGTCTGACTAACTTCTGGGGTATATTCATTTCTGTCATGGCCATTTATGCTTCCCCTCTATCAATCGAGTCATAAGCCTGCTTAAAGTCTATGAAAACATGATGGGTATTAATACGAAACTTCTTGTATTTTTCAGGATCATCCAGAGGTTAAAATTTGTTCAATAGTTGATTATCTTAACGAAGCCACACTGATATTTTCTAATTTCTTTCCCTGCGTATGGAATCAATCTCTTGTATAATATGCTGGAGAGAATTTTGTATACTCATGGAAGTACTGATGTACCTCTCCTTGTTACAATTCAAAGAATCCCCTTTATTATTGGATTGGGTGTATAATCGCTTTCTTCCACTCCATAAGAAGGCATTCATCTCTCCAAATATCCATAAATAGATCCTGCAGGAAAGTAACCAGTTGAGGGTCATAATGTTTATATATTTCCGCTGGTATGTTATCAGTACTTGGAGCTTTATTATTCTTTAGTTTTTCGATGGTCGCTGCTATTTCTTCCCCGTCTGGTGGTTCAATCTCTATTCCTCCAGCCAGTCCCCCTGCGATGATGGTATCATCAGTAGTCAGCCCATCTATCTAATATTTTTTGCTTTTTCGTGATTAGCGAGCCATCTTCTGCTTCGCATGCGGGAGTCCTGGATTTAAATAATTGTCTACCTTCCTTCACCATTTGAAAGGAATTTTTGTTCTTGAAAGATTTTTCCATATCCTCCATCTGCTTATTCCGCCATCTTCTCTTCTTTCTTCGATGAACGTACTTCTCGCGACTCCTTGTGGCTTTATATTCATCCATCGAACTTCTTGTATGTCTCCGTTGAATCATGTTTTTATAGACCTTGTTCTCTCTATCTGCTCAAGCAAGGCATTCCTCATCAAACCATGGTCTTGTTTGTTTCTGTTTGCCCTTGAGACCCAGAACTTCTTCTGCTGTCTCAGTTAACGCATTTCATAACACCAACTTAAAATTTGGTACTGAAGTTGCTTTTGGTACTTATATGTTTGAACAAGTTTCTGAATTTGTATACCATGGCTCATAAGTGACGTGCGACAACAGAATCTCGACTGATGTCCGGAGAAAAATTATCTTAGCGAATCACTGTTATTATGGACTCCGCTCGCATCTTTCTAGCAGCCTCGTCTCTCACCGCACTAAGGTTATCCGATACAAGACCCTCATTCGCCTTGTTTTACCTTATGGCTCTGAGACCTGGACCACTACAAAGGCTGATGAAAATGACCTTATTTTTGAAAGGAAAATCCTCCGTAGAATATATGGGCACACCTTTGAAAATGGACAATGGAGAAGGCGTAGTAATAGAGAAACCTATAGTCTCTATAACGAGCCTGATGTTGTAGCTATCATTAAGGTAGGGAAGTTAAGATGGGCAGGACACCTCGTGCGGATGTCGGATGGGTCGGTACAAAAATAAATTCTAATAGAACAGATATCCGGCCGGCGCAGAGTTGGGAGACCCAGGTTACGGTGGTCGAGTAACCTCTCAAGGTAGGTGGGGAGAGATCCAGGAACCCTGCACCACTCTCACTGGCCCTGATCAGCCACACCTCTCTCCCTTCACTTTTGCCCAAGTGCCATCAGCCAGCGCTCAGACTATAACTTCCTTTAAACATCATCTATTTCTTTACCTTCTCAATTACCATTCTTCCGAACGTATATAAAATATGAATATTTTAGTAATATATATTATTATAATATACGTATGTTCTATTTTTTTGTCGTTATCTTTTTTATTTTGTAACTCATAATGCAATTATTAATCACTTGTCATAGCCAAACGATTGTCCTATGTATTGCACTCATATTTTATTCATAAGGGACAAACTGTCCCAGAATAAAGTTTATTTTCTTCTTTCTTTTTTTTTCTGTATGCTCCATCAATATAATAAGGAACAAATATTCACGCCAATGATTCTTTTGATCATTGCATACAAAAGAAACCCAGGTTTCAGGATTTTTCATCTTTTCAATAGGCATGTAATCAGCGACCGTCGATTAGCTGACAGTTTTTATTTTCCGCTTCTTTTCCACACTAGTAATTAAGTCAAATCAAAATACTGTTACAAAGATGTTTTTGAAACACACACAAACCCGCTAGGGCGTTACGAACTATTACTATAGCACCTCTATTAGCGTTTTTATACGTCAATTACTGTCATCAAGAAATGAGTAGAATACACCAGAACTTCGTAACATTACAGTACAACACAATAATGATTGAACTAGGGACTTTAACTAGCTTCTTCTCGCTGAGGGTGCGTACTCGGAGACTATTCTATAAATTATAGGTACCGGCAGGAAAATTAAAATGGTGTTGGCCCGCGGAGCCCTTGGAAGTAGTTAGTGTGGCCCGAAGGCTGAAAAGTTTGGAGACCCCTGCCCTAGACCATTCTATTCTCCTCACGAAACTAAAAGCCCTATCTTTTTCCTCAAGCTCTCTCCTCTGGTTTCATTCCTTCCTCTATAGTAGAACTCAAATAGTATTACCAAACCAGGACAAGTAGTTACTCTTTTTTGTGGCCCAAATTCCATTCACCATTGACCATCTATACGCGGATGATTTCCAGATATATCTAAATTTAATTAAATTTGGAGACCCCTGATGTAAAAACGCAGGCTATTGGTATTACCTTTGACCAAACCCTTTCATGGAAACCTCTCATATCTCCCAAATTTCTAGACGGGTTATATCCATCCTTAAGCTATTCTATTCTTCCCAGGACTCCCTTCCGAAACCTACTCGTCAACTCTTGGTTTCTTCCCTTATCCTACCCCATTTTGACTACAGCTGTGTTGCATATGGTGGCTTGACGGCGGAACTCGAGAGTAAACTAAGGAGACTAATGAACTGTTTCATTAGGTTTATCTTTAGGGTTCCAAAAGCCTCCCACACATCACATCTATATACAGAGTTAAAATGGCTTTATCCTTCATCCCGCATAAATTACTTCCTAGCCTCCTTCCTCTATCAAACCATCAATTCTCGGAATCCCTCCTACATCTATAACATCTTCCAGTTCAGATCCTCGGTCTCCTCCCGCACTACAAGATCTCGCTCCTCTGACCTGTATACTTCTTCCCATAAGAGTACATCATTTGACCACTCCTTCATTTCCCGTGCTACTTCCTTGTGGAATTCACTACCCTGTAATATCCGTAATGCTCCATCTCTGTCCACATTTAAATCCCTTCTCTTTCAATACCTCCTTTCCCTCCAGAATGATACTGACTAGCAAAACTTCACTAAAAAAAAAAAAGAAGTGCATTCAGTAGATGTAAATAGGTTTTTATTTTTTCTCCTGCAATTATTGGATTTTTGTAATTTTTATTTCTATTTTTGTTCTTTATTTGTAAAATTGTAAATAGTTAACCAGATTGTTAATTTATTTTATTTCATCTTATGAAAGCTAGACTCATTGTATTTATTTATGTACATTATATTATTCTTAGGGGACATCGTACCAGAATAAAGTTTATTTTCTATTCTATTATATTCTAATAAGAAAACTTACAAAGGATCTTGGAATACACCTGACAAAACTCCACATCAATCATATCCTAATCGACCGGAGGCACATATGTAATCTCCCCAATATTAGAGTATTCAGAGTGGCAAATAAAGATTTTAATTATCATCTTTAAACTATTTGATCATTTTTCTTGGGATTCTCCTGCTAACTCTGAAACTAACAAGGGGAGGAAACACTCAGTCTCTCACGGATTTTGTTGGCAATTTTTTTGGAGGTTCTTGGTCAAAAAATATTAGGCACGTATTTTGCCGTTCCGACCAATGGATCCTAGAAGCCGAGAAAAAAATATCATTAAACTAATTTATTTTATATCTCGAGTTTAAAAAATGATATCGACATTATTACCATACCAAGATGTTTAGTTTTGATTGCGGATTCAAGGAAAAATACAGACACTCCATAGATTATTGTTTAGGTTAATTAAATTCTAAAAAAATGATTAGATTTTCAAGCAAACTACCTCTATAGATTTTTTTAAGACAAAAGTTGACGTGAGATTCTAATTCAGCACCCTCAAAAACATTGAAAACGTTTATTCAATAAAAACAAAAAATATCATTTTTTTCACTCTCTTCGAGGAAAATGAAATTTTTAAACCGATTATTAGTTACTTTCCTTTAAATCGCCATTACTTTGGCACGCAATTCACTGGTTGGTATCGCTGGAAAGAGGAGGACCTCAGCTTTCTTTTGATGTATATAAATGCAAAATTCGATGAACAAAAACCTATTAAAAAAATTATTTTTTATTCTTAAGAATAAAATTATTTTTCTATTCTATTCTATTCTAAAATTTGCCAACAAGATCCGTGAGAGACTTAGCGTGTCCTTCCCTTGTAAGCTACCTTACTTTGAATTCCCTATTGCCTTACTTCAATATTTCACCTGAAAAAAAAAACCTTTATCATCAATAGATTCAATCATTTTTTAAAATAATTTTTGCTTTATATCTGTTGCTTGTTTATGATCACTGGTTTCACAGAATAGGGTCTATGACACAACCTACATTTTATTAGAGGTGATGTAAAGAGCATTATTGAGTTTTTTTTTGGCTGGCTAATCATTCTCTCAGTCACAAACAACTTTTTCCTAACCACTCATTGATCCAAATAAAAAAACAAAAAAAAAAGCAATATACCAGTTAGTGGGATATTCATTAAAAAGATATTTGATAAATAAGGTTTTTGTGCCTAAAAGTACACAATTAAATAAAAATTGTATACAGTAAAATTCACTACAAATGAATGAAAAATCTTCAAACACTTTCGGTAAACGAAAAAAAAAAAATTGTATAGTGTTTTGAGGAGTACTGTGTTTACAGCGTTTTTCGGAATTACATACTATAAAATACTGCACACACTCATTACCTGTTGATTTTACAAAATAAAATTGATTATATAGTAAAACCTCGATAATCCGAACTAATTGGGACCGGGGGTGGTTCGAACTATCAAATCGTCTGGATTACTAAACAAAGTGCTTTCCAGGTATAGTATATAGCATGCAAAAATGAACACTGACATACTAGTTCTCATAAAATAAGAAGCACGTTGTATTGTTAAAGGTAAATAGTTTGTTTTATGAAATACTACTGTGCTACAGTAAGGTAACTATATAACAAAAATAAAAACACTACCCCTTCCCTCTCTAAATTTGTTTGTTTGTTGTTGTTTATTTCGTTTAACGTCACTTTATGCTGCTTTGGCTAATCAGACGATGCTACGGTGGGAGTCCTAAATTTTGCCTATCCAGGTATAATGAGGATAGGGATCTTTAACGAGTACCTGACATCGGACAGGCTGGGGACCCCCATTTTACGTCCCTTCCGAAGGACGGCATAGCTAAGGATTTTTTACTCCCTTTAAAAAATCCTAAGGTCATCTGCCGGGCTGCGAACCCTCTAAGTTTGTGCTTACGATTCTGATTATTTTTATTTTTTCCAAAACGTTGTTCGGATTACAGAGGTTCGGATTATCGAGGCTCCTCTGTATATAAAAAGTACTTACCGATTATTTGGTGTATCATCTCATTTTCGTTTATGTTTGTACCTTGGGCAATCCATATCCACAAAACACAATTTTAAACAATTATAGATATTATTTAAAATAATTGTCTATAATATATTTACCCTTATGTTAAATTTTTAATAACGTATATGATCTTTCAACCTGTATTGAATCCAACTGGCAACGCTTTTCGTTTGATTTTTAACTACACCGTTTCCGTTACATGCACCGCGATTCACTCTACAGGGTGAGTATCTCTTAGTGTAAAAAAAAAATTGGGTTAAACTAGATCAAAAATGTAGCAAAATGCCACAAACCTCTCCTTTTTATTCCAATCCGTTGCAGACATACCATAAATCAAAGACTTTTTTGAGGAAACCATGTTTTTTTCCCATAAAAGCTGTAATATCTCCATTTTGTTTAAATATTTTTCAAATTTTGGCCACATTTTCGGATTTAGCGTTAAATTTTCTATAATAGCTGAGTACCTGTAACCTTGAATTTTACAAACTTGGTATCTAAAGAACAGCTTGATCTTCACCTTATTTGGGGAAGTCACAATGTCTTATTTACTTCAACGGTCACCGTTTTTCGAAAACATTTTATGGGCAGTTGAGTCTGTTCTAACAGGGGAAGGCATTTCTACATTTCCATGTGGAGTATCGTTGGTTTATTCATATTTTTATTGCTGTCGAATAGTGTTGAGAATCATAGTTTATCCAACAGATTGAATGATGAAATAACTAAGATTTGTTACAAAATATCCTACCACAACTTCATCAGGATATTCCACATGAAGTTCGGCAAAATATGATTTTTCAACACCATGGTGCTCCTCCACATTATTCGAAAGCAATTCAAATATAAACCAACGATATAGATGGATAGGTAGAAATGCCTTCCCCTCATCTGACTTTCAAAAAGTAGTATTCTTCAACACAATCTGCATTCAGAAGCTAACAGCGAAATTGAGGTCTATGTTCATTATCACTGGATTTTAAACATTACATAATAATAAATAAATAAATGTAATAACATAAGATCCTCTTATCTGGTGTCGCTTTATTGACAGTATTTCTTTATTTTCTATTAAACAATAATTTTTTTCTTTGCTTTTTATTCATATTATTTTTATTTATTATTTTTAAAATGCACATTTCCATTAACGGATTGTTATAACGTTTTATTTACACAAGTAACTGATTTGTATGCCAAATTAGAACACCATGTTTTTTCGGTTTCAAAAGTAAATATCTCCATGAAATTGAAACAAAATCATTACGTTTAACATATCATTCGAAAGCTGATTAATTTGCAAGTTTTTGTGAGATTTGACATTTTGTGAATAGTTTTTACGAAAAACGGTGAGCGTTGAAGTAAATAAGACATTGTGACTTCCCCAAATAAGGTGAAGATCAAGCTGTTCTTTAGATACCAATTTTGTAAAATTCAAGGTTACAGGTACTCAGCTATTATAGAAAATTTAATGCTAAATCCGAAAATGTGGCCAAAATTTGAAAAATATTTATACAAAATGGAGATATTACATTTTTTATGAGAAAAAACATGGTTTTCTTTAAAAAAGTCTTTGATTTATCGTATGTCCACAATGGATTGTAATAAAAAGGAGAGGTTTGCGGCATTTTGCTACATTTTTGATCTAGTTTAACCCAATTTTTTTTTTTTTTTTTTTTACACTAAGAGATACTCACCATGTATAATATAGCGTCAGTATAGAAGCCTCGTTTTAAAATATATATATATATATATATATATATATATATATATATATATATATATATATATATATATATATATATATATTAAATTAATATTAAACATTGGTTTGGAGGATTAAATAAAAGACAAACAATTTCTGACAGGAGAATAGATCTTTTTAATTTTTATATATTTTTAAAAAATACAGGTTATCATTGCATAATTCCATTAGTATTTGTTAAAATTAGTAGACTCACATAAAAATGCTCTATCAGCCAGATGGGAATGAATACATAAATAATGGCAGTATATTTGGCAGTAAAATATATGAAATAGGGAAATTCCCCCTACATAAATATATATATATATTATAAATATATATAAATAAAAATATATACATGTTTTCAACCTGTCAGATCGTTTCGTTCAATTTCGTATCTTCCATGATGTTAACAAAATCTGCCTTTACTCAGGCCTTAATGAGTGGTTAAATTGGCATAACTATTGTATTTTTTGTACACTCCTCCAAATTATTATTTTTTTCAAAGTTGTACATAAATTTCAAAATTAAACCACTACTCTGAACATGATTATAATTAGTTTCAGTCAAATAAAATTTATTACTAATGAGTAATGCCATAAAATTAAAAATAAAATATAATCAGCATTAACAATTAAACAACTATTAACTAACTAAATAAATAAATATATATAAACATTTATAAATAAGAACATTAAATACAGCGTAAAAGGAAAAAAAACTGTATATTACTTGTGTAAACAAAATATAATTGGAGGAAAGGTAGGATATAAGATAATTTATAGAAGAATAAAGGTAATAAAAATATACAGTGTTAGGTAATCCATAGTTCTTTTAAAAGAAAAATTCATAGCAGAAATTTGTAACAAAACCAAAGTTGATCATTTTGCTGTTGGAAGTATCTATTTTAATAAATACACAATAAGTTCATAAAACTTTTAAAGAAAAATAAAACAATAAATAACAAAACATATTTAAAATAATATTTGATTGAACTTAATAAAACTATTTTATAGTCAATATACATAAGCATTACACATATTTTTATTGTTCAGTTGGAAGTTAGAACAGTTGGAAGGTAACTCATTTTGTATCAATATTAATTTTTTTAATTAAAGTATATCAGAGCGTCATGACAAAAATCACACCTACATAAAATTTTGAAAATTCTAGCATCATTATCTATAGAACTTTAAATCCAATGATTTTTTTATCACAACCTTTCAATTTTTGAGCAATTTCGTTCGTTCGTTTATTATCTTCAAAAATAATGTAAATTTAAAAGTTTACAAATAGTATAGGTTGATTGTTGTCAAATGAACACAGGGCAAGGCCTACAAGGGTATTATGATACACCATTATCCAAAATATATTTTCAATTATAATTTACATTTTTAGACAAAAGATATTTAAAAATACATTTTTATTTTATCATTTTCATTTATTTTTACATATTAATTTATTATTTCATGTGGATAGATGGGAGTGAATGGCTTTAGGAGCATGACAATAAATAAGTGGACAAGGGCCTAATGAATCCAGAATATACATGACTAGAGGTCTGACTCGCCGTAGAGAGCAGTTGAAAATGACATATAGTCCAGAGCACCAGGAACACCGTTAGGTCCTTTGTAAGGAGGCATCCTCTTTATGCAGTACTCGGCCTGATCAGGAGGAAGTTCTCTCCTAAGTTCATCTGGCAGGATATACGGCTATAAAGATAATAATTAATTAGATTAATTTTTTTTTAAATCTGAAAGAAACAAAAATTGAAGAACTTATAATAACGTTTTCCAGTAATGGTTTTAAGAAATAAACTTTAATATAACTAATTACCTTATCAGCAGCCAGAATGCGGAAAGAATCAATGACTTGTTCAGCTGTGTCTGTATCTGTTGATTCTCTAGTCATAAAGTCTAGGAATGCATCAAAGTGTACATACCCAGTACTGTTTGGATCAACAACTGCCAATATTCTCTGGAAATCTATTTCACCCTAAAAATATCAATGGTTATCTGTAAATACAATTGCCTTATTCATGATCATTCACTTTATTTTAAAAACAAGATATTGCTCCTAATAATCTAATTGACTTGATTTTGAAATTGTAATATTACTGAACAGGCAATACAGATTTAATTTACAATTAAGTACATTTGAAATGAAAGAGGTTTGTGTAAACATAAGGATAGTAGATAATATTTATCGAGGCTTCTTTCATTTTTGTTTTGAAAAAATAAGAATAAAAAAATAAAAATAAAAAAAGAGTGAGAGGATGGAGATTTATTCTGTGAAGAAACACATGTCAGCTCACTCATGTCAGATTTGAAACAGTGCTTGAGACTCCTAAAGTGCCTAACAAGCTTGGCCACAAATATAAATATATAGCCTCTCTTCAGAGTTCTTACTTTTTATTAAACAAAATTTAAATTTCTTAATAATTCTATATATACCAATAACCATCACTTTCTCTAGCACTGAAAATTGGGCTGATTAACCACAATGTTTTTAATCCATTGAATTAATCAAAAGGATAGAGCCTTTAATAAAAAATCAAAAGATGTGTTAGTTTGTAAATTTATGATAAACAATGAATGAAACTGAAAGTGACAAAAATATATTAAAGTAGCATTATAAGTAAGAAGAAAATTTAAATAAGAATATTGGTTTATTTATTTTAGGGTTATTGTGGCAAAGCAAAATTAATAACTATTAGTTAAATACTTGCCTGTCTATCTTTACCAATGCTGTAGCCAAGGGATACTAAACATGATTTGAACTCATCTGGTGCAAGCTGCCCAGTCCTGTTTTTATCAAAGTGGTTGAATGAAGCTCTGAATTCATTCAATTGCTCTTGAGTAATACCTTTAGAATCACGAGTTAGAATCTGATTTTCAACCTCATTAATATTCCTATTGATCGAAGTCAATAATTGTTCCCAACCAACACGTAATGTTTCCATGGTATATTGAGTGTACCTGAAATAGGGTTAAAAGTTAAATAAAAAGTGAATTTTATATAATTTTTTTTTCTTACTCATTTCTTTTTTATTTCTTATAACGGTTGTTTCTTAACTATATTAGCTCTTGAAAATATAGTAATACCTATTCTCAAATATCATTCCTTCTTGAACAGCTTGGTGAATTTTCTCCAATTCTTCAATATGTGGTTTGTAAGCAAATACACCTTGCTCATATTCCTTCAGTCTATGAAGTTGATCTTCAAGAGATCCCTTCAACAGAAAAAACATCATTAGTTTTTAATACTTAAAAATGCTCTTATAATTGACTTTCTTAACTGATTCATTGTATATGCTATATTTTTATTTATCTACAAATTTCTAAGTCAAAATGTAAGATAATTTTTAATTTATCTAAAATGCAGAAAGATTACCTGCAGACCCATTCCAATGGCAGTAACAGCATCCATTTGCCTTTCAATCCAAGGTCCAACCTGATTGGCTTTTTCAGCAAACTGCCTTCTCAACATTTCATTGTCTATTTAATAATTTTAAGGAACAATATTGTTAATATAATGATGTCTCCTATAACAAGGATTAGAAAATATTTCGCCTTTTCTAAACTGCGAAATGATGGACAATGCTAGAAGCAGAAGAGGAGATAGCTAGATCTACCCCTCAAGTTAATATATGCTGAGGATAAGAAAATCTATCCAAAATTTGATGCTAGGCATAAATATGTAGCATCTATAAGTCCTTATTACAATTTCATAGAATTTGTTATCTCAATCTTACTTCACAGCACAATTAAACTCTAATACTCTCTAGATTTATTTAATTTATTTAAAATCAAACAAATAAACAAGGATAAAGGAATAAAGGTCTTGTTTTGACATTCAGCATTTGTATATTTGTCTTCTTCGCCATTCCTGGAGGATCTAATGTCGTCTGAAGGTACTCCTTTTATATGACTAATGCGGAGGTAACACTCTGCCAACGGTGGTTGTAAATGGGTCAGTCCGTAGGGTATGAACCCCTTCCCTCGGCGAGTATGTCCACTAAAGGGAAGACTTGTGAATATTGAAGATTAAATGGCTAACAAAGTCATTTCTATGATAAGGGAATAGAAAAAATGTTCAAGAAAACTTTCCATAGTTTACCCAGTTTTAAATGTAAAAATTAAAAATATCAAGGAGCCAAACGCAAAAAGCTCCAAATCTTTAATCATAATATAATGCAGCAATGTTGGAATTCGAGGACATACTATTTCTACAAAAAGAATTAGACCAATCAAAATAGCTACAAACCTAAGGACTTTAATTTTGATTGCTGGAGTGTAAAGTTAGGAATGTTGGCTTTCCTGACTAAAATGTATTTGACAATCATTACTTATCTTTTTCCCCAAAAAAGAATCAAGAGTCTCCAACAAGGCAATGCTGCCATTCACTATGGCTGGCTGACCAACTTAAACTATCACAATATGTCTCTACTTCAATGGCCTGCTAGTACTTCTGATCCCATTGCAATTGAAAATGTTTATTATCACAAGAAAAGTATATAAATAAATAGCATCAAAGACTCGTTACTTCCTTGGGGCTTACGTGTTTAGTCAAAATAGAATATGAGGTCAGAAATGCTTGAGACAGGGTCTATAATGACAAATTCAGTAATAAGTACCTGTAATGGTTAAAAGAATGTAATCTAATGGGTAAAGTTTACTTCCTACTTCACATGGATATTACATCATTGTTTATCGCTAAAGGATACTCTGTTGTTTTCTAAGTTCAGCTTGGAGTGTGGAATCTCTCTGTGGAACCAATTGCCTAACCTCAGTCCATTTTCTGGTCAGATCCTATAAATGAAAGGGAATTGATTCTAATTAGTAAGCAAGTTTACTATTAAATTAAACAAAACATGAAGCTAATATGATTTGATTATAAGTCTTACATTAGCAGTAAGTGTTGTATACGGATTCTCAAGGCCACCAGGGATGTGATATTTATGGACTGTGGCTTCAACTTCCTTTACAAGGCCTACGATGGATGTATATTCTTTATCAGCTTCACCAAGAGTTGCTTTGAATTGTGAATGGGCTTCTAGAAGACCCTGTATCTCTTCCATGGTATGGACAATAAACATGTCAACAAGATCCTCCCTTGTGCCATCCAACCAGTTATTGAAAGGCTAAAAAATAAATTGTAACAAAAATTGGAACCACATATGTGATTTAAAGTAGAAAGTTTTATAACATAAGAAATTAAACTTACAGCAGCTCTCTTAGCAAACTCAAGATGAAGAATGTCAATTTTTTCAAGGATTTTCTCAGCTTCATCAAGATTTTGTCTTCTTTGCTGAGTAAGTGAACCCAGCCTGTCCCACTGGTCACAAATTCTTTTACATCTGGTGTTTACTGAGTCACAATCATGATATCGCAAAGAACTATTAAAAAAAAGACATAAATATTTATCACAATATATTAAGAGATATGAAAGATAGATAGATATTAATTCAGTTTATAAGAAATAGAATAAATATGTAGAAACATAAGAGTTCAATCTTAAAAATTGTAGTCTGAATTTTACTAAAATGAATAATAAATAATGAAATGAGGAAAAAGATCTAAACAAAAATTGTACTCTTTAATTTTGTTCTTATAACTTGATAAACAATCAGTACATTATTTTAAAAAATAAAAATAAAAAACAAGTCACAAGATGAAGAAAAGATACATACTTGAGTTCCCCAGCAATTGCAGCTATTTGCTCAACCCTGTCTTGATGGGCAGCTAGGTCACTTTCAAATGCTTCATGCTTCTTCTTAAGAGCTTTCAGTTCATTTAATCGACATTGCCTGAAGTCGCCAGACTGGAGCATTTCTTCTTTACCCCTAGTCCATTCCTCATGAATGTCTGCCTTGTGCTTGAATTTTTGAGCCAAATGTTCTAATCTCTCCAATCTATAAATAAATAATAATAATAGCTGAGTAAAGCCACTTATATAATTTTTCATTACTGATAACAGTTTTTAAAGATGTATGTATGCATTTATCCCTTGAATTATATTACATTTATCCCTTTAATTCTATTTATTAAACCTTTTTTAGAAAAATTCCCTGAGCATCTGCTTGGTTTCAATTTAATCCAATGAAATATGGTTATAAAAATAACATAAACAGTTTAAAAAAAAAATAATTGAAGTTAAGTATTTTAAAAGTATTTTTTTGGATGCTAAATATGAATTTTAACTTTGCTTGGCAGAAAGATGACATGTCATCCTCAAAGTTTAGCAAAATTGCAAAAATTAGTGTTTTATAAAAAAATTTAGGGTAAGTACGAGGGTGAATCAAATATAAACGGTAATTTTCAAAATTATATTTATTGAATAATATTATACAGAAACTATACCTTCAACATTTTTCAATGTAGTCTCCTGCATTATCTACACACTTCTGCCACCGATTTGGAAGCTTGAATATTCCCTGTTCATAAAAAGACTGAGGGCGAGTTTTTAACCATTCGCGCACGTTCTTTTCGACGTCTTCATTGTTTTCAAATCGTTTTCCTCCAAGTGATTCTTTCAGGGGCGCAAACAAAAAATAGTCACCATTATACCCCCGAATCGAAAATGGCAAGTAAGGAGTGGCGAAGGAAGGATGAAGGCTGCCCAGTGAAAGCCAAAACTCGTCTCTCAGCCGGAAAAGTTCTTGCAACAATTTTTTTTTGACTCAAGGGGAGTTCTACTCATTGATTTTCTTCACGATCAACGAACAGTGAATGCGGCTTACTACTGCCAGGTGCTACAGTCAGCTAAAACCAGTTACCGGAACAAAAGACGAGGTGTGCCCATTAGAGATGTCATCCTTCTCCATGACAACGCAAGGCCTCACACCGCATTGTTGACAAGGGATAAATTGGAAGAAATGGGCTGGGAAACTCTCGAACACCCTCCTTACAGTCCAGACCTGTCCCCTTGTGACTATTTTTTGTTTGCGCCCCTGAAAGAATCACTTGGAGGAAAACGATTTGAAAACAATGAAGACGTCGAAAAGAACGTGCGCGAATGGTTAAAAACTCGCCCTCAGTCTTTTTATGAACAGGGAATATTCAAGCTTCCAAATCGGGGGCAGAAGTGTGTAGATAATGCAGGAGACTACATTGAAAAATGTTGAAGGTATAGTTTCTGTATAATATTATTCAATAAATATAATTTTGAAAATTACCGTTTATATTTGATTCACCCTCGTAACATGCTTATGAAAATACATAACTAAATTCATCACAAGTTAAACCTCTCCAACTTGCAGAAGTTACGGAACAATGAAATTTTGATCATTATTACAATATTTTTGTTTCTCGTTGGTAGAGTTAATTTATTTAATTATTATATTGACACTAAATATGAATTTTTACATCCTAGTAAAAATTAAAAAAAAAGATATTTTTAATACAAACAATTTTGTTGTATTTAGCTTCTAGGAATGCATAAGTACACTTCTGGAATTGTTAGAAAATTTTTGTTTTTAAACCCTAATGGCAACTTTTTAGCTTCATAGGGAGCAATGCAGGATTAATAATGTTTGAATATAACACTAGAATTGAACCCATTAGGAAGTTATACTAACAACTGTACGCCATGAATTTGTTTTGTTAGACAGTAAATAAATGGGGTTACATTAAGAATGCAGAGGATGTTTAGGTTACTTATAAGGACTATACAACCTGGAAAAAAAAAATTGTGACTCCAAATCTTTTCTTACAAGATTCAAAGAGCCACAGTGCTGATAATAGCGCAATATTTGAAGCAGAGGAAAAGGTTTTAGTGGCCATAAATAGCCTGTCTATAAGTTCATCATTTTCCACAGCTGAACTAAATAGAACAAATCCAGTAGCGGAGACTTAATAATAGTTACTTGTCTACCTTAGCTAGTCCATGGAGGGACCTAGGTGATCACTGACATATACAGTCACCAACAACTTTTATTCTGCTTCAAATATAGCACTTTCATATGCAGTAGGGTCTTGGAATCTCAAGAGATCAGATTTGAGGTCAGCATATTTTTGTTAGTATTAAAAAAGGCATTTCATATTGTCTTAATTGTATAGCCATTCAAAGTAAACAATATGTTCTCTATTCTCAACTTTTACAGATGAGAGGGAGAGGAGGGTTGAATCTCAGGTCCAGCTGACCCGATGACATGAAAACTAAATGATAAACTCATTTTCATAAGCAATGAATAATTTATGTTACTATTCATTAAATTGTTTTGTTAAATTTTGAGAATGATGCCCCTTATGGTGTGTCAAGGTTTTAAATATCTATAATCATTTTATTTCAAAACATAACACAATAAAAAATATTTATTAATAATACCTCATCATTTCAGAAAGAAGCCACTCTTCAAATGATTTTTCAGCCAGTTCCAGTCCTTTCCATGCATTAGCAATATCCTTAAAAAATATTTGGTAAAAATGCTGAACGAATTAGATATTGTAATAAACGAAAAAAAAAATTTATTTTTATTCTATACATACCGAAACCATTTTGCCTTCAGTTGGCATATATGCTGGTCTATTAGAAAGACGTAATTTTGTTTGCAAGGTATTGAAGTTAGTTTCTAGTTTGGCTTTTTGTTCAACCCTGGGAGGTTTCAGTTTTCTTCTGTAAGTCCTATATTCTTCCAATTTTTTCTGCACACCAGCTAGTGAATTATCGGTCACCCTTGACTCTAACCATGGCATTGTACGACGGATCCATTCAAGAAGCTGAAAGAAAGTACAGAGCATTATGAAATTAATAATGATATATATATATAATTTTAGAGTAATGAAGTTTTAGATTCTATTGAACAAATAAAATATAAATTTGACCATCTTCAGATTTAGCACTAATATTAGGAAGTTCCTAGAAATAATAACAATCTGCTGACTGTATATGGACATCCAATGATTATAAAGAACCCTAAATTCACATATTTCAACTAATCTATATTTGACTTTTTTTTTCTTTTTTTTAAATATCATTAAAAATATTAAATCCTTAAGTCCTCTATAGTCATACACTTTACAATCTTTTACCCAACATTCTCATCTTTTGAATTTTGTTTACAAATTTATTTTTATTTAAAAAACCTAATATTAAAAATATAGAGTGATAAAAGCATCGTTGACTGTTATGATGAATGGAGAAGAAGATGGTCAGGGATGCAGTCTAAGAGGAACACCATGTCTAAGAAGAAATTATTTAATATGTGCCAACATCAATTCCTCTTTTTACTCTACAATTGCTTTCTGAAGGTTTTCTTTAGAGTCAGCAACTACCATTATATCATCTGCAAATACAAATGCCTGTGCTAAAAAAGGGATGAAGTTTCTACATCCAACAATTGTCCAGAGAGTTCTCTTGCAAATCTTGAGAATCTCATCCATAATTGTTATAAGGAAGAGAAAAATAGGCTGTTATCTTACTTGACACCCTTTTTAAAGAGAAATGGTTTAGAATCCTTTACAATTAGGTAGACCGTTCCCTTAGAACCCCAATAAGCTGATTTTATAACCTCTATCAGATTAAGAGGAACCTTCATCAAAATGTATCCCAAACTTTAATTGTTTCATTTAAGGAGATTAATATCAAGTTATTATATTAAAAAGGCATAACTCCCCATTTGCTTTATTCATTTAACTACATGTTTCAGAGCTTGTCATGTTGCTCCATCTTCAGGTTCTACAATCATTATGTTATGTTGTTTTACAATTCTTTACAATATTTATACATCACTTAACATTTTTGGTTTTTATTACCTAACACTGTGATATTCTCACTGGTCATCTCTTCTACACTGACACCACTGGGCAATGTTCAATTATTGTTTTGTTTATTTATTGTCAGCTTCTGACCTATTCATTTAGTTCCTATTTTACCATTCCATTTCCATTCTATTAGTTGTATTGTCACTACTATTTACATTTTTATTACTTTTATTTATTAATGATTTTATTCTTTTTATGGACTATTTATATTTTCAGTCTATCTATTAATTTAGCATAGTTTGTTCAAATTTTATGTGTATCAGTTTTGTATTTTACTGCCTGGTCTATTGTTTTATTTATATAAATTGCTTCCATTATTTTTCTATTTTTGGTTTTATACTCATGATTTAATATGGTTGTATTTTCAAAGTCAAATTCATGTTTGAATTTGTTTGTGTGTTCACACAGTGCAGTCTTATTATTTTTCTCTTTGTTATTTATTCTTTTACAGTCATATTTATGCTGGTTCACTCTTTTAATTAAATTCTGTTTGGTTTTACCTATGTAATGCATTTCACAATCTTTGCAGTTTGTTTTATAACAATAGACCAGGCAGTAAACTACAAAACTGATACACATAAAATTTGTACAAACTATGCTAAATTAATAGATAGACTGAAAATATAAATAGTCCATAAAAAGAATAAAATCATTAATAAATAAAAGTAATAAAAATGTAAATAGTAGTGACAATACAACTAATAGAATGGAAATGGAATGGTAAAATAGGAACTAAATGAATAGGCCAGAAGCTGACAATAAATAAACAAAACAATAATTGAACATTGCCCAGTGGTGTCAGTGTAGAAGAGATGACCAGTGAGAATATCACAGTGTTAGGTAATAAAAACCAAAAATGTTAAGTGATGTATAAATATAGTAAAGAATTGTAAAATAACATAACATAATGATTGTAGAACCTGAAGATGGAGCAACATGACAAGCTCTGAAACATGTAGTTAAATGAATAAAGCAAATGGGGAGTTATGCCTTTTTAATATAATAACATGTATCCCAAATCTCTTTACACAGGACAAAATCAAAGATTTCAGATCCAAGAAGGCAAGATACTCTTCCCTCGGTCCCAAGCCTTTTTCCATTATTAACCCTTGGAAGAATAGGCAGTTTATGGTGTGTCTTTGAAGTCAGAAGGCAGTCCATTGACTCATATGTTGTTATTTTCCTTTAAAAAGAATTTTGAAATGTTTTATTTACTGTTTTTTTTTTTAAATTTATACTTATACGTAACAACATTGTTTAATTAAAAGATTTTGATTTAATATTTCAGATTTATATGATTAGCTCAACATTAATCCTGCAGACATTTTATTTATTAACCTAAAAATAATTAATATTTTACATAGATCATTATGACCAGCTCAACAGTACTGTATTTTATGTTCATAAAACCATATGTATTTCCAAACTAAAGTTTAACAACATATTAAGTAAGGTAATGAAAATGTAGACTTACATCACTTGCAAGACGTTCATATTCTTCCATCAATCGCTCATTTTCTTGATTTACTTTAAGGACCTTACATATTCTATTGGCAGCAGTTTCAGCCTATTTAAAAACAAAAATATATTTTGTACTAAAAAATTATAACATTAACTAACAAGCTTTCTTAAATGATTTATATTACAATTAAATGCCTATGATTAATAGTAGATAGTTGCTTTTTAAGTTAATGCAATAAAGTACACAGCATAAGTTAACAATAATATAAAACAAGTCAAAAAGCAATAAGCAGCTTGATAGCAATAAATTAAACAAACAATAATGACAACTACTAATGAATAAGTTATTATAGAGTTGCTTATATAATTAATAAATTTTATGATAGAATGAATTATACAAGCAAGGTAAAAATTTTATGCATAGAAGAAACAGTCCATATTATTAGCTAGAAGGTTAAAAGAAAGTAAACTAGCAAATATAAACAGTAAATAATTGTTATAAATAATTGTTAAAAGAAATACCTTCTGAGCTCCTGAGAAGCAGTGGTAATATGACGAAACGTAGGTCATAATGACACGTTCGTCAGGCATTGCTGTATTTGTCATGTCTGTTCCGGTCAGCGAGACAGAAGAGAAACAGAAAAGTTGCAATCAAATTAATCACACACACTGTTAGTGAACAAACAAGACTGACATATATTAACATGAGAAACATAATGATAAAAACAGGGCTAAAATCATTCCAAAAAAATATTAAAATCTATCAAACAAACAAAAATGTGATTCAAATTTTAAGTACCAGATAAACTAAAAATTAATTAAAAGTTACGAGAATAATTTTACTTTTGCTTACTCTTGTTTTGTAATAAAAAACAAAATAAAAAAAGGAACCACATAATTTATAACAACGCATTTATATCATAAGTCCTATTAACTCAAATATGGTTTTCATTTTTAGAATTTTTTGCAATATACTTCGTCTGAACTCTGAATATAATGTGTTTTTAATTAATATTACTTCACAAAAAATCTATTATAGTTAAATATAGTGATAGATACAGAAGAAGTAGGTTAAAGTTAAAATTATTTTATGCCTTGTTCATCCCAGAAAGATCAATTGATGAAAATTTCAGATATTTTTCAAAACGGTGATTAGATTCACTATAAAATTTTAAAAATGACTATAATTAAAATGTAGTACTTATGAAAATAATTTTCATGTTAGATTTTGAATATTTTGTTTTCTAAAGTTCCTATACAGTTTATAAACCACAGAATTTCAAATGAATATTGAGTACAAGTGTAGTAGAAAGAACCATTCAAGAAGAAGGCGAAACTTATTTAAATACCGATCATCAAATATTAATGAATTTAAAATTTTCAGCAATTTTATAGAAGTTCTCCTCCTATATAACTTTTACCACTAAACATACGTTTTAAGCAGACAATTAATGCAACCCACATTTATCAATCACAAAATATTTTTCACAGGTGAAGGAATTAATGATTTAAGTTCAAAAATATATTCAAAAAACAAACAGTTATCTTGGATGTGTAAGCAAAAATAAAATTGTTGGGTAAAGAATTGATTCATATAATCATTAATAAAATGCAATATACTATAAAAATAGCTTGCAAAAGTTAGAAAAAAAATTAATATAGGTCAGTCAGAGATGAAAAAATCCACTCAAAACAGTTAAAACAATAAGCAAGTTTGTTTCATTATAAAGTAACTAATCAAAGCTGAATGCATCATTTTTATTTTTGGATTCGGGGTCACACTGGATACCTGTTGAGCGCCTTGGAAAGCGTGGTAATAGCAAGAGACGTACGTCATAATAGCCCTCTCATCCGGTTTGGGCGTGTTGATCAAATCTATATTAATATTAATACATTTAATATCACTTAGTTTTCTAATAAAAATAAACCCTTAAGAAAAATAATTAAATAAAACCAAAATAATGTTCTAATGGGAAAGAAATAGCTTCAACAACAATATATAACTTTTTTAATCTGTTATGTGATGTGAATAAAAAAGAGAGAAAAAAATAGTTGAAATAAATATTGATCTTACAATACAAAATCTTAATATCTTTTCAAGAAAAATAGTAAAATCTGTATTTAAAAGTAAATTAGTTTGCAAATAACAAAGTTACTAAACAGTTGGAGAGATATTGCCTGATGTGGCACTACGATTTTAGATAAGGTATCCTTTAAAAACTATAATATTAATTTTTTTTTATATTAATCGAAACTAACAAATAGTGTATGTTTTTTTCAGAACAGCTGAAATAATTTTTTTTTGTAACGTTATTTGTAAAAATGTATAAGAATCTCACCTTCTGGATCCAACATGCGAGGAATATCCAAATATTTTTCAGCAACATCAAAGGCTGTGTTTAAGTTCTGCAGGGGGTTGTCTTTGGAAAGCTTATTATAGTCAATCAAATCTGGTCGATGACGGTGGATAAGAGCACAGAATGCCAAACCATCCTTGAAACTAGAAGTAATTTAAATAATGTATTATTCAAATGCAAAAGAATCTGTATTTCTATTATTTTAAAAATAATATGAACATTAAATACATTATTGAACCACTCTACAATATTTTATACAGAAGATAAATAAACTTAATGAGTGATAATTAACAAAATTATTAATAGAAGGATTAAAATATTTAAAAAAAAAATTTAAATTAACTAATTATGATACAACACAAAGTTATCACTTGTTCAGAAGACAAGAACCAGGACCAAGAAAATAATAAGTTATCTTAAAAAGATAACGAATTGGGCATTCAAAACTAACCCACAGCTACTTATTGGAAGACAAGCCACCCCAAAATGCAACGAATGTCAGGTAAATCTTATTATAGAATATATTCTCGTGGAATGCACAAAATACCAAAAACAAAGAAAAGATAATGGTTTGACGAATCAAGACATTTCAATACTGCTTGAAAATAACACATATTTTCACAACCAGATAATTCACTTTTTGAAACAAACTAATCTTTACAAGGACTTATAGTACTCAACTTGTGTTTACTGCCTCTAACTAAATGTAGAGGTACATGGGACCATAAAATAGGTAAAAGTAAAAATAATAAAATAAAAAATCACTTGTTCAACACAGTTTTTGAGATTAATAAATTATTTTCATTTAGAGCTTCATAAGTGACCAGTTTCTTTCCGAGATACTGTTGTTCAAAAGCAGTCTCAAAGAGCATGTATTTTAAAATGCTGAATTTATTTAATATAATAAGGAGAATAAAAAATCCAAATAGAACTATCCTGAGTATAAGAGGCCTTTACGCCAACTGATCTATTGCAATGAAACTTACCTCAAATGGAAGTTTTGTACGTTGACATTCTTATAAGGAGCTGTCTTCCTTTGACACCATAGCAGCAGACCTTCTTTGGCAGTCATTTCTTCTACTGAAATATCTTGAATGGCAAACCTCAGGATGATAGTCCAGATCATACCCAGTGTCATTTTTAAGTTGCCATCAACAATTTCTGAAAATGAAAAATAAAGATATTAAAGAACACAACTACCATTATTATGTAATATATTATATTTACCTACAACTAAAAGCTTATACCATTAAGATTTTTCCAAGCGCCAGCTAATAATGAGTATTCATTTAATTTAAAAAAGGAGACTTTTGATTATAGTTCTGATTGATTATCGGTCAATTTGCTATGAGTTAAAAGGCATGTCTTCAGTTGGACTGTAAACATTTGGGATTGAGGGAGTAAAATCAAACTACAAATCAATCAGAAAACTGAGTATTTAATTGTTTTGTTTTTTCCAACTTCTAAAGCTATTCAAAATAAATGTTGTTAATTAAAGTAGGATTTTTTTCATCTTTTCCTTTAGAAATTTAGAAAATTAGTAAATTAGAAAATTTACAACAAATCTAATTTTGGGAATGAAAGAAGAATAAAGAATTAAAAATATAAATGTTTAATTATAATAAAATTAACAGATTAAAGAAACAAAACATTAAAAGTAAATTATTTAAGCGAGAGTATACAGTTAGACCAATCAATGAACTAATATAATATTAGCTTTTTCTGTGTTTTAACGGATGAAGACATTTTATAATAATGAAGTTATTTAAATTGATCATAATGCCTTCATCAATATGTGAATGTAGGAGGATATGGGTGAGGGATGAGATTTTTTGGTTAAGGTTATGGATGTTGAGGATTATTTCACAGATTTTTAGGTTTAACAGGGATTTTTTAAACTTGAATGATGAAAAAGCCAACTTTAAGGAGAAGAGTTTGGAAATGTTGATGGCACTTAGTGAGTTTTCAATGAATTTAGGAAACAGTGAGTGGGATTGACATTTTAGGAGAAAAATTCGCTGTTCAATTTTTTTCAGCTAGATTTTTATGGAGGCGACATAGGCGGTTGAATGGGGTATAAGACGGGGAAAGGTAGATTTGAGAGAGGAAATGGATGTGTTGGATTCAGTAGAAGAGAGGTGAAGATGAGGAGAGGGTTGGGAAGTTGTATTGATAGACAAAGCAGGAGAAACAACATCGGATGAAGAGCTTTGCAAAGTAGCTGGAAGTAGTGGATATGGTGTTAGATGATGATGAAGAAGAAGAAGTCTAGTGTTTGAGAAATTTTGGAGTCTAGTACTGCGGCGAAACCGTGGCAGTCACATTTTGTTTTTGTTGTGGGCCCAGAAGGTTTTGATTCATGATGAGGATCTATAGTTGACGGTAGGATTTAATGTAAGTAGAGAAATGGTCAGGGACGCAGTCAAGTAAATTCTCTCTTCCTAAAATTTCTTCATCCGTAAAAACACAGAAAAAGCTAATATAATAGTTTTCTGTCAAATATGTAACATAGTAATGCTACATTGCAATATTTTTACAAAGAAAAAATAAAAAAACTTTAAGGTATAAGTTCTAAGGAAATATAATGAGTAATTTATCTGGATATAATTTCTACTTCATAATGATTAGCAAGATCCTGTTTATTAAGAAAATATATATACATAGATTAGTTGTTATTTTTTTATAACAAATTATAGAGCAGTAATAATAACAGCTGAATATTTAAATTTCAATTGAACAGAGATTAAATTACAATATTGGTTTTATGATGAAAATAGTATGATTGGCTGTATGATATAACAGTTGAAGAAGATGGCCAGGGATGCTGTCAGGTTCCATAAACTACACATCCAAGTTAAAAAAACTTTATACATGGAGTGGCGATGTTTCGACCTGCCCTGCAGGTCTTCTTCGGGGATAAATAACATAAGACTGGATGTTACCCAAAATGATACAACAAATTAACCAACAAAGTAAATTAATTATCAAAAGAATATCAAAGGACTAATTATATAAAGAATATGAAATGGCAACAAGATCTAATTGAATGATACAAATTGTACAATTAAATTAAATAGGATCTACCCCTATAAACAAGGTACTTTTCTGTCATGAAAAGACAGATTTTAAAAATTAACTAATTTGTATTGAGACACTAAATCAGTAAAAGGTTATGTTATCGATCTTAAAAGAATGAGATAAAATATCCACAGTTTTAAGATTGATCAACCTGAAGTTGTAGACCATCCCATAAGCAAAAAAGTCTATAAAAATTTATCAACATAGCCTCAAACATAAGCAAGTTTAATTCATGGCCTCTTAGTGTATATTCATTATACAATAATGTCTCGTTTTCAATGGATAACAGAAGATAAAACTTAAGCCAGTATAAATATATTTACAAAACATGTCTCTTTTCTCACCTTCAGCACCGATTGAAACTAATTTTACACCCTTGCTGGCAATGAAATCTAGGGCCTTGTTAACATTGGCAATCTTGTGGAAACGCATCTTCCCTCTATCTGGTTTAGGTAGAGTTTCACCAGAGATGACTTCTAATAGAAGCATCAGTTTCAACCCATTTCGGAAGTCCTCTTCAATGTTATCAATGGAAGTACCAGCTTTCCTCAAATGGGAATTACACCAAGCAGTAAAGGTCTATAAACAAACAAAACAAAACTTTATAAAAATATGTTATAATAAATGCAAATGTTAAAAATTTAAAATATAAATCGTGATTTTAATATAACATGGAAAAAAATATTTATAAGGAAAAAAATTTAACTGAAATGTTATCATGGATGCATTATTTTTTAAATTTGTTTTGCATTTTTTTTTTTTTATTTATTTATTTTTTTTTAATTTCTTTATTTCTTATATAATTTGTTTTTACAATTCAAAAAATTACATGCTGTACCAAGAAAATAAACCAGACTCAACTTAAAATACAATACCAATGATCAACTTAAATATATGTAATGTATTCATAATTTATAATGAAAGAAAAATAAATAAAAAAAAAAAACTTTCAACAAATATGGATGCATTATTCTAAAATGGTAAAAGTAGAGGAAACAGAATTTAATATATCAATTAGAAATTGTTCATTAAAAAAAAAAAATCTTGAGACAGGCAGATTTGAAACAATAAATGAGTTTATAGTTGATAATTTACAAAATTAAATATTCAACTAATTTGAATGATAATGTATAAAAGTCATAATAATTTTAATTATAACAAATGGTGAAAATAAAATGTAATTACTACTCTCATCCATCATTAATATATGTATGCTTCAAAGAAAAAACCCAAAATATGATGTATTGTTAAGAATAATTGGCTTCCTTTTCCTCAGGCTTTCAACATTGCAGTAACCCTGCAGTATTTAAATAAATATTTATACAAACTCTTTTTATAATAATACATAAAATTTTTTAAGAATAATGCAATTTACAATAACTGCGTTAAGATGAATTGTAAACAATAATTGAATAGATGTATAATTGATAAATACAACAAAGTATGAAGAGAAAAAATGTATAAAAAATTGATAAATGAATAAAGAAAAAAAAAGGGGAGAGAGAAAAATAGAAGAAAAGAAATTATACAAGGAAGAAGGATAGAAGAAAGGTAGAATTATATAGACTGTTCAATCATTGAGCTCTAAGTAATAGACGTGATCTACAAAAGCAACAAACTCCTACAAATATTTGTCAATGAGATCCTTCTTTGGCCATTGGTCCCCGTTCAGTAGGACTTTGGCTATCAGCTTGTGGATATCTCTCCAATATCGTACAGTTATAAATAAGACGGTCGTGTATTTGTCCACTGTTTCCGTCGCAGTTACAAATACTGTAGTCAGTTGGTTTGAATCTGCATAAGTATCTTTTTGCTACAAGTCCTGTCAAAAATTGGGTTAGTTTTTAAGTCAGTTTTTTAATTTTTTTTTTTTTCTATCGTCAACAGTTTTAATGAATTCGTAAGTATGAATGCCTACCTTTTGTCGAATTCATCCATCTTTTATTTCAAGTTGGTCGCGTTGTTTCATTCAAAATGTGCTTGACTGCACTAATTGGTAATAAATTGGCTTGCTTGAGTGAAAATAATAAGTTCCTGATAAATGTAAATAAACTGAAGAGTTATCACTCAGTTCCTAGGAGAGATTATTCCTGAGACATACATACTCCATCAAAGAAAGTTCTCATCTATTAAGGTTATTAACCGCTCCACATTCACAGTATAAGTTAATAAACAGTTAACCATCACGTGAGAGATTAACTTACCACAAGTCCACTTTTACCCTTCTTTCGATCCCAAGTAGACGATGTTAATTAAGAAAAGGAAAAGCAGGTCCTCTCCCAGGAACCTCCCACAAATTACCTCAAGTTTACAATTAACCTAATTTTCAATTTCATAAACAGTTATTAAAATGGAAACTAACAGGCAAAGCAAGTGACTTGAGTCCTTAGAATCAATTAACTAAATGAACTGATTTAATGTTTACTTATATCCAGGAACTGGTTCTCTAAAAAAAAAATTTGACCCTTACAGATTATATTTTGTTCTGGTAGATTGGCCCAAAATTGAAACAATTGAAAGGTCACGAGATACAAACTTGGTAGTTTATTAATTTTGATTATTAATGAAATATTAAAACAGAGCAGAGAAAAACGAAATAACATAAATCGGGCCCAATTTTAATTAATTTTCATTACTACAAAAGACACTGAGCTTAGAAAAGAAAAATATTTCTTAAATCGTTTCTTAGCATTATAAAACGAGAAAGGTAGCATTTTTCAAATCTTACAAATGTAAACTATTGAAGTGTCGATTCCCGATATCACAGGTTCTTGTGAAAAGTATCACTATCGAAAGTTGCCGACGTCAGCAGCGTACGATGTTTTGTTGCCTTTACGATGTAGGATAGTTTTGTGATACCTACTTATGTAACTAAAATATATCGTTTCTCACTATTGATAAAAAAATAAAAATAACGGATAATATTTTTGAGAAAGAGAGAATTATGATTAATTAGATAAACTCTCCTTGACATAGCAAGCTAAACGTCAGGTAGTTAAAGATATAAATAATTTATGTTAGAGGTAGGATTGTAATTAAAAAATAGTGATGCAGAATTACGAACTCCAGCTAATACCAGAAAAAAATAAAACTACAGGAAGCCGTAATCCAAAGCTGCAGATAATCTCGGTTCAAGCAAGATATGAATCTGAATTTGAGCACCTAAAATTTTTGGACTATAAGTTCTCTCATACAATTTTTTTGAGCTCTTAATAAACCATTAAACCAGCATTTAACCAACATAGCCACAACATCTCCTCTCGACTTATCTTAAATAACAATTGTAAAATCATTCTTTCGTTGTCTGGACATTGTTTAAATTGTAATTAATAAATACAACTCAACGAATGTTCTGAAGGTGTATATATGGTACAAAAGAAAAATAAATCGTAGCTGTGTTACAAATAGATTCTCCCACCTTGGATTTATATCGCAATGGATGCATAAATAAATTTAATGCTTGATAAAATAACAATAACGAAACCACAGCAGTCGTCGCCTAATTCCACTCGAAAAAATCTCAGCAGCGTTTCTGATCCGATACCTTCGTATCGGATTTTCATTCAACGGATCCAAACACAATACTACATACAATCATACAGATATATATATTATACACACTTACACAGGCGCAAAATGATTTGATGTCAACGGCTAAATCAGTAGCAGATAACATATACTTGTTGAAGGCAAATATTAAATATATTAAATACATAGCTATGGGTAGATAATTAATAGCAAACCATGGCCCAGCTATTAGACCTTTAACAGGCAGTATGTTAAGCTATAGTTATAACAGCTTATCTCAAACTGCCAGGGTCAGCAAAGTGGAAACAATTCCTTTTCTACCTCATAGACCATAACCAGCCATGACGTATTAATTATGATTAAAATTTTCAGCCAACATCTGATTCAGAAAGAATTATATGCTAATAAGCACCCTTATTTAACCACACAACAACATATCGTACAGTAGTTGGTAGAGGTAAATAAAAATATCATTATTTTTATGAAATCAACCATAAAAACAAACAATAAATGGTTTATACAATTAAAAAAAATAAAAAAATAAAAGTGTATAAATATATATATATATATATATATATATATATATATATATATATATATATATATACGTATGTATGTATCAGCAATTCTGCAAATCTATAAACAAATTATAGTTTTGTTGTTTATTTGGGCTTATGGCCCTAATCAACTCCAACTAAAACAGGGATAGATTACCCCACAGCCTACCAACATATTCTAGCCAGGGTGAAAACGTCAAAATTCAATATTAGGCCTTTTGGTTTCTGTACATAAATTAACAGTTACGATATAATTTTTAGTAAAAGCTCAATTGCAAATAATTTTCTAAGGTAGAGTTTATTATAACCAATAAATAAGTTGTAGGAGTTTTTGGATAGATTTGACAGATATACACTTTTAATCTGCGACGGATATGGCAAGTAGACAGAGATTTAGTTCTAAAACATTTAAAGGACGTGTGCTTTAGAGGATGGGGATTATATTTGCACTTTAATAAGCCATAAAGTACTCTTAATAAAATTATAATTCGACATTTTATTGAGCTCATGCTATACATACTATGACAGAATGGAAAATTTGGTGAAACATGTTCTTGATGAAAACATGACGGATGTTCTTGAAATGTAGTAAGAGATGGATAACTCCATAAAGGAATAAGAATCGTTTGAATGAGTATGCGTGCACTATGCTGCTATGAAGGCAGATACTTTTCTAAAACTTATAGAGGTTCCCATTCAATAATAGAAGAAATCAAATAAATATCGTAGAAATATTTTACAGTCCCGTCAGTTGAGGAAGTAGATATTGGTAAATATGCCTACAACACAACTATTAAGATGAATAGATATATTATATAAATATTATGGAAAGTCATCATACTTTTATTAGTTAAGAGGAGCTAAATCTTTTTAGGAGAACGGTCCAATTCTAATATAAACAGTATGTACAGTATGGTGGAAATTCGATTTTAAGAAAATTGGATGTTTTTCTATGAACAGGATAAGGGGTATTACTAGAAGCGGAAAAGAGTTATTTGTGCTTTATTTAGGAAAAAATAGGTCGGACTATAAAAGTTTAAGGTCTTTTAAAGTGCGAGGGTTTGGAAAACAAGAGTTGAAGTTCTGCATTCATGAATCCAACTTTATAGATGGAAAAATTATATTCAGAAAGTATCATTCTAAAATGCTAACACAACCCGCAATAAGTCTAGAATGAATAAGCAACTTCACATCTAGATAATCCTAATGGGAAGTAAATACTTTTTGGGCAAATAGGAACAGGTGAATTATTCGCTACTTCTATGGAATTCAGTTTATTAGAATAATGGTTTTGACAGTTAAAAAAATCATCTACAGTTCTTAGGAAAAGAGAGAACTTATTTGGTATTATTTTGACAGATTCAAGTATTTAGGAAAAGAAGAAAATGAACTTTATTCGGGAATAACTTGGCCCCTAAGAATAACACATGAGTACAATACATAGGACTATTGATTAATAATTTTGAAATAATTGATTGATGTCTGGCTACGACAATTGATTAATAATTAAATTTTGAGTTAAATATAAACGAGAAATTTTGTAAAAGGATATATCTTTATTCTTTACATTTAAAATGATTTATAATAGTATTAATTTATTTATTATAGTATACTTTATTATTCTAATTAGCAGTCGTTGTAAGTGTATATAGTGTATTTGTTTAAGTGTGGCTGGGTGTTCTGATAAGCTGACTGTGACCTTTTGTGCCGGTTGACCAATAGGGAATAAATTCAATAACTTTTCATTTAAATATAGACTTAACTCTGTGTTATCCGTTGATAAAAAAAAAAAAATTGTTTTGTTTTTCTATTTTTGAATTTATTTTTGTACCACGAAATACATGGATTAATAGAATGAAAATTAAAATAAATTTTGATACAGATATGAATATTGGTATCGTTAAAATCGTTATTATATTGATTTTTCAGACTCCTCATTTTTTTTTCTCACAACACAAAACAAATGATGAACACAAATGCACTGATGAGGTTTTATATTTGACCTTCTTTGGCCTTATGGCAACTTCAAAAGTCTTCATTGTTTTGCCTACATAAACAATACGATTTTGACATTCTTCGAGAGTGAAAAGGGTCAAGTAGGGTACAGCTTGGTACAATGTAACATCATGATTATATTTGTCCTTTTCTAATAAGACTATGGTGTCCCTATATTTGTTAGTCAATCTTATGTTCCGTCATCTCTAACAGCAATCGTCATTGGACGTCAAATTGCAGGCTAAACGGAAGAAAAATCTAATTTATTATTGTTATTATTATTATTTTTAAATTGTGAACAAATTGTTTGGTGAAGTTTTGTTTTCGTAGGAAAATAATGATTTCTGGTGAGTAACTATATGTTTCCTTTAATCTTCAATGATTTGGTGTTTGATTAGTAAGCAAAGTTTATTACAGTTTCTAACCAATATAGTTTTAAGGATTTTTTTTTTCCAATAGTAAGGGGGTATGGGGTACAGTGTAACCATAACCTGTTACACTGCCCTTCCTTAGAGAATTTTTTTTTCTAGGTATGAACATTTTGTTCTATTGAACATCGAAAATAGTTCTGAATAGAAAAAATAAGGACACTGGCATGCAATGCTAACGACGTTAAAAAATAAACGATAAGATTCTCATATTATAAATTTGTTTATGCTTAATTTTGGTTACCATAAATTTGCTACGGAACATAATTGAGGTCAAACGTTTTTTTATTTTTCATATTACATTTCGTTTACACAACTGTTATAGTGTTGCCCATGTTGTTATAATACCCCCTACCTCTGGGGCACACTGTAACAAATTCGAGATTTTAGATAACTAAAAAAAATAACTATCTTCTAATTATTATTTCGATTTTATTTCAAGCCTAATATAAATGTTAAAGACTGTTGATTTTATGGTAAATAATTAGAAGAAGGTATAATAAACGGTTTTTTTCCTCAAAATAAAGATGAATTCTTTGTTACACTGTCTTGAACATACTTTTATTTATTGTAAATAATTAAAGGAGGAATGTAATTAAGACGTGTTTTTCAATTTTACTGGTGTAACTGATTATAAAATACTTATCTCTATCAAGTAAAACCAGAGCTGTTGTATGATTAAAACAATCAATTTAATTTTTGATTGAACGTTACATTTAGAAGACAACAGAGAAAAAAAATCAAAAGATGGTGACATAAAATACTCCTCATAAATTTATGATATTGTAACTTGACCAGTGAAATTAGAGCCATGGCGACTGTTTTATAGCCTCTCCAATTGCTGTTCAAAAATAAAAAGAGGAAGCGATAAAAAAAATTAATTGAAGCTGGCGAAGGTAGTGTGATGCCCTTGAGTGCCCTCCGCTCTAACAAATCGAACTGCCCTATTTGCGACTCTTCCTCTAATTGCCAGCCAGGAGATAAAAATATATCTCTATGTGTAAGATCGTGTGCCCCTGTCAGCCGGCCAGCAAGGTAACGTGTATTTAAAGGTCTATTATCCCACACACTACCTCAGTCAAGGTTTGATTCCGTCCTTATCAACCTTGGAATCTCTAATTTTAATCTTACTTTCATAATAAGTATGTTAATTAATTGAAAGGCCAAACCATTATTAATAACATATATACAATAATCTCTAATGTAAAAAATAAATTAAAATATATACAGATATAAGATAATAATGATAATATGGCAATAATTCAATTTAGGTTAGTAGATTTAGAAGGCTTTGACATGGCGCTACGCATCCTTTAAGTGAAGCTTAAACGTCCTTGGAAAGTGTTCTAAGCTCATATTTATCATAACTAATAGGTTATAAGACAAAGATGTATGATCTCTCTTCATTATTTATTTGAATACATTGTCCAAATAAATTTAAAGAAACAAATTGTTCTTTAAGACAGCCATTTTGTTATTTCTCCACAAAAACGTTCGCTAATCGTTTATTTATTTTAAACAACTCTTGATTACATGTAGTTGAAACAAATCTATATATTTTGACACAAAACTATCTTACCTAACCAGAGTTGGGCAAAATTTAATCATAGATAGCTAAAAAATTAACCATAGCTATTTTACAACTAATTTCCTGGAATCAATCACCTAATTTAATAATGATTAAATCTTTCAGTCAAATAACCATTAGTTCGCTAAAAAAATGACCTAAGGATTTAATCATTATTAAATTAGGTGAAAGAATCGTCAAATAGCTAGGATTAAATTTTGCCCAACTCTAACTTCAGTAAAATGTTTAAATAAAATGTCAAAACACTAATAATGACTTCTGTTAACATAACTTCTTCGTAGAAATCCACTAGAATATTCCTGTAGAAATTCTGGAATCCACTGTTAATTCGAAAATTTAGAAAAAATACAGACCACGCTTATTTTAATATTTAATTCGTATCCCATAAAGCAATTACGTTACCAATTGCTTTAAAATAAAAAAAATATGAAAAATCAACATTTTAGATATTTTTCTTTATCAAATAATAAATTTACAGTCATAATTGCAATAAATGAGTATTAATGATTAATTGATACAGATTGATGTAATTTAAATATTATTAGCTAATTGTTAATTTATTTCATTAATAAAAATCTAACTATTTTGATTAACAGTGAAACTAAAGAAAATATACTTTGGGAAAATACAAAAAAAAAATTTTTTAAATATTAAAATTGCAATATTTTTTAAATTAAACTGCCATGATATGTGGAAGAAAATAAATAATTTTAGGTACATTAATATTTATTCAGTTTTGTTGTAGAATAAAAATGCTTCTGAACATAGTGAAACCTGAGAAGAGGTGGTATAACGAGTCGGAAAGGAAACGCTAAAGCTACATTTCTGGCACACCGCCCTGAAGAAGATACAAAAATAATTCCAACTACCCGGCAAGAAGGACATTTAAATACTATAGCTGGGTCATACGGTAGCGTAAAGTTACATATCTATATTTTTTAATATTAACATTAATTAGAGGAATATTTATAAATTTAAATATTAAAAAAAATCGAAGTATTATAATTTGTTTTAACTGTAGTTTTGTGGTGTTCGGGTATGGATGAACAAGTTTATAAGATTAATTAAAAAATCGAAAACGAAAGTTAGTTAGCTTATGACAAATCATGTATTTGAGTAAGTCAAAGCTTGTTTATTTTTATCATTCCATTAGGCCTTAGATCAATAAAATTATTACATCAACTATATATTAATAAAACAGCATTCAAAATTCAGTTCTTAGAGAACACTTATCAGGAAAAAATTATCAATAAAAATAATTAGGGAACACAACCTCAAAAAAAACAAAACAGGATAAATTGGAATGGCAATAATTTTAACATTTCTTTTTTTTTAATTGCAATTGCAATAAGTTTTAAATAACTGCCATTATATAACTGAAGAAAATAAGTAAATAAGGATATATTAAAAAAGAAAGGTAACTAATGATTCTATCTGAATTTTTATAAAACTATTCTTCATTTAGAGCAGTGAGATTGAAGGTAGCCAAAAAGGACAACCATTTTTCGCATAAAATTACTTAACAAAATACTACGAATTATTCATGGAGAAGAATTATTCACGCTTAAAACTATTGAAAATAACGATTGTGCAGTGCATACAGATCGGAAAAAATCTCTTTCTCTTAACAACTTGTTATGCTTTTACTTAAAATTATTTTCATCAACATTTCTTGCTTCTTTAAGCAATTTTATTAAGTGTTCAGCCCTCGACGAAGATTCAAAAAGGCTTGAATGACTGTTTTTTTGGTTAATTTTTTCCCTTGATCTTATTTATATTTGAAAATATCAAGCCAAGAGGAATCCCCATTGGGAGATACTCTGGCATGCCTTTCAAGTCAAATCTTTTGTACTCTTTTGTTTGTCAGCATACCTGTTGGTTGTGCCAAATAGGCACAATTACAGACTACATAAATAAGAGAAGCTATAAAATCTTTTTATATGGAGCAGAATAAATTTAGTGTTACCTACAGTTTAGAGTAATACTTACTGGGGATGGGTATCCTAAGAAACATATACATATTCCATTTCGACAATTTTTTTTAGTTTCAATATCGATACACGAAATATAGATAACCACAAACAGTTTCTTTTCAGATCCCTCAAAGGGTTTCCGGCTACAGAATGGGAAGCAAGTTGAGAGACTAATGGATTTGAAGGGTTATGGAGTTTACTATTATTATGGAAGAATAGGTAACTGGTATGGGCTAAATAAGCAATTTATTTGAAGGTCATTATTGATATGTTTATTATATAAACCAGCAACATAAGGAACATTAAAGTTTTTATAAATTAGTTTATTATTGAAAAATTGGGGAGCACTGAGAATTTTTTTAAGGATTTTGGATTGCAAGGATTGAATACAAGATGAATCAGATGGTTCAGTAGAGCCCTCAACTCCATATGTCTAATTGTTGTCATGTAAATGAGTCTTTTGTAATTGATGGTCATCTAAAATGTTTGTCAAGTTAATGTTAAAGAAGTTAAAAACGACGAGCAGTTTCTTGTCGTTTTAGTCTTGTACTTGGATTCCAAGTTGAACGTCAGTCCAGTTGGCGTCATAGCTAATGGATCTGTAAAACAAAGATCAGTGGAATATTATAAGATCAAAAATTAAGTTTCACATAAACGATTTGTAAGGAAAGTGACTTTACCAAAATTTATCATTTAAACCAATTTTATAAGTTTTTAAAGTGTATATATATATATATATATATATATATATATATATATATATATATATATATATATATATAATTGAATATTGTATTCTACGTATCGATGAAACAAATATTTGAAAGAAAAAATATCGATATAATAATATCATACTGTCAAAGAAAAATATCGTTATTTTTTATATAACGTGTATTCCTATCCCCATATCTAGTGCTTACTGGAGGGAATTTCTTTTTCTACATGCAGTTTCTCAAAAAATATTCCCATTGAAAAAAAAAAAATCTATGATTTTAAAATCCACACATACCTTTCACTTATCCCGTGAAAACAAGCAGATGTGATGGTTGTATGCAAGATAATTGGCATTTCAGGGTGAGAGAGGTCAGCCCCCAGCGGTACTTATTCCTAACCTGATATTTTTATCAATTTTAACGGAGTAGATCTCTCAACCAAATCCTTTTAGGTCTTCTTCGGGTATTCTCTGGCATGCTTCTCTAGACCAAAGTTTGTATTAATTTGTTAAGATATTAATTTGTTGAGATGTACAAAGAGTTTATCGCGAAGTATTTTGTATGAAGTCTGGATGTGTTCTAGTACCATGGTTATGCGTAAGTCTGTGTGTAATATTATGTTGTCGACATACCAAGGTGATTGTGCAATGAGTCTAAATGTTTTTAATTGCAAATACAGTATTTTTTTAGCTATTCCATAAATTTGTGAGGCGTACGTCCATAGTGGTATTAATAAGTAAGGATATGTATTTAGTCTAAGCGCAATTTTCAATTTTGGTCGTTCTGTAGAAATGGATATAAATGTTACAGTCTTTTCCAATGAAATTAATCTTAAATATTCAGTCTTTGAGAGAATATCAAACTTTCAAACAAAAGTTGCGTATCAGATGTGCACTACATAAAAGAGAATACTTTAAACGCCATCTTTAAATCATATCAGGATTACTAAATTGTTACATCTTTTTCCATGAAGGTCCTTTGAAGATGAATTGCAAAGAATGGAGAGGTTTGAATGAACAGAATCGGGAAAGAGCAGCGGACAGATAAAGCGGTTTAAGGTGTGAAGGTTGAAATAGCACGGTCCGTTGGAAGAGAGGTCGCTGATCCATTTTCCGCCAGCGGCACGTAACCATTGGGAACATCCTGATTAATAAGCTACCTCTTTCTTAGCGGTTCCTACTTTTTATAAACACACTGCGTCATTGTTATTATCTTAATCGTGCGCATCGAATAATATAAATTAGAAAACTCTTGATACAATATAATTTTATAATTAGTTTATTGAGAATGCATAACAGACACAAACTAATAAAAATAAAAACAAGCTAGAAATAGGGCTAAAAATCATTATTAGTTAGCTATTGTTTAAACGGAGCAAATTAACTTAAAATTAATTGTTAAAAAACATGAACAATTTTATTCTTCCTTCATTAGTTAAAAAAAAAAGGTAAAGATAGTTCAATTATAATGATACAAAGATACTCAATAAAAATTCCAGTACCGTAAACGGGGGTAACTTTGAACACGAGGGGCTACTTCAGACAAACGCGCTTTTAAAACGCAAATCCTTCTGGAGGGCTCAATTTTCAAGCTAGCAACCCCTTATTGATTCTAATCTTTAGGGTTTAAAAATAAAATGTGCTGCATACTCTATAACAGCACATGTAGGCCAACATGTGCCGCAGGGCGCATTGTCGTATCAGTGCTAACAGGTGTTTAGATAAATGCGTCCAAACCTCATCTGGCGAGGCGTACGTGGCGGCTAGATTGATTCATGTGAGCAATACATTGATTACTAGGGATCGGATTTTTATGAATTTAAAAATGCCAAATATTTAATTAAAATATGCATTTATTTTCGTTTAATATGTGATTTTCTTGAAATATTTAAGTAAAATGGACATTTTTTTTTTTTCAATTTATAATGATATATACAACAAAAGAACACTTTTACAATTTATAATAATTATTAGGAACAAAATTATTTTTTTACAACTTATAATAATTATTAGGAACAAAAGAATTTTTTTTACAAATATAATGATTTATACAACAAAAGAACACTTTTACAGTATATAATAATAAAAGATGTGTTAAATTTTCAATTTTGAAAACTTCTCTCTGCGAAATTGTTTGCAACCTCATGGAATTTCAAATGTAACGTAAGGCGACGATGATCTGTCGTACTCTTTAGGCTATATCTCCAAAACTATTAGTCAGATCTAAAATTACTTTTTTCTTCTAAAAGTTAGTTAAATATATTATTAGGCGTCATATATCAAGTTTAAATTAGGTCTTATAAAATACACATACCAGAACGCTACAATTCCCGTTCTTTTGTGAATCACGTATTTTAAGGATATTTTTCACTATAACTCCAAAACTATTTGTCAGATATCAAATTTCTTTTTTTCATCTCAAAGTTGATTAAATTTACAATTTGGTCATATATATGTAATTTATATTAAATCCCATGAAATACCCGAGCCAGCCCACTGAACTTGTCATAATTGCCAAAACACACATTGACTTGCTAGCGTGTGTTTCACGAGATTGAATATAAATATATAGGATTTAATAGTAAATTTAACCAGCTTTGAGATAAAAACAAAAAGAAATTTGGGATCGGACAAATAGTGTCGGAATTAAGCCGCAAGTTGGCCAATTACTACAATTTTTCCCAAGACCATAACTTCGGGAAAATTGGTCCGATTTTGGAGTTGTTTATTCATTTCGTAGGTTCTGGTTCCAGCAATATTTAATATTTGCAGACTTTTTTTCGAAAAAAAGCTTCGTTTTCGCGTTATATGTAAAAACGGAACTAACCGGTATTTTGGGCGTTTTTGCGATTTTGAATAATCAGCCGATCGCTGCCGTGGTAGCTAACTTCAGATTCGGATTCAGCACCCCGAAAAACATGAAGATTCGTTAAGATTAAAAGATTGGCAGTTTTTCTTGAAAACGTCCTTTTGGAGTCTTATTTTATTCAACTATTGTACCCACTGTGATTCACAGCCCTACAGTCTGTGGTTCATAGTCCCTGTCAACCACCTCCAAATTATGAAAATATGCCAAAAATGAAAAATATATGGAAATATGTACTTATTTTGATTAAATATGTGGAAATATGTATTTATTTCGATCAAATATGTATAAATATGCAATAACATCCAAATAAATGTAGCCTAAAACGGCTTGAAAAGTGTCAGTATGAACTCTTCTAGTTGTAAAACGTCTGACAATTGACTAGAAAAAAAAATATAAATACATACGAATCCGATCCCTATTGATTACCAATCTACTTAGCAACATTATTATTATTATTGTTTTTTTAAAAGTCTCTTAACTCATTTATTTAATTTTATATCTCTATAAAATTACAATAATTATAATAGATAATTGTAGTTTATCTACGCATTCTAGTTCCTTTGATTCGAGTGATTTATTTTCATTCTATTCTAACTTTTCCTGGTGAATTTCGTTGTGCTAAGACCAATGTTCTAAGAAAACTAAATAACGTTCATGGTATAATTGATAGTTTGTTAGTTGTTAATTAAACAAAGCCATGATTAAAACGGCTCAGCTCTATTTTTATTAAAGCTATCTATTTTTCTCAGAAATATTTTTATTATTATTGTTTCCTCAACAAATCTGGTGATGAAGTGAACCAAATTGTATTTATAGTTGCATTTTGTTGAAAAGCTATTTTTTAAAAGGCTTTCGACTCAAAAAATCCTAAAAATAGGAAATAATTTTTAAAAAACTAAAATTCTTAATGAAATGAGTTACATTGAACAAGATACCAAGACAAGCGTTTTTTGAGGCGAAAGTCAGGCAAGTTCAAACTCACCCCTCGAGAAGGGGTTACTTAGAACAATAAAACGTGAACGCTTCCTACCTCTTATTGAAGATAGTGGAATCGCTCATATGAGAATTTGAAGCTGAGTTGTGTAGCTATCATTTGGTCCAAGAAAATTTAAAATATCCGCCTAAAAGATCGCGCTGCAGAGCAACATTTCCAAAACCTGTATCAAAGTAGCCCCCGTTTACGGTATAAGATGACCCAAGTCATGTTTCAAGAAAGTTCATAATTATCTTTTTCTAAAATAGATTCCAACAGTAAATTTGGGAACTTCACTGAGCATTTCTACAAGTTCATTTTCTACAATTATGACAGATTTCATATTTAATTTCTAAGCTATTTAAATAAAATCGATTCAAGATTGTTAAATGAAAGTTCAGTACATAAATCCATCAATAAGAATGGCCACTAGAAAACAATTGGTGCAAACAATGAGATCATTCTCAGAACGGCATATTGAGATAACCATTTATGTCGGTAGCATCTGGAAATTTTTAAGCGAGACCTAAACATTCCTTAAACCATACAATGACGTAATGCGAATGGAATCGGTATCACTTTTAGAAGGAAAAGAATTACGTAAACTGTTATAGAAACTCTATTTTGGACCAGGGCGATGCAATTTTTAGAAACATAAATAATACTTCTTTTTTTAGCAAATGTATTTACCGGTAGACACGCACATAGCGAATAAATGCCTGAAACAACAGCATGAGCCCATCCATGATTATGAAACGAATTAATAATAAGAAAGATATTACACATATGAGAGAATAATTACTTATAGATATTTTAAGGGTAATAAATCAGGTAAAATAAACTACTGTTTTAATATAAATATAAATTTTCGGTGGGGACTCTACAGTCTTTGCAAATACTTTTTTGTATTGCAAATACTGGATAGATAAAAGATACTGGATATATGTATATAAAAGAGGAACTTACAGATTAGATGCCAAACATTATTGAATAAATACAATTAGGAATACCTTATAATTAGAAAAGAAATTAAACGTTATTGGATTTTAATGGTCTTGTTTGTAACTTCCATCTAGTTTCAGACAGGTGTAAATAACTTTACAAAAGAAGAAAAACAAGATAGTTTTCTAGGTAAAATCTGAGATTCTTAAAATAAAGGTTTTTTATTTACTAATGAATTGTAACCAAAAATAAACTGCAATGCAAATATTGGAATTTTTATTTTAATAAATGAGGGATAGGGATTTGTCATTGCTGATGGTCTTGAGCAGAAGACAGGTGTGAATATATCAATAGTTTTAAAAAACATATTTATTTTCATAATTTATGATCAGAATTATATTAGGGATTTGACAGAATAACTCAAAAATATATGAAGGCTTTAAAAAAAAGAAATACTTGATAATCGATGTTTAAATTTGAAGTATTTGAAGATCGATATGCAAATCTAATAACACATTTTTGTATACACGAATAAGGAATAACATCCATTACCGATTTTCCAACCCTAAACCTGAATAATCAACCTATCACCTTCTGTTCCTCCACTAAAAACCTAGGAATCATTATTGACCAAAACCTTTCCTGGAAGCCTCAAATCGCCCAAATAGCGCGAAAATCAATAGAAATCCTCATATTATTTCCTTCCTCAATCCACACGAAAAATACTAGTTTCGTTTCATTCATTTTTCCTCAGTTTGATTATGGGTGTCCACACGTGGGGGCCTCTCGATGGGTCTCCGGGACAGATTACAACGAATCATGAACAGTTTTATCAGATTTGTTTTCGGAACCCCGAGACGTTCCCGTGTATCGCACCTCTAAACTGCCTTGGAGTGGCTCAATCCATCCTCCCGGAGACAATATTTCCTGGGCACTTTCCTGTACCATGTCATTAATAACCATTGCCCACTCAACATCTATAACCTATTGAAACTCAAGTCTTACGTCCACTTTTAACTCACAACAAGATCACGTTCCTCTGACCTATATACTCCTTCCCACCGAACAGCATTATACCAACACCCCTTCCAAACTCAGTCCACTACCCTCTGGAACTCGATCCCTTCTGAAATTAGACATGCTTCTTCCTTAAACTCATTCAAAATGCTCCTATTCCAATATCTCCTTAAACCCCAGTTAGATGCCGCCAATATGAGTGATAATTAAAAGTCAAGTTAATCAAACCCAGCATATCCGATGCCAATGAATTTGCTTTAATAACTTTATCATTGTATAAATTTTAATTTGTTTTTGTTTTTGACATTTGTTTCCCTAACAATTGCTTGTTTTTTTCTCATATATGTATATATACATGCCATTGCATAGGTTAATAGGTGCACACAGATATATGTGAACACCTACATCTACATAAGTTGAAAGCAGATGTGTGAATATATGTTTTTAAGTATCTGTAAATACAATCTCGTATTATCAACATTCAAGTAGTTCTTAAATTTTGTCTATATATTTTTCGTTGTTATTCATTATTTGTGCTTTATTTTATTATTTATTTTATATATTTCTTTATTTTTCTCGAACACATTATAATTGTATAAGCATATAATTATTATATCATCATATTGTTATTAATATTATTATTTCTTTTCTCTTTTTTACTTATATATTTATACCAAAAGTGCTTTTTTCAACTGTATATACATTGATTACCTCTCATACATATTATCTTCTTTTGAAATTATGATAGCCAGACCAGTATATAAGGTTATTATACATGTTTGTCATTCTTAGGGGACAATATGACCCAAAATAAAGATTATTTTTCATTTCATTTCATTCTAATCATAGGAAAGGGTGAATAATAAATAAATAAATTATAAATAATAAAAATAATAAATTCCAGCTATTACAATTAAATTACAAGAGTAAAATAATTAACATAAGATTTGCTAAATTATTTTTAATTTTCCTTTTGAATACATAATTATAAATTAAAGTTTTCCTTTTGTTAATTTCGTTTTATTTTCTATTTGCCAAATAAACTGGTAGTGAGGATTTTTTCTTTTCATTTTTTTTATATTTCTTTTTCCTTAAAATTATGTATTGGTATTATTTCTTTTATCGATTATCAAGTTTTATTTTCATTTATGGTCTAAATTTATTTTAGAGTTACTCTGTTAAGTCCCTTTAATATATTAAAAAAAAAGTTTTATTTGACCGAGATAATTATCTTATTATTTTATATTTTATTTTTCTAATTGTTAGGATAATAATTGGACAGTTAAAATTCAGTCTGCAATCAAACTAAAGGCTTAACCTAAAACAGGCCCTCGAGACTCTTACAAGTTTAAATATCTATGAATAAAACATAAAAAGATCAAATTTCTATCGAATTGTGGCCAAGGAATCTAATACTTCACCAGGCAGCCCTAATATTTTATCATTGTTATGTATAAACCAGTAAAATGGAGGAAACATATCGATTTAATTGGGACAAAAAGAGACAGCCAATTCAACTCAAAATCTTAAAAAATCAAATATGCTCTCATTCGGTGAAATATTTCCTGGAGGAGATGAATGGAAATAGAGAAAATTCTATCCAAAGGGAACAAAGGCAGCACGGTACTGTGTCCAGCGCACAGATGTTAGTGTCACCTTGAACTGCAGCAATGGAGCTGTTAGTCACGGCCTTACCTCGCCAACCATGTTTGTTGTTTTCGTCAGCTGCCACGCTGAAATAGTCCAACTGTCAACGTCTAAAGCAGAGAGAACTACAAATACAATTGTAGTGAGTATAGGAATAAATAAACGGATAAATATAAAAATTTAGAAACGAGGCAAAAGTGAATCCTGGAACTAAAGAGGTGTACCGTAAGCTTAAAAAAAATAGGGTGTCTGTATCAACGAAGCGATTCATCAAATCAAATTTGGCCCGTGTAATGCACTACAAGATCGATTCCAAACTTCGAGTTTCACATTTATCGATACCTCTTTCTTTTTAAAGTTTTTTTTCTTTTTCTACAGTTTTCTACTTGGATTGTGTTGTTTAGTTTGTTACATCGATATTTCGTCGTCTTAAATGTAATAAGGTGAAAAAGAAGTTTTCAACATGGATTTAGTGTCTTATATTTTATATCCACTTCCCTTATGTGAGAAATTTTCAGTTTGAATATTGTGTGAATCCATTCTCTGTCATCCATATTACTATTGTCCTAAGGTAAAACAGATTGCAATACTAATACAATAATAAAACACATCGATCTAAAAAGAATTGGGAGAAAACACATCAGAAGTTTCATATTTTTCTACACTTCAGTAATGTGAGGAAATATGCCAGAAATTAACAACACAACTTTCAAAATGGATTAGTTTTATGTTTTTATAATTCCTTATTTCCACTATCCTAACGTGAAAAAGTTATCCAGAAGATAACAATACTTGCGATTTAAAATTATATTAATTCTGATTTAATACAATATTAATTCAACTATGGTTTACTATTATACATTTTCTTATTTCGACATAATTATTTTATTATTTTTCATTTTGATATGAGAAGGTATAACAGCAGTTAATATTAGTTTGAAGATGGGTTTACAGATTGTGTGTAAATGACGGAGAATAACCTTTTCCCTCGAAAAGTAGCGACTAAAACGGGAAGGGGTGAAACGCCTCAGATACAGATACCAAAATTAGATTACTAGAACAAAGATAATTAAAATTAAGTTCAGATCTTATTTAAATTAAAACTGATTAGCAGGCAGCTTGTGAATACAGGTGTTAAATAAGCAATGAAAACTAAGTGATTAAAAACTGAAGTCAACTAAGCCCATTTTAAGAGTTTCTGAGCCAGGGACTAAAATATATAATTTAGAAAAATAACAGAATGCAAACCAGCATAGCAGCCGGTTCAATAAATCCACCGAAATTTCATCATTGTAGCAGTCAAGGTCAGTTGAATAAAATTTCGGTTTACATAATATAATGTTTACAAACACAGCACCTTGTATACTCTGCAGTGTTAATCAGACAAATAAACCCTCGATTTTATTACTAGCTCGATGAACCCTGCAAAAGAATTACGTTAGTGAATCCTAGCGACACTGAAAAGGACTTGCTAGGCCCATCACTATGTTAGCGAGTCAAGGTTGAACTGTATGCCCCGTAGTCCCGGAGGAACTGCCTCTGGTACAAACCGGTAACTTTCTAAACGAATAAAAATATCTACTTATTGGATATTTAATTAATAGCTAACAATATCTGAACATAAAGAATAAATAAGTAAGAAATAAATAAAGATGTATTATCAAACATAATTTGATCTAACTTGTGTGTAAAATCTGTAAAATAGGATATTACAAAAATCCACATACTTTTCAACGAGTTATAAAAGAGGTTATTCTTTTAATCAAATTAGAAAGCGTTTAATAAGCCATAAAAATAAACTAAATAACAGTGGTTTAAAATAATAGAATAGATCGATAAAACTTACTAATTGTTGTTTAAACACGTTAAGAGCAAAGGCCCATACATCTGTCAGAAACACTACATTAGAAGAAGAAGAAGAAGAAGAAAATAAACTTTATTCCAACTTGTGATGAACTCCAATGAACTACATTGTTACATCAAGATCTCAAATTTTAACAGCAAATGCATGACAAAATGGCTAGCCACAACCCACTATCGCAGGACTTCAAATCAGAAATTTCTCTCAACTTGTTGGATTATTTATGTAATTTAAATGGAGATGGGTCGATTATGGCTAAAATCGATTAGTCCGCTGCACAGTGTGCCAAATGAGCAAAAAACTGCTTAAAATACAGTTTTTTAAAGTTTTTTTCCCCGTTAAATTTGCGACAAATATGTGTTTACTATACCTTAAGGCTAATAGAGCTTGAGTTTCAGAGAGTTTTGTTGACTACTTAACAATGGGGAGCCTTCAGAGTAAAAAATGACGAAAAAAAGGAAATTTATTTTTGATAAATTTTCATTATAAATCGTCATTATTCTATTTCAATTTCGGCATTAACATATTGTTTTGAACTTGGTGGAGTACAAACCGAGATGATTTTGAAAATTAACTAACCCAAATTTTGACTTTTAGATTTTCCGATTATTATACATCCTAAAGTTTTTGTTTCTCTTTGTGTCTCTTCAATTCCAATGCTAAACCCTTTTTAGAGGTGTATAAAAACATACTATACAATGATTAGCTGCGTCCACTTGCGACCTTCACTCCCAGAGCTCGCTAACATATATTTTACAACTCTTAGTAGTCAGGAGAGTTGAGGTCCTACCGTGTTACAGACTAACTTTGCAGCTTGTTTCCAATAATAATTATGACAATTACTGGACATTAATTTTCTTATGTGATACTGATGAACGGCCATATTTTCTCTTTGTAAATTTTGGAGCAATTAGCAATAAAAGTCAAATGATTTATTATTGGCCTTATGATTAATTATTCATTTTATAGATATTGTTCCTCTTTGTGTCTTGATCAAACCAAATTTAAATACTTTCTAGAGCTTTGTTAACAAAAAAATAATTTATTTTTGGAATCTGCTCCCTTAGTACAACAGTTCGTTAATCTTTGAAAATGGCTATAATGGTTAATCTACCGACATTTCATGTATAAACATTTCTACTATAAGTTCTCGTTAAAAAAAATAATAATAAGAGATGGGTGGATATTGAAAAAACACTTTTGATATATTCTGTAATAAAAGTAGTAATGTCAAAAAGCAAAGTTATGAATGTTGTTTCCAGGAACTCCCATTTCGTGAACCCCGATGTTAGATGTGATTTGGTATTTTTTATTAGTGCAACATCTTAAAAAAATAAAATGTAATTATTTACTGATTATTAAAATTACTTTTTAAAATTTAATGTAGGTGGGTATTACTAATCTTGGATTATCAATGCTGATGATTCCCATAATAATCAATATAATTAATGTGCAAAATAACGGTTCAAAAGTTTCTCGAGTAGTATTAGAAAATTTAAGTTTTATTAACAAAGAATGATGGGAAAAAAATAAGAGAGTCTTATGGAAAATAAACTATCATATACTGGCTTTTTTTTTTTTTTTTTTTTTTTTTGTTTCTAACCTGACTTTATTATAAAAATACAATGAAAGGAAAATTATGGTAATGGATCTTTTATGTCTTTCGGCATTTTAAGATTTATTTGTAGCTCTGCCATCTCTGGAGGGTCTCAGTCTGCTGGAGGCAATCCGTCTACATGTAAGGATACGATATGTACTGGCTAAATACAAAGGCCTAACTAATTTCTAGATGCATCATCGAATTCTACGAGAAAAAATACTAATAGACACCCAATTGGTTTTGAGAAAAACATATCAACAACGAAAATCATTTATTTTAAACCGATACATTGTCTCAAATTATTAGTATTATGCCATCCAACTGGTTTGAGGGATGAGACTATTAAACCTCTTTACTGAACTAAGGAGTGTGTGAAATTTCAAGTTTATAGAAGTATTTTTAGACAGTTATTGCATTTTAAACACTTTTTTGCGTTTTTGCCCCACTGTGCGCTGGCAAGAGGCGGATCAGTCGGCCGACTAGTCTGCCAAGCCGATCGTGGCTTACGGTTGAATTCGGGTGACATCGGCAATGTTCGTGACGTTTCGTTTGTAACTTTATATCCCTGTGTACATATAGCTGCAGGTTTTTGATTATCTTATATTTTTCTTCTGTTTTTTACAAACGAGCCGGTATGTAACGGAGTGTTTTATTTATTTATTTTTTTTTTTTAAGAAAAATAAAGCGAAAGTCAGCAATTTACTTAGCTTAGGTAATTAATTGTAAATTCAGCATTCAATCATGCCGATCTTATTTCAGGACTTTACTTGACGAATCTATAATGTATATATAATACAAAAATAGCTTGTATGTACTAGTAATTGTATATAAACTATTGTATAAAATAGCAGTTTCCTTTTCTCCTTCTTACCTTTAGGAGAAAAAAAACAAACAAAAAACTGTTCTTGGTTTAAATAACAAACTGTAAAGATGAATCTAAAATAAAAAAATATAATCGATAAAGGTGATGTTTTCATTCCAATCAACCTATCTTTAAGCTCAGAAATATAAATGAATAAAACTGGCCGACTAGTGGACGCTTTTTTGCCGATTGATGGGCTTTACTGACTAGTCAGGATTTATAATTTTATAATAATAATAATTTTTAATTTTAGTTGGTTTATAATAACCATAATTACTGTTTGTCCCCTTCATTCTTCATTATAAATGTCAAGCCAAATGGAATCTTCACTGGGGATACCCCTCAGTAATGCCTTTCAAGACACATTTTATGAAGAATCCTCTACGACAGCAAACCTTGTAGCCCATTGGTACAGGTATAGATTAAATATTAAAAGTTAAAAAAAAAAAAAAAAAAAAAAAAAAAAAAAAAAAAAAAGGTGATTATATATTTTAACGATGCACTCAGAAATATTCATACAACTAAATATAGATAAAATTTATGAGGTTATAATAATATTCAATTTGCAACAATACAAGTATCTGTTGAGTAAAGGACTCGATCGAAGTAAGATTTATTATTCCTAGCTGTATCTATTACCTACAACGACTATTTTCAAATGAATTAGCAAACGTCCTTGGAAATAATCTTGTTTATGTAACTCCGGAATAAAACACAAATTAATACCTCAATTTTAGAGCAATCAAAACTTAATTTTGTTATTCTATTTTAAATGTTTACAAAAAGAAAGTTTATATTTATTCATTATTAGAGATAATTTATTTTAATGAGAAAAATAGTATTTACAAAAACTTTACATTTAGTACTTTAATTTTATTCACTTAATTAATTTTCATATTTAATTTATTTAATTAATTAATTATTAACGATGAACTATTCAGTACTTTAAAAAAAAAACAATCAATAAATGAATCTTAATGATATCTGAAGGAATACGGTTTTTCTTAATGAAATACGTAACTACAGATTATTACAGATAAATTTGTATATTTAATAATTTAAAGTATTTCTCGATCTTGAAGACCGGAACAAGCTGTTAGATCTAAACTTTTTATGAATAAAATTTTTATTTTATAAATGTAAAATATTGCGATATGCCTGTTAAATCACATCAATTCATTGTACCAAAGTTTATTTGCAGAATTCTTTTCAATTAAGGATTCTTTACTAATTTAAAAAAATTAGATTAAAACTAAAAATTATAGGTAAAAATAAAAACAGGTCAACAAAATCCAATTATACATCCCTGCCTGCCGTGAAATGGATAAGCCAAAACTGCAATATTCAGGGCATTTTTTATCGTATTCCTAAATCCTGATATTACTTGTAAAATACCATCTGCGAAAAAACAGATACTTTATGGCCTTATTAAGAAGCAAAACTGAATCTATTTTTCATAACATATTACGATATTAAAAAACCCTGCTTTTAAGGTTAATAGTTAATTATTTTTTTAGTTAATTTGACTTATATTTATTTCTTCACGACAAGCAACGAAACATACATATGTGTCGTCTAGTTGCGAAACCGGCCAACTCCTCAATTTTGAGAAATACGTTTTTTCTGTTTTCTGAGTCCTAAGATACATTTTCCATCTATTGGAAACAAGAAACCTCGCAAAAACCCGTGAAGTCCTTTTTAAACCTGCGTTTGAAAAACTCAGTGTGCTGCAAAACCGGCCAAATCCTTCCGTGAGTGAGTTTCAAAACCGGCCATCTCCACATCCGTTAGATCGCGCTGTTGTTCCAGATCAGGAAGCCCTCTTATCAGGCAAATATCAGCCTGCTCCTGCTTTTCCTGTAGTTAATGTTTATGCCTTTATCGTTTCGTGCACTTTTCATTCGATTTTTATGGAGAAGTTTGTAGAAGAAGTTCTAGCTAATTTAGCAAGAAAAAGACAAAGAGACCATGCAACAAAGAGAAGAAACAAACCCCCCCAGATCGGGTTTTTACCTGAATTGAGATGAAGTTAAAGAAAATCGAGACTCTCGTTCAGTCTTCACAGTTTTATGGCATTCTCTCGGAAAGTGGAACTGTGTTCAAGCCAGGAAGAGACTACACATATCTTGATTGGAAGAGTCCCAGTAATGCCCTCCTCAAACCCCCTCCACTATGGCACTTCAAAGTCATTGAAATTTTTCATAACAAAACAAAATAATAAGGTGCTAGTTCAAGGGGAGGTTTTCTACAGATCGTTTGATTTTTAACTGCAACGTCCCACAGTGGGGCAAGTAGCCCTAATTGTTGGCATAAACTAAATATTCTTACTTACATCTTAAATAATCATCAACATTGGTTCCTAAAGCTATATATCATACGAGGGTGAATCAAATATAAACGGTAATTTTCAAAATTATATTTATTGAATAATATTATACAGAAACTATACCTTCAACATTTTTCAATGTAGTCTCCTGCATTATCTACACACTTCTGCCACCGATTTGGAAGCTTGAATATTCCCTGTTCATAAAAAGACTGAGGGCGTGTTTTTAACCATTCGCGCACGTGCTTTTCGACGTCTTCATTGTCTTCAAATCGTTTTCCTCCAAGTGATTCTTTCAGGGGCGCAAACAAAAAATAGTCACAAGGGGACAGGTCTGGACTGTAAGGAGGGTGTTCGAGAGTTTCCCAGCCCATTTCTTCCAATTTATCCCTTGTCAACAATGCGGTGTGAGGCCTTGCGTTGTCATGGAGAAGGATGACATCTCTAATGGGCACACCTCGTCTTTTGTTCCGGTAACTGGTTTTTGCTGACTGTAGCACCTGGCAGTAGTAAGCCGCATTCACTGTTCGTTGATCGTGAAGAAAATCAATGAGTAGAACTCCCCTTGAGTCAAAAAAAATTGTTGCAAGAACTTTTCCGGCTGAGAGACGAGTTTTGGCTTTCACTGGGCAGCCTTCATCCTTCCTTCTCCACTCCTTACTTGCCATTTTCGATTCGGGGGTGTAATGGTGGACCCTTGTGACTATTTTTTGTTTACGCCCCTGAAAGAATCACGATTTGAAAACAATGAAGACGTCGAAAAACACGTGCGCGAATGGTTAAAAACTCGCCCTCAGTCTTTTTATGAACAGGGAATATTCAAGCTTCCAAATCGGTGGCAGAAGTGTGTAGATAATGCAGGAGACTACATTGAAAAATGTTGAAGGTATAGTTTCTGTATAATATTATTCAATAAATATAATTTTGAAAATTACCGTTTATATTTGATTCACCCTCGTACATTGAAACATTGAAAAACCTAAATTACTAACTTTATTTGTGTACAATACGGAAAAACTTAAAAAACAGTAAATCAAAAAATTCACACTTTTCATTAAAATATGTAACACACTTTCTATCAACAACATTTCCTCATCATCTTCACTGTCTTCTTCTTCTATTTCAAAAGAAAAAGAAAGAAAGTTTAAAGCCTCTGTCGGTTGTGACTTAAATTTTTTCTTAGATAGTTTTCGTTTACTTGTTAGAATTGGGTCTGAACACAACAAAAAGTTAATAAATATATCATGGTTGGATTTTTCTTGACTACACTTCCGTGATGTTCACGATATTTTTTGGAATCCTTGTTACGAGCTTCCTGTGCTTCCTGTACAATGAAAAGAAACTTGTCGAGGGTCGGTGACATCGGGTACCATGGTTACTTTTCTACATAATACTTTGCAGTATCGTGAGCAAACGCTTGATAGGCATTAGTATTAATTTCGTACCCACTTAATATTGCCATCAGTATTGTATGAAGCCTTTTAATCAGTTCAGCGTCAACTCCGGTAATTTCTGACAAAATATCAGCATGCGAGAAAAATCGCCTAGCCGTATTTACATCGTTACTATTTCCAAAGCCAGGTTTAGGCATGTCAACAATCAAACCACACTTTTTAATAAAAAAACTTTCTTGGATTCGACTCTTGGTTTCTTTAACAACTTGTTTGTCTTCATTGCTGCGGTCTTGCCATTTTTTTAGTGGAAGCTTGTAGGATAGGTGTATGATAGGTGTATAGGATAGGAAATACAATAATTTTTTCGTCTATGCAATAACAAAGAAGAAAAATATTTTTTCTGACGGTGGGGCAGATTGGGGAAACAATTTTCAACGAAATCATAATATTTAGATAATGTACTAGAAGATGGTGGAAAACAATATGCTTGGACGGGTTTGGAAGGTTACCAAACCCTTCCTTACATGTAAACTAAAATCAATAATCTTATTTTATTATATTATGAAGGCAAATATAATACTATATTTCAAAATTATATACCTGAAGATGATGATCCATGTCATAAAAATATACAAGTATTAATACTGTATGCAAAAAAAACAAACGATCTGTTAATAACAAATAGATGCAGACACTGACATTGATGCCACTGAAGTTTGTCCACTTTCACCGATCATCAGTGCAAGACATGACTAGATGATTATTTTGTTCTGCAGAGCCTTAACTAACAGATAATTAAGTCATCACGTTGAAAGGAAAATTTTAGTTTTAGGACTTTCTGCCACGTTTTTTTTGCTTTAGTTTGCTCCACTGTGCGTCGTAGCATCAGCTGCTCAAGAAGGAGGAAGCAGAGAAGTAGATAAGAGGGATGAAGAAGAATATCAGAAAGAAATGTGTAAATGTGTAAGCCTGTTGAAGACGATAATACCGCAAGAGTATATGTTTCTGAATGTTTATGTTTTTCAAAATTACGTTTTTCGGGAATTCTTCTTCTTCTTCTTTAGCACAACAGACAACATATAGCGGCCCCTGGCTTTTTCAACTTCTGCCTTCCATTCCTCTTCGTCCATTTTCGGAACTTATTACTTTAAAAATAATTCTCGCCAGTTTTTCCGTCTAGATGTTTGAGTTACACCACAACATTTCAGAGTTTAATTTTTTCAAATAATATTCACTTATTGAAGAAAGTTTTGTTCATTTGCATCCCAAAAAAAACCCAATATTTTCATTAAATTTAGTGATTTTTAAGTTCTAATTCATTGCAAAACCGGCCAACTCCAAAATGAATTGCAAAAGCGGCCAAATCCAAAATAAAAAATTGAGTAACTCACCCCCTCCACTTGCCCCTTCCATTTCAAAAAGTGCTTTCAAACACACTACCCTTGTGCCAATAAAAACCGAAGAGATTTTCTTCCTACTTCGTTTTGGCGTGATTTAACAGAAAATCAGCTCTCCTGAAAAATTTTGGTTTTTGGAGATGGCCGGTTTTGCAACTAGACGACACATATATAATAATATAACAAGGATTAGTAGTTAAAAGAGTCAAACAATTTACAAACGGAAAATAAACATAAGACAAATTTAAAAAAAAAACAATATGACTAAAGCTGATTTGAAACAACTTGAAAGCGCGCTCGAACAATAAGCTTTATTTTTTCAGTATTCCAAAATATAATATGATTCAGAGTATTTTTACTTTATCAAATTTTAGATATAAAATATATATCGAAGAGAACTGTATTATTTTAACAAAAAATATTTGTTTTTGTTTTAAACATTTTTAAGTGAAAAAAATGTGAATTTTCTTCATTCGAGTACAGGATAGAAGTTCCCTTTTCAAATAGTAGAGAGGATGTATAAGAGATATTACTTAAAAAATATTAAAATCTACGATTTTCAAAATTTCTGTATAGCAACTTGAAAGCTACGGTTCAGCTGCTTCTACAATGAAGCAGTTAGGACTTCGGACTTAGTTATTCAAGGGGCAGATGAGTTAAATTTCGGTTATTTCATTCATACCTTCATAATCAAAAATTAATTTTTAGACTTATTGCTTGGTAATTTATAATTCAGTATAGGTGCTTAATGATATGTTAATAGATTGTTATATAGGCTTACATTGATTCAGAATGTTTACTAGTGATTCATAATTCACAATCTTAACATATTTACATTTTTTATCATTCGCGAAAAAGTAAATCTTTGTTTTCAGACACGAAAATATATTAGAATATAGAACCAGGTTTAATTACGGGCCGAATCTGACTAATAATGAACAATCATTACACAAACTTGTAATATTAATTCATCAAAAATAGTGAAAAACTTTATGCTACACTAGCACTAGAAATAAATCAATACATTTCTCACGCCAAGCTAAGGACTGATTCCTGATTGCTATTAATACAATCCAGACCAATTGACATTCATAGGACGGACCACCCAGACTTTACAGCTCTTGAGCTAGAGAAATTCTAATAGGTAGCATGATATAAAAAATAAATTATTAAGATAATAAGATGTCAAGGCAAGGATATAGACGATCGACTGTTGGAGCATCCTTATAGGAAAAGTGTCACAATTATCGCTATTCTTCACCCAGCACAAAACTCATTCAGTTCAGAAAAATAAATTGGTTTAGCAGTAAATCATGAGTACTGACATTATTTGAATTATTATTTATATGAATTATTATATATCATGAAAAACTTTATTTGGAGTCAAACGTAGCTGATGTATCCCTCAATCAACAAATTCAACTAGGCATGAAGGATATACAAGGTAGGATAACCTGTTATCCTACATGTCCCCTAAACCTTTGTCCTTATTTATACAATATTCTTTGAAATATTCTTAATCTAAAGTATGAACGAAAATAAATTACTAATTATTAATTGAAATTGACGAAGAACAATTTACAGGAAAGGCTAGTTACTTAATCAATAAGGATAGGAATAAGAGGATGATGAATAAGAAATCATTTCGATGTATGAATATTTTTATGTTTCAGAAAACTGACAGCATCTTTTTTATAATTCCTTTTTCATTTAATATATTAATAAATTATTTTTAAAGGTAAAAGATATTTATGCTATCGATATTTCTTCTGCATTTAACAATCATTCCTGTTATATCTCTCTTAAAATTTTACTTTCAATGTTAACCCATAAATCACTTATTGTGCATAATGCATGGAGAAAAATGTTTTTAGTTTTATTCAAATACACGTCTCTTCCTCAAAGATACTGAGGAAAAAAAAATCAATGAGACTGCACATCAATATAATATCTTGAAATCATAGTATGATTTCAATGATAATATATTGATCAATGATAATTATCATTGATGATTATCAACACTTAAAAAAAAAAAAAAAAAAAAAAAAAAAAAAAAAAAAAAAAAAAAAAAAAAAAAAAAAAAAAAAAAAAAAAAAAAACCTTGTACTGCTACAACCCATGAACGGTCTACGATTCATTTCTCGGAAAGGAAGTACTGTTTTGTAGAACATTTACACAAGGAGGTTATATGGTCACCAATCACGCTCAACTGCGTGATTTTTCCTCCAATTAAGGGTATCCACTTTATAGAGGATGGGTGTGCCCCAAGAGTGTCTCCAGACCCCGAATTCGATCCACTGTAGAAGAACCAAAAATTAAACTTTCTGCTTTCATCCAGGCTCGAAACCGAGCTCCGGAACATAGTTCAGTGCCTTACCCACTGAGCTACCACGCTCCCTAAAATATAATAAAGGTTTCAAATCCATTTATTCATAAAGTAAAACTTTTAAAATTGTACCTCAAACAATGGTTTCTGAGTACTCCGAAAACTTAGTATTCTTTAGCAGAATTATCTGGAAACCCAGCAGGACGAATTATAGAATCTATCTAAAGTTTTCTAAAATTAGAGGAAGTCATGCGTTCAAAATAATTAAGATCTAAATCTTGATATGTGGAAAATGTATATATATGAAAAAAAATAGAACCGAAAAGTTAAAAATTATAATTTACAGTAAATCTACGTTATATCGTTCTTTTCATGGAAAGAAGTTATTCCTGATGCTTATTGTAGGGAATGATCCTGATCGATCGACCGTGAAAGCACAAATTGCGTAATTCAGATTCAGAATAATATGTTTGAATAGGTTTCCCTGCGGTTCCGATCGGAATTAAACAATAGAAAGACATACAAAAATTAATGACCATTGCAAAGATTATCTACGAAGGAAGCATTTACTAAAGAAAATATTATCATAAAATTATTTTTACGAACTGACTCTACTACGAGGCCAAGAACTGAAATATCATTGTAATAAGTGGTAAACAGAAAATTATCAGACGGTTAAAGAAAAAAAATTCTTCTTTTTTATAATAACAGTTTCTTGAAATAAAACATGGTCAAGGGCACAATGCATAGAAATGCAACGATCATCGATTATCTAAAGAATCTTATCACAATTAATTTTCTTCAGTGACCTCTGATAACTACTGGAAATGTCGTAATAAACTATGCAGCTCTATCTTTAGAGTTTGCATCATTAAATAAATAACAATGTGAGGAGAGATACAGCGATAATTGAAATCCGATGTAAATAAGAAACCATTGGTCTTATTTCAATGCATTTAAATAGATAAAATAACATTTTCGAAAATAGCCAATACAAAAAATAAGAAAATACACAAATATAGTATTAATATGTTTTCATGGCATATCTTAATTCTGGATTTTTATTTCAGTAATTGGAATTTATGTAATTTTAAAAAAAATCTATTTATAAAAATTAACAAATGCATGAAAAAAAAAAACCTAGTAAATTTAAATATAACGTTCATGATAACATAACAATAGTTTGCAAAGCAACTACCCACTGGTAGTGCTTAAAATTCTATATTAACGTAATAAAAGTTCTATATTAGAAGGTCCCGAGGCCATCTTCTTTTCAGATCCCTTGAGAGGTTATCGGGACTGGGAAGAATGGGACGTTTAGATTTGTTGATTACAGTGGTTATGGGGTTTGGGGTTAAATCGGGGCTGGTTAGGGGTAAATCAGCAACATATGGAACATTTAAGTTTTTATAAATTAGTTTATTTGTAACGAAGAGGGGAGCATTCAAGATTTTTCGAAAGATTTTGAATTACAAAGATTGGAGGTGAATAATGGATGGTCTAGTAGAGCCTAAAAGCTCAACTCCGAAGGTCCAAATAGGTTTTATTTCTGTCATGTAAATGAGTCTATTTTAATGAATCGGCATTTTAGAGCTTTTGATGAAGAAGTCGAAAACTAATAGCAGTTTCTAGTCGGTTTAGTCTGGTATGTAAATTTTAAGTAAGACGTTTGGCCAGATAAACTCCTAGATAGAAGATCTGGTCTACACAGATCAGTAGAGTATCTATAATCTTAAAATGGAAACATGGTTCCATAGGGATAGGCGATAATACTATCGAAACATCCGCTGTTGGATGATATCTACATACAACTACATCGCGAGGCGCCGGTAATAAATATCAATTGAATATTAAAATTGTAATAATAATATATGATTAATAAAAATTATTAATATTTTATAACAATAAATAAAAAATATATACTTTTAATTTATTTATTTAGCACAACTATCCGCAAGCGATTAGTGGTTTCCTCCAACCGCAATCGCCACTCGCCATTCTGTGACGCTGCCCTTACTCTGATAGACATACAATCCCCTGCGACACAGTCCGACCACCGAGAGACCGACATACTATTAATAAAATATTCAAGTACACTATAACATCATTTAACTAATACATCGCACATGTATTTCTAATGTGACACAAAACAAAAACCTAAATTAAAAAAAAATGTACAATTTTCAGTCTTGTGTGAAATATCTAAAGTGTACCTAAATCATCTATTAATCCCAACAGCAAGTGAAATGTATCAGGTGTGACCTGGAGTTAGTTGGCTACATTTCACTATCATGAGTTATCAAGGCTACATCTTTGACATTTCATAGAGGGATATTTTACTGAAACGTGATGATAAACCAAAATTATAGAGTTTTGAGTTTGTCACTTTAGAAATACACGTGCGCCATGTCACCAGCAGAATATAACAACCTTCTACATTTAGTTATATTTTGTAGAATACTAATAATAAAATTCATCAAACCTTTGTCCAATTATTCAAGAAGAATTATTTATAATTATTTTTACATCATTACATTACTTACGGAAACATTAACAAAAGCAAATTTCAAAACTTCTACATAACTCGTTTATTGTTATAATTAAACAGCTCACACTCTAAAGAAATTAAAATAATGAGAATTTAAATTGAAAAAAAAATTGACTACTTAAGGATCGCAACTAGAAAAAGTTAAGAACAATGGTGACAGATATTCCTCAACGTATGCTATTCACTGGACTAGCGGTACAATTAACTACCCAAATATTTTTGTCAAAAAACTAAATGAAATAGGTATGCAGTAAGATCCATAAATTGCTATAATCCTCTAATCTTAAGCAGCTGAGACATATCCACCTATGCACATCTATGCTTGAGTTACCATTGCTCTCTCCATCATCGAAATATTACTGTCTAAAGTAATTGTCAAGACAATAAATAATATTAAGATGACACTATTACTCTGTTTACTTGTAGAGTGGCATCTGGAATGTGCTACCTTGGTTTCAATTCAAAGAAAACGTTTTTTTTTTTTTTTTTTTTTTTTTTTTCTCCTCTCAGCTCTAAAGTATTATTCACATGCCCATATTCAGTTGTAGCGAGGAAATAATGGATGTTTCCATCAGCAACCATCACGGTAGATATAAAAAATAAAATCGTGGTTGTGTGTTCGTTGGTTTTTTGAAAAGAAAAAACTTCATAACGCAGCTGATGGGTGAAGAAATTTTATCGCCAATGACTTTAATAAGACATAAGACATTCAAGAAACCTGTTGAAATAAAAACATATTTCTCTTAAATGATGAATGTTATGACTCTCAGGGTCATTGAATTGGGTTTTCAATTTTCTGGACCTATTCTTTTTTTTTCTGCCTATACAACAGGAGTGCACTAGTGAATGAATCACATTTGATGCGCGGAGTTTGCCAAGGGTGCGGACGAGGGTGAGGCAGTGTATAGAGGCAAATGGAGGGGCGAGACATGGTCTGGACTCGGGGTTAAATATTTGTGCCACTTGTGAATAGTCGGTTAAACGCAAAAATCGTATTTTAGAAAAAACTCAATTTTTTTCACAGTGATTCACGAATTAGATTTTATTTCTGTAATAGCCTCGTAATTAAATCCATTCGACACAAATAAGAGATAAAATTATCTTTCTGATTATACCCACAATACAAAATTCACAAATACACTTACCACACAAAATGCACTAAACCGACTATTGACAAGTGTCACATATATGTATGTATTATGCTTCAAAATGAATTTATTTATTCATTCAAAAGCTTAGGTTATCCACTAAGCTCATTTTTGTCCAATAGCTAATTTATAAGTAAAAAAAACAACAACATAAATATATATCTTGTATTTAATATTCGCTGAAAAGGTGTTTCTATAATTAAGGGAGAATGAGTTTAAAAAACACACTGTTTTCCCCTCTTTTCGATGTTGGCAACCGTGTATTAAATGGCAGGTGATTAAAATCGATGTTTGATCAATATGGCAGTATTGCGAAGACTGATTTCCATTCTTCCTCTTGCTGGCTTAATCATGCACCTCACTGAATGAGTCAGGCAAACATCACTTTCTCCAGTTTGGTGCAGATGCTCAGCAAACGTAACTTCAAATCTTTCATTAAATATATCTCAATTGATGTCCAGATTTAACAATAAAATTTGATCAAATCAGGTTTGTCTTCACTCCGCTATGTAATAGCGACAAATATTTCTTTTCTTACTTTTTATTTTTGGCCAATTTAATAGCTTAATTATGAATAAAGATAAAATAAATAAAGGAATAATTGAAAGGTTTGGTGGATGGAGAGGTTGTGCCACATTTTTTTTTTTTTAATAATACAAGCTAGTTCAATGGAAGAAGAATTTACGTGCAGAAGTGTTAGGTAGCAAAATCTGAATATTTCAAAACTACTAGAAAAAATGATAGGCAAAAAAAAACTTAAAACATATATTACTCATAATAGTCTTCTTACACAACCCCTTCATCTAGCACAGCCTTCAATTATAATAATATTATCTCAAAATTATATATCAACTCGATGCAATTTTAAAGAAAATCTCATTTGAATTTAAGATTTTAAAAGTTTTCCCCCTCAAAGGATTTATTTCTCTAGCTAAATTTACATTTCATTGTCATCATTTTTCGCTGTTGCAGTAATCTCGTCACACGAGGCATTAATTATAAAACGTTTTCCTTCTTCCGTGTTAATCGAACTCATTTGGTTAATGCGTGCACAGCACCATTGTAATCCACAAATTTACAAGTAGGTGTCATGTTTGTTAACGGTGTCCCCTACATTCTTATGTAAATAGATATTGTCATTACTTCTTCATCCATAAATATTTAATGATCGAGCTATTTTTATTTGTTCTTGCAGGTAAGATTACTTTCAACGCCCAGTGGTGAATCTATTGTTTCCTCCGCAAGTGGCTGATAAAACTATCAATCTATAAAGTACAATACGACTTACATTAATATATTTAAAAGCTATCATCTGATAATGGACTAAAATACTATATTTATTTTATTAAGTGTTATATTCTATTAGCCTAAAGGACCACTAAAATAGAGTTAAACATTTATAGATTAGAAATGGGAGAAAGTAAGAAGACAGTACTATAGAAATTACTTTAAGAATGATTGCTCTGACTAATCCAACAGTTACTAGACAAACGTTCAAAGCTCCCAATAAATTACAAAACATTATCTCGAACGTTTAATAAGTATATGGTAAATCAATAAGAATGGAACTAAAAAGAAGTGCATCAAGAGTAGCAACTGTATTTTTAGTCCAAAATTGTTGGAACTTTTAGAAAAAAAAACAGACAATAAATTATTAAAGGGGAAAATTTTCCGTAAAGTATCAGTCATAATGTTTAGGAATCAGGCAGAATTCCAAGAAATATCATTTTTACAACCGGATCCCATCTATTGCAGGACACGCCCTTGCAAGGCCTTAAATATAAACTAAATAGAAATAGAAATAGACTGCCTGAACATGGATTTATTTTTGTTGGATCGCTTTACACAGAAGATATCATAAGCGAAATGGTATGGGGCCTTTAATGGATGGGGAGGCGATAAATAAAATATCTATTCATAGAAAGTGATGCATCACAGATTTAACCAGTGACCCCAATGCTCCCACAATAAAATTTATTCAGAATAAGCCAAGGTTTATTTGACAGTTGGAATAAAAATAGAAATAGGTAAACAGAGGAATAAATCCCACACAGAAGCAGTTCTACAGTCCACAATAATATAGGTAGAACACTGTGAGGCGTTTTTAAGTGTAGGAGATAACAACAGTATGTAACAAAAAAGGGTAGAGGATGAAACAAAAAAAAATTGAGTCTGAAAATCGTTATCTGAACAAGCTATTTATAGGTGTGTTTACATATAATGGTACCAAACAGTACACTAAAATTAAACAATTCGTTTATATATACTAATATATACATGTCATGTAATTATTATTAAAACCTGCTTCAAACAGTGAGAATCGAGATGGATTTCACACTTCAAAATTGATGTATAAGTATAAAATGTAAAATCCTAAACTCAGATTTTTATTCCATTTCATTCTATTGAGAAAGTATCTGCCTCAAAGAGGGCAATGAGTAGTATGAATGGCTTTATATCCATCATTCACACAATATGTACAATAAGAAATAAATCAAATAAATTAAAAAAATAAATGAATAAAGACCTCATAATATAATACAATAGTAAAAAATATTAGTGAAGAACCTCAAACTGAACAATATATAAAGTGGAAAAAATACAATAAAATATATTAAATTAAAAATTCATAAAATAAAAACAATAATAATGAAAAAGAAGAAATAGGATTAAGTTAAAAGTTAAAAATAAAGTGATACTTTATTTACAATATACACTTATCCAAGGGATCTCCCAACAAGACTTTTCCCTCCACATTTAGAGTTACCAACAAGGTCCAAATGGAACCCAGAGCTTCTCTTTCAGCAGTATTACTGATGTAAATTTTTTTTTTTTTTTTTTAAATAATAATAAAAAAACAAATTGAAGGCTGAGTGAGAGAGCTATAGACTAATAATAAAAATTTTAAGATACTCCATGAACCGAAACCAATCAATTATTGATTTCATTATAAAGAGCGCAATAATGAACGCAATTCATATGTTGATATGATATGGTGATAACCTAACTGTGTAAAGTGTAACTTTTTTGTCTCTTTAAAAAGTATTATTTATTAGTGAAATTCATGTTTTTAGTATGTAAACAAATAGTGTAACTGTTAGTTTAGAAACCAGACAATTATAACAGAGTGGGCTCCAGAGCCAGAAATGGCTGAGTCTCTTGAAAAACAGGCAAGTGATATGGAGGCTATAAACAGTGATACTGGGGATTGTAACGGCTCATGGCAACTAGTGGTAAGTCGAAAAAGACCTATTGATGCAGATAGTGAGCCACGAAAACCAAAACGTATAGATAAAACAGCCCCCATCCCAACTTTCAATAGTTTTCAGGCTCTCACTCAAAATCCTAACCTAGATTCAGTAAATACAAGTACGCCCGCTCAAAATGACAGAATCCCACCAATTTTTATAAACGGGGTTGAAAACTTTCCTGCCCTCATCTCATTCTTAGAAAAGGTAGCTGGTCCCAAAACATTCGACACTAAGTCAACACCTAAAGGCGTGACTGTGTATCCAGCTACACCAGATACATACCGAAAAATTAACACGTGCCTTCGATCAGAAGGAGCGGATTTTCATACTTTTCAGCTTCCTCAGGAAAGATGCCCTAGAATCGTCATAAAAAACCTACACCACGCAACACCTTTGAACATAATCAAAGATGAATTAAAAGAATTAGGTTATGAAGCCACAAATATAGTCAACGTGATTTCAAGATTCAAAAAGCCACTTACCTATGTTCTTTGTGGATATAACAAAAAATACATTTAGACAAGAAATATTTAATACAGAATACATGTATTACACAAGAATTAAAATAGAAGAACCACGCAAAAAGAGAAGCATTCCCCAATGCATTAGGTGTCAACAATATGGGCACACTAAAACGTACTGTAATCACCGACCAAGATGCGTGCGATGTGGTGAATTCCACGAAACCAGCTCCTGCATCAAAACCAGAGACACTCCCGCAACATGTGCAAATTGTGGTGGTCAACACCCAGCCAATTATAGAGGGTGTCAGACGCTGAGAGACCTCAGGGCTCAACGGAGTTTGAGAAATCAGCGTTCTCCAATCAACACTACTAGGCCTACTCAAGAACCTCCGAGAATACATGAGTTCCCTCCAATAAGGCAGCGCCATCACCGCTCGGAACCAGAGACGATTCCCGGACCTAATCAACCTATGCCACTACCTCAACCAGCTCCGGTCGTCATCCATCAGCACCAGCAAACCTGTACAGGTATGAGGAGGGGTATTAACCAGCCTACACCTCCATTTGATAATAATTTATATACCATGATTCATGGAATAAATAACTTAATCCAGCCTCTTTTCAGTCTCCTTCAACAGCTATCCCAAGCTACACAAGCCCTGTGTTCTGTTTATGGCCCACAGCAGTAACTTGACAGTTGGCTCCCTATCCATAATCCTATGGAACGCTAACGGACTTAAACAACACTGCACTGAACTAGACTTTTACTTACACGAAAAAAGAATTGATTTAGCACTGATAACTGAAACTCACCTTACACCACAATCAAAAATTTACATTCCTGACTACACTATTTACAGAACTGACCACCCTGACAAAACTGCACACGGAGGTACAGCTATAATTATCAGGACTAATCTTAAACACAACGCTATAGACTTACCCATTACACCACATATTCAATCCACAGGAATCACATTATATACCAAACATCATACAATCACATTCGCTGCGATTTACTATCCCCCTAGGTACACCCTGACATCTTCTATGTTTTCGGATTTCTTCAAGCGGTTAGGAAGATGCTTCATCGCAGGCGGCGATTATAATGCTAAGCATCAAGCTTGGGGCTCGAGGTTGTGTACTCCAAGAGGCAGAAATCTTTCACATGCCCTCCATGAACTTTCCTTAGACACTATAACCCCAAATTCACCGACTTATTGGCCTACCTCTAGACGGAAAACTCCTGACTTACTAGACTTTTTCATCACTAAAGGACTAAGAACCGTACGACATACCATCAATACTAGCCCTGATCTTTGCTCTGACCATTCTCTTGTACATATGGTTCTCTTCGAAGAGCCATCTGAAGCACAAAAAAGACCCACACTAATAAGAGGTTATATGGACTGGGATTCGTTCAGAAATTATTTGAACACCAATCTCTCTGTTCCAGTCTAGATCAAAAACCAAGAAGAACTAGAAGAAGCAGTGGAAAAATTTACTCAAAATATGCAAGATGCCGCATGGTTCTCGTCTGTACCCAAGCCTTCAAAACCAGAGAACTTACCTAATTATCCAATGTACATTAGGGAGTTAATCCGAGCAAAGAGAAGGGCCCGTAAAATATGGCAGACTAACAGACTTCCATCGGTCAGAAGAACGTTTAACCAACTAAACAATGAGCTCAAAAGGCAAATTAACAAATTTAAAAACACAAATTATGAAAATTACATGAACAAACTTTCGGCTGACGATGGAAATTTGTGGAGGCATACAAGAAATCTCCTAAAACATCGTGAGGTGTCAGATCCACTTCGAAATGAGGATAGTTCTTGGGCTGTGTCGGACGAGGAAAAATCTGAACTTTTCGCTATCTATCTCTCTTCTGTTTTTAAACCACATACTGACTTCACAATATTGGAACACGACACTTTAGTACAAAACACATTAGATACACCTTTACAACTCACTCCACCACCGCCTTCCTTCAAACCTTCACAAGTTGCAGAACAAATAAGGTAATTACCAAGAAGAAAATCCCCTGGACATGACTTAATTAACGCTGAGGTGCTCCGGCGAATGCCTAGAAAGGCTCTAGTGTTCCTCACGACGATCTACAATTCAATACTTAGGACAACAAAATTCCCCATACAGTGGAAATATTCTCATATAACCATGATCAAAAAACCAGACAAAGACATAAGCAGCCCTTCGTCTTACAGACCAATAAGTTTACTTACCACATGTTCTAAACTATTCGAAAAATTATTGTATCCAAGATTGTTAGACATACTAACTGACAACAAAATAATTCCCGACCATCAATTTGGATTTAGAAAATTACACTCAACCACTCAACAGTTACACAGAGTGACTGACTACATTTCGACGGCACTAGAACAGAAATTATATGCAACCGGAGTGTTTCTGGATGTCACTCAAGCGTTTGACAAAGTCTGGCACCAGGGGCTTCTCTTCAAGCTTAAGACTACTCTACCACCTACCTATTATCTTATTCTTCAGTCTTTCCTCTCTGACAGATTTTTCTCTGTTCGATATGGTTCAGGGATTTCATCTATTCACCCAATTCTGGCAGGTGTACCTCAGGGATCGATACTAGCACCACTATTATATATACTATACACACATGACATTCCTCAAAGTTCCGAGACTCTTACAGCCACATACGCAGACGACACAGCTATAATTACTAGACACCAAAATCCAATACAGGCATCATTGAATTTGCAACACCACCTACAAGATATACAAGACTGGTGTAAACTTTGGAAGACACGACTAAATCACCATAAGTCCCAACACATTACGTTTACTCTAAGACACGAAACATGCCCTCCCGTTTACATTGACAATATCCCAATTCCACAAACGGACAAAATACAATATTTAGGACTTACATTCAATAGGAGAATGACATGGGGCCAACATATTAAGAAGAAACGGACATCATTAAATATGAGACTGAAACTGATGTACTCACTTTTCAGGAAAAAATCAAAACTACATACAAGACAAAAATTAATGACCTACACACATCTACTAAAACCTTTATGGACCTACGCATCACAAATTTATGGATCTGCTAAACAGACACACATAAAAAGATTACAAACTTTTCAATCCAAGACATTAAGACTAATAACACAAGCACCATGGTACGTTAACAATACAACTATACACACCGACTTACAAATACCAACAGTTATTGAATACATACGGACCCACTACCGACTGTTCCATGAAAAATTAAAGGGGCACCCAAACAAATTCATCCATAGTATGGCCACACCTCTCATGCCGGAGAATACCAGGAGGAGACTGAAAAGAAACTGGATGAGAGACTTACTTTTATAGAAGTAAACCAAAGACAAGGAAGGTGTGCCACTGGGTACTATCTCTCCTCATGCCTAACATGCCAATTATGTTAATATCATCATTTCAGCACATCCGCTGATTGTCAATTTTCTTTTTTTTTGACAGGTGTGGATTCAAAAATAAAAGTGAAAAAAAAAAAAAAAAATTATAAAGAGCATTAAATAATTAGTGAAGAATGGTGTGATATCATCAATAGCTGCTATATGGTACACATTATATACAAGATTTCATCAACGAAATCATTTCGATTATAATTACTCGGTACAAAAGGTCAATATTTTATTTTGTTTCCCCATAATATTGTGCAGTATGAATAGACTTGTTTTTATAATATTTGTGTGAAATTATATAAACTTAAATACTATAAATTATATACGATTGATAAAAATACATATGTTTATAAATAAAACAAACAACTAAGCAACCGATAAAAAAAAAATATATATATAAATACATATTTTTGTAAAATGGCGAACTGATAAATATCAAGCTATAGGTACGAGCATAATTAAAGGGTTTAGTGGATGAAGGGGTTATGTCACATTAAAAAAAAAAAAAAAATACAATCTAGTTCATTAGATGAGGTATTTATGTGGAGAAGTGTAAGCAAAATCTGAATATTATAAAACAACTAGAAAAAAAGAAATGAAGAAGATGAAAGGGCTATCTAAGATTTTCCTGTTACAGGAAAAAAGAAAAAAAAAAAAATTAAACATAAATCACACACAATTGTTTTGTTACATAACCCTTTCATCCTCCAAACCCTTCAATTATCACAGTAAAATAGATTTCTACAGGAAGCCGGTAACCTAAAAATGAATAGACCAACTTTATTTACTTACGTGTTTAATAAATAATTTAAATTAATATTTTAAGTTTAAATTAAGAATACCAACTTTTCAATTCAAGATATTTAGACGTGAGACACAAGTCCTAAAATTCGTTGATTTTACTATAAGCAATTTCACGGTAAATTTAATTTAATCCAAATAGAGAGAATACCAGAAGATGACTAAAAAGAACATGGATGAGAGTTCTACAAAGATAAACAAGTAAATCCCGAGATAGGGTTGACTCTAGTTGTTATCTCTCCTCATGCCCAACATGTCATTTTCTTATATTATTATTTCCGCCTATCTTCTAATTGTCTGTTATACTGTAGTGCTGAGCACATAAAGGGTAACTGTCATTTCAGGATATGTTACTTACAGCTAAACTTTCTTTGCAAAAAGAATAGAACATAAAACAGTTATAAAAATAAGGATTATTAAAGTACAGACAAAATATTGTAATATAAAACGAATCATAAGGGATCAACCAAAAAAATACCACTTTATTACTTAACAGAATATTAGTAGTATTAGTTTGACTGGATCAGATAATAGTAATAAAAAATAGAATTAGGATTGATGAATTAATCTCTACTTCTATTAGAATTATTTTATTTTAGAACTAGTTTTGAATATTAAACAGTTATCATCAGTAATTTTCTAAACTTTCAAAACTTCAACACAACAAAACTTTACAAAAAATTATATATGTTAAAGTTTTTAAAAATGTACGACAAAAAATCAAATATATTGATACCTACACCCACCTAAAGAGGCAAAACCGAGCTTCTGAAAGATATCTAGAGTGGTAAAGCCAAGTAGGTTAACACTTTGGTTTTACCATTACTGGTTGGTTTTTTTTTTTGTTCCTGCTGGAAACAAATTAAAATGGGACAATTGGAAATATTTATCTGGTCATTTAAAAAAATAAAATCTGGATTGGTTTTGAACGATTTTATTATTTCTAATGATTCATGATTTAATTTTAGGCTATTTCCTATTGGATGTAACTATTTCATATTCTATTCAATTTCCTATTTCACTCCCGAAATTTCAGTCTCACAGTATCCTTTAACGTCCTATTAAGAATCCACAAACAAGAATGAAACGGTGAAACGTTGGCGTTTCACTAATCCAACCAATTCATACCGCATTCAAGCTTTACTTTACAATTCAAAATTATTCGACAAATTCTTACAAATAAATATCCGTAATGATCTTAATCATATAAACATCATTCAAAGATTTTTCTGTCCCAAATTAGATTTTATATGATTATACAATACTATATAACCGTCCAATTCCAACGTCCACCTTACATTTCCGCACTCCTTCAGCTCAAATTTTCTGTTCTTACCCGCCAAACCCGTTCCCGTCAATCAGATTTGTATACTCCTGCTTATTGCTCAGCTGATTTCGATAGTTCTTTCGTAAATCGATCCTCTTCTCTATGGAACTCCATCTCTCTCAACATTCGTCATTCAATTACCCTTTCCCCTTTCGAATACCACTTCTTTAACCACCTACTATACATCCAGATCCACAAAAACTGTCAATAACCACATTTTAGCTGTATAAAATATGAAAAATTTATATTCATAAAATTTTATTGTATTTTTTTTTTTAAATTGATTTTAAATTATCTGTTACTTTTTATTAATATCTTTTTTTTTATTACTATTATTATTATTATACGTTATTTTGTTCTAAAAATATTATTTTATTTTAAAGCTCTGTAGGCCCTTGTTTCTACAAAATTCTTTATTCTCAAGGGACTTTAAAGTCCCAGAATAAATAAAGAACGTCTTTATATTATTATTGCCACTCAAATACACTAGTTTCTCAACTTGTTTCCCTTTCCCGATAACATACCGAAGCGTTAGAATAGATGACCTCGGGCCACTTTAAAACAGACATTTCTTTTTAGAAGTTCTAGTTGTTATGCAAGTAACCTTATTTATAAAATTAATAAATTATATTAATTAAAGCTCACATTTACTTAGTGCATTTATTTTATACAGCTGTAAATATCAATAAATAAATATTTAAAAAAATTATCTTATAGTACATCATAATAATGCTTTTATTAATTAAATGAATTCATACATACCAGATTTAAAGGACAAGAAACTGCTTATCATTTCCGACTACTCCAATATTAACTTGTCAAGCGTTCAAAATTTCTAAATTACAAAAGACTTATTTACACGACAGTAATTAGACCCATTTGGACACATGGGGTTGAGCTTTGGGGCTCCACTAAACCTTTTAATTCTTCACGTATCCAATTCTAAAATCCTCAATGCTCCATATAATGTCACAAACTCATTCATAAAGATCTTTAAATTCCATATTTTGCTGATTTGGCCCAAACCATATACATACCCTTTCATATTAAGATCCATACCCACTCGAATCCACTAATCTCTCAACTTGCCTCACACTCAATTCCCGATAATCCTCCGAGAGACAGAAAATAAGATGGCTAAGAGACCTTCGAATGTAGAACTATTGAAGTTCTACCAGTTTGTAGTTCTTTACATCTCAAATTTACTTGTGTATAATTCATAAAGTTGTGAATATCAATAAATAAACAAAAAAATAAATGCATTCACTGTAAAAAACAATGATAACTATTATATACACTGCCGGTCAAAAGTTTGAGGCCACCCTGAGCCAAAGTATGTAAATTTAAAAGTTTAATATCTTTAATATCGTTCCGCCTCTCTTTTTCTATCTAATTTTATGTTGATGTTTTTATTTATAAGTAAAAACACTTTGTTTCACTTTTGAGATTTTCTCCGTAATAAATCAATTACGAGCTATTCCACTCAGGAAAAAAAGGAACTTAGTTCATAAATATCTAATTAAATTTGAAATGGCTCAACAAAAATTCCCGCTGCCTTCATTTAATATGAATGGGAGATTTTCGTTTCTCAATTTTTAATTCAAATTTCAAATTTTTTAATCCAAGGTTATTCTGTCGGCAAACGAAATTGTTGGAATTAATATGGAAAATACAGTTTGTTTTAGATTATGTATTGAAAACTTAATTTTAATTTCTTCTCTTAAAGGTAGATGAACTTTAAAGATCTTGGTATAAACTATATAAATGCGTTTAATTTTATTTAAATCCATTTATTTTTCACCTAACATCAAACTTTTAAATTTACTGGTATCGTTTCAGGGTGGTCTCAAACTTTTGACCGGCAGTGTATATATACGATTGTATTTTATGTTATAATTATTATTTCATATATTTATATATTTTCATTTTTTGATTTAAATTTTTTTTTCTCCTATAAAAAATGTATGCTGTAATTACTGAAGCATCTAATTTGTAAATAATAGGCCAGACAATTGTACTTTTAACTGTGAATTATTTTTATTCTTAGGGGACAGTAAGTGCCAGAATAAAGTTTATTTTTTCATTTCATAACTACTAAATCTAATACATTGTCATTAAAACGGATAATAGTATTAGAGGAATAACAAAAATAATTCCCCGATGACATTTTCTCACCTCTTGATAATAACTTGAATCTTTATAATTTAAAATTAAAACTATTTCCACACTAGCCAAAATAGAAGCAAGCTTAATAATGGCCTTCAGTCACAGGTTTAAGTCCTTGTGCGAGACATATATTCGTCGCCTATAGCCTATTGGTTTATATAACTAGTTATTATTTTTATTATAGTGATAAACATTAATTTATGCCTAACTTCAATGTCGTAACAGATCCCGACATACTAAAACCACCAACATACGTTTTATGGATGTGGAGTGGATGTGGAAATATTAGCATTACTAACCAACTAGTACAGAATTCTTGTCCATTCGCTCTTTTGAATTCCATACAATCAAACGGAAAAAGGGTGAACATTAACTAAAAAAAGAAAATGAATACTACCAAGCACAAACATTGTAAAAAGAATGGTAAACAAGTTAAAATGGTAAACCATTAAAACTGCCTCGGAATAGTTTTAACCCCATGTTTATAATTCACTCGGTGCTTTGTGGGGAAGGAAATGGATACTTTGAGGGAAACTCACACAAGGAGCATAGAAAAACTAAATACATTTGAGATAAAAATCACCATATCAAAGATGGTCATGGTTGGTATCAGAATCGTATTCCAAGCGATTAACCTAATTCATCTCTTAAAACGATAAAGCACAAAGACTAAAGTTGTTTTCAGCTGTGAAACTACTAGGAATTATAATTTCTGGGCTTCATAAAATCAAATGGCTAAGTAATTTTTAAAATACTTGTATATCAATCATTACTTCATTTTTTGTTTGAATTCAATAAAAGTTGGTTTAAAAAAAAAAGGTTTAAAACTAATGTAAAAAAGATTACACTTCATAAAAACTATTTTTTTCTGAACTCAATAGCACTTATTTCATTCAATTTCACAGATAGCATATTTCGGTTAGAAAAACACCTTAAATTCTGAATATATTTAAAAAAATATTTTATGTTTCGATACAAGTATGTTAAATGGACGCTTGTAAGATAGGAAATAATATGAAACCACAGGGATAAACGCTGTTCTCAGCAAATTCAAGCCTCAGATTGCTCCCATCAACAAAATAAATCGTTGCTTGTCTATAACATTGAAGATAATTTTATAAGAACGACGATCATAGATAACAAAATAAGATAATTATAATTCCAATACGAATAAAGGCCATGCAATAACAATTATTCCTAATAATAATAAGATAAATATGAAAATTAAAATAAAGCGGATAATTTGTTATTACATTTAGAACTAGCAAAATAATTTCATCAAATAAATAAGTAGTGAGGAAAAAAAGTACTATACAATCCCTAATCAATTGATTTTTCCATATCATCTTTGCTGAAATTATGAAAACGATTAGATCAAAACAATACATACATTTGCCAATTTTTTGACATGGATATATCTTTTAGAACGAATGTATAGCTTTTTTTGTAATGTTAAGCGACGTCCTGACAACCAAAAGTGGTAACTCCCCCCCCCTCCCTCATAGAATGTCCAACAAGCCTTACCTATTTTGGTGTTGCTCGGATCGAAAATTTGACGAAACTTCCGATATCAGCAATTTAGTGGAAAGTATTTTTTGTTATATAATATTTGTCGCTAGGACCAACCGCTTTCGAGGATTATTTGTTTGAGTGAATTAAGACACGGTTTGCCAACAATTTTCATGAGTTAGGGCTGTTTTGACACGCTCTTGCTCTGTTGGTGTTTTTACTAACAATTTCCTTATCAGAAGCAGTAGATTATTGAAAGACTAATCCATGAACTATTTTTGTCCCAGGAGAAATTGAGTATCTGCTGGTACTGTAACCAAAGTTACATTTTCGGATTGTTAAGTTAGAACTGTTGTTAAAAATTTATAAATATCAATCAAGTTTAAGAGAGAGCTGGGTAACTCAGTTAGTAAGGCATGTACTCAATTCCTGGCTCCAGGACCCGAGTTTGAGACTGGCAGAAGACAGAAAACTTAATTTCTGTTTCTTCACCCATGAATCCTCCTGGGGCAAACCCAGCCTCAAGAAAGTGGGTACCCTGAATAGGGGGAAAAGTGGCGGTTGAGCGTGATTTCTGACCACATCACCCCCTTGTATAACCGTTGGTCAGATTTACAATACATCCTCACCAAGTTCAGAAACCTAGACCCTTCATGGGTTGTAGCGGTACAGGTTTCAAAACAAGTTTGTTTGTATAGGTCAATCAAGATATAGATTGGGAGGTGTCGTCTAGTTTTTAAACTGTCTTAATTTATCTTAAACCAATCTTATAAGGTGTAAGGGTATTGAAGGAGGATTCATTAGGAACTTAAAGGAATCCAGAAATGTTTAATAATGCCGTCTATGGACGGGAATTCTGGGAGAGTCGGGAGCATAAATTAAAGCTACGTTAGTGAATTATTACATTATTATGAAATTATAATCATAACTATAAACTATAAATATTTTTGTTCTATGGTTATTCCAACTAACAGTAACCCTGTAATTTTGTGTGACTATGTATCACACAGATCATATTATAATTATGTAAGTTGATTGACAACGTAACAATAGCGGAGGAAATAGTTCAGGGTGCGGATGACAATTATTACATTCTTATAATTTATTATACCCTGAGATATTTCTTCTTTTAATACTATATCTTAGTGGTTTTTGTTACAACCTGATTTATTTTTTAAAGTCTATTTACAATTTTCATTATTAATATTATTATCGAGTATATCGTTATAGCCCTTTTTTCTTTATTATTTAACTCATAATCATATTTCTATTCTACTTGAACAATTCATATTTATTTTTAACTTTGATTCAATAGTCACTGTATCAATCATATCATTTTTTGCTTTTTAGTCCTGACGAAGGACCTCAAAGTATACCAAAACATTGGAAAAATTAATGAATAATATAGTGTGTCTAAAGAATACGCCAGAGTACTATCCTCTCAACAAATTACATTGTACATTACTTGACTGAATGATACATACGTTTATAAGTAATAAATACAAATTCCTTTTATACGACTTTCTCATAAGGAAACATAGGAATAAATACATGTGTGTGCCATGTACATAACGGCATTTCCACGTTCTGAATTCCACAATGATTGAACGATTTCCCAGGCCAATTGTTCTCAATCAAAACATGTTGTTAACAAACATAGTTAAGGATTTGTTCTACTTCGAACACATATAATACTCATTACTAGAATATAATACTAATTCATGGCCCTAATTATACATCTAAATTTTATAAAACAACATGAAAAAAAAAAATCGTATAAAACCAAAAGGAACAAGATCATGCAATACTGAAGTCGATCGCACACAAGATAGCATTGTTTTAAGTTTAACAAATGTTACTAAGCAGACTGATAACTGAAATCCGTGAAAATGTCATCAAAATTGATAACCTATCAACATCGTCGTTTAGGAGCAAGTAAACGATGATAACGATGACAGATCCAAACATTCCAGAGAGATAACAAAAAGCTAATTATGATTAATCTGTGCTTCTAAGGTTGTTACATATTTCTGAGCGAAAAAATATTAAACAGCATACATTATATTATCAGTACGAGCGATTCAAAAAGCAGCACGTCACCAGCGAAATTGCATGGAATAAGATAAAAGAACTCTTTTACTGGGAAAAACAATAGATCGTGGATATGTCTATCTATAAAATACTACTTTTACCAATGAACATTTTAGGATTAAAAGGATCAAATTACTTAAATTAATAATTAAATTCAATTAACAGTCAATGATTATTCGAAATAAACTAATTGTAAGTTGAGAGAAAAAAGGTGATTCAAACGTAACTTTTTTCATTCAAACCAATATGTCTCCTAAACGGTAGGTCCTTACGACAAATTCTTTAAAACAAAAAATATTGTTGATTAAGTCTCTGGTACAGAAACTATCTGCAAAATTTAAATCCAAACAACACCAACTAAGCTAGATCGTGTCAAAAACGACCCAACACTAAAAAAATGTTGGCAAAACGTGAATGTTTTCTATCAAACCGATAAAGCTCCTGAACGGTAGGTCCTAGCGATAAATGTTATGCAACAAAAAATATTCTTCATAAAATTTCTGATCTGGAAACTGGTCAAATGTTCTATACAGGCAACACCAACAGAGCTAGAGCGTGTCAAAATGAATATGAAAAAATCGTCACAGAGATCAAATGACATCCATGTCAATAAACACAAAAAAATGCTAAAATAAATCATACAAAAACTGTTTGTATATTAATTATAAATCCTCAGTTTATAGAATTATAAAGTGTTTGATGAAAAATGCATCCATAGTATTCCTAAAATGCATTATTTACATATTAACAAGTAAAAATTCATTTAAGTATACATGTCCCAACCTTAGATCCTCTAAAGTTATTCAATAATAAATTTGTTTTACAAATGGAAGTTGCTCTCTTCACAGTAGGAAACAAATTAAAAAAAAAAAAAAAAAACACATAATAAAATAAAAATAACCAACAAGCACATAATATTTTATACATTAACATAATTATATACAATAACATATACATATCAACCAAGAGACTTGCAAACAGAGTTGCACTTTTGAGGGATGTTTTATTATAATTACAGATTTCTCGGATAAGGAATTTTTTTGAATTTATAAATATACAACTTTATATAACTGTCTGAATGGCAGAGAATTGTAGAGGAGGCCAGGTTTCTACAAGGACCATAAGCGCCATATGATAATGATGAATATACAACTTTATATAATTGAAAGATTTCAAAGTTCTTAGTTCTTGGAACTAAGCACGGATCGTTATAGACTAATATCGATGCTAATGCACGTCGATGACAGCAAGTAAAAAAAATCCTCATAATATAGTTTAACTGATCCAGGCATCATAAAATGAAAACTGCGTAAATAATAATTTTCAATTTAATTTTTTTACATTTTCTATCTTCAACGGTCAGCCTGCATCAATCAAAGCAAAGCATAAACTATGATCTTAATGAAGCATCTAAGAATATTGACCCCATAGAAGAGATAAGCCAATCCAAATCAAATATATATTGACGAGGACGTTAAGAAACTACAATATTATAAGAAATTAACATCCAGTAAACCCGCGATTTCCGGGGATCGGTTGGCGTGGCATCCATGGATAATCGTTTCCACGCATAATCCGCAGAATGACAAAAATTGATTTTTCGTTTTATTTCTTATTAAGAAAAGCTAATATATATTATGGAGATGTATTACATTTCCACAAAAAAATCGTGTTTATCACACATGAGGCATTTTCAGCTCCCATTCCAATAAACACCTACCACTTACGGTACTCCATTTTGAAAAAAAATAATTCTACAGTTGTAGATATTTTTTATCCTGCAAAACGGCGAATTTCATAGATAATAAATTCATCCATACATTTATGCATAACGAATAGTTTAGAAGATTAGTCAATGTCGAATGAACAAAATAAAAATCAGGAATATGAACAAATAATAACGAGAAAAAATAAAATTACCAATGAAAAAAATCAAGTATAGAAATATATTTATTTTGTTTTAAAGAACAAAACAAATGAAAAAAAAAATCATATAAACACAGGAATATTAAAAATCGATACATTTACTTTTTGAAAAATATGTTTATTCTTAACAATATACCTTTATACATTTATATACCTACATTATATATAAATATTTTATCTGTAATATGAATTTAATTTTTATACTGGGTAAAAATTAAAGATATGAAGAAATAACGTGAAATCTTCCTTCTTTTAGATTACAGTGACAAGATACAAACCAAAATAAGAATTGTTTATTAACTCTATTATTTTTAATTTATCTTCTTTTTTTTTTCATTTTATTTATTTGTTTATATAATTTGTTTTCCTCTTTTTTTTATTTCTTTATTCGACATTTATTTTTTTTAATACCGATGATGACAATCAATAATTTGGACGAAGTGAAGGCAAATAAAATAAAATATGTTTGTTAATTATCAAACAATGACTAAATTTTTTTCTGACTCATTCTCATCAGAACATCTCTTTCAACAGTTTAAAATTTAAAAATTTTATTACAAATTAAACAGTAGGCAGATGGTACGTATACATCTGATATCAATATTATGAGGTCAACAATTTAATTAATATTATATGATTTTCTTACTTTTTTAAAAAATATATATAGTTATATGTTGCATTTTTATGATATATAAAAACCGATACATTGTAACGTACGTATCGAAACGATAAATATATGAAAGAAAACTATCGATATAAAAATATTTGACTGCCCAAGAAAAACGTCGATATTTTTGATATATAGATACCCACCCTTACCCACCCTTACAGTTTATAAAATACGGAATATATAAATATATATTCAAACAGTAAGCAAAACTGAAAATTCGAAAAAAAAAAAAAATCAGCGATATCAACAGAAAATGAAAACGTTTTTTTTTGTTCGTGTTTTCAACAACTTTTTGTTTTCCCGTCGCCTGGCGGTAAAGATCAAAATGTTGCTGTTTTGTTTGTGTTTCTGGCAACTTTGTTGGTCTAGTGTGTACGCTCTCCACAGGAAGAAAACAAAACTTAAAATTTGTGGTTCAGTTTGATCAGGAAATAGGAATATTGTGTAATGTTTCTTCAGAGGAAGTAGACAGAAAGATAAAAAAAAAAATTTTGGGTGGCGACGTAATGTCTTGCAAGCCTTCTGCAAGGCAGTTTATAAAATACGGAATATATAAATGATTTTGATATATTCAAATTTTCGATCTCCACAGTTCACACTAGTTCTAGTAAGCAAAACTGAAAATTCGAAAAAAAAAAAAATTATTCGAGCGATCAAACTGAAACGTATGCATCAGGTGACAGACAAGGCCGGTAATGAAAACGTCAGTCAACAACATCCCAACAAATATCTTCAACCAATCTAGGCCTTGCCGCCCGAAACAACTAAATAGAACCTTAGAACTTATAACGGTAAAATGGAACTGATTTATGTAACATTAACTGTTATTAACTGTATTTATCTACTGATGTATTTAATAGATCAATAATTATTTACTTTATAGAACGGCATGTGTATGTATGTATTGTATGTATATGTATTAAAAAAAATCTCAACCATGTCGACTGTGTGATCACTGAACTTTCTAGAAAAGGTTTTAATACCTATCGAAGTTTATTCGTTTCGGTGAAAGTTTAAGTAGGTCGATAGACAACCACGCCGATAGAAGAAGAGATGAGGATTCTCATAATCAATCGCAATCTATTTAATACCTAAGCACACCGATATTCGATTTGTCATTGGAAAAAAAACAGAATATCGTTCTAAACTATTTAAAGAGGAATTTAAAAAATATATATATTACAAGCACTATCAGATAAGATCTAAAATTAAAAAAATGAAGGAGATACATTTAGGTCAACAAGTACTCGTTTCTGATAAGCCATAAAATTGCTAATAATCAAGTCAGATTTTATTCATTAAAACTATAAAGAAGAAAGGTTTAGATGGTTTTGGTTGACAAGTGACTTCAAAATTTCACATTATGTAAATGACTAATGATGGATTCAAAGAAACTTCATGGCTTCACTAACCGTCCATTATTAGGAATTCGCGTTAGGAAAGTGCGAGGGAATTCCCTAAAGACTTGCACAACAGGACTCATGATAAACTTAAGTATGTTGGGACGATTAAACTAAATAAAATCCGGCATTCAATTAGCTGACTCAGCCCACGGTGAAACAACTCAGCGAGTTTTGGAGAGTTCTAAGAGTGATAATTTTTATACTAAATATTTATAGAATTATAATTTATAAAAGCGATACGTAGGAAGACAGATGAAATATTCTGTAGAATAGGATCAATGTTAAACTATGAAAATAAGTTTGAGATGACAAAATTAAGATTACTTATTATTAATTTATATTAATAACTAATAGATATACAATATGTTATGCAACAGGATATTGTTTTCATTTGGAAACTTAAAACAGAACACTGATGTTTAGATAACGGTATATTGGCACGGGCGCCATCATTCCTAAGGACTAAATCATGTCAGGCATGAATCGTCCTATCCTTACCGAGAAAGAAGCCAAAATGTGAATAATACTACTAGTATTTTCTAACTCCATTAAGAAAATAAAAAGAGAAAAACAAAATTTTAATTGGTATTAGTAAATATTGAGTAAGTGATCTAGAGCATGTTAAGGAAACTATTTTTGTTATTTCAAAAAATATTAATAGAGGCACTACTTCATTCTAAAAGGCTGAGGAATTAATACTGTTGTGAAAATAACGCAATATACATTCTGGCAGCCTAATAATTTTATTTAAAATAGCATGGTTCCATCTAAATCTGTCACAAAAGTGACTGAACTAGTTGAAATTCTTCCCACATTCATGGGCATTTTTTTTTCTTTCTCTGAAGAAAAGTATGAGAATCGTCTCATTATTTCCAAAGAGTAGAGCAGAATTTATAATTTTTAAAATAATGATACAGAATAATAAAAAATGAACTTTTAATATAATCTATATGATCACATCTGGTTGATAAATCATATAGTTATCTAAAAATCTGGTTTCCGGTCTGTGGAATCCACACAGCGCTCTAGTCAACGAAATAATACTTCTAGACATTTCCAAAACATTTGATACTCGATTGATTTTACAAATTAAATCATTAACCTTTTATTGTTTTCAGTATATCCTTTTTTAGTGTATTAGGCTGTTATTTCCAACCAAACCTATCTGCCGATATCAGTCCGCCGTAAAACTTACCCCAGAGATCAAGCTTCTGCCTTGATTGATTCTATTAATCCGATTCATCATTGAATCTTTCAACATTACACAACCACTATATGGGATAAGTTTATCCTTTCTTCCTTCTGGATTATTAAAAACATATATCCAATACAGTAGAACCCAATGTCTTAGTAATTCTCTTCATGTTTAGAAGCGATGAAAACCTTTTGTTACAGATCCTTATTCCCTTTAGGATCCTAATCCAGCTTCTAAATAAAATATAAGGTGACTCGAAACCCATTTGGGTGGGTTAAAATGTATTTCATGGCGGAACCGATAAATGAATCTTGACCTTTCCACCATGTCTAGAATATGTAGGTAACCTAAAGGATAGCCTGTTCCTCTTGCCCTAGTTCGAATGAATAAGGACATTAAGCCCCAAATAAAAAAAAAATTCAAACGATTACTATAAATTTCCACACGTATATAAAAACGTAAGGGATAACCACTGACCAAATACTTCTCAATAGCAAACCCTGTATCGTTCAGTTTCCCAACAGTGAATAAATATAAATTGTTCTTTCACTCCTACCATCGAATATTTTCATACTTAATGATTTTGGCTACTATAGATTTGGCCAAGATTTATTTATATGTATTTCATTATTTCACTAATGCTATTCTTAACTCCTTAACTGTCATACAGGCGATGACGGGTTTTTTTTCTTAAACAATCCTTAAGGCTTTTTTTGGTGTATAATATACAAATAAGATTAAAATGGACTTAAATTCTATATCAGATTCTTAGAACTAAGGTGCAAGGAATGAAATAAAAAAATTCTGAAAACTACTTTATTCCGGATTATCACTCTTTTTCACCATCCTAATATTTTCCAAAGGTGAAATAGAAACAATCTATAATCATATAATATTTTAAATAGTTTATTACGATTGCAGGTTATAGAATAAAAAAGCGAATTTAGTTCCAAAACCCTTCAATTTAAAAAGAGATATGCCACTCAAACCATTTTCGATTTATATTTTCTACTTGAGAGACCTTCTCATGTAGAACTTTGATTAAAGTGCTTTAAGTGAGTAGTTCTTTATATGTTATTGCAATCATTTTCCACAAATTTACTTGTTTTATATAATGGATACATACAGTTGTAAATATCAATAAATAGTATTAAAAATATACATATATATATATATATATATGTATATCCTACTTTATATTCGGATTTTCTCCTATAAAGGAAAAACAAAGGATTTGTGAAGAGAATAATTCCAAAATTCTCAAGTATTAAACCGGTTCTCACTTTCCATACACCGATATTCTTATTAATACATTGTGCTCATTACAAAGAAAAAAAAACAAGAATTAATACGCATCAACCTCCAGATTTTGGTACCGTCCTGAGAAACTCACTTCAACAAAGTACCTCGAATTTCTCAAACGTATAGATCCCACTCTTATCTCAATAAGAGTTAATCTTTAAAAATACAGAGACAAGTAGTACTCAAAATTTTCTTAAAAGGAGAAGTGAATAAATAATAAAAAAATGAATTGTGGAAAGGATTCAACCACTTCAGTCTTTGAGATAATTATATCAAAAACATTTAAGCAAAAGATGATCGATTACTGTACAAGTTTTTATCTTCACAGCTAAAAATATAGCACAGAATCACAACTTAAAATAAACTAAGACGGTAGGGGCACGGCCTCGAGAATCGAACTACTGTAACAATGGTTCGCACTCAATGACGCATCTCCACCGATCGATTAAAAGGGTTAGATATGTTGGTTGAATTTTGCACATGGCACTTTAGCTATGTTGATTCTACTATCTACGAAATAGACTGCTTCTAAATAATAATTTATAAACTAATATTTATCCGAATAATCGGTAATTACAATAAAACATCACTTAAAAGATATACGAACAAAAGAAGGAAACATGAACTCCTCATTTAATGTAATTTATACATATCTTGTTAGCTATGTTCAATATGTGTAACTATACGTACTTTTTAGTTATTTTTATCATATTGTATGATGTAACATATATACATATAAGATATTTTTAATTTATTTATTATTATTTTTTTTTGTTATGTGTTTTTTTTTTCTCTTATTTTTCCTACTGTTTAAAGATAAACTTTAAATTGTAAAGCCTATTTACTATTAAATAAAATTATATTAATAATGTAGAGGATGTATGCCAGAACAAGAATACTTAATATGAATTGTAAATTGTAAAAATGTAAATAAAGTATTGTTATTATATTATTATAAACTAATATTGATAATTTGTCTACATCTTAGTAATCCTGCATATATTTCTATGCGTTCCATCTCTTGACATTAACCGTATTTAACAACATATTGGAATATTTGTAAATATGTATTTAAAAGATTATACAATACATTTACTTGATGTATATATTCTGTACAGTTGTAAATTAAAATAAATGCATATATATAAAAAAAAAAAAAAAAAAAAAAAGATTATTCGAATATATTTTGATTTTATTTTTTTATTGGTATTTATATAAATAAGACTTATAAAAAACAAATACCTTAACTCAGAAGGTTTCATCCATATTTTTTTTCAGGCATATCTCTTACCTATAAATAAAGAAAATAATTAATATGATGAAAACACAGTAAATAATCAGAAATAACTGTTAAAGAATCATAAATTATAATTGCTGTAAATTATAATCAAATTTAATGCTACATAAACCTCAGCCGATAAACTAACACGAAACAAAAAAAAAATCATGTAAGACATCAAATTAAAAAAAAAAAAAAGAAATATATATATACTAGCATCCCTGTCGCGGCTTCGCCCGCCCTCCAGTAAAGCTAATTTCAACTAAAAATTAATGTTTTATTTTTTTATCGATAAGATTCTTGTATTTTAGCATGTGGTTCAGCATTATTTTTTCAATGATTTTTTCACGCATAGCAGTAATTATTAATCTAGTTACAATCGCTCTGATTAGGCAGTTGGAGATTGCGTAAAAGCACCATTAGATATAAAATTTTTAATTTTAATGTATGAATTGGTAATCAAGTTGGATAAAGACTAAGAAACTCTTGCGGAAAATAAACTGCATTATCAGTGCTTACGACAGAAGGCCCGTGGATCATATTTTTACACACAATATAAAAAAGTAAAGGATCGACATTTTGATTTAGTAATAATTTGTATTCGGTAGAAATTACTTTATTGATTTCATCTGGTTGGATGTTGATTTCAAACTATAAAAGTATATGACAGTGTGGCAAACCTCAGTCCTGCCTCTCAACATTGTACATTTAAATTTTAGTTATTGTAAATTTTACCATTGCAAAACCTTCCTAGAATTATAAAAATTATTTATTTAGATGTCGGTACAGATAGGTTCAGTTTACCATTGTTAACTCTATTGTGGGATGGTGCTATACACAATCGTTCGATTTTCAAGCTTCACTGGGATCCACATATCGCACACCATATTTAAATCTTTTTTAATAATTTTCTTTATAGTTTAATAAGTAAATTTTATCATCGATTTCAAGCTCTTTTGTAACCTCTCGCGTAGAACCTCTCCACCTATCGGTCAATTTTCAAACTTCACTGTTGTCCACATATTTTCTTTTTTTAATAAAAAATAAATGAAAAATCAGTAGATTTTAATATTGCTAAACCTTCTTGGAACTATGAAGATGATGTAGTTAATATTTAGCACAGATTGGTTCAGTAGTATTCGTGGTTAGTGATCACAAACGTAAAATGGCTTGTCCTTTTATATAATACTATAGTATAAGTTATTATTATGGTAAACTTTCTAATTTTAAATCTTTCAAGAACTATGAAGATGATGTAGTTAAAATTTGGTTCAGATAGGTTCATTAGTTTTACTAAAACGCTATTGTCGCTTGCCACATATTTATAGCTTTTTGGATAACAATTTAATTGAATTAAGTAACTTTATTATCAATTTCTAGCTATATTTAACACCGGATCATTGTAACCTCTCTTAAATGGCGCTCGCTTTACTGCACTCCACATATTTATCGCTTTTTAAACAGTTATTTAATAGAAAATATATAAATTTTATTATTGCTAAACCTTCCTTGAACTATGAAGATGATATAGTTATATTTGGTACAGAATAGTTCTATAGTTTTCGCGGTTAGTGATAACGAACGAAAATGGCTTGTCCTTTTGTATATAACTTCATCATCCCCCGTCGAGGCTTCGCTCGCTCTCATAAGTGAAGATCTTAGATAATTTTAACTAATAAATAATTTTTTTAATATTTATTAATAAAAATCTTGTATTAAAGTGAAGAATTGAAAATTTTATTTTTGATGATATTTTCACGCATAGCAGCCATTATTAACTGGGTTAAATTTAGATTGATTAGGTGTTTGAAGATAACATAAAGCATAATTAGACATCCAATTTTCCATTTTAATATATGAGTTGGTAATCCAGATGGACAGAGACTATTGCGAAACTGCATTATCAGTGCTCACAACTAAAGGTTCAAAATTCATATTTTTACACACAATATTAAACAGCTGAGGATCGGCATTTTGATTTTTAATAATTTTCATTCGACAGAAATAATTTTATTGATTTGATCTGGTTGGATTTTAATTTCTAACCATAAAAGTATGTCATAGTGTGGCAAAACCCGTTTCTAACACTCAACATTGTACATTTAAATTTTTATTGTTGCTAAACCCAGAATTATGAACATGATGTAGTTAAACTTTGGTATATTTCACTCCATATACCTGTTTTTATAACAATTTATTTGAAAATAAGTAAATTTTATTATCAATGTTCACCTCTGTAACACTGTACATTTTAACCTTTCATGTAGATTGCAATTGCCGCCATTTTTGAACTTCACTGTTATCCACTTATTATTCATTTTTCAATAAAGAATTAGTTGAAAATTATTAGATTTTACTATTGCTAAACCATCCTATAAAGATGATGTAGTCAAAATTTGGTAGAGATTGGTTCAGTAGTTTTTGGCGGTTAGTGAACACAAACGAAACATTGCTTGTCCTTTTATATAATAGTATAACCTTATACCGCCATATGTTAGAATCGTATAGAGCTAACAGATAATTGTGACTTGCAGATAATATACAAATAATATTGCGACTATAAATTAAGATATAAGGTATCCTATCTTTTTTGTTGGATCAAACTGCACACGGTGTGCAAATTTGATTAAAATCGGTTCAGTAGTTTAGGTGTTAGCCGGCCCTTAGGCGGCGACACGTAATTTATATATATTACTAGCATCCCCGTCGCGGCTTCGCCCGCCCTCCATAAGTAAAGCTAATTTTAACTAAAAATTAATGTTTTATTTGTTTATCGATAAGATTCTTGTATTTTAGCATGTGGTTCAGCATTATTTCTTCAATGATTTTTTCACGCATAGCAGTAATTATTAATCTACATAGTTATAATCGCACTGATTAGGCAGTTGAAGATTGCGTAAAAGCGCCATTAGACATAAAATTTTTAATTTTAATGTATGAACTGGTAATCAAGTTGGATAAAGACTATTAAGAAACTGTTGCGGAAAATAAACTGCATTATTATTGCTTATGGCAGAAGGCCCGAGGATCATATTTTTACACACAATATAAAAAAGCAAAGGATCGACATTTTGATTTAGTAATAATTTGTATTCGGCAGAAATAACTTTATTGATTTCATCTGGTTGGATGTTGATTTCGAACTATAAAAGTATATGACAGTGTGGCAAACCTCGGTCCTGCCTCTCAACATTGTACATTTAAATTTTAGTTATTGTAAATTTTCCCATTGCAAAACCTTCCTAGAATTATAAAAATTATTTATTTAGATGTCGGTACAGATAGGTTCAGTTTACCATTGTTAACTCTATTGTGGAATGGCTCTATACACAATCGGTCGATTTTCAAGCTTCACTGAGATCCACATATCGCACACCATATTTAAATCTTTTTTAATAATTTTCTTTAAAGTTTAATAAGTAAATTTTATCATCGATTTCAAGCTCTTTTGTAACCTCTCGCGTAGAATGGCACTCGCCACCTATTGGTCAATTTTCAAACTTCACTGTTGTCCACATATTTTCTTTTTTTAATAAAAAATAAATTAAAAATCAGTAGATTATAATATTGCTAAACCTTCTTGGAACTATGAAGATGATGTAGTTAATATTTAGTACAGATTGGTTCTGTAAATTCGTGGTTAGTGATCACAAACGTAAAATGGCTTGTCCTTTTATATAATAGTATATAAGTTATTATTATAGTAAATTTTCTAATTGTATATCTTTCAAGAACTATGAAGATGATGTAGTTAAAATTTGGTTCAGATAGGTTCATTAGTTTTACTGTAACGCTATTGTGGCTTGCCACATATTTATAGCTTTTTGGATAACAATTTAATTGAATTAAGTAACTTTATTATCAATTTCTAGCTATATTTAACACCGGATCATTGTAATCTCTCTTAAATGGCGCTCGCTTTACTACACACCACATATTTATCGCTTTTTAAACAGTAATTTAATAGAAAATATGTAAATTTTATTATTGCTAAATCTTCCTTGAACTATGAAGATGTTATAGTTATATATGGTACAGAATAGTTGTATAGTTTTCGCGGTTAGTGATCACGAACGAAAATGGCTTGTCCTATTACATATAACTTCATCATCCCCCGTCGAGGCTTGGCCCTCTCTCATAAGTGAAGATCTTAGATAATTTTAACTAATAATTGATTTTTTGTTTATCGATAAAAATCTTGAAATAATGTGAACAATTGAAAATTATATTTTTTTATGATATTTTCACGCATAGCAGCCATTATTAACTTGGTTAAATTTAGATTGATAAGGTGTTTGCAGATACCATAAAGCATAATTAGACAACCAATTTTCAATTTTAATATATGAGTTGGTGATCCAGATGGACAGGGACTATTAAGAAACTGCATTATCAGTGCTTACAACTAAAGGTTCAAAGTTCATATTTTTACACACAATATTAAACAGCTGAGGATCGGCATTTTGATTTTTAATAATTTTCATTCGACAGAAATAATTTTATTGATTTGATCTGGTTGGATTTTAATTTCTAACCATAAAAGTATGTGGTAGTGTGGCAAAACCCGTTTCTAACACTCAACATTGTACATTTAAATTTTTAATGTTGCTAAACCTAGAATTATCAACATGATGTAGTTAAACTTTGGTATATTTTACTCCATATAGCTGTTTTTATAACAATTTAATTGAAAATAAGTAAATTTTATTATCACACCTATGTAACACTGTACATTTTAACCTTTCATGTAGATTGCAATTGCCGCCATTTTTGAACTTCACTGTTATCCACTTATTATTTATTTTTCAATAAAGAATTAGTTGAAAATCATTAGATTTTACTGTTGCTAAACCATCCTATAAAGATGATGTAGTCAAAATTTGGTAGAGATTTGTTCAGTAGTTTTTGGCGGTTAGTGAACACAAACGAAAAATTGCTTGTCCTTTTATATAATAGTATAACCTTATACCGCCATATGTTAGAATCGTATAGAGCTAACAGATAATTGTGACTTACAGATAATATACAAATAATATTGTGACTATAAATTAAGATATAAGGTATCCTATCTTTTTTGTTGGATCAAACTGCACACGGTGTGCAAATTTGATTAAAATCGGTTCAGTAGTTTAGGTGTTAGCCGGCCCCTAGGCGGCGACACGTAATTTATATATATTAAGATATAAACTAAGAGCTCATGAAAAAACTTATTGGTATAAATAAACGTTGTTTCAAGGCTGTTAATATTTTTGCAGTTAAATCCTTTGAGTTTGTAAATGAATTTTATTTAATAAATATATCAGTGTTGACTGTCAAAATAATAATTTTAATAAATTATTGATAAGAAGTTCAATATCATACGAGTAATATTGTTATTTGAAGAAAAGGTAATTTGAATGTATAAATTTTGACTTGGGCATTGTATACTTCAGACAGAATTGAGCAGTATTTAAAAATACCTTCAAGATACAAAATACAGGAAAGGGGAATTAATAATAACAATAAATATCGTTAGGTATTTTATCATGTTTTATCACACTGTTGGTATCAAGAAAGTTTAACATTATAATACTGGAGAATAGAAAATGTAAGATCTCCAGGTGAACTTCAAACGGAAACGAAGAACAGGTGGTAACGGCACCTGAGCAGATGTTACAAAATAAAACAAAACACACATCCAAGGATGCAACAGTAACAAAAAGCTAAAATTCATGTCAATGGATTTTAGTAGCAAATTTCGTATTCATGAATAGAAATTATTGTATTAACTAATATAAACCTTTCTTTTTTTTTTTAATATGTGTAAAATCAGCCACTATGGACATTAAATAATAGCACTATAAGAGTTTGATACATATCATATAAACAAAAGAATAAGAAGAAAATTGTATTTATTTTTTTATTCCCATCTATAAAATCAACTTGACGTTTTGCGTAATATGATGGTATTAAAAATATTTTTTACTATTTGATAAACTAATATTGATAACGTTTTAAGTTTTGTTTTATATTTTAGAAAATGTAATCAACAAAGATACGACACATTTCTTGAAACTGAATATCTTATAGTAGTCCAGTGAAAATCATTTGACACCATTCAAGGACTGATTTTTTTCAAGAATTTATTGAAACAAAAGAAGCTGAGGAATCCTAAACTTGTGACATTCCTAAAATTCACACAAGGTGAGCCTCAAAAGGGTTCTACATCCCAAGAGTCGATCATAGAGGCACTGCCTTACATAATTGTTATACTTGTAATTTGGAAAAGAAAATACTGCCAAAAGAACGTATTTAAAAGATCCCCTCCCTTGTTTTTTCAAATACGTTCTGTTCTATTAAAAACCGAGGTAGTCTACTTCTTGTTAATTTTAAACAAGTGCTGCCATCAAATGCTATAGGTAGAGTAACTCTTTTTAAATACAGCAAATTCAAAGGGGAGGGGGGTAGCCCGTTTGGACCATTCCTAAAATACATAAGAGAGTGAGGTCCAAAAGGGTTTAACAACCAAAGAATGGATCGAAGGCACTGCCCGATCTAATTGTTAAACATGTAATTTTAAAATTAAACTATTAATAAATAGAAATGGATTTCAGTGGTTTTCCCCGCTAACAATGAGAAGTTCGGGGCTATGAAGATTAGGAATCAGTTTAGGATCTTGAAATATTATACAGTAAATATCGGTAAAGTGAATATTCTTTTAAGAAACTACCAAATATCCCATTTCTGAAAGAGATCACAGGGACCTAAACTTTGAATTTCATTTTTCTCAAAATGGACTAATCTGGACAACCTAGTTTTTTTCTTAATGTTTCTCCATGTTTTGGGAAAGAATATTACTTAAAATAAAGCATTTTCTTATCAAAACAATAATGCAAAACATTATATAAACAGAGTTTTTAAAAAATATCATCAAGCTTTTGATTAACTCCAATTTAATTTGAAGTGGAAGAGCATATTCTAGTTATTTGAAGTATCAAATAAAAAGATGTTTCTAGACTTCAAAACTACCTAATCTGGCAGGCGCTGAATTTACCCTGTTCTCCAACTTCATATACCCATGGATGAAGCTTCTAATAATATAGTCGTCACAATCATCGAGGCCATTGAATGTGATTGAAAGACATTTTCTAAGAATAAGTGGTTTAACCTACTCTTATAACTCATTATTCCGCTTTATGACAAGCTCTTAACATAACATAAAAGTCAAATAAGTATTTATAGTTGTTTGCTGGTGCTTAACGTCGCTATGAACTCCAACTATGGCAGAAAGGTCGGGTTATCCTACAGGTTACCAATATATTATAGTTAAGTGGAAAGGTTAAGATTTTTTCCGTGGTTCTGCCAAGAAAAAAGATTGTTACACGGTCTTGTATAACGAAACTCAAGCCTGTGAGACTCTTCCTTTGCTGTTTTAATCATTATTTATGTATATATTACTGATCAAATCAATTGTTTTTAAACAAAACGTGACGAAATATGTATTGTGTCGTGCTTGAATATTTAAGCTTTCATAGTCTGTCATCAGCCAGACTCATCATGAAGCAGCAATGCTGAATGAAAGAGGATGTTCTTTGAGAACGCTTAAAGGCAGAAAAGAAGACATCTGGCAGGCGCCGTTGAAGAATCCTCTCCCATCAAGTCACAATGGTTGGATACCAATAGCCAGAGAGACAATCGCAAATGCTGACTTGATCGGTCTGACAGAGGAAACCAAGGATAGAATAAAGCTCCAAGGAATAATAATAGTTTAATGTTTATTATAATTATTCCTGTATTAGAACCGAAATACCAAATATTGGTATTAGTCCATTATCACAGCTCTGAAACCTTCTTTCGCGAAAAATACCCTTCTTCCTGTTAATTCAGGTTTCAAATTTTACACCATATTAAGCCATCTAAATTTTACATTAGATTATACACTGAAAAAGACTCTTGACAATGGTATATGTGGAAGTGATAACCTGTCCAAGAAATCTGTAGCCTATGTTCTATTCGGATTCAACTTTTTTACTTGAAAATATAAATGGATCCATAGCCAAGTTATCAATACTATGAGCAACTGTAAAATAAAAGAAACATGGTCAATATTAGGCTAACTAACTGTATTTAAAAAACTATAACCAGTAAAAACTTTCACTATTAAAATAGTCTAATATAAATTAAACACTAGCTGCGTTAATAGTGTTTTAAACAATGAGTATTAATTCTAAAATACTGAAATAGTGATAAGGAAACCTTACAATCCGGCCATACTCCCTCTTTCTCGGTCGATATCTTTTAAAATCGAAAAAAAAAAAGAAAGAACGTTGTGAACAAGACAGCACGGAACCACGAATGATGAAACATAAGTATGTTAATTGGGGTTCATACTCAATACAGAGATTGAATGGAATACCTAAATACCCAATGGAACTACAGCGATTACAATATATTACGAAGACACACTGTCAAACAGAACACTCCGCCCCAATTTATTTCTTATTTCCTCGGCTAAAAGTTTCACTTTACTTTATGAGTTTACGTCCCTAAATTCTTACACTAGGGCATATAGGCTGGTTTACACGCTCAAGCCATTTCCGCAAACTGGCTTGTGCAAATCAAGTCGATGCTGTTTACACGTTCAGTTTTATTTGCACGTTTTGAAGTGAAAACCTCTCTGTTTAGTTGAAAATGGAAAATTGTGACGAAGAACTATTAAGAATTATTAAATCCTGAAAGATTTCAAAACAGTATCCTTAAGGACAATAATTACAGCACATCCTTCGGATAACTTAAAAACCGTTAAATCCTGAGGGACTTCAAAGTAGCATCCTTAAGGACGAATTAATATACGAGGTGTGTGTGTGTGTGTGCGTGCGTGCGTGCGTGCGTGCGTGTGTGTGTGTGTGTGTGTGTGGCCAAGGATGTCCTTCCACCATCTTAAAATAGTATCCTTGAGGACAAAAACTAAATTTTAATATTGTTAAAAAATACTGAAAGATTAAAAAAATTAAATGGTATCCTTAAGGACGAAAACTAATATATATGTGTCTAAGGGTATCCTTCCGCCATCTTAAAATAGTATCATTAAGACGAAAACTATATAAAATTGTTAAATCCTTAAAAATTACAAAATAGTACCCTTAAGGAGGAAGACTAATTATTTGTCGGGAAGGAGAGTGGTCAAGGAAGTCTCCGTCGTCTTAAAATCGTTACATCCAGGAATACTTCAGAATAGTATCCTTGAGAACGAAAACTAATGTATGTATATATGTGGAGAACGATGTCTTTTCGCCAACTTTAAGTAGTATCCTTAAGGACGAAAACTAATAATATCGCTAAATGCGCATGCGCTAGGCTTGATCTACGGCTTGCTCACATAGTTCACACGCACAAGCCAATGCACCAACCTCAAGTCGAATTTCTGTCCCGACAGATTTTACTCAAGCCAATTTGCGCAAATGGCAAGTGCGTGTAAACGGGCCCAATAAAACATACTAGAATTATTAAAAACATTAATTAAATAAAAGTAAGCATTGTTTAAAAAAAAAATATTAAAATTACGTTATTTTAAAATAATATGATTTGTTACAGTTTTACATTAGACGGAGCATATCCCTCAAGAATTGTTTTAAAATTATATTAGTCCTTTACGTCATCAAATGCAAAACTTAATTGACCGCAGTTAAAAATTTCGTAAATTTAAAATTATTTGATATTTTATTTAAATATCGCTTGATTTTATTTAATTAATATTTTTAATAATCATGATACGTTTCATATGCCCTGGTTAAAAAATATGGGGACGTAAAACTAAAAAAAAAAAAAAAAAAAAAAAAAAAAAAAAAAAAAAAAAAACGTAAAAATGAACAATGAATTAACTTCATAAATACTTAAAACATCACAGTTATGAATTAATGTACTAGTTATTAAAATAAATGTAAAGGAAATGTGCTTCATTAATTGTTTTAGTACCAAACAGTAGATATTTTTTTAAGGAATCAATAAGTAGAAACCTTCATGATAAAAGCATTCCTCTAATTCCTTCATAAATACTTTAAAGGTATTCAATTAGCATATCAATTTTAAGTTCTAGAACAGAGAACAAATCTGACAGTAAGTAGGTGAATGATCCCTCCGAAATAGGAGTTTCCTAGGTCACAGATGCGCTTTCTCTGAAGACACTCCATTCCATAACGCTGTTGCGACAATATAATCCAAGGCATAATGCCAACGGATCTCTTGCCCCAATTCCAGTTTACAAGGCATCTAATGTAATATTATATACTTAAAATTTAATTAAAATTTTGGAAAAGGAAATTTAGAAAAGAAATAAAACGTTATTTATCTTAGAATATTCTATTAACTTATGGAAAAAAGAAATTCAGAATCGTACCAATATTTTTAGAGTTATAACGAGAGACGTTCCGAAAAAATAGGGATTTCACAACGGTACGCGGAATTCAGCGAGGTGGAATGGATATTTCACGGAAAGTATTTAAAATTAAATATGTAGTATCTGATAGTAAATTTAATCATCTTTAAGATGAAAAAAAGAAATTCGAGATTAGACAAATAGTTTCGGAGTTAGAGCCAAAAGAGTACCGACAAACGTGTTTTTGAGGAAAAATGCGACATACCGCTAGTACTATAATTATCATATCAGGCTTAACGACAATAATTTTATTTTTAGCAATAAGCATTCAATTAATTATAATAAACTATTCATTTGTAACAATAAACATTGGAATTTTAACTATAAATATATAAATTTTAACAATAAAAACGTGTTTTTTTTTTTACATTTTTCATCTTCATTTATACAGGTTTAGGTGCTATTAATCATTCCATCAAACGCTTAGACAACCTCTCCTCTGATCACAGTCCTTTAATTCTTACCTTATCCTTATCACCGATACCCAAACTTCCTCCCCCATCATTTATTAGAGGCCCAATAAACAGGAACCTTTTCCGACAAATATTAACTGATTCCATAGACCTCAGAGTTTCCTTGAAAACATCCCAAGAACTTGATGATGCAGCCAACTCCTTTACGAATTTAATTCAACAAGCAGCTTGGAATGCATCTTTTCCTCAACCATCCTATATCAATCGTAATAAAAATCCTTTACCACAAGAACTAATAGACCTTATCCAAACCAAACGTCATTCTAGATCCCTATGGCAAATAACCAGGCATCCTGACGATCGGAGAACATATAACCACTACACCAAATTAGATAAAAAGAAATTGGCTTCCTTTAGATCCCAATCCTACAACTCCTATCTTTCCTCCCTCTCTACCTCAGACAATTCTCTCTGGAATGCAACCAAAAAAATCCTCAAATATCAAAATATTTCCCATCCTCTCTGACGTGAAGATGGATCCTGGGCTGCCTCAGATGAGAACAGAGCAGAAGAATTTGCCAAGCACCTCTCCAGCACATTTATTCCCCATCCCGAACAAATCCCCTCCCACACTACTAATGTTCAACAATTCCTCACTTCACCAATTCCTCTCTCCTTATCTCCTAAAGCAGTCAACCCCTCTGAGGTCAAATTCCTATTAAAAAAATTGAAAACCCGCAAATCACCTGGATATGATCTGATTACCACCCAAATCCTCCGAAAATTCCCTCAAAAAGCGATCCTCTTCCTTACTTACATATAAAACTGTATACTTCGCACGACCCACTTTCCTCTGATATGGAAACACTCCATCATCATTCTTTTCCTAAAACCAGGGAAACCTCCCAACAAAACCTCATCATATAGACCTATAAGTCTACTTCCCATCCTTTCGAAAATCTTTGAAAAAATCCTTCTAAAATGTATCCTACCCATTCTCGAATCCCAAAGCATCCCTTCCCATCAATTTGGATTCCGGTCTGGTCACTCCACTGTTCAACAAGGCCTTCGTGTTGTTGATTATATATCCTCTGCCCTTGAAAACAAGCAGTATAGCACTGGTGCATTTCTTGATGTAGCGCAAGCTTTCGACCGGGTGTGGCACCAGGGTTTGCTCTTCAAGCTCAAGACCCATTTACCCCAATCCCTATACCTAGTCCTGCGATCCTATCTCTCAAATCGTTCCTTTCGAGTCCGCTGTGGCTCAGAGTTCTCCAACTGTTATCCTATCGATGCCGGAGTGCCACAAGGTAGCGTCCTAGGTCCCGTCCTCTATAATCTCTTCACTGCCGATATACCAACCAATCCTAATACCTTTTTAGCCACATTTGCAGATGATACTGCTATCCTATCATCCCATCCAGATCCTAAACTTGCTTCCCTCAACCTCCAAAGACATCTTCTACAGATTGAAGCTTGGTGCAGCAAGTGGAGAATAAAAATTAATGAAGCCAAATGCAGTCATATAACTTTTACCCTTCGCCGCAAATCCTGTCCATCCATCCGTTTCAATAATATTCCTATACCTATATCCGACACAGTACGCTACCTTGGCTTTCATCTTGACAAAAGACTAACTTGGAACCCTCACACTAGACTCAAAAGACAAGAACTCAATAGGAGATTCAGCCAACTTTACAGACTACTAGGCAGGAATTCTCATCTTTCAGTCGACAACAAACTCCTAATATACAAAACAATCTTAAAACCAATTTGGATCTACGGACTTGAACTGTGGGGGACAGCAAAACAATCCAATATCAAACGCATTCAAACTTTCCAATCCAAAGTCCTCCGAACAATTGTCAATGCACCTTATTATGTTACAAACAAAACCCTACACAATGACCCAAAAATACCTTTTGTCCTTGATCTCATTCCTTCAAAATTCTCAAAATTTCATCAAAATCTATCCAATCATCCCAATCCTCTAGCCCAATCCCTATCCAGTCTTAACCATCCCTATAACCCTCCCAGAAGGTTGAAACGGCAATGGTCCCGAGACCTTTTGTAATATCATGTTATGCTGGAGTCCTGGTACTGACCAGCTTCTCCATTCATGCCCAGAGCATATGTGGCTATAGCGCTCCCACTCAGCCTCCACTGGATATTACCAGTGATGCAGCTGAGGGAGTAGCGCTGGGATCTCTACGGGTCTGGCCTACACCCCCAATAAGTTGGGGAATAGGCTCGATTCGAGGTTCCCCAGGCTGAGTGTGTCTGTTTTGTACATATAGTAAAAATTTATCTTATTCTTTTTATTTTTATTTTTATTATATATATAATATTTTTGTTACTTGATTCTTATTATTTCATTTTATTCTTGATAATTGAATTATTAGTTTTATTTTTATAATTATTACTTGTTTTTATTTTTATCTTTTATTATCATTATTTTGTGTGTATGAGTACTTGTATATATTGTATGAATGAATACATCTTTAGCACTGTTACCTATTGCCCTTATTTGAGGCAGATTGTACATATATTTCAATAAAAAATAAAAAAAAATAAAAATCAAACATTTTCCATATTCCCCCCACTATATCTTCTTAAGCATTGATCCCAGAACCAAAATGTATACAACCTTTTTTGTAAACAATTTTATGTAAATTAATTTAATATATAAACATATTTTCGCTAGAGGCAAGATTTTTCGAGTTATTAACGAAAGACAGAAAAAACCGACCTTTAGAGTATATTAAAGGATTTCATTAATATTATTAGCTTTATCGCTCTGCAGCACCAGAGAAAAATAAATGAAGACCCAATAGTGCCCAGATCCAAGGTGTCTAAAATAATATTTTTGGAAATCCAACGAAATAATCCAGTATTATGAATGAATGCCATTATTGCACATTGCACATAAGTAGTGGTTTTCATTTGTAATAGTTAACTATATTTACAAATGTCACTGTTTTAAATAAGCAAATTTAACTTTCTATTTTAACTTCATTAATATATTTTTGAAATGCCACGCCGTGGACCGTCTTCAAACCTTTTTAATTACACACTAGTATCTATATTAACTATTCCAGCAAAAATTAGCTGCTAATAACTGCCAATTTATAAATTATATCGATTTTTCTTTGTGATTCAACTGGATAGTTAACCTCAACAATATAACGAAAAATAAATTTTAACTGGAAATAAATCATAGCAAAAAAATACATATCACCAAATTGCTTTCACAATTGAAAAGAACAATATCTAGTTAGAGGATTTTATAAATATCATTGCCTTAATCCCTTATTAGAAGCTCTAAACAAAAGAAAATGCATCTATATAACAACAATTGCAAAAGAAATGCAAAAGAAAATGCATCTACATACTAACAATTGCGTTACGGTTTTCGGTGTCAATGCTGGTTTTGTTTGAGCATAGGGACTCAAATAGTTTTTTATTTATTAAACATGGACTACATCACTATTTTTTAGTATTAGATTTTATTTACCAATTTTCTTGTTTTAAATAAATCAATTAAATGCGTAATTTTAATTTCATTACAATATTTTTAACATACCCCCGGCATGACACCGATTCCATAATCTAATAAAACAGTTACCGAAAATTATAGTTTTGGTCTGTCCACTCTCGATGCATGGATTAGGACTTTCGAATGCTTTTTGCTCCTAAGTTATCGGCTTCATATTAAAGAATGGGCAGTAAGACTTGAATCAGAGAAAACCGAATTGAACAATAGAAAATAAGAAATTCAACTATATTTTAAAAGATAAATGGAGTTAATTGTGGATAGACCAGAACCTGGTTTTGGGACCTCGAATGACGGAAACTCAACAAGAAGAATTTAAAAAAATTATCGACTGAGTGCAAAAATAACAGGATTAAATGAGAAAATTCCGCAGAGGTTTTATTATATTCTTAGTGTGATTAATTCTAGATTTGAGGTAAATTTTGACAAAATTGAATCATATCTGGAACAATAGATTTATTCCTCAACCTCTATCCTTGGTTTTATATGCTAGTAACAGTGCATAAGTTATTATCCCATGGCACAGATATTGTTAATAGAATATAATTAATAGAACTTTCTCACTCTGATTATTTTAATTAATATAAAATAATCATTTTACCACAAAACTGCAAATTTTTGTGAACACATCCCAATGAAAAAAATTGCATTCCGAAGTAACTAGATATCCATTCCAAGCCTTCATCCCAGATTGATCGATATATTTATGAAAATAATAAAATTTCATAACTTTTTGACAAAGGTAGGTAGAGATTATTTGTTCGGATTAATGAATCGTGGCTTATTTTATTGATAGTAATAAGTAGAAGTACATTGGAGATTGTTTTAAAAAATTAAGTTTTTTTTTATTTTACAAAAATAACTATTGTTTTTTTTCCCAAAATATCGTAAATTCGTTGTACTAAAATGTTTAAATATTTTTCCCAAATACTATGACTAAAAAAAAAAATACAAATTAGGGACAAAATAATTTTTTCCAGTTAGAAGTGTTTCGGCCCACTTTGCGGTGTCCGCTATGCAGCTCATTCTATCGGTAAACCAGAAACTGTAGACCAAAGAGCAATAAAAAGGTACAAAAGCCTAATTCATACCCCAGACATCATGAACAAGCCTGGGGGGAATATGAGAAATTTAATCTTAGAGCAAAGCCAGATGGATAGAAGCTTTATTGGCTGAAAGTGGAGGAAATACACGCTACTGATAATTACGGTCAGTAAAAAAAAACTCGGAAATTTTAGTTATCTAAATTTTCGAAAGTTGTTCATTTTCTCAATAAAACCATTAAATCATTTATTTATTGTTCAATATTGTCTTGTTTAATGTGTTTACAAATCAATTTAAATGATTGTTATAAAAAATGCAAAATTAATTACTTTTATTTGAGTTAAATGCCAATGAATCCATATTTTCAAGATACGCCACATTTTTTGTACCACAGTATATTTTCTATGGTTCACAAACCTTTTATCACATTCTTTCAGTGTATTAATAAGTGCTTAAACGCTTCAACATTCTTAAGGTTAATTTGAAAAATGCGAAAAACGACTTCCAATCCACGAAAAAAATACAACAGGGAACCAGAATTTAATTAGGTTTTCAGTCAGTAGGTCAGAATTATTTTCAAACGTCAGTGGAACCGCAAAATCTCCATCTCGTCGAAGTGATAAGGAATCCATGTTAGCGTTTTTATCAACTTGTCAGGCAACCTTTCTAATTATAAAGAAGCAGTGGTGTCCGGTCTCGAAAAATAAATATAAAATCCCAATGACTCTTAATATGAATTATGCATGACTCAGAGACTCCCCTCTCACAAGAAACAGGATCCAGAATAGCGTAAATATAATTATGAAAAGGAATAATTAAAAGGTTTAAAGGGATATTTGTCCAGGGAAATCAGCATATACAGGATACTTTCCATTTCAGCACAACACGGCCAAGAAATGTTGATTACTTTCTATTTACAATTTAGTGATAGGCTTGATATTAAGCTATAGTATTTCTCAATAATACATCTAATCGAGAGGATCTACATTTTTTTAATACTTAATTCATTTCAAAAGAATATAATTCAGATGGCATTGATATGAGTTCTTTTACTTATCACGCACAGACTGGTCCAATCTTTTAACAGGATGCAACGCATATCTACGCCTCCGAGGAACTCTGTACTCTCCTAATTATCACGATAAGTGAATTACATAAGCTGAAAATTAAAAGGATTTATTAATTTAACTTATGCGCTTATGAAATTAATATTCAGCCCAAGATAAAAACAAAAACAACTGCATTATCGATGACCTGTGAAGAAATACCAACAAAACTGATTAAGAAATTATAATGTTTAGCAGCACAGCTATATTTTTATAGAAAGCAGGAGAAACTTTCAGTTTTTTTCTTTTACACAACAGGTTAAAAATCGCGAACTTAAAAATTCATCATTCCAGCAGAATTACTTTTTCGCGTAAGTAACCTACTTCAACTTCATCTATATCTTACTGATTACTGCAATGGTAGGTAGGGCCAGTTGGAATGGCTTTCTTTATAACACAAATATCACGCGGGAAAGAACTGAGAAAATATATCAGTTCCTGAAAATAACTCCTTTACCAGATATAACAAATATTAAACGAACTCAAAAGCAATTATAACGTTATATTTATTATAGTAATGAACAATAATATTAATTTGTTTGAACCATAAAATAAAAATATAAAAAAAATTTATTATTAATTATTTATTTTTATTATTTGTCTTACAATAAGATCTTTATTATTATAAATTTATGGATCGAGAGCTGAAAGCAACTAAAATAATGACAAAATATGTAAAAAGTAGCCATTAATCGTTTTTACTATAACGAGCTGTTGCCATTCTTTTTAATTCCACAAGGACTTAATATAAAATAAGAAATATAAATAATAAATATAACAACAAGAAAAATATAGCCAATACAGTACAAATCATTTCTATAATATTGAGTTGTTCTTATCAATTATATTGTACCTATATAACTAAATTGTGGCCATAAAAACTGATGCATTGAAAAGCGCCGATATCTCTTAATTTAAGTACAACACAACTATAAATTATTTTTATTACAAAAATTCTCTTTATTACTACTTCAATAACCCAAAAAGGTCTAAAAAAAATTTGCTACCACCTGCCTGAGTCGCAAGTACCCACTTCATATAAGTTGCTTGTTTAACAAGATTGTCTCCCGAACAAAGAGTCGAACCATAGCCAATATATTCCTTAACCTACTCGCGAACTCCTGGTTCCCTGTTTATTTTATTATTCCTCACTTTAATTATGGCTGTGTGGTAAATGGAAGCCTCTAGATGGGTCTCGAGAACAGGTTACAAACAGCTTTATCAGATCGGTTTATGTAACCCCACTGTATTCCGATGTTTTACAGATTTCCATTTTTTTAACTTTGTATATCGTTCCATACCTGTCAAGATACATATCGACAATCAGCGGAATGTTAGACTTGATAATAATGTGTAAAAGGTGACAGGTCCTGCAAGAGAATGATCGATACCAAATGGTAATTTTTCCTTGGCATTCATTTAATCAAGAAAATTAAGTGAGTAGATCTCTCATCCACCTTCATTGCTTTACCTTAAAACTACTTTAGACGAAAAAATATTTCCTTGGTACATAAAATTATAACCTATTTAAATTCATGTCCGATCAAGAAACACATCACGTTCCTCTCACCTTTATATTTCTTTAAGATAATAAGTATTATACCAAAATTCCTTCAAAGCTCGATCCAATGACTTTGTGAATACTCTCCCTCCTCAAATCAAACATGATCCTTCCCTAAGCTTATTTAAAGCATTCCCACTTCAACATCTGCTCACATTCCAGTCAGATAGCTAATATGAGTTGTAATTTTAGTAAAATCCAGTGTATTCGATTCCTTTGATTTAGTTAAATAATTATTTAATTATGAGCATTCATAGTTTATTTGAATAAATATTTCATTGTACTCAATACCTACTGAAAAAAATATATATATTTTTCTTTTTCTACTTGTATAGGATGAAAGCAGTTCTGTCTGTAACATCTTACCAAACATTTACATTATTCTCACAGAAAATTATGTAAAAAAAAAAAAAATATGTTCAGGAATAAAGATTATTTTAATATATAATGAAATAATTAATCAATGGTCATAGCCAGACGATTGCTCAATGTATTGCACTCATATGTTATTCTTAGGGGAGTAGCTGTCCCAGAATAGTTTATTTTCTTCTTCTTATAAATATATATATATATATATATATATATATATATATATATATATATATATATATATATATATATATATATAGAGAGAGAGAGAGAGAGAGAGAGAGAGAGAGAGAGAGAGAGAGAGGGAGAGAGAGAGAGAGAGAGACATATATTAACATAATAAAAACAAATTTCGACCAGGGCCCGGCATTTTCGAGTCAAATCAACTTACTTTTATAAAGTCCAATTAAATTATTAGTTAATCCAGCAATCACACTCTCTCTATTTATATTATTTTCTTGTTCTATTTTTCATTCTTTAATGAAACATAGAACCAAAACTTTAAAACTTTTTTTTTTAATTGTTTTAATTAATACTCTAGAATCCTTAACAATTACAGAACATAATTATCTTTATAAATAGCAATTATACCGACAAAAAGCATAAGGAAGAAGTGTAAAGAATATCTGAAATTAAAAATAATGAATGAGTATAATTGAATATTACTTCCATATACTAATACTGTTTATATTAAAGCATAATAATAAGACGATAAATAATTCAGTTGCTAAGTGCAAGCATTCAAACTAAAATTGAAAATACTATTTTAAAGACACGAGTCAAATATTCTATCATGTCTTGTGTTTCAGTCATAAAACGATTCATTTTAATACTGGAATACGCTTCGCCGAGGCTAACTATGTGGTGGAATTTAGACTGAAAGAACTCATTAGATATGAAAATGTGCGGATAAATTAAGAGTGATGATGAATTGAAAGGGAATCCGGGCCAGAATTAGCCAACCGAGTCTATAAATACTTTGGCTACGGCTGCAAATCTGATACATTTCAGCTGGATTATTTATATAGATTTAAAGGAGGTTACACACGCTGGTGCCTTCCCTCGGGTTCTTAAATTCTTCAAAGAAAATTGTTAGGGACGATACCCATCCATTTCATAATTTACAACCAGTTAACTAATGATACCTATTTCCAGGGCAATATTTTCAAGACTTGTTATTTTTTATGGATATGTTATCTATACTATATAATACTATACTATACTATACTATACTATATACTATATAAAAGCAGGAGCTATTTTTCGTTTGTGATCACTAACCACGAAATCTAACGATACCAACAGTACCAAAATTTAACCACGCCCTTTTCATAGTTCAAGGAAGATTTAGAATTAATAAAATTTAAATATTTTGAATTAATTTGCCATTAAAAAAGAGATAATATGTAAAAAATGAATTTTGAAAATTGACCGATAAGTGGCGAGCGCCATTATACATGAGAGGTTAAAAAGGTACGGTGTTATAAAAAGCTTAAAATTGATAGTAAAATTTACTTATATTTAATTAAATTAATAAAAAAACACTTTTAATATGTCGTGGAACTTGTGGATACCAGTGAAATTTTCAATACTTTATGTGGTTAAAAACATTTCGCTGAAAATACTGAACCCATCTGTACCAAATTTCAACATAAGCATCTTCATATTTCTAGGAAGTTTAAGTAATAATACAAATTTAAATGTACAATATTGAGTGGCAAAAAAGAGGTTTGCCGGACTGCCAGATAATTTTATTGTTAGAAATTAAAACACAGCCAGATGAAATCAATTAGATTATATCTGCAGAATAGAAATGATTACCAAGTGAAAATTAATTTCGATCCTTTGCTTTTTTATATTGTCTGTAAAAATATGTCTTACGGGCTTTTAGCTGTATACACTGATAATGCAGTCCATTTCTTAATAGTCTCTGTCCATCTGGATTACCAACTCATACATTAAAATTTAAAATAGAATGTTCAATCATGCTTTTACGTATTCTTCAAAAACCTAATCTGTGCAGTGGTACAAGGTTCACAATTACTGCTATTTGTGGAAATAATGCTCAATTGCATACTTCAATATAAGATTTTAGTCAATGAAAAAAAACTTTAATTATTAGTTGAAATTATCTAAGTGCCTCACTTATGAGAGAGGGACAGGGGATGCTAGTTCTCTATAATCCAAAACTTCCATAAATACACGGGAAAAAATGGAATATCAGTAAATCAAAGATTAAAAGAACATAAAGAGAATACAATAATTTGTTTAAAATATCAAATACATATTTTCAATAGTCCTATTTTAAATTTGTTTCCAGTAGAAACGGAAATAAACAACCAATCACAGGGAAAATTGGTCGAAAGGTTTAACCCACCTATCTTGCTGACCTTTTCGCCTCTGCACATTTAGTCCCCTCTAGGTCCTAATATCTTTCTGAAGTCCTATCCGTTTTGCGTGCTTAAATGAGAATCAAAATAATTAATTTCTATTGGTAAATTTTTAAAAACTTAATATTTATAATACATGATACAAAGTGCTGATGTATTGAAATTATTTGTATGTTTTTAGAACTAATAATGAATGGATGATAAAACATTGGAAACTGTTTTCAAATAAAAAGGAATTACATTAGAAGTGGTAATGATATATTTTCTTCATAGCTTTCTATTTGTTTTAAATATGAGTGTTTCTGATATTGAATATCCTATATTATTCCACTAACCCAACGTTGGGTTCATAAGAAAGAAAATAAATGAACTTAGTCAGGATGTAAAAAAAAAAATCAATAAAAAAAATATATATATATATTAACGAGAAAGAATGTAGCAAGATTGGAAAAAGTGTACATATTTAATCATATGAAGAACTTATTACGATTATGGATTCCGATCACTTCACCTAAGTCCCTTTTTAGAGAGTGATCAGTAATAAAATAATTAACTGTAATAATAAAAAAAAAAAAGAGTTATATCTCTGTTAACTAAATTATCTCTCTTCCCTCCATTGCCCCCAGTGATCCGCTCAATTCAATAAACCATCATTGCAAGATCTAGAGAATTAACTGAATCAGGAAAGAGCTAATTGATTAACAGAAGAGCGGCCGCTTAATTTCAACACAAACTGTGAAAACCTGATGAATATAGCAATATATCGTCTGCTAGGAGGTAAAAGCCATTAAGTGCCAAAATCATAATTTTTCCGTTTCAATATTCAAACGGGAATTCGCTCGTTAAAATTTTTTTCAAATAGTGAATTTTCTCATTCTATAATAAGCGTATATATCAGTTATATTTACTATGTGACTTTTTATACTTATGTAAATCATAACCATAAAAAGTCTTCATAGGCAGACGATATTTAAATTCCTATGGAACTGTGAAGAGCGTTTTATAACAGTACCAAAAATAGGAGAAATAATCTTTGTTCCGGAAAACGTTTTATAAGAAAAATAAGTATGGCACAGGTTATTATTGACCAGATATTGTTGCCACAAAAGGACAAATATTTTACGAGACAAATTACGAATTAGAACAACATAAACATGATAATCGCAAAGTAAATAAGAACACTCCCTTCTAGAAAACAATATTTTCAAAATGGCGACTGTTATACTCCAGGTTCCAGACAGTAAATCGGCATTCACTAATACAAGTATAAACCACGAAGGGGTTTTACATATCACGTATTCAAAATATACGGACCAGCCAAAATAAAGAACAGTCGAAAAATACAAACATTCCAATATAAATTTTTAAGACTATGACAGACGCATCTTTCTGGGTGTCGAACAAAATGCTATATAGACTTACATTTCCACATAGTCGCGAAAATTATTTATGAAGTTACGTGTAAAGAACACAACAGCAGAAATTCTAGGCAACAGTCAATGCAGGCTGAAAAGGATCTTGATGAGGAACTCCTAGACAAATATAGCTGCTGAATACTGAAACTTCATTCCTTGTCACGTTAGTAACTTATAGTACTGTTATCACATTTGCTAATTCTTAGGTTAATTACAGGTGAAAATAAAATAATAAAATTTCAATAATATATTTATAATAGCATTATGACAACAATAATCAAGTTAATATTCAGTTAAAAATTAAATGTAATTTGAAATATGTGAATACGGACAAGTGAAAATAAAATTATTTTTAACTAATGAATAAAACAATAACCATTTCTCAGCTATCCTAAATAAACATATTGTTGATTTTAAAATATTATTATATATAATATATCATATATCATAACCCATTATGGTTTTAGATGGGATGCCAATATAGACTAGCAGTTGGAACACTAACGAACCCACTCTAAAATTAGTACAAAAATAGTACCACTTTAACGAGGTCTAGGTTTAAATTTAACTAATACATTCAGAAAAATATTTCTTTTGAAACGCAATAAAAATGTAAATATGAGGGGTGGACATTTGTTGAAAATGAGAGCGTTAGTGTAAAATGTGGGTTTTGTTTTTAGTACTTAGCATTTATTTTACAGGTTTATTTTAAAGGTGCACTGACACAACTTTCAGGCAAAAGGTGTTAATCTAGAAGAGAAATAAATAGATAAAGTGGGGGCATAAAATTTCGGCAAAGTAAATATAATTAATTATAATATTATAAGTATTTTTCCTTTCTTTTAAAATTCTAAAAACGAGTATTTTCAAAAATTTAAATATTGCTATAAATATCTAATTTTCTCTTCCGACAGGAGCTAAGAAATTCCAAGGCTAATGGAATGAAAAAAATGCAATAACTTCCAAGAAATTTTTTTTTTTTTTTTTGAAAAGACAACTATTTGTTAATCAAACAAAATCCAGATTACTGCAATCTAAAATACCTTGTACCAACAGACCAACAAATCAGAACAAAATCTTCAAATAATAATCAAAATTAAAATAATTTAAGTATAATGAATCTACAGAACCATGAAGCAGTATAAGATATTTTTTGGAAGTGTTTGTTCAGTGAATATGGGTGCAAGAAGCGCCGTGTGTGAGTAAAAAAAAATCATATAAAGCTAATTTCATCTCAATAATTTTTTATTATTTTATCATTATTAAAATATCAGTGTTATAAATAATAATTCTTTTTTGCATTATAATTAACAATTTTATATTTCTTTAAGTTTGTTCAAAACCGATAGATATTAAAACTACATTCATGCTTAAATAAACAAATGCGATATTAATAAAACAACAAAGAAAAAAAAAAAAAAAAAACTTTCATTTATTCCGTTAATATTGCTACGAATGGATGGATATTCCTTTAACTTTAGAAAAGCAAACAATAAAAATATTGTTTTCAAATTATGAATTTCTTAAGAGCGTTATATGCTTTCTCTCAGCTTTTTATCTGATGATTGTAGAACCAACATTGTGGGCGGAATACACACCAAATAGTATTAGCTTTCGCGGACGACCTTGCGGTAAAAAGCGACAATTTAACCACTGGAGCTTCAAACCGACGACATTCACCTGCCTCAGAAACTGAACAAAGAAAAGCTTCGAGATTATTTTGTATCTTTAAAAGTTAAATTTAATCTTTAAAAAACGATTTCATTTAATATCAAAAGATTAACTAGAAATTTTATTTCTGTTCAAGGATCTTGAATCGTTCAATAAAGATTATATAATTTCATAACATAGATTTATTTTCATTAAATTACAAAATACAAATTCGAATCATCCTCGAACATAGAACGTATATATCTCATAGTAATAATACGTATGGAATACCGCCAATCGCAGCGCCAGAGCGACTTTATCAAACGACAGCGAAATAAAACAAAATAATCTAAATGAAAAAAAGGTTAATGAGAATCTCTTAGCTGCAAAATTTCATTACAATTTCCAAATTTTGCCTATTCAAAGAAATACAGAATGAAAACAATTAAACCTACTCAAATATAGTTGTTTTTTTCGTTCCTCATTCCAATGTGCAGCTCGCCTGCTCACCCTCATACGTAGTTATGCTCTATACTCTTGTAACAATAAAAATAAACATTTTTTTTTTTTTCATCGTTTCATTCGACGTTAATCAATTTTTTGTACATAATAATATATTATGTCATTTGAGCGCAATACTAGAGTACAAGGTATGTAATAAAATGCTTAATCCTACAACGGAAGCACATATTAATACCAATTTTTTCCTTCGACGTAATGCTTTAAACATATTTGCCTCATTTATGCATATTTATTTATTTTTTAAAAAGCAATTAAACAAAAGGTAACAAAAAAAGTAATAAATAAACCATGAACGTTTAATTATAAGATACGACTTCAGTCGTAAAAAAGGAGTAACAATTTAATGGAGGAAAGAAAAAAAAATTAGAATGAGGTAACAACGATATATTTCAATTATTTAAAACAAATAAGATTATTAATACATTCAAAATCAAATACTTAATAATATATGCATAAAGTAATCAATGTTACAATGAAATACAAAAATTTAGACTTTTACAACACTAATATATTACCTAATCAAAATGTTTTACCATAAGAGGACATATCAATTGTAGGTATTTATGCAGCGTTGAAGCGAGCACTGGTAACTGTGATGCCGAAATTCAATCAGCATTGGAAGAAAAAAACAAATTATGATGTTTACCACAAGTAAAATACAGTTATATATAAAAGCAATATTTTTTTTTTTCGAAGATAAATGCTTGTTAAAACATATTTGAAATATAGAACGATTTCAAACGCTCATGCGTCAATACAAAAGCCAAAAGCACTTGTAAAGGAGTAAAGAATGGTCTGTAAAGGATAGGGTTTAGTTAGTAACAGAGCTACAAGATCCCGATAATCCTAGCTGTTAGAAGGCAACACCATGTTTGGCGGCGGTAACTTGAGAGGAAGAGCAGACGCACGCTCAGCTCGAGTATTTTAGGCCTACTCCGCCAGCCTCGCCAAGGATTTAACGGCTGTACTATAGCGGAAAATATTAATAAAAAATCAAACGTAACCAACGACCTGGACTTCCAGAGTGATATGGACAATGATGTATCTGCCACTGACTTTATTTACAGTCAATTCAATCAATACAGCCTGAATACTAGATGCTTACAAAAACACAAGTGCTTATACGCCTTAGTCTACTTTATAATGAGAACTGTTTTTTTTTTTTCCAGAAAATGGATAAGTATTTCATAATTATAATTTGTAATTGTGAAAACATTTTTCAAGTGAATTTCACATCAGTACAGACAAAAGTATATATCGATACACGATATATCGAAAAAATCGATAGCTGTCTTTGACAGACCCATATTTTTTGTTATAAAATTGCTTTAAATAAGGGAAAGCTTTAAATTTCAAGAGCAGGAGACAAAATAATTTATCACAAAAAAGCTCCACAAATAATTGCTGCTGAGATAGACTAGAGATAGACAGAAAAAAAAACAAAAAAACTGTCCATGTTTTGTCACCTCTGGAATCGACCATCACAAAAACAATTTCACCCACAAGAATAAATTAAGTGAAAAATATTTGGGAACTCTTTCTACAATCCATTGATGTAGAGTTTAGAATGGTAAAACTATCTGTACCAAATCTAACTACACCATTTTCATAATTCTAGGATGGTTTAGCAGTAATCAAATTTACAACAATAAAAATTTAAATGTAAAATGTTGAGAAGCAGAAACAAATTTTGCCACACTGTAATATACTTATATGGTTAGAAATAAAAATCCAACCAGACGATATCAATAAAATTATTTCTGCCGAATAAATAATTACCGATTTATTACCTAATAAAAATGTCGATCTTGATATTGTTCGTAAAAATTTGATTTGTAGGCCTTAAGTACTCAGCACCGATAATGCAGTCCATTATCCACCAGAGTTTCTTAATAATCTCTATCCATCTGGATAACCAACTGATATGTACATTGAAATTAAAAATTGATTTTCAGTGAAATTTTAATCGGATTAAAAATTACTGCTATGCCTGAAAATATAATTGAATAAATAATGCCCAAATTCATACTTCAATACAAGATTTTATTCGATAAAACAAAATAAAACTTCAATTATAAGTTAAAATTAAGTTCTACACTTATGAGAGCGGACGTAGCCAGGACAGGGTATGCTAGTTTATAATAAACTATTTTTAAATTTTTAACTTTTGAAATAGTGTTCATATATAAGTTGTCGAATATATTAACCAAAACGATAAAATAAATAAGAACGTCATTGTAACGTGATATGGAACGGACTTAAAACGGCATTTTATAAAAAATAAAATATAAATATATCGGTGTAACGATATTTGTGGTCACCGATATATCGTGTAGAGATATCCAGAGCTAAAAAGATTTTCGATATAGAACATCGATATTTTTCTTACGATGCCATCCCTTGCACAGGCCGATAAGTGACAAGCATGTGACCAATCGTGTTAAAGCTATATTTTAATCGCAAATAATTTAGAACGAATAAATTTTAATTTATTACCATATTAATAAAAAATAATAAGTATCTTTGTTAAGAAATGCGCAATCGGTAGAGATCACAGAATCCCTATTTGGCATGGTCCCCATTATCAATTGGTCATGCAAATTCTTGGGAGATAAATCATCACGAATAAGAACATCACATACGTACATGCGACATACAGTGAAAACCATCCACACAATTTTGTTTTATTTAGCTAGTGGTAAGACCACAGAAAGGAGTACCTTTTGAAGAGATTTTGTAATGGCATAAACATTTTCATATCAGTTTATCAGGACACATATACTTTCTTAGTGAAATGAAAACATATTCAACGGAATCATTCCATGGAAATATATCAATAATGCCAGTATTGAATGAAACTGTTAATATATATTTATTTTTTTTCAGTAAAATCTTTTCTGAAAATAAAGCATTTAAAAAATATAGGGATATTCATAGAATTCGAAACATATCCACAAAATACTCGAAGGTGTTCATAGCTGATATTTATGGTAATATTAAGAGCCCTTTTACATTTCAACAACGACTTATGTTCGGAATAATATTAAATTAGTAAAATATAAGCTTAACGTTGCTACTTATTACTGCATAAATAAACCTAAAGAATTCCGTTCTTAGGAATAATTTTAATAAGTAAGTTTGACAATTTGCAAAAGTGAATTTTTTTTATTTTTTATTTATAGTCAGTCCTTCGAGGTAGCAATATCTTACTCAGCTCCGATACCAGACCAACAGCGTTTCTTACGGCATTCTTCAAGTAAATATGGTCTCCACTTCTCAACTTTTTTTGTTTTTTTCGAATAAAGTTTAGTCTTTCTGTTTCTATTTTTACGTACATATGAAGCATAAATTGGTTGAGATTACGAAACTAAAGTAAATAAGGTTCTTCTTCTTCTCACTCCATCATCATATAGGCATAAAAATCAGCGGCAGACACGGTATTCTTAAGTCGAATAATATCGATTATACATGATCTGATGACATAAATTCAAAAATACTGTAAAGATACCAGAGGAAGGATACGATAAGGAGTTCCGTTATTTAAGTAACCGCACCATTTTCATTAGTTACTTTATGGGTAGCGTATTTGTTTCTTTTCAACTTCCCAGTTCAAGAACTTTGGTGGAAATGGATAATAGTAATAAGACTGCAAACTATAATCTACGATTCGATCACCTAGCAGTCATATTTAGAAATATGAATAACGTTATTCAGACATAAAAAATGCCGAAACTAAAATAACTTGATCTATATACATCGCGTGAGCCTAAATATATAGAAAAAAAGAACGTTAAAAAAAAAAATTCATTCGTCGTTGAGTTTGTTCAACTGTAAACGATCCACATTGAGTTGAGTTCCTGATGAGTGTGAAGCCGTTATCTTTCACTTTTTTAATTTATTGTTTTAATACCTGTTACTCGACAGTGTTTATAACTATTGTTATTATTGTTTTTTAAATCAATTAGAACTTTAAATGGAGACAATATGGTAATCAATCAACTACTGTCAATTAAAATTTCACAAACCTAGATACTGACATCTCACAAAAGTTTTCGAGTTCCATAGATCGAGCAAAACAATAATTCTATGTTTTTTTTTAAGATTACGTTCTAGGAAGTATATTTTTTTATTGATATAGGTACCTACAGTTTGGGTCAAAGGCAATGCTTTGATTTCCTCAATTATACAGGAAAATAATTCTGTTTTTTTTTTGTTTTTTTAAAGTATTGTAGCAAAATTGGATAATTTTTTTCATAATTGTTGATTTAGAGGCCATGGTGGTAGAGTGCGTTAGACCAACAACCAGACAGAAACAGCGTCTTTCAGCATGATTGACCCGTCATTTCTGACTTAGTTGAAGACGAATAAAACATACAATAGGATGTAAAAAAAAGAAGAAAAAAAGAAGACATTTGCACTCTGGCTAGAAAAAATAAATAACCTGCGGAATACCCCCTCCCGTCCTTCCTCCTGGGAGTACGTATGTTAGTCAAGACATAACAAACAACAAAATACTACTATGAATCCTATATTAATTCCTAAATAAGGTGAAAAAATATTTTAGCCTTGAGGAAAAAAATTAAAACCAATAACCCAGCCGGTAGTGCTTCTTGAATTTCTTACTCGGAAGATCAGTATATAATTGAGTCAAATTTCAAAATATTAGCACTTCATTTAATCCAGATTAGCTGCAGAAAGGGGTTTGAGGGTGGTGGACTATTCTGTTGGTATTAATAGATTGGTGAAGCAAGACACTCTTCCACGGACCTCGTATATTTCTGGTAGCGCTGGAAATAGAACGCCTTCACTCCTCTTGCCCTCATAAGAAAAAAAAATGAAATGAAATAATAAACTTTTCTGTAATAAAAAATAAACATAATCTAAGACGAATGTCCCAGAATTGAGCTCATCCTTCCCATTAAACGATTCTTTCTTCATTACGGTTAAAAAGAATGGTATAAAAAGTGAAAATAATGGAAAATCCATAACCATTTAAGTTGTGATGGTGAGCAACTAAACGGTTTGAGGTAAGTATACACATCCAAGAAAAACTAATGAAAAGTTTATTCACGATACGAATAAAAGTAGAACAATATACCTTTCAGTAAATTTTCTTAAAATAAAACTAATAAAATCAATATAAAACTTTATTTTCCATCCTTCAAATATATTCCAGTACATAAGTATCAGTAGGATACATAAAAGGTACAGATATCCTATGCATACTCCCTGCAAATTGACGGCAACGCATCTTCATATAGAGGTGCCCAACTAACTTCAATATCTTAATAGTAGTTTCCTCCGAAACTTCACCATTTCAGCATGAACTTTGTTTACATACGAGTACAATGGTTTACATATACAAGAACAATGAATAAAACTGAAAGGTTTATAATTAAAGTAATAGAGTTTATTACTATGATGACATCACGATGTTCTGATCGATCGGAACTTATAAATTTTATAAAATAAGAAGAGTATAAGCTTCGAAAATTCACTGATAAGAGCCCGATCTCCTCTGAAAAGAATTAGTTGTCGGTTTGGTACCATTCCGCAAGCCGGTCGCCAGTCCCTACGCGCGCCCAGAATACCTTTTATCGATTCTAACCTTCTTCCTATTTATTTCGGTCCTTTCTTTTCAACTTTCAACTTTTCGAGGGGAAATGTTATACTCCTTCAATTATGGAGAAACTCTAAATCCCTGTACAAAGTAATATTAACTTCTGTTTACCTTCTAATATTAAAATGAGAAATAAGAAAATAATGAAGTGGAAATAAGAAAATATCAAAATATAAGACACAAAATCAATGTTGAATTAATATTATATTAAATCAGAAATAATATAATGCTAAACCACCAGTAATGTTAATTCCTGATAAACTTTCTGATGTCAGGGATGGCGTAAAAAACCTTGCAGTTAAACGCCTAAACACAAACCCTAACCCTGATGTCAGGGAAGAGTAAATAACAAATTATAAATATATAAAAGACAGAATCCTTAAGTAATTAAGTATTTATTTAGCATAACTCCTATTTATTTAAGACTTGTAGCTACATGTTTCGGAGACATTTGTGCTCCATCATCAGGCTTCTAAAATATTTTTTAAAATGCAATAATCTAACATTATACCAATAGTTTTACAATTATATAATATATCATTTACCTCTTAATCTGTGATTATATTCACATTGTCTATTCTCCATGTTATAAGGCATTATATAATATAAGACAGAATCCTTGTTGAATGTTATGATGTTAATTTCTGCTACATTTTCTCAAGGGATGTGGAAATAAGAAAATATGAAACCTGTGATATACTTTCTCACATTTATTTTTATGTCGATATGTTTTATTAAATTAATTATAAAATCTGTCTCACTTTAGGGCAATAAGTAATATGGATGACAAAGAATCCATTCACAAAATATGTAAACTAAAATTTTATAACTTGAATTGATACAACAAATATAAATATATAAAACACCAAATCCATGTACAAATTAATCTTCTTCAGTTTTCTAACACTTTGACACATGTGAGTTTATAGTTTTCTAACACATGTGAGGTTGTAAGAATGAACTATAGACAAATGTAAACTCGAAGTGAAGCGTAAGGATCGAACTAGTCGGTTTAGCGCTGGTCAGCTAGGTTTCGTGGCGACCAGCTTGCGGAACGGTTACCGTCGGCTTATTTACTTCTTTAGTGAGCGTTGTGAACTTCATAAAACAGTGATAAGGCCATTGCAAACAATACACAAGTAATAAACATAACATGATTGCAGCAATAATTTAACCAGTGAAGCAAACTATCCAATTAATAAAACTAACTTTTAACTAAAAAATTACAATGAAATATAATCATTAAAATCTAGAAAAATATAGTTCCATATTACTATGCTGTAGGGAGAGTGGGGCGTCATCCCACGTAGGTAAAAAATAGGCCACTGAAAGTAAAAAATAAGTAGTAATACAGGTATTTTCAGGTAACACTGGCCCAGTCAACAAAGCATACCGTTAGCGATTACAATAACTACATATATTTATAATTCGACAACAACTTTTTCTTTAATGTGTTTAATTGGGTTTTAATACAATACATCGTAAGCACATTATAGCGGTGGTTCATAGTAAATACAATTTCTCTTATTTGGATAAAAAAATAACCAACCAAAGGAGAAAAATAACCAAAGCCAAGAATGTTCACAAAAATGTAGACTAAAAATGTGGTTATACTATTTTCCTAGGGCAAACCAAAAAAATAGTTTTCATAATCCGGGAAAACTACAGTGATTCGAAATGGGTAGATTACAGATTAGTAAAACTCAAAAGCGGTAGGTTAAATATCGCATTAGAGCCAGTGGATCCGCACTAAACATAACAAACAACAATACTTTTATGTCCAAAAACTGTTATTTTAACCCTAAAATAGATAAACATAGAATTTTTAAACAATTCTTACCGTCTTATCAAATTATCAGATAATTTATAAGCAGTGATAATTAATGGACTACAATGATAATATCATTCTTCATACTACATTAAAATTATATTTTGGAAAAAAAAAAAAATATTCGCAATGAGAAAAATACAACAAAGCATCAATTGAGGCATGTAAATGGAAAAGGCTGTAAGTGCCAAAAATAAAATTAAAAAAAAAATTAATAGGAAAATGAATAAGTTCCATCGCCAATGTAATGGAAACAGTAATACGTAGCTATCATAAACGGCTTGGTACCAAGAAAGGAGCATACCACAGTTTCCATTACATTGGCGACGGAACTTATTCATTTTCCAATTAAAAATCTTTTATTTTATTTTCGGCACTTAGATTACACAGCCTTTTCCATTTACATACCTCAATTCAGCAATAAATCGGAGTGACCTGTTATGAGAAGTGCGAACAATGTCAACAATCCATGAAGTCTGTCAATGTCAACAAGAATCTGATTTCCATGAGAAATTAATTTATATCAAACAGAATTGTCACTTTTGGTTTACGCAATTCATCCGAAATGACAAGCCAAATTTAAAAATCATTTCGTTTAATTGATATTAACATCTTCCAGTACTCCAAGAGCAGCAAGGGTACGTAGTCCTATTGGTCTCCAAAATATTCTAGCCGAAGTGCAGGCAGTGTTGCCAGGTGATGTAAAATATTTTCCCCAGTGTATTGGGTTAATTTCCCCAAATAAGATAAAATATCTCTAATGTTCCAATTATTTTAACACCACTGTCATATAATTAATTTTTTAAATAGAAAACTCAAGCATAGATGTTTCTCAAATAAAAAATGTATTAGCAATTAAAATATTATAACTTTAAGTAGCCCAATATAACACCCAATAAATATCAATAAACAAAATAAATACTAGATAAGTCTAAAGGTTAGGGGATAATTATGCCAGTTAAAGCTAAGGACCTGACGCTCTCCAATACATCGATTGATCAAAGCATCGATATATTTTACTTATATTATTATATCAATTCTATCATTGAAACGAACCAATGCAACACCGGGTGGAGTGTTCTTTTACATTCCGTTGGTCCTCCACTAAATGAATTTCAATTCGCCCAAGCCGGATTCGAACAGACACCACAGTTTAACTACTGTGATTTATTAATACAATCAAATTTTCTAATCAAATCAAACTGTAACAATTACCTAAATGTAATTAACTAAACTGTTACATCGAAAAAATGTGAGAGAATATTTCATTTATTTTAATAAAACGCTATAATGGCGTTTCGATTAAATTATAAGTGTAAACTCAATTATTTTAAAATTGACAATGAAATATAAATATGACTGAATTTTTTTTCTTTAAGTAGTTTATTTCAATTCTTAATTGAATTATTAATTATGAATTATACCATTTACATAATGATCATTTATTTAATTATTGTATATTTAGAGTTTCAATCCTCGCGCGGATCTCATCACCGTGTAGGGGGAGCCTAGCCCCCCGTTCGGGTCTTCGTGTGGGGACTGCTTCATAGGATTCATGACGCAAGTTGAAAATTAAGGACTGAAGTATAGGGACGTTGAATGATCGAAGTTTTAATACAGCGGGTGGGTTAAAATTGGTAACAAATGAGGTTAAGGGGTACTATTTAGATATCGTGGCGTTGCAAGAGGTTTGGTGGCAGGAGAAAGGATCGTTAAACGATGGGAAGTATACTATCTGGTATGGAAGGAGCGATAATTATTGTTTAGTAACTGGTAAATATAGTTCAGGTAATAGCTGGGGTTAGTAATGATTGAATTCCGAAAAAAAAAATCAGATTTGAGCCGTCGGGTTAATGACCGAGGGGTAGAGGTAGATAAAGACTTACATGGGAGGACTGAGTCAGGGATGACCTGGGAGATTTGTGTTTTGAGGGAGTGGGTTGGAGGGAGGTGTGTGGTCAACGGTTGGTGGTGTCAACATCGAATCTTCGGGTTCGCTAAGCCTTTATTTATGTATTTAGTGTTTCAATATTTCCTGTAACCAAGAATAAAAGAGAAGAACAAGCAATGAGACTAGCTGTCAAATCCCCCAAAAAATATATCATTCAGAAGTTATGATGAATTTATACAAAAGGCAGTTTTTAAAATATAGTAATAAATAGATAGCGGATGGGAAAGTATATCAATGCTCAATACATTACTACGTAATAGAAATATCCTCCTTAAAACAAAATAAATAAAGGCGGCAGACAATGGAACAAATTCAACAATCAAGCAATCAGAGAAAAAAGAATAAAAATAAAAATTTTTAGAAGAGATACATTAAAAAATCTTAATTGGTATGGATATTTAAATAGAATGGCAGATACCTTGGCATAAGGAATGTGTGGAAGTAAATATATGATATAAAAAACAAAGCAAACCAAGAACGATCTGTGATAAAGAAACTCAGAAATGATCATTGATAGGGCGTGATCTATAGGAGGAATGGGGCAAATAAAATTTTAAATTTGGTAAGGTCATAAAAAATTTAGATTAAGGAAACCCATTTATTTTAGCAACGATTCATTGTTTGAGGTTTTGCTACCTTTCAGAATCTAAATTATCATAAGGTAAGTCTTATCTGGTTTAGTTCTTATATATATTTTTCTTAAAAATTGTCAAAAATATCACCTCTGAAATTAATACGGAGAAAAATATAAGTAATATACCTAACGGAGCACGAAAAAAAAAAACCAATCATGCTGCTTATAAAAACCACTACAATTTAATTCAGTTTAATTTTCAAGAACGTTCCAACATAAGACAAATAAAACACTGCGTTTTGCGGAAAAAAAACAAAAAGCAAATAATAAATATTTCTGGACCTGAAACTAATCACCGAAAATATAACCACATCCATCCTAATTTGCACAAAGACTGGGTAATATATAATTATATCATCGTGTTAAGAATAATTAACCTAAGAACACTCAGTGGACGTTAGCCTCCTTCACCTATGATTTCGTCCAAATAGGTACAAAGAACAGAGAACTTTCTTAAGTCGATAAATAGTGGTTTTAACTGTATCAGGACTTGTCCAACCATTTAAAAAAATCTATGTTATATGCTACGTAGCATGTGGTAGCCATGAAACCTATGGTCAAATATGAGCCGTAGCAACCGCTAAGAAGGCACCATTCCTCCCATAAATATGGCATAGCCACCCACCAATGATTTGTCAAAATAGAAATGACTCCACAATTTTTAAGTGCAATTCAAGTCAATATAGATTGACTATTCCTTCGTCATCTTCCAATAAGATACTTTTTCTCATTATTAAGGCTGGCGCACACTAGTAGGGATCTGACCAGCTTTTCCAACTACGCTGGTTAGATAAGAAAAAGCGCTGCGCTCTGAGCTGATAGTTCGTAGTTCCTATCTAAACAACGTAGCAATGTTCCAAAATACGCTCCTAGAAAGTGCTAACCTTTTAAGAAGTGAGTTGAACCATCTAGAAGCATCGAATATATCGCCTGCTTGGAGGTAAAATTCATTAAGTAACAAAATCAATTTTTTTCCGTTTCAATATTACAATATTTAATGATTATTAATCATTTCTCACATAGTTATATAGTGAATTTTCTCATTATCCAATGTTCATCTATAGCAGTTAATTTCACTAAGTGACTTTTTATGCTTCTGGGAAATCATAATATCAACACACGATGATTTGTCGAATTTGGAAAAAATTGCACTTAGTGACTTTTACCTCCGAGCAGACGATAAAATTGGCGCTAAGAGATGACGAACGTGCTATAAAATCCGTTGATTTTTTTTTTTTTTTTTTTTTTTTTTTTTTTTTTTTTTTTTTTTTTTTTTTTTTTTTTCTTGAGATGAAGAGATTGATTTACTAAGGTAGAATATTTAATTAGGTCTTGTTACCGATCTGTTATCGCCGCGCCTACCCCTTCTCCAGCGCGAAATATCTTATCCCAAGTTGTATTGTTTTAACTTGCCATCGATATTTTTTGATTATTGAGTAATAAGTTTTGCAAAGTTATGAACTCGCTAACATGGCCCGACCTCCACTGAAAAATGGGGATTGATTTATCTATTGAGCGAGCGCAAACAGCAGAATTCAAAAGATAATAATAAGATTAAGATTACAGGGTAACCATTGAAATGATGAGTAATATTAATAAGAAAATAAAATATATATGAGATATCCCTGGCTATAACTAAGGCAAACACTGATATGTCGCGAAATGAAAACCGGGTGGGGAAATCGTTAAGATTGTTATGCGGGTTCAGTGTTTTTATATGAGCGGTTATAACGGATTGTTATCGAGGTTTTTCAAAATTATTTAATTTTCAAATAATTATAAATAATCAATAAATCGATTAGCAATAAATAAATTTAGCAAAAAAATCCTGGCCTGGAAAAATACACAGTATATTTAAAAACATCAAAAATTCAAAATAGAAAATAAAACATACTGGTTAATGAATAGGGACAAATGGAGTCTCGAGTCCGGGAGTCACTTGGACTAAGGAGGAGGCATTGTTATTACCATGAAGTGGGAATCATCCTCCTCGGAAGGATTTCTACTCTTTCCATGATATTATAAACAGTGAATTGAAGTAAAATATCAAAGTACACTGCTTTATATGTATTTCTAACTCCATTCTTGTTTCGATTCTCTTGAAACTATAAACCATCACCAAAAGTGAGAGACTAGGAAATCAATTCTTCTGGTTGAGATCGGTGAACTATGGCATTTGCAGTCTGGTCCGATTCAATAGGCATATTAAACGACTAAAATGCGGTTGAGGATGTTTTACAATTTAAACCCAATAAAACAAACAAATAATTATAGAATGAGAATAATAAAGTTACGAATATTTAAAATTCATTACTTTTTGTAGATAATTTGTAAAAAATGTATTGATTGATAAATTTCAATTTAGTTCAATAGATGTATTTAATGATGTAGGCAAACATTAAATAAATTGATTGGAAACATGGGAAAATATAATTTTATTTTTATATGAACACAAAAAGCAATGTTTAAAACATTTCGAATTTTAGTTTCATACTTGGTATTAAACACATAAATAATAAATGGGAACCAAACTAGCCTTACCAATTTTGCTTCATGGTAAATAATGAATTAGTCATAAAGTGATTAATGAACTATAACGTTGAAGTTAAAAAAACAATAATATCGTTAACTACACAACAATGATAAAAATTAAATATTGACATTTGTTCGTATAAAACTTGCGGAGAGAAAAATCTAACAGACACAAAAATTCTGGAAAACATAATTTCATATATTTTTTTTACCAATGTATTCCTCTAATATATAAATTAAGACTAATAGCATGTACTGACTTCGATTTGAAATCTTAGAGGAAATTATTTCATAAATAAATTATAGATTTCTTCTTTTTTTTTAGAAAATCATTTAAAAGTAAATATGGCTTAAACTAAACTTCAAAATGTAAACTAAATATGACCCAAATAATCAATTAGAAAACACGAACACTAAGATCGAACAAATTTAATCAGAACTAATATAAACAACCACACAAAGTAAATCAAACTAATATTGTTTAAAATTGAAATCAAATCCTAAAATTATCATATAATTGTGGCCAAAATCAATAATTAACAGCTTGAATATTAAATAAAATACGTAAAAACTTATAAGATAGTAAATTCATTCTTCAAATAGGCAATCAATCCACTCCAGTTAACTGATTTTATACAAAACAGCAATCTGGTAATTTATTATAATTTAAGAGAACGCTCAAGTTAAATGTAGATTATTATATCATAATTATTTTATGATGAAGCTGTAATATTTACAATAAGAGACGAAAATAATTTTGCTCCGATGTAAAAACAATAATCACATTATAAATACAAGAACGTATGACAGTGTTAATACATGACTTTTTATAACCTAAAGGTTGAATGACAAAATACTTTCAGAAGTTATGATCAAAGGTCTTGGTACAAATAAAAAAATAAGGAATCACCCTCTATAAGTAATGAAAACATAACAGAACAATGAAGCCTAGTATAAGTAAGCACGGAAATTTCTAGATAGGAATTAGATACATTAAAATAATCTACTTAACATAATGGAAAACGAAATGATGATAAAATTGTTATTAATTTAGATTAGCACTTAGAGTGATGCTGCAAATTTGACAATAAACTAGTAATAATAATGCCTATAAGCATTATTGTAGGAACAGTTGTCAACATCAAGTAGTTGCAGTAAATACAAATACTATGGCTTCGGCTCCCACTAAAAAATATTTGTATCATAAGTTAAATGTAACTATTTATAGTTGTAAAAATCTAATCAGAATCTTGCCTTTTTCTGCTGTTTTTCCCAAGCCGGGTCAAGAAGGCCTTCTCGCTCCCATTCTTCTTCAGGCTCCATGTAGCCATCTCCATATTGGTCAATACCATTGTTCATCATGATTATTGAACTGAATTATAAGACTTAAGGATGAACGTAAATGTTGGCTCAAGCAAAGGCAGACGCGATACTACCCACATAAACGTTAGAGAACCCCAACCAGGGCCCGTCAACCACTGAACACGGCAACCTGAAACACAATCTCTCTTCCCCCTCCTACTTTGACAATCTAAATCATATATTCTAAAAAAAACTTCAAATATATATATTATTATAATAATACATTAAGGAATTTAAATAAATTAAACAGATAACTGTTATGATAAGTAGATTTTTTTTATAAACATTAATTTAAAAAGGCCATATTTCATGGTAGCAGTGGCATCATAAAATTTCAGTACAACTGTTTGTGTAGGACAAACTTGGTATTCTGTGTGTAGAATTGTTGTGATTCGGGTTATTGTTTAGGTAATGTCATAAGATATGAAACCAGAAAGCAGTGCAGGTATAATCTTTATGTTATTAATTTATAGTGTAATGATATAAAACTAGAGACTGAGTAGATTACTTAAAGTTTTAACTTAACAATGTCGGTTTTCAATTAAAAACTTCTATTTGGCAAACCTTTTACTAATTTTAAACTTCTTATCAATCTTTTAACTTACAGTATTATTTTCTGTTTTCTATCTTACTGTTTACTTTAAATGTATTACTTTAGAAATATATTTACAGTTGTAAATTGATATATTTTCCTGTTTTATTTTAGCATCCTGGCTGAAGTTTTTTTCAGCTGCAGGGATACCAAGAGATGAAGCTGAAAATTATGCTGTAACATTCTCAAAAAACCAAATTCAATTGGATATGTTGCCTGAAATTAAGAAAGAATATCTAAAAGATATGGGGATTACGCTAATGGGACATATAATTGCCATTTTGAGACATGCGAAAGCAGTACATGCTGATGTGAGTATGTTTTCAGTGTTGTGTAAAGCCATTATTTATCAGTGTCTGGTTTATCTGAGTTTTATAGATTAAAGAATGTTTGATTTTTTAAACTGTTTTAAACAATGATGGACACTTTTTTGACAGCATTCATTGCTTTGCATATAGGATTGTAATATTAAATGTGGTTCGATTAAACCATTTTTGGAATTATTTGATTTAATTTCAAGTGCTTTTAAAAGTTTAAGTAGTTCAGAATTTATGTTAAAATATTTAAGTAAAACCAAATAGTATTTGGTGTTGATCAACTTAAATTTATTGGCATAAGCTTTTTCCTTCTAAAACTTTCAATCCAGTCTTTGTATGTCTATATAACCTTTTTTTACTAAGTTTTTATTCATATGTCTCATGTTTTATTTACTTAGCTTATGATATGTAAAGAGAATTAGCTTTAAAGCTGTAATTGAAAAATTATTTTTAAAAAATCCTGGAAAGTTTCCAGTTGCTGCTCAAGAAGTTTTCTTCATCTTTTGCCTGTATAAATTTGCCTGCTTCCTTTGTCTTTATTGATTACTATGTCAATCACAACAGTGAGAGTAACCTTCTCTTTATCATATCTGATAACTCAGTTATCAGAATCTGTAGCAATAACAACTTTTAAACTTACTTTGACCAGTTTTTTTTTTCTATATCTTGTAACAGTTATTACTCCTGTTGTTGTTTTTTTATTAGACAAGAAATTAATTATGAATGTTTTTGAATTTTCAATGGAAATATTGAATATTTGTTTTATTAAATAACTAATGGGATAAGATTTTGTACATAAAAACACCATCTTAAAGAACATTAACATTATATTATTATATGCTTTTAGATCATAGTTATGAATTGACTTCATCAGGAAGATGCAAAAATAAATTTTTTAAACAATACTCTATCAAAACAGCAAAATTTCATAATTCCAAAATTATGAAATTTAATAATTCAATATAAATACGCTGCCACATTGCTTGTATGGCTGTTAACAGTACAATCGCCTCTTGAATTTTTTTTTTTTTTTTTTTTTTTGAGCTAGGGATAGGTAGTTGTTCTGGAATATAACACATCAGATTTTTTTTAATTTTTCCTATGTTTCTAACTCTACTTAGCAACAAGCTATAACATGATCATATTTTAAATTTTTTTTTGCTGATCAAAACACTTTTATACTTATGGAACCCAAAAACTATCTTTATATTTATTTTAAGAATTTACAACAAAAAAAAAAACATCCTTTTAGTAATTCTTGTTGTGAAATAATTAATTTATAAATATAAGTTATATAGGGTGACCTGAATTTAATTGGCAAAACTTCAGGAACTTATAGGGGGCCAAAAAACTAAGACAAAAAGTCCTTTAGAGATTTGCTCGTTTTTGCTTAGTTTTAGAGAAAATCGCAAAAAAAAAAAAAAAAAAAAAAAAAAAAAAGTTTTAATTTTTATACTTATTTATTTACATTTATGTTATGTTCTTTTGAATGTAAATATTGCTCAAAATGTTGTCCTCTTGCACCAATGCAAGCATTTACATCTAGCACTCACTTGATAAATTACAGCTAAACATTGTTCTGATATTTGGTGCACTGCATCTATGACTCGGTCTCTTAATTGCTCTCTTAAGTTGATTGACACCGAATAAACTTTCTGCTTTAAGGTTCCCCATACGAAGAAATCCATGGGTGTCATATCAGGTGATCTGGGTGGCCAAGGTACTACTCCTCCACGTCCAATCCATCATTGTGGATAATTTATATCCAGCCAAGCTCGAGCAACTCTGCTATAATGAGCTGGACATCCATCGAGTTGGAACCACATTTCAATCCGCTGCTGTAAGGGAATGTCATATAAATAATTAGAAAAGTCGTTCTCCAAAAAATGTGTAAATGTGATACTATTCAATCTTCCAGGTAAAAAATATGGTCCCACCAGTAATCCATTCCAAATTCCAAGCCAAACGTTTACAGCAATTTCATGCTGAAACCTATTCTCTCTAATAGCATGATAATTTCTTTGATTAACAATTCCTCCTCTTGTAAAGGTAGCTTCATCAGTCCATATAATTTTTAATGGAAATAAATTATCATCACGAATTTTGTCAAGAAACCAGTTACTAAAATTCAATCTCTTGAGATAATAAATTCTGAACTTTTTGAAGATGGTATGGGTAGCGATTATCACCTTTCAAAGTTCGCGATATTGCTAATGCAGCAGATGCTCTTTGGATGCTAGTCTCAGGATTGTTATCGAAGTGGCGTTGGACACAATTTCTTCTCTGTTAATCTGCTTTTATTGCTGCCTGGAATTGGTCGCCTTCATTACGTATTAAGAATGACCCAGTCTCTTGTAGTCGATTAAAAGTTAACGAAAAGACTCGGCCATTAGACACTCTTCTATTTGGAAATCGGCGCGCATACTCCCGCACTGCTTCTAAAGCATTACCGTTACAGAAACCAAACACAAAAATCATATCAGCGTATTCATCATTAGAATATGTATGCCTCATTGTGGCTGATGCTGTTCACACAAAAATATCTGAGTAACTGACTGAAGACTGATTTAGGAATTATAATCCTAGAAGGAAGCCAAAATGTAAACAAATAAAAGAATGTAAAGGATAACATTAAGTGTTTACATATCTCACTGCCTAGTCTGACGAACTTTGATAGGTGATAATCACTACCTGTAACATTTCTGTTTTGTTTCTTTTTTTTCGATTTTCTCTAAAACTAAGCAAAAATGAGCAAATCCCTAAAGGACTACTTGTCTTAGTTTTTCGGTCCCCTATAAGTTCCTGAAGTTTTGCCATTTAAATTCGGGACACCCTGTATATCAAGCTTCCATTCAGTTTGCAATTTTATTCAATGTTCTTGGAAACAAAAAACTTCAGTTTCTGTTGTACATTTAATAATAACCATAATATTATTTTTATTTTGTTGTAAAAGTATTAAATAACCTTACACCTTATAAGTTTTGTTTGATCCAAATTTTAATTTGAGTATTCTTCAAATTTTAATTTTTTAATGTTTTTTTTTCTAGGAATTAAAGAAAACTGAATTATCATCTCAAAAACAAGTTACTCCATCTGGATCAAAGGCTAAACCTGTTACTACTTCTAAAGAAAGTAAGTTGTTTCTTTAGATGTGCAAAGCATAAATTATTACTTTATATCTTTTAAGTAAAACTAAGGCATTAATTCGGGAGTCAACTTGATATCTTCATCAAGCTCTTTATTCTGCTCTGAATTTTGTAATCAAATGATACTGCTCTGTTAAATCTCTCTTAATATGTCTTCCTAACCTGTAGTTCATCCTGCACCTCTTGGTGAGTTTAATTATCATTGCATTTCTGTTTCTCAACTTCTCAAATACCTTGCAATTCTTCCTATCATCTTGATGATTTATATTTTTCTCAGATACTTGATTACGAAAATATTACATTCAGTCATTCATTGTGAAATTCAGTGTTCCCATTTTCCTGTATGGAAGCCATTGTTAAACTATTAAATAACATTTCTTACCGTCTCATTGGTACAAATATCATGTAGGTCCTCTTCCTGTCTGATTTGCCTCTTCTTCTTAAGGCATCACCTACAGAGTACCACAGTATTTATTTTCAGGAATAATTCTGGTCTCCTCTTTTCTATATATGTAAATGTTATCTCTTTAGTGTTGTATGAATGAAATCTGCTCCCATTAGTTTTAAACTTATGACTGCAAAATATTCTTTTCTATTCCCAGTTCTGATTTAAAATATTCCCTCATTAGAATATTGAACTATCATAAATTATCAATGGGGTATTTGTTGCCTGAGAAGTTATTAAAGATATAGGTTGTTGGGGCATGTAGTCATAGGATACACAGCAACTAAAAATAAATTTTAATTCACAATGCCAATGTTCCGACTTGCATTGCTAGCCTTCATCAAGATTTCAACGAGAGTGGCAACTGAGATCAGTTTCCTAACAACCTATCTCTTATCATAAATTAATTTAAACTGTTCACTCTCTTATTTTCTCCAACTTTGATTATAGCTGTTTTGTGTATGGTAAATTTCTGAGGAACTTGGTTATAAAATTGAAACCTTTAATGAACTATATAGCTCATTATTGTCTTTAGTTCCCTTTTAAATTCTCATACAATCAGCATTTACGCCAAATTAATTTGTCTTTACCCTTCCTTCCACTCATAATATGGCTTCTTACTTTACCAGACTTTTTCATCATGATCTCCTCTGTTTGTTTTGCGGTTTCTTTAATTCAAATCATCCACCTATTTATAGTAAGGATAAATCCTTACTAATCCATTCCTTAATTCTATAGAATTCTCTCCTCCAGATTCGTTTTGCTAGCTCCATTTGCATATCAAGTATTTTCTTATCCATCCTCTCCTTTACCTTTAATCAAATATAAATTAGTTTATTAGGTTTATTAACTTTTTTAAATTTAATTCTGTTAGGGAGAAAATCTTTTTATTGATTTTATTTTATGGACTTCTTTTTTATTTTACACAGCTTTTCTATAGTTAATTGTTTTTATACTCAGAATATTGTAAATTTTTATTATTCTAAAGAAGTTGTGTTCCAGAATCAATTTTTTTTTGGATTTTGTTTACAATACCATTTATCAAAAATAATTAATTCAGTTTTTATTTATAGGTAAAACTGTCAGTAAGACTGATAATGAAACTCAGCAGGTTAGTTTGAAGCGTAAAAGTGCCGTTGTTCAAATGAAATCTGGTGATGAATCTAAAAACAAAGTCAGAAAAAAATTATGTGATTCATCTGATGATATATTTGCTACTGCCAATTCAACTATTAAGTTAATTGATGCTCCTCCAAGAAATATAAACCGTAAGATTTCAAATTTTATTATATAATATTGATTATGTTGTGATTATTTATCTTTATTCCATAGAGAATATTGTTAGGATTTGGTTCAATAGAAACCCTGTAGTTTTGCTAATACTAGTGCATTTTCTATTGATTATCCTACCCTTCATTTGTTATTTTTAAATTATTATCAGAATATTTGATTATTTTTCTTAACCTTCTTTCAAGTATGACTTTTTAATTGGATATGACTCCTAAATATTATTTAGAAATCACTAAAATTGTTAGAAGATATTACATGAACATATGCAGTACTAATAGATTTGGTGTTTTCTTATACTTTTCAAGCTATCTGATATAGTTGGCTGTTTGTATATTTATAAATTTATCGATAACTACTTTTAATTTAAGATTTTAAATTAACCATAACACACAATAAAGATAAACCCTTGTCTATAATTTACAAAGAGCACCCAGTTAACTGTAATACACTCAAAATAATTTTCTCTCTTTTAATTTCCATTAATCTAATCTAGTAATCTGTTTTTAAAGTTGCCTTTTAGTAATCAATAACCCTTTAAATGAATTTTTTGAGAATTTAAGTGGTAAAAACGATTTATCACCTTGGTCGACAAAAAAATGTATTATGTATTCATATTTTATTTGAATCTAAAACTAATTCTACAAAAAATTATTTGTACATTTGACAGTTAATAGGACCCATGGTCATTTCATTGTGCCTGATCGAAGTATCTTTCCACTTTAGTTTTACAATAATAAAATAAAATAAATGTGTGAACCTTTGATTTTAGATGATGTTGCAGTTGAAGATTATAAAAAAGGAGTATTCAGAAGGCTTGGAGTTGAAGTATCAAATCCGGAATCATCTACATCCATAAATGTGAGAATAATTGTTATTTACACAATAGCTAAATTAATATATTTTCTCTTTTGGGTATCAATTGCTTAATTTATAGTATTTAAATGTATAATGATGAATTTATGTAATTAGTTAGTTTTCATTATGTTTTATCTTATTAATTGATATAAAAAGTATCACCAGACTCCTTTCCTTGACTCCTCTTCCTCTTAATGTCCTGTAGACATTTTCTTGATTCCTGAAGTAATTCTATGACTTTATTCTTGCAGTTTTAATCTTTCAATGGTGTAATCGTACTGAGTAATTTTTTTGTGTATGTGTGTACTGTTTTGCTATTAATTTAGATAAAGAAAATGTGGTACCGTTATAGAAGCCTGGCTCCAGCCCCTTCACACGCCCAGAATACCTTTTATCAATTCTAACCTTCTTCCTATTTATTTCGGGCTTTTCTTTTCAACTTTTCGAGGAAAAAGGTTATACTCCTTCATTTATGGAGAAACTCTAAATCACTGTTTAAAGTAATATTAACTTCTGTTTACCTTCTGATATTAAAATGAGAAGTAAGAAAATAATGAAGTGGAAATAAGGACATATCAAAATATAAGACACTAAATCCATGTTGAATTAATAATATATTATATGTTATATAAATATATAATATTATATTAAATCAGAATTATTATAATGCTAAATCACAAGTAATGTTAACTTCTGATAAATTTTCTGATAGAGAAGTGTAAATAACAAATTAAAAATATTTAAAACAGAATTCTTGTTGAAAGTTATTATGTTAATTTCTGCTATATTTTCTAAAGGGAAGACTTTTTCACATTTATTTTTAGATCGATGTGTTTTATTGAATTAATAATACAGTCTGTCTCACTTTAGGGCAATAAGTAATATGGACGACAAAGAATCCATTCACATAATACGTAAACGGAAAATTTCTCACTTAAATTGATACAACAAATCTAAATATATAAAACACCAAATCTATGTAAAAATTAATATTCTCAACTTTTGCAACACTTTCACACATTACGGAAGAGGAAATAAGAAAACATCAATTTACAAAACACTAAATCTATTATGAAACTCATGTTATTAATTTCTGTTTCACCTTTGTACATGAAGACTGAATATCAATGTAACACACTAAACCACACAATCCAAGTTGCAACTGTAGAAGTGAATGTTTACATGTGAGGAAATAGGAAAGAATTATTAATAAATGTAAACTCGAAGTGAAGTGTAAGGATGGAACTGGTCGGTGTAGCGCTGGTCAGGCTGGTTTGGTAGAGCTATGCTTATGTAAGAGTACCGAAAATGTATTTTATCAACAAGGTGTAAGGTGTTCAGGAGTTACAATATTTCAAATAAACATTTTTTCTAAAATTACTGACTGCATTAAAAACAAAACAAACAAAAGTTTTAAACTCTTTCTGTAGTGGTTCAAAGTCCTGCATCAAATAAGCAGTTTTTTTGTTTTTTTTTTCGTGAATTCTCATCAGAAATGGAATAAGCAATTAACTCAATCAATTTTTCTTTGGGTTGTTCCTATTCTTCCGGTAGACCTTCATTCTTTCAGAAAAAGCTTGTTTACGCTTTTCTTACCACTTTGGTCTGTACTGTTTTTGTTTTGGTTGCTCTGGTACAAATTCCCATTTATCTACTTTGTGTCTAAATATGTTTCATTCTAAAATGTCTGCTGGTCTTATGTTTGTATTTTTGAAGTCCTTTCGATTTTCATCTAGCCAAGGTGTGGAATTCTTAAGTGAAGTTACATAATCTATTATTGCGGCAGTTAATTTTCTGGTGGTCCACTGAGATGACCAAAGAATTTCATTCTCCTTTTCCTAATACCAATTTCAATGTTTGAAAACTTTTCTGTAGTTTTTATTGTTTGTAGTCTGTAACAGTCCTGGGTATGTCTTACACCTAGAATTTTCCTGATGATCTTTTTTTCTTCTTTTTTGATTTCTTGAAGTTGTTGTTTCCTGTTAAGGGTTAGTGTTTCACTTGCTAAGAGGATTGTTGGTTTTATGACCATATTGTAACATCAAATTTTTGTTCCTCCTGACATTGATTTTTTGTTGTAGGGGTTTTGTGTTAACCTTAATCCTTTTTTAATTTTTTGTAGGCGATGTTGCTGTGAGATTTTTTCAATACCTGTCGGTTCAATGAATTATCCGGTGTACTTAAAGTATTAAGGACCTTGTTGATTTTACCATGTTTTGTTCTCAAGCTTATAATCTCTGTTTTTGAACAAAAGAATTAATTTTTCTCAAATAACATTTATAACCCTACCTTTTCCGCACATTCATTGAGTACTTCTAGCTGGTTGACAGTAGCCTGCTCATCCACTGTCAGTATCACCAGGTCGTCTGCGAATGCAAGATATGGTATGTAGAGGTTGTTTTTAGCAATGCCCAGTCTGATTGGCTTCCAAACCCCACATTTCCTGAGTTCCTTCTCCCATAACTTTGTCTAGAACTATGTTGAATAAAATAGGAGAGAGTCAGTCCATCACCTTGTCTCACACCTGTTCGAATGTCGAACGGTTCTGAAATTTCCCCCATAAATTTTACTTTAGAGTTTGTGCCAGTTAGTGTTTATTTTATGATTTCTAGTATTTTCGGATCTAATCCCCTCTCTTCTAAAATTTGGAATAGTGTGGGCCTTTCTATTGAATCATTTGCTTTTTTGAAATCTACAAATGTGCATCCTACAGGGTTTGTCTGAGAGCTCACATTTTGAGTATGGTTTTGAGGTTGAAAATTTGCTCTGAACATGATCTGTTTGGTCTGAATCCTGCTTGATATTCTGATACTTCGGGTTCTAATTGCTGTTGAGTTCTATTCAAGAGACAAGCTGATAGAATTTTGTGTATGTGCCTGGTAAGAGAGAGATCCTCTATAGCTGTTAACATCTGATTTATTACTGCTTTTATGTAGTGGGTGAATCAAAGCAATATTCCAGTCATCTGGGATTTTTTCAGTTTGCCAGATGTTTTGTATTATTTGTGTATTTCATTGAGGGAATTCGAGCCTAAATTTTTCAAGAGTTTTGCTACAATTCTGCCTCCCCTGATGCTTTATTGCTTTTCAGTTTCTTGACATGCTCATAAATTTCTTTGTAATTATTTATATATATTTATTATCAACTTAAAAAATATTATTTTTTGTGTTTGGACTTATAAATTTGTAAATGTGATTATACTGACTTGTATATAAATCTAGGCTGCAGTATTTTTGTTTGGTGCAAGCACCATGAGTTCTCTCAGGTGACAAAATAATTATCTTCTTTTTTTTTTTTTTAGGGAGCAAGTGAAAGTGTATTTGCTCGTTTAGGAGATAAATCATTACCTCAAATATCAAAAGAAGTTACAACATCAATCAATACTGGTCCTGTTAAGCGTGTAGTTGCAAGCAAGATGACAAACAAACCTGTTGCTACTAAAAGTATAATCAGATCAAGACTTGATTCCAAGCGTCAACGTGAGTAACTTATCTAAATCGTTGTCTCAAGCATATTAGTTTTGTTAGAACTGAAGTTAAAGTAACATGGCTCATGAAATTATATCAATAATTTTATGCTGGGATGTGCTCGCTACTTTTCTTTTATATTAAGATACTTACCCATTGAAATTTTTCTGAAAGTAAAATTTATAATCCATTTATACAGAATTATAATTTTAGCTCATACTTTCTTTCATAGTGACTATTCATTATGTTTCTATTCACAAACAAGGTATAATATATGTTTATACATAGTTAGAATGAAATAAACAAAATTATAAGAAAAACCTAATTTTTATGCTAACAATCAATATATTACAAAGATATGAGAACAACTATTTTTTAAAACAATCTGACCTCTATACATTATGTGTCCTCTCACGAAAAAATTCTAATAACAAAAATAACTATTAAAGTTCTTTGAGGCCATGAGGACCAAGAGTGTTGAAGCAATGGGTTAGAACCCACTTTGATGTTATGTTCATGAATGAATTTTTACCCTGCAATAGATCTAGCTTTCTATTATTACTTAATTACTGTTATTTGATAATCTGTTTCTAATTAACTGATTTCTTGGATTTTTTTTTCTAATTTAATTTTTGTATCCAAACAGAAATTTATAATGATAATTTATATACTTTATTTTCATTTAAATAGACTAAGACTCTTGAAACTGGTGACCTCAATAGGCTTCTGTTTGTAGATTTGAAGGGTTGTATGCACTGGTTTAGATTGGAGCTCAGCAAATCAAATAAGATTTTCCAAAAGCAATCGGTTTATAGCATAAAATAACATATAAACTGGGCGACACAAGTGTCCCCATGACTTTGTCGCCTAGTGAACGTAGCCGGTGCAAAAATTTCAATTTAAATACAGTTTTTTAAAATTATAAAAAAAATAGTAAAAAGTTCAACTATACAGCTACAATTAAAAAAAACCTTGAAACCGACCAATGGAAGCTCAAATATCAAGGTTTTTTTTGGAATTGTAGCTCTAGAGCTGTACTTCTATCTTTATGAAATAGGCCCCTGGTGTCAATTTAAAAATGGGTTCATACGTCATAGAGTGGACCAAATTAATTGTCAAAGGGCCTGTGATCATTAATTGAAGTAGGGAGGTTCCCGGTATTCAAAACCTCACGGGCCATGTTAATTAAGAGTTAAAACGACCTAAAAATGCGTCATTTGACACTTAATTTTGAAAAAATTTCCGGGACCCCCCCCCCCCCCCCCCCCCCCCGGTACTTTTACCGTACTGTATGTCGCCCAGTTAAAATTCCTTAAAATATGCACTGAATCGGTTACTTAGGTTTAATAGGCACAGTGCACACTATGTTAGCTCAGAGTACAATGCATTTCATTATCTAAACAATATCAGATGATCTAGTCGGATTTGCACTAGTGTGCACCTTGTTTTTAATCACATAAAAGGCTTTATGTATCTATCTTTGGTTACGTGTTTGAATTTAAAAAAAAACATTTGTCTCTAATAAAATTATTTAATATTTATTACAAAATTTGCATTAAAAATAACTTTTGCTTTTACTAACTTCAATGTTTTAAATTTTTAGGAGTATTGGTTTCCCCTTCATACATGGACTCAGTTACAGATGACCGAGGTATGTTTAAATTTCTCAATAAACTTATATTTTACTTAATCTTTTAAAAAATTAACGGATTTTTTTTTTTTATTATTATTTTATTTCAGAAATTTTAGTATCTCCCACTTATATGGATGGTACCAGAGAAGAAAGAGGTTTGTGAAATTGTTATTTATTGTAACCTACTTTTAAATCAATCTTAATTTATAATATTATTTTTATATTGCTCCTTTTTTTAATGAAATTATAATGGAGGAAAATACAAACGTGAGAAAAAGGTGATGGGTGTTAAATGAATAAATATCTTTTTAGTTGAGAGAAAAGTCTTAATGGTTCATAAAGTCCAGGCGCATGCAGAAATGGAGGAAGACAATATGATGCCCTTTACAAGAAGGGGGATATACTTAAGTGGGATGACTATAAGGGAATATTCCTCCTCACATTTGTGTATTGGGAAATTGGTCAGTACAAGTGTGGATTCAAAGTCAAAAACATTCCAGATTTTCAGTCTTCATGGAGTTATGGAAAAAAACTAGAGAGCATGGATTCAAGGCCCATAATTTTTTTTGTTGATTTTAGGTCTGTTTATTACAACATGTTCACAAGGAACTGTACATGACCTTCATAGAACTTAATGTACATCATACCAAAACTTTTTCGGCTGATCAGGATGAATATGAATGGTTTTAATTTCTTCATATAAGTCCAAGGAAAACGATCACGAGGTTTCTTGACTGTAAGAGAAGTGAGGCAAGGAGATTCTTTGGCATGCCTCCCCTTTAATTCCCACCCTGAAAAAGCTGCCAAAGAATCAGGAATTAAGACTAAGGGCGGACTCTGTGTTCAACAGAACAGTTCAGCTACTAGCATATGCTGATTATATAGACATAGTTAAAAGATACCAGGCTGGTGTCACAAGCATTCTTGCTATTGAGCATACGCGAAAACGTCTTAGCCTAATTTTTAATCTAAAGAACACAAAGAATACATTGTCTGATTAAATATTATATTAGAGATATTGTAGCACTTCAAAGATATGCAATTGTTTCTCCAAAAAATTAAAAATTCTATTGTTGGTCGTCTTTTGAGCAAAATATCGGCTCTGATACTCATCCTACAAGAAATACGTGTGGATTATAGTTGTAGTGCATTTATATAGCTTCAATATAAGCAGAAGTGGGTGCTTCTAGCTCCAACAGTTCTCATTTTATCTTGAAACAACTGAAATTGAAGATGAAATTTGTCTGTGTCGTTTATAGTTTTTGGATTTTTGAGAAAGAAAAAGTCCTAGCATATACCAGAATTATTTCAAATGCAAATTTTTGCAAACTTTGCCCCTCTCTTGATCTTTGGTGACTGGTTAATGTAATTAAGAGATGAAGTATACATCTGTTGTCATAATGCTCTAAACAATTTTTAGCGAATAAATCAAATAGAATCAAAAACTGTTGTAGTGGAATCTCATGTTTCTGTTTTTTTTTCTGCTTTGTGGTTTACAGTTCTAATGTGCATTCTACAGTTTACACATCTTTATATTTTTCCTATGTTTTCACCTCACTTTGGGTTTATTTTTTCCAGTCCCAATTTATTAATGGTTCTTATTTATTATTTTAGATTAATCCTGTGGTCTGCTGTCTATGGCCTTGCTTCTGTATACTTTTCTTCTTTTTGCTCCTATTCTACACCTATTAAAACCATTGAAGATGTCTTTCAAGAATCAATTTTAGCAATGTAATCTTTTGTTCTTTATTTATTCTCTCAAATCTCAATTGGCTTCACCTTTTGCCCACTATACTGCTTAAAACAAAGCAATTTTCCTATTTTTGGAGTGTATGATTCAGCAGGGATACCTTCTTTCATGAAGTAACTTATTTTACCCACTTCCCTATTGTGTTTATGTATGGTATTTATTTATTGTTTAACTGCTAATCTTGGCTGTTGCCTGTATTGTTGTTTTTTATTTTAGCCCAGATTTCTTCGACCTTAAAAAAAAAAAAAAAAAAAAAAAAAAATTAAGAAGGCTATTTTTCTTGTACTGTGCCAATCAAACATTTCACATCAGTACTTACAAGGGGACGTTTGCAGTTGTAACTCACAGATTTGAATGCCGATTTTTGTGTGGGTAGTAGGGACCTATAATAGTGCAAAACTAGAGTTATAGCCGCCAATGAGCATTAGGAGCCGAGAAAAAAAATAAAATATGAAAATCACATTTTATTTTTTTTCTCAGCTCTTAGTCAAGATAGAGAAATGATTCTTTCACCTATAATTGCAGTAATGTATGATATTAGATATAAAAATTATTTTGTTATGCTCAAGACACTATCCGGCTTTTGGGTGCTCAAAAATGACAAAATTCCAAGGAAATCCGCTGTAAATCAGTGGAAACTTTTTTTCATGAACAACTGACCTCAAACCTTGAGTTAACACACCATAAAACCCTTAAATGTGAAATTTTATCAAAATCAAAAAATATTGATTTTTTACCCCTTTCCAGGAGTTTAAAATTTTGAAATTGAGATTTCATCAACCTTTCCTACCGGCCATAACAACTGCTGTGTTCAACCGATTACAACAATAATAGCATCACTAGAATCAGCATACATTCTGCTTTTTATCCATGCATATAAAATTGGATTTACTCCCGATTCTAGTGGACAAAAACTGATGTGAATGAAAAAATCCAAGGTCAGCTATAACTTGAGATATTTCAATAAGGGGAAATCCTGCGACCTCCGGATTTAGGCTAAACTATGCAGTTTTAAGGCTTCTAGATGACCTTAAAATTTTGTCTTAATCGGTTGCGAAATATGTGAGATAGCACAAATTATTTACATTGTTTCAGAAATTGACTGCCTTCTAGAATCCTACAAAATTTTAAACGTAAAAAAAAAAAATTATTTTTAATTTCTTAAAAAAAATAAAACTATGTATAGGACTGCCTGTGATAACGTCTCAGCAGAAGTTTATAGTGGCATGTTAGAGGTTACTGTGTCTCCAAATATTGTAGGTTAGTCCTGATGACATTGAGAGCAGTCAGATGTTGTGTCCAGTCAGTGGCTGCACATATGGAGCTTCAGCACTTGGACAATGGGACTGCTTGGCCTGCCTTCTATTAAACTTAAGATTGGAGTTATAAGAATTCATCTGACATACAAATTGGAGGTATGATTTTCAACTGAACATTTATGATCTTGGGATTTTCCAACATGGATGTGATTGGAAGATCATTTTTGGCCATGAGGGATGTGTTTCTCGGACTTGAGAGAGAAGCTGGTAGGATAGGCCTAGTCATGAGTGAAGGAAAAACAAAGTATTTGCATACTAATCCAGGAAGTAGTCATTGTTAGCCCCATTTACAGTTTGTCTTTTTTAGGCTTAAAGTAGTCCACAAATTTATTTGTTTAGGATCACAAATAAATGTAGAAAATTTATCGTTCAATAATTGCAGCTAACAGTTGCTGCTTCAATCTTCTATAATAAGGAGTAAATGTATCCTGATCCATAAAAGTAAAGCTCTACAGGACAATAATGTCTGTCATGTATGGATCAGAGTATTAGTCCGTTACTAGAGCAGAAGTGACACAATCGCAAACTGAACATTAGATTCTGAAGGGGATACTTGGGCCACCTATATTAAAGTGGGAAGTCTTCATTTGGTAGTACATTTAGCAAGATTGTATAAAAATGAGATAAAGGAAAATTGGAAGATCGAAACTGTAGTGTGGCTGATGATTCTCAGTCAATGCTGGGGATCAGAGATTGGAGAGCCGTAGTATTAAATATGAAGGACTAGTGATGATAGCTGCAGGTGACCCCAATCCCTCATGGATGGTACAACAAAAAAAAAAAAATTTCAATAATTGGTTTGGTTTTTCATTTAATTGGATATATGTAATTCTTTTAATATATTCCTATAATGAAAATGCTATACACTCCTATTACAATTTAGTAAAAAATAATAATTACTTTTTTTATTATAGTTAGATGTAGTATTTTATAATATTTTTTTTATCTAGGAATCATAGTATCTCCAACATACATGGATGGTGCTAGAGAAGAACGAGATATATTGTCTAGACTAAATAGTAAGCATTACCTTTTTTTCCCTTTGTTTTTAAATTCTATTAAAATGAATATCTAATTAAAATTTTAATTTTTCAGACAACTCCATTGTGGAAAGGAGAAACATTAAAGCTAGACTTGGAAACACATCATTAGACTCGGTATGGAAAAAATATTAATATAGTCAATAAACCTTAAGTTAGCGCTGAAATAAAGTAATATTTTTTATTAAATGTGATCTGACTGCATATTCTATCACTCTATATAAGTATCTTACCTAAATTAAAGGTTTGGTTAGTTGTCTTATATTGTTTTCAGTAGTTAACTTTTTTCTAATAGTAATATATTGTTTAAAAATAAGTTCATCAAAAGGGTTTTAGAAGCTTAATTATTATGAGAACAGATCTGCAGAATTATAGTTTAGTATTTCTATTCAGGAGTGTAATGTTTAGTTACTTCCCTTTATTTAAATGTCAATGGATAGTACTCTCATTTGGAAAGAGCAACAGTTTTAAAAATTTCATTACTGCAGTTGTCTTTCTTTCATTGATTGTAATATGAAAAAATGGATCTGCTGCCTGTCACACTGAAATATTTGCTCAACGCTTTTTTTTTTTAGCAGCAGACAATAAAACTTGGTACATATAGTTCAAGTTAGCTAACAAGGGGAGGACACACTGTCTCTCAGGGATCTTGTTGGCAATTTTTTTGCAGGTTCCTGGTCAAAAAATATTAGACACGTATTTTGCCGTTCCGACCAATGGGCCCAGAAGCCGAGAAAAAAAATAAAATAGTATTAAACTAATTTATTTTATATCTCAAGTTTAAAAAATGATATCGACATGATTCTTGCATCAAAATGTTTAGTTTTGATTGCGGATTCAAGGAAAAATACAGACACTCCATAGATTTTGGTTTAGGTTAATTAAATTCTAAAAAAATGATTAGATTTTCAAGCAAACTACCTCTATAGATTTTTTCACACAAAAATTGACGTCAGATTCTAATTCAGCATCCTAAAAAACATTGAAAAACGCTTATTCAACAAAATCAAAAAATCACTTGAGGTATGCACGATTATATAGAAGGATCAATACAATTAGGATTGATGAATTAAGTGCCACTTCTATTGAGATTCAAGTCAAACATGTGGTTCTGTCTGTATATCATTTTAATAATTATAATTACTTTAATATTTATTATTAAAGTAATAAATTATTTCTCCTAAATATAGCCCAGTCAATGAAGGCAAGAAATTAGCCTTTGCCGCTACTAATTAGGGGAAAGCTGAATTTTTGCAGGGTGTTAGTATATAAAGTATACACTAAAAAAACACAAAGTCCCGACCCCCACCCCTCTTGCTTTCCCCCTACCCCTTCAGCAACATTACAAGTATAGAATCTCAATAGAAGTGGCACTTAATTCATCAATCCTAAAATCAAAAAATATCATTTTTTTCACACTCTTTGAGGAAAATGAAATTTTTAAACTGATTATTGATTACATACCTTTAAATTGCCATTACTTTGTCACACAATTCACTGGTTGGTATCACTGGAGAGAGGAGAGCCTCAGCTTTCTTTTGATGTATATAAATGTAAAATTCCATGAACATAAACCTATAAAAAAAATTGGAAATCCGAAAAACATTTTGATTTTTAGCTTGAGTTTGAAACCAGAAGGATGATGAAACCAAAGTCATTTCAAGTGTAATACCACCCTATATTTCATGTAAAAAAATAAAGTTGATACATTTAACCATCTAAACGTAATTCATGTTTTTGTCTATTTAAATAAAAGTTGTCTACCATTTTTTGGTCAGGCAAATTTTGAAGCTTACGAATTTTTATTTTTCTATTTGGATGAAATTTCGTATTTAAGGGTTCTTTGGAATGCTGAATTCGAATCTGATGTCGGTTCTTTGGGAAATAATATATTGAATGAAGTTCACTGGAAACATTTTAGCTTTCAAACTGTAAAATGTGATAAAAACAATTTTTAGCCCTAGAATTCCTTTTCAGCGCCCTCAAAACTTAGGAAACGTATGTATATATAGATATCAATAAAACAAATATATGTTTTCCCTGAGCCTTTCTGATAGTGTTTGTATATATGGGATGGTGTAATATCTTTTATTCATATTTTCTTGTTGTTTCTGTTGAGTATTTGTTGGTTTGAGTAAGTTACAAATGAGTCTATGTGGATATCCATTTATTAAAGAAGGTCTACTACTTATTTTCCGCGGTTTGTTTATATTTTTCTGTAGATAACTTTATTGCACGATTTATTAAATTTTTTGCGGTGTTTATTTTATAACTTTTGGGGCATTGACTAGTATAATGTAAATATCTTCCGGAATGTATTGGTTTTTTCCACCATTCGGTATCTATTATTCCATTAGGGTTTCGAATTAAAAGTAAGTCTAAAAACGGTATTTTATTATCACATTCAAATTCCATAGTAAACTTTAGTCTATTTGAAAATTTATTAAATTCGGCTAAAATTATTTCATGTTTATTGTCTTCTGTAGGTATAGCAGTAAGGATATCATCTACATATTTGAATAGAAATGGGATGTTGAAGGGGATTTTGGGGATAACTGAATCTAGGAGATCCTCTAAGTATATGTCTGCTAGAATTGGAGTGATTGGAGATCCCATAGGGCACCCATACATTTGAATGGAAAAATTGTTCATTAAATTGGAAATAACCCCTATCGGTACACAGAGCTAATAATTTGAGAAATTGGTCTTTAGGAATTGGTGTGTGAGTTTGAAGTTTATGCCAATGTTTTTCAATTAATTATTTTTTACTTTAGTGGTACAAATATTGGTAAATAACGAGGATGCGTCTAATGAAACTATTTTGTAGCCTTGTGGAATCCGGATATTAGTTTATTTTATTATGGAAATCAAAACGAATCTTTGACATTATATTTATCTGTGGACAAGTGTTTTAAGATATTGGTTAGGTATTTAGATAGTTCATATGTGGGAGAGTTTATAAATGAAACAATAGGTCTCACTGGGTTGTCAGTTTTATGATTTTTAATTAGTGAGTACAGTTTAGGGGATGTTGGAGAATTAGTTATTAGTTTGTTTTTGAATGTATGTTTTTGTGTTTTAATTTAGTAATGTTGTGTTTGTATGTTCTTAGTGAATTTTTGTTGTTTTAATTTGGAGCTGCGTAGTTTGAATGTTGAGTTTGTAATCGGGACATTCATTATTAGTTTATATGTTGGGTTAAGGCTAACCAAAATATAGTGGCAATTTTTATATAAAACTGTTTATTCCAAAAAGTTCCGGTACAAACCCAACACATAAACTAATGAACGATACAAACTCAACATTAGCTAAATTAAAACAAACAAAAATTCATAGATACTAAAACATACATTAAACTAATAACTAATTCTCCAAACATCCCCTAAACTGTACTCACTAATTAAAAATCATAAAACTGACAACCCAGTGAGACCTATTGTTTCATTTATAAACTCTCCCACATATGACTATCTAAATACCTAACCAATATCTTAAAACACTTGTCCACAGATAAATATAATGTCAAAGATTCGTTTGATTTCCATAATAAAATAACTAATATCCGGATTCCACAAGGCTACAAAATAGTTTCATTAGACGCATCCTCGTTATTTACCAATATTTGTACCACTAAAGTAAAAATAATAATTGAAAAACATTGGCATAAACTTAAAACACACACACCAATTCCTAAAGACCAATTTTTCAAATTATTAGCTCTGTGTACTGATTGATAGGGGTTATTTCCAATTTAATGAAAAATTTTACATTCAAATGTATGGGTGCCCTATGGGATCTCCAATCGCTCCAATTCTAGCAGACATATACTTAGAGGATCTCCTAGATTCAGTTATCCCCAAAATCCCCTTCAACATCCCATTTCTATTCAAATATGTAGATGATATCCTTACTGCTATACCTACAGAAGACACATAAACCTGAAATAATTTTAGCCGAATTTAATAAATTTTCAAATAGACTAAAGTTTACTATGGAATTTGAATGTGATAATAAAATACCGTTTTTTAGACTTACTTTAATTCGAAACCCTAATGGAATAATAGATACCGAATGGTGGAAAAAACCAATACATTCCGGAAGATATTTACATTATACTAGTCAATGCCCCAAAGATATATACATACTATTTAAGAGAAATAATTTATTACTTTAATAATAAATATTAAAGTAATTATAATTATTTATTATTTACTGTAATAATAATTTATTACAAATTAATATTTACATGATATACATACGGAACCACATATTAGATTTGATGGTTAGGTATTTACAATTTTTGTTTTATTTTGCAGTTGAACGTGTTAAAATATGATTGCGATATTTGAAATAAAAACATTATAGCAATAACTGCCTCTCTTCCATTGTTGACAGGATTTTGTTGAATGTAATGAAAATGAAATTGTAAGGTAATAAACTTCAGTTATTAGAACAACCCAGTCAACAAGGATTGCAGAGAGGTGTTCTGGGTTTGAAGAATATAACAAAAATTGTAAATATCTAACAATCAAGTCTAACATGTGGTTCTGTCAGTATATCATTTTAATAATTATAATTACTTTAATATTTATTATTAAAGTAATAAATTATTTCTCCTAAATATAGCCCAGTCAATTAAGGCAAGAAATTAGCCTTTGTCACAACTAATTAGGGTAAAGCTGAATTTTTGCAGGGTATTAGTACATAAAGTATACATTAAAAAAACACTAAGTCCCAACCCCCACCCCTCTTGCTTTCCCCCCCCACCCCTTCAGCAACATTACAGGTATAGAACTCTGGTTATATGCCGACAGCTCGAACCTAATTATGCTATCGGAGTGTTCTTTTTCTTTTTTTTTTACTCCTAATAATATTACAAACAAATTATGTTATATACACTTTTTATGTAGATAACTTAGTTTCGCCGTAATACTTAATCATTTACAGAAAACTACCACTACAAAAACATAAAGTAACTTCAACAAATTATAGATTTTTATCATTACGTTTTGGGAAGAAAAGTGTTAAACCAAACTTATAGATAATATAATTAGCTTTAAAATAATGTGTCTCATAACGCATAACATTAAAACGATGACTTCATAGAGAGCGTTGAAAGAGTAGTGGACACCGTGCCGCCGATCCTAGCAGGGCTGCAATACAAACAAACGCGTATACTGCTGTTCATGATCATGAATAGTCATTTATTTGAAATGCATCCACCATGTAATAACGTTTATTTTTACATTGTTACCTCCAAAGTGCATTTTTTTTTTGCCATAATAGTTTATAGTTTACTTGTATCACTGATAAAGTACAAAATTTAGCATCGAAGATTCAACTCCAAAAATTCAAAATCTATTTTTTCCATCTGAAAGTTAGTTAAATTTACTATAGGACCCTTTGTATTAGATTTTGAATCGGAGAAATAGTTCCGGAGTTATTGTGATAAATGAGCCAAAAAATACGAGTTTTTCACAACAGTACGGGTTTCTCAATATTCTGCCGTGGGTGGATTACGGGACTAGATCAAAATTTAATATTTGATTTAGTATAGTAAATTTAGACAGCTTTCATATGAAAAAAGAGAAATTTGAATTGGACAAATAGTTTCGGAGTTATAGCTAAATGGGTACCGACAAACGTGTTATTCCGGTTAACTACGACTTACCTCAAGTAAAAAATCTTCTATTTTTCCCTCTCCCATAGCTCTAAAATTATGGTATGGGAAAGAGAGGAATAAAATGGCATTGTTTGCAAATTTGCTTTGCTTTTTTATGTATATATGTGCTAAAAGTATCGTTTTCCGAGTTCCGAGATCAGACAGTGAACAACATACGACTTTCACCCCCTCTGTCCCCTAAACCCAAAGATATTTTGAGGAAGACTTTTTATCACATTTAGAGCTAAGGGTAGTGAACAATATCCAGCAGTCAGATCTTTTGATTTTTGGAGTTGAATCTTCGATGCTAAATTTTGTACTGTATCAGTGATACAAGTAAACTATAAACTATTATGGCAAAAAAAAATGCACTTTGGAGGTAACAATGTAAAAATAAACGTTATTACATGGTGGATGCATTTCAAATAAATGACTATTCATGATCATGAACAGCAGTATATGCGTTTGTTTGTATTGCAGCCCTGCTAGGATCGGCGGCACAGTGTCCACTACTCTTTCAACGCTCTCTATGAAGTCATCGTTTTAATGTTATGCGTTATGAGACACATTATTTTAAAGCTAATTATACTATCTATAAGATTTGTTTAACACTTTTCTTCCCAAAACCTAATGATAAAAATCTATAATTTGTTGAAGTTACTTTTTGTTTTTTGTAGTGGCAGTTTTCTGTATATGATTAAGTATTACAGCGAAACTGAGCTATCTACATAAAAAGTGTATATAACATAATTTGTTTGTAATATTATTAGGAGTAAAATAAAAAAAAGAACGCTCCAATAGCATAATTAGGTTTCGAGCTGTCAGTATATAACCAGAGTTCCATACTTACAATGTTGCTGGGGAAAGCAAGAGGGGTGGGGGTCGTGACTTTGTGTTTTTATAATGTTTACTTTTACTTTATATACTAACACCCTGCAAAAATTCAGCTTTCCCCTAATTAGTTGCGACACGAAACCTTTATTGACTGGGTTAATAGTATATATATATATATTTATTTTATTAACATCTATATATACATACGTTTCCTAAGTTTTGATTTTGAGGGTGCTGAAATGGAATTCTAGGGCTAAAAAATTTTCAATTTTTAAAAAAAAGTGCATTTAATATATTTTTTCCCAAAGAACCGACATCAGATTCGAATTCAGCATTCTAAAGAACCCTTAAATACGAAATTTCATCCAAAAAGAAAAAGAAAAATTCGTAAGCTTCAAAATTTGCCTGACCAAATGGTAGACAACTTTTATTTAAATTGACAAAAACATGAATTACGTTTAGATGGTTAAGCGTATCAACTTTATTTTTTTTTCATGAAATATAGGGTGGTATTACGCTTGAAATGACTTTGGTTTCATCATCCTTCTGGTTTCAAACTCTAGCTAAAAATCAAAATGTTTTTCGGATTTCCCAATTTTTTTAATAGGTTTATGTTCATCGAATTTCACATTTATATACATCAAAAGAATGAGGCTCTCCTCTTTCCAGTGATACCAACCAGTGAATTGTGTGACTAAGTAATTGCGATTTAAAGGTATGTAACCAATTATTGGTTTAAAAATTTCATTTTCCTCGAAGAGGGTGAAAAAAATGATATTTTTTGATTTTGTTGAATAAGCGTTTTTCAATGTTTTTTAGGGTGCTGAATTAGAATCAGACGTCAATATTTTTGTGACAAAATCTATAGAGGTAATTTACTTAAAAATCTAATAATTTTTTTAGAATTTAATTAACCTAAACCAAAATCTATGGAGTGGCTGTATTTTTCCTTACATTCGAAATCAAAACTAAACATCTTGGTGCAAGAATCATGTCGATATCATTTTTTAAACTCAAGATATAAAATAAATTAGTTTAATGCTATTTTATTTTTATTTTTTTTCGGCTTCTAGGGCCCATTGGTCAGAACGGCAAAATACTTGTCTAATATTTTTTGACCAGGAACCTCCAAAAAAATTGCCAACAAGATCCGTGAGAGACTGAGTGTGTCCTCTCCTTGTAAGTAAAAATTTTATCTGTAATTGGAGAACAGATAGACAATCTCTTTTTATTCAGGTTTAATCTTGATAAGTGTTATAGTAAAATTCATCAAATAGTTGTACATCATTAGTTTTAGCCAAGCTAAATAAAAAGTGCACTAGACTAAAATTGAATTTTAAAATTTAATATAGTGTGATGAATAAGAAATAACTTATTTCAAATAATCTACTTAATCACTCAAATGTAAGTTTGGGGGTAGGGGTATGTCAATAAGAATTGAAATCCAGCTAAACTTTTTTTGTTTGTTAGGGCTTAACATCCTTGTGTACTCCAACTTTAGAGGAGGAAGAATCTGTTATTCATAAGTGGGATGGTTGAGATTCATTTCTTGGAACCGCGACAAAATGAATATTAACCAAAACTCGTATGGGAGTAGATCACGTATTCTTCTATTCTGAGCGCTTTGAGGCCTACTGCTCTAACACACTCAACCATCATACCTCCAGAGCAATTTAGTTTTAGCCTACCCTCAGATCTGATCTGATGCACATTTATTACATTTATTGGTTAATGACTTAGATGTTTTTTTATCTTTATTTTTGTAATTATATATATATATCAATTTTATTAAGACCATCAATGAATGTACTCAGGAGAAAATCAAATTAATATGTTGTGAGGAATGAAAAACAGTGCCTACTTTTGGCTAGTAGTTGATATCAATTCTATTTCAAGGAGGTCCCTCATCCAGCTCCTCTTTAGCCTTTTTCAGGTGTTCCATTGCAGATTTGAAGTGACTTATCACGTATTTTATGAACTTGTTAGTATGCCCTTTTTGTTTTTCATGGATTTGCATTTGTTAACTATTGGAATTTATCTCATGTTGGCGTTTCGAACTTCTTGTGTGATCACAAGAAAAACAGTTGAGATTTTTTTATTAGTATGTATCTAGTTTCTGTTTTAATTTTAAATGCCTTAAGTAAATTGAGTACAACATAGGAATCTCAGGCTCCATTTTATTCTTCTGACAAATGTTAGATTTGGATACTCCAACCATGTCAGTCCACAATATTTAATTGTTGTTAAGATAAATTTTGGAATGTTATATGAAAATTTTAAATGTCTGTCCATTGCGTACAACTATCGGGTAGTTTCATTAGATAATTTTGTCTTGGTTGTTGAATTTGCAGTATTTAGGAGTGATTGTATGATGATTTTGTTGTTATGTGTTCATCAAAGTGTCAGAATATATTATACAGGGTGTCCCAGACATAGTGTAAAAAAAAAAAAAAAAGGGTAATACTGCAAACTAAACGGGGTAGAATGGCGCAAAAACGAGTGTCCTATCTTAATTTTTTGAGGTGATAGAATTTTTTTCGTTTTTATTTTTAAAATCTTACTTTTTTCTGAAAAATTACAGTTTTCTCTACTTTGTTTTAGCGTAGAAACTAAAGCGATGATATTTTCTTAATCAGCATTAAATTTTCTAAAAGATGAAATAGGTCTAGTTAATTTAAATTCACTTTTAAGGGGCCTTTTAACGCGCAAAACACAAAACATTTATTAAAACTTAAATTTTTAATATTTTTTGAAAATTCCTCACTCCTCACTGGAGAACCCTAGAAGCCGTCAAATTTCTCAAAAACTGCAGAATTTAGTTAGCTTTTTATTGGTGTAACTCATGATACAATTGCACTTCACCTTTTGAGTCTAACAGAGGTTTTTCTGATGAAAAACACGCTAGAGAATAAATACTTGATTGCTCCACATACCTACTAGATTGAATAAATGTATTAGTTTTTTATCACTTTTCCATATGCATGATGGATAAAGAGTTGTGAAGGTGGCAAGCCCTCCCTCCCCCCCCCCCCCCCCAAAAAAAAAAAAAAAAAAAAAACTTATTTATAGGGAGTTAAGGGGGGGTTAACCAAATTCTTGCTGATTACCTACTGTTACATAAACGTACTTTTTTTTTAAAATATAAAAAATAATAATTTAGGATTGTTTGTAGATATTAAATACTAATTAAATACCTATTGGGCCTTAGATGTAATTAAATATTATTAGATGTAAAAATGAGGATAAAGAAAATTGTCCTTCTTGCGTGGTCAGATGTAAACTCACTAGTCTAAATTAATAGAACTTTTCTCTTTCTGAACTTCCCATGAGTTAGAATGTTTTTTTCTTCATTTTTTTTTAAGACTAGAAAGAACAATGTATGAATTCTAAATAATGTAAAAAAGGTGATAATAATCTAAAATAAAAAATAAAAAAACTCCTTAGTTTAAATTTAAAAAATACTTTCTTTAAAATAAATTAAATTTTTTTCTTCTCATCAACTAAAATTTGAAAAATTTTACATAATAAATGTTGAAGATAAAAAAAAAATAGCGAGGATTATTATTATTGGTGAAACATATTAAAATGGATTATTGCAGCGCGTGTTCAAAATGTCCTCCATTACTTCGGATGCAGGCTCTAGCGCGCTTCCTCATTGCCCCATCACTGACATTTAATGACAACTTGGCTTTTACAACTTCAGCAGCCTCAAGTATCTTTGCTCGTAGTTCCGCCACACATGTAATTGGCGTTTTGTACACCTCTTCCTTCAAGGCACCCCAAACGAAAAAATCAAGGGGGGTGAGATCCGGGGACCTAGGCGGCCAGGATACCACGCCTCCGTGACCTATCCAAGTGCGATATGTGTCATTAAGCCAATTCTTCACTGCGGTGGTGTAGTGCGGTGGAGCTCCGTCATGCTGGAAGACAATTTCTCTTCTGACTTCTGGATCTACTTCTTCCAGAAGGACCTGCAGATCAGTTTGCAGGAAATTTAGGTAGGCTTCACCATTTAAATTCCCTTCAAAAAAAAGGCCCCCAGCATTATGTCACCAACAACACCGACCCATACGTTGCAGGAAAACCGATGCTGGAATGAGCTCGATTGGCAGACGTGAGGGTTCTGAGTAGCCCAGTAATGGGAATTGTGAGTGTTATAAATTCCTTGCCTCACAAAAGTAGACTCATCAGTCCAAAGAATTTTTTTAAAAAAATTATATTGCTCTATATTGGAGTTCAGGAGCCATCGACAAAATTGAACTCTCTGTGGGTAATCAGTCTCCAGTAGGTCCTGTACTTTGGAAAAATGAAAGTGGTGTAACTTCTCTTTTTTTAAAACGCGCCAAACTAAACTTTTACTAACTCCCGTATGAGAGGCAACTTGGCGGACACTGGTAGTGGGGGATTCCTCTACTTCACTGATGATATGTTCTTCTATGTCTACATCCCTTAATTGAGGCCCCAACCTCACGTCGTGGTTTTATGACTGATCCGATTTCTGAAAGCCGCCGGAATGTCCTGCTGAAAACGGCAGGGCTTGGAACCCGACGATTTGGGTATCTCATACTCCCTCTGAGCTGCTAGCGCATTGCCATTGCAGAACCCGTAGACGAAAACCATATCTGCGTACTCACTTGTGGTGAAGTCCATGGCTGAAGAGTAAATGACAATCGATGCAGTCATAAAATAAGAGGATAACTTCTTATGACCTTTGGACAGAGTGGGACTATAATTGTTTACAAAGCTTTACTAAATAAATCCGGGGCTTGATAACACAGTCTGGGCTAATGAGTAATAGCAGGGCACATTTTGAAATGTTATTTTTCTGTTTATGTATTTAATATCTTCAAATAATCCTAAATTATTATTTTTTATATTTTAAAAAAAAGTACGTTTATGTAACATTAGGTAATCAGCAAGAATTTGGTTAACCCCCCCTTAACTCCCTATAAATAAGTTTTTTTTTTTTTTTTTTTTTTGGGGGGGGGGGGGGGGAGGGAGGGCTTGCCACCTTCACAACTCTTTATCCATCATGCATATGGAAAAGTGATAAAAAACTAATACATTTATTCAATCTAGTAGGTATGTGGAGCAATCAAGTATTTATTCTCTAGCGTGTTTTTCATCAGAAAAACCTCTGTTAGACTCAAAAGGTGAAGTGCAATTGTATCATGAGTTACACCAATAAAAAGCTAACTAAATTCTGCAGTTTTTGAGAAATTTGACGGCTTCTAGGGTTCTCCAGTGAGGAGTGAGGAATTTTCAAAAAATATTAAAAATTTAAGTTTTAATAAATGTTTTGTGTTTTGCGCATTAAAAGGCCCCTTAAAAGTGAATTTAAATTAACTAGACCTATTTCATCTTTTAGAAAATTTAATGCTGATTAAGAAAATATCATCGCTTTAGTTTCTACGCTAAAACAAAGTAGAGAAAACTGTCATTTTTCAGAAAAAAGTAAGATTTTAAAAATAAAAACGAAAAAAATTCTATCTCCTCAAAAAATTGAGATAGGACACTCGTTTTTGCGCCATTCTACCCGGTTTAGTTTGCAGTATTACCTTTTTTTTTTTTTACACTATGTCTGGGACACCCTGTATAGAGGACTAATGTGAAGGCTGGTTTACACGCTACGTCTTATTGTACGTTCTGTTGGACAGGACAAATCCTATCCAATAAGACGTGGCATGTAAACAGCAAAACATATTTGTTTTGCAGTTTGATTGATGTCTTGTCAAATAGAAATGAAATCCAAGGAATTGATGGGGATTGGGGGGATTGAAGAACTGATGGGAGAAGCATCATTTTGCGAGAACTGATAGGACAAATCGTAATGTGTAGACGCATGTTCAGATGAGACGTCTGATTTAGGCTAAGTTCATGACTAGCTCCACTCCAGTTCACTTCCTTTTCTCCAAAACAACCTAATAATGTCAGACTTATGGCAATGCACCCACTATGTTCTTGTTGGATACATTGAAATGTGTAATAGTTTCCATTTTTGTGGCAAGTAAAAAATAAAGACTATATTGACCATAATAAAAAAAAATGTCGTGTATAAGGAACTTATAAAAAAAATACAAAGAAATAAACACAATGGCAAATAAAGAGACAGTTAGAAAAAAAAACTCAATTATAGTTGATAAAATGAGGAAGTCAGGTACCCAGGTTGGTGGGACCCTGTTCAATAGACTGGTGCAGCTGCTGGGTTCTGCTGACGACATTGACATAATGGCCAGATCCAAGGGGAGAAGCATTCTTTGCCCTCGAGGAGGCTGCAAGAAGGTTTGGATTAAAAGTAAACCAGCAAAAAACTAAGTATATGCAGGTCGTAGGGCTAGGAAACCACGAGGCGTACTTTGAGGTTGGACAGTATAGATTCCAGGTAGTCAACAACTTCATATACTTGGGAAGCAAAATAAACAACCAAAACGATATCACCCAGAAATCTAGCGTAGGATGATAACTGCTGACAGGTGCTACTACAGCTTATCAAGAAGCTTCAGGAGCCGATATCTGTCAAGAAAGACAAAAATCAAGCTATATAAAACAATAGTCCGCCCAGTACTAATTTATGGCTTGGAGGCATGGGCTATTAAGAAGGCGGATGAAAAACAGCTCATGGTGTTCGAAAGGACAATACTGAGGAGGATATATGGACCCATCAAAGTAGGCGAGACGTGGAGGAGACGAAAAAAACGTGGAGTTGTACGAACTCTTTGAAGATAACAAGATCTCCAAAATCATAAAATTGGGAAGACTTCGATGGGCTGGCCATCTAGCTAGAATGGGTGATTGCGAGATTCCAAAGAAGGTGGCCACAGAAGAGATCTTTCAAACAAGTAGAGAGAGTAGGACGACCGGATGTAAGATGGATGGATGGTGTGACTGAGGACGCTAAGACTCTTCTCAGCTGGAGTACTGCTGCACAGGATAGAGCCAACTGGCAGAGGCTACTTGAGGCGGCCCACACTCGGTGACGAGTTGTTGTGCCGGTTATTATATTTTATAGTTGATAAATTAAAAGAAATCAGTTGTGTTTCCTCCACAATCAAAAAAATAATGTCTCTCAAAAAGATTCATTAAACAAACTTCACACAACTCAAGAGTCTGGATTGGAACTGAGGTAGAAAACGGAAGGGAAAACACTTAATGTGTAAACACTGGACAAAATGTACGTTTTGTATGCCCCAACATACAATACGGCATAGCGTGTAAATTGGTCTATAGGGGCACTGCTTCCAAGGTAGATCTAATGGTCTAAGTAATGAGCCTTGTTGGATAAGAAATTCTCTTTCACAAAGAAACGAAAGAACATTGAGATAATAGATAGTTGAGAATATTGTCTTGCATCAGAGATTTCTATTTAAACTCATTTTGGAACAAGTCTGTGGTGCTAGACCCAAGATAATTGAATTGATTTTAATATCTATAAATTTCTTTTGATTTTAAAAATATCTTATTCTTTATTATTTATATGTATATCCTGATGCATTCCGAATGAAAATGGTGACCTTATACAGGCTGAAATATCTTCTAGTGTATTAATTTTATATCTGTACTTTCTGCCATGGTACTTTTTGCCTTCTATAATATTCATTATAAAAAAAAATAAAAAAAATGCATAACAGCTTTAATGTTGCTATTTAACAAAGAATGGTGTATTATAATGCATTATACTCCTCTTATCTTAAGTCTGTGTGGCGTTTGTTTTTAGCACATATCTTAGCTGAAATAAGTTCATTATGATAATCCCTAAATTTGTAATTATTATGTATTAATGAAAGTGAAAATAAAATAATATAGCATAGGATTGTAAAACTCATATTTTTTTAGAAATCCTATACAATGAAAATATTGTCTATGTAAAGTTTGTCTTTAGTTCTTTGTTAAACATATATCTTACCTAAGCTAAAATTTATTACAATCACTGCTCAATTTATAATTTTTCATTATTAATGAAATTGTTATTACTTTAGTGGAATTAGTAAACATATAACTGTGTTGAAAATATCATAAAAAAATCAGAAATAATGAAAACAGTTAAAATGTGTTAATATTGCGAGTAGATATCAAAAGATAATGTTTTTTGAGTTTACACTCAGAAAAAAAAGTAGTAATAATGATTTACGACAATTGAATTTTTTTTTATTTGTTTATTTATTTTTTACAGCATAATAATAGAAGCAAGTTGTCAGGAGCTGTGAAAAAAGTTTCTTTTGGATCAGTTTACCAAAAGTTAATACCATGTGAGAAGAAACCTGCAGTAAGGAATAACAGAATTAATGTTGATTTCGGTTCTCAGAAGGGCTCTATAGGATTATCCACAGGGGTTTTCAGCAGGCTTGGAAAAAGCTTTTATTAATAGTTGTACATACTGCCTTTTCTCGTAATTTCTTTGTAAATATTGTATTATTAAAATACAGCATAGATATTTTTTTTTATTTATTATTATAGCTCTTAAAACAACTATTAACTTATATTTTATTTTCAAATGTATTCATTTATATTTGAATTTGTTTAAGTTTTGTATATTCTTTGATATATTGAATATATTTATACTAAGTACCACAAATCATAATTAACTATGTAAGTAGTGAATAAGTGATTGTCAATTTATAGATAACTGAAATTTCATGATTGATCTGACCAGTTATTTTTGTAAACATCTGTTACCTTCAATGCTTTCATCCAGTATAAAAATAAATATTTAGTTCATTATGAATCAAATTTACAGGTTACAGAAAAATTAAGGTTATTTTTTTAGTTCATATTTTTTTTTTAATTTCTTTATTGCCATCAAAATATAATGAAGGAGTGAATTGTATTGTGTGCATTATTTAATCCCATTAATAAAACTATTTCTCTGTTTACTTATTGAAATATTAACTTGGTAAAATGAAGCAGATATTTTCCAACAATTCTTTTATTGTCTGTTTCCAATATTGTAAGTGATGTTGATATATACCTGTATATTATAGGAGCTTAAGTTAATTTGTCTAAGATTTATTTGAGTCATGTTTTAAAATTTTGCTCTCTCTTGCATCATTCTGGGGAGGGAAACATTATTTTACTTCAATTGAACAAGAGAATCATTTATCGTAATAACTCCAAGGGTATCATTTATTTTTTTAGTTAGTAAATCTGAGATCAGGATATAATACATAAATATGAAGCTGAAATGCTGCTGTACTGAAAGCTGCTATACTTTTTAATTGAAGGCGCAACAGAAATATATGAAGGGTCACAGGAAAGTACCCTCTTAGTCCATTTCTGCCAACCAGATTAAAGTGCAAACCAATAAATTATAACTGAAATAATATCATTATGATCCCATTCAGCCAAGAAAGATCATATTTCTAAGTTAATAAGAAGTTAATGTTCAAGGGAATCAGAAAAGGATGATAGCAGACAGACTGGAACTGCGCCTTATCTATAATTCCTAAGATTTAGGAAGAATGTATAATTGTCTTAAGCCCTCGTGTACTCACAACTAAAAAATATACGTGTTAAAAAAAAAAATGAAATAATCTCTAAAAAAGGAAAGACTCATTACGAATTCTTTAATGATTCCAATCAGTTTTAGTTAAAACAAGCTTGCTGATCTTCTCACCAAAAGCAGTTCTTAAATGTTGGGAATTGATCCTCCACTTGCTTATGACTCTGCAAAAAGTATTATAAAGAGGTCAGGGACAAAGGAGCAGGTCCCTCAATCATCTAGTGGCCTTCTTCCGAATGACGACAGGGCATGATTACCTGCAGCCACATCTGCACAGGATTGGAGTTGTGCAGAGCTCCCCAGGTCCTTGGTGCCGAGAGGATGAAATGTACAAACTGCACCTCCCAGTATGCCTGGCTTTGGACAATGTCCTCAGTAATGCGGCTGATTATACTGACTCACTCTTGATAGGCTTAACAGGAATGTTTCAACAATGTGAATAGTACTTCCAAGGCAAGGTTGTAATGGGCTGCCAGAAGCGAATGGTCTCTTTTTCAATGGCTTTATAATTAAATAATAATTAAAACATTTAAAGCTATTCTAAAAACTTATACACTTCCGAACGGAATACATTCTTTATGGCTGATCACATTGATAATCAACCATTATATGGAGTATTTTCCATTAATTAATTAATTGGGCTTTTGTTATCTTTGTTAAAGGAAATGTTAACCAAAAATGATTTTCCACAAAATTTGAAATTCATTTCAAAATCTGTTAAGTGTCAAGTTCTCCGGGGGATACTGATGAAAATACTAGTTTTACAAAAACACCTTCAGGAAGTAATTTAACGGAAATTTAATACCTAGAAGATGCCCTAGATGTAATAGTTTCCTGAGAAAGAGAAAAATATTGTAAAATAGATAATTGGGTTTAGAGAGAAAATCATATAGACTGGGTTGACAAATGTGTCAGTCGGTAGGAGACAACCTATTTCATTTTTAATTTATTAGCATAAGTGCATAATTATTTATTTTTTTATTTATAAAGATCTATTAATAAGAGGCATTTCGTCGTGAGGAAAGTTACCCTTTGTGGTTCTCTACGAAAACGTGTTTGAAACCATTGTCCGATCCGAAACTTATTTTTTTTCATCTGAAAACTGGTTAAATTTACGATTAGCTACTGTACATGAAATTTTTATCAAGTCCCGTAATAGCCCAAGCAACGAAGACCAAAAATGGCCAAATAGGGGACATAATTCATGTAGAAGTCAATTTTGGCACAGTTGTTGGGGGAGGTATCCTAAACAACCTACTAAAAGTACTGTGGGGTGGGGGGGGGGGGGGGGGCGCTCTAAAGGTTGGTTTTTTCAGTTTTTCATTAATGACTCGAAAACTATTGCCTTTAGCGAAAATATGTTTATGTACTAAATTAATTTACATAAAATTATTTACAAAAAATGTTCTATACATTTTTTTTTTTCTGGGATCAATGCTTAAGAAGAAGTGGGGGAGAATATAGAAAATGTAAAAAAACACGTTTTTATTGTTAAAATTTATATATTAATTGTTAAAATTCCAATTTTTATTGTTACAAATGAATAGTTTATTATTATTAATTGTATACTCCTTGCTAAAAATAAAATTATTGTCTTTAAGCCTAATATGCTAATTATAGTACTTGCAGTAAGTCGCACTTTTCCTCAAAAACACCTTTGTTGGTACTCTTTTGGCTGTTTTTTCCGACACTATTTTTCTAATTTCGAATATCTTTTTTTCATTTTAAAGCTGGTTAAATTTATTATCAGATACCATGTATTTAGTTTTACTTACGTTCCGGGAAATATCTTTTCCACCTCGTTGAATTCCGCCTACCGTTGTGAAATCCTTATTTTTTCGAAACATTTCTCGTTATAACTCTAATTAAGAGTAATATATAAGAACTAATATATTAGTTCGATTCCAAATTTATTTATTCCATCTCATAGCTGGTTAAATTTGCTATTAGATCCTATATATCAAATGTTGATAAAATTACGTGTAATACCCTTGCCAGCACGGTAACAACTCCAAACTGTTATAAAATTATAGTTTTTGTTGGCCTATTTTCTCTAGAACCCCCAAACAATTTGTCGGATCCCAAATTGCTTTTTTTCATTGTAAAGCTACTTAAATTATCTAGCAGCTCCTATCTACGACTTTTAATTATATTCCGTGTAATACCCATACTAGCTCACTTAATATGTATGTTTTGGCAAAACATGACATTTTTGATATGTTAAGTAGGCTGGCGTGGGGTGTTTCACGTTAATCAAAATTTGATATATGGGATCTAATAGCACATTTAACCAACTATGAGATAGAAAAAAGAAATTCGGAATCGAACAAATATTTTTAGAGTTATAACGAGAAATGTTCCGAAAAAATAAGGATTTCTCAACAGTACGCGGAATTCAGCGAGGTGGAATGGATATTTCACGGAACGGATTTAAAACTAAATACATGGTATCTGATAATAAATTTAACCAGCTTTAAGGTGAAAAGATATTCGAAATTAGACTAATAGTTTCGGAGTTATAGCCAAAAGAGTACCGACAAACGTGTTTTTGAGGAAAAGTGCAACTTAACGCAAGTACTATAATTAGTATATTAGGCTTAACGACAATAATTATATTTTTAACAATAAGCATTCAATTAATAATATTAAACTATTCATTTGTAACAATAAACATTGGAATTTTAACAATAAATATATAAATTTTAACAATAGAAACGTTTTTTTTTATATTTTCCATATTCCCCCCACTATATCTTCTTAAGCATTGATCCCAGAAAAAACATGTACAGAACCTTTTTTGTAAACAATTTAATTTAAATTAATTTAGTACATAAACATATTTTCGCTAGAGGCAATAGTTTTCGAGTTATTAACGAAAAACTGAAAAAACCGACCTTCAGAGCGCCCCCCCACCCTTAGCTCCACCCCCACCCCCCAGTACTTTTAGTATGTTGTCAAGGACACCTCCCCCTACAACTGTGCCAAAATTGGCTTCTACATGAATTAACTCCCCTAAAATTCCTTCGTTGCTTGGACTACTGCCCGTGCTAGGACGGTAAATACCGCTAGCTTGTCAAATCCAAAACTTTTTGCCACATTTTTCACAATAACTCCAAGAATATTTGTCCAATTAAAGATTTGTTTTTTTTTTTCATCTCAAAACTAATTACATTTATTATCAGGTTCTATATATGGAATTTTTATTATATTCCGTAAAATACCCACAAGACATGCCAAAATTGTCATATTTTGCCAAAAAAGTCACATTTAGCACGCTAGCTTAGGACTATCACGCAATTTAATACAAATTTCATATATAGGATCTGATAGTAAATCTGACACTTATCAGAAAAATTTCAAATTTTGTGTAACGCCGAGCGCTTCACGGCGTTACAACGGATACAGGCTGCCAGAACACGGTAGATCATTTCAAGGCGAATGATACTATAAAATGGGTTAGGAAACAAATTCATGTCTTTCCAATTAAATTTGCTTGTGGCTGGCTGCCAGGCTATTAAGTATGAGGGGAATGAACTTGTGATAGTAACTCAAAACTTCTTACAATTACATGTAGTTAGTAAAGGAAACTCCATTCAAGGATTGGAAATCAACATAATCATTCATATTATAATAATTCACAAAAAAGAGCCCAAATGTATGATCCAATCCTAGAGTATTTTGCCTCTTTCCGGTACTTAGAGGAGCAAACTGCTCTTAGGCCAGGAAGGCAAGACTCAATGTCATATCTTCACCCTGAAGAACCGGATAGAAATGTCATGGTATCATGACAGGAATAGGTATCTTTTTTGGACCTGAACGCTGCCTTTGATTCAGTTCCATGAGAAAAAATTCAGGGATCCCTAGGAGAAAAGAATATTTGATAGAGGCTAGTAACTCCACATATCAGGTATTGTCCAACTAAACTTCTGGCAATACAAGGAATTCAGTGTAGAAATGATGTTCTATCAAGAGTATTCCTCTTTGAAATTTGTTAACAGGAATTTGCACCTATGGTTGTCCAGTTCGTCTAGTAAGCGTATGACATAGTCCTTATCGTGGATACCGCTGAAAGACTTCTTCAAGCAGTTACTGAGTGGTCTGAGGAGTTAAACAGGAAATGATTGACGATCATCTCAACTAAATGTAAGATACTTCAAGTTCGAAAAACTTAAGATGGTGTCGAGATATTTTGTAATAAAAACGTTATGGACCTATTAAAACCATTTAGCAAGAGATCCCGAAGTAAACCTAGTCATTCCTATGTAGGTCACATTTTAGGCATAGGAAGATGACTAGGTAAAATTGTTAGTTAGGTGAGGAACATCGTGAAGGAACGAAACATTTGGCTGGAACCCCATGTAAGAGAAAGATGTCAAATGAAAGAATTTCCAGGCTTTTAAATGTTGGGGAGGTCTGGACTGATGAATCCTTCCAAATAAATGGTTCCATTATTATGATGAAGAAAGACCATTCATATCTACTGCTTAAAGAGAAAAGATATTCAGCTGATCAAAATAAAACGTTTATTTTATTTTGATCAGCTGAATATCTTTGACTGCCTACCCTAATTATCTACATCTCCTATATACATCACAGTCAACTATACCTTATGATTTTAAAGAGAAAAATATCGAAATCTTAATGATATTAACACAGCAGGGAAGAAAATTAGCAATTTTGCGCCATAGAATTGGATTTATCACCCTCATAATTTCCAGAATCCTGATTTTGAGCAGTCATTTAAAAAATAAAATAAAATATCATTTACATGATACTAAACAAATTATCTTCGATTTTAATTTTTTAACTGCTCAGGTGAGAGATTGAAAAGATCGTATTTTTGTTCTTATCTTCAGATTTTTTTCTATGGGTTATTATTTAATAGTGAAACTTTACTTTTCCATGCTGTAGAAAATCAATGAAAAGCAAACCAGTACCTCGAAAAAACACGCACATGATCCTTCCTTCGCAATAGCAACAGAGAAAATAAAAATGAAAATAGGGTAATGTAGAGAAATACTCTTGAGTTAAAAAGGCCAGCAAGAATTTAACTCCTGTTTTTCACCAATCGGCGAGTACTCAAAACCTCTCGAGTATAGAGAGAATGAGCTAAACTTTTGAAACATACAATTACGTAATGCAGTACATACATATTACTATAATACTGAATATTAGTCAATAGTTCCCTCTTATCATACTAAAGGCCATTTTATTATTTTTTTTATTTTATTTTTTCCTTTTGACGTGAATACGTCTTTAAATTTGCTACCATATGGGGGCAATCCAAAAAAAACTAATGATAACAAAATCAGGGGATACAGTTGGGCGTTGTAGTTTCAAATCGATCCTCAACATCCAAAATTAAATTATACCACTGGGTAGCTAAGGGATCAAAGAATTCATTACGATAAGCGAGAACAGTGACGCATCACGCGTGATGGAGGGGGAAGCGCCGCAATTTTGAGGTTATTTTGCTGAGTATAAAAATATGCAAAATCGTGCAGTAAAAAACTTAAAACGTGAATTTAAAAACTTAATACATCCAGCAATCCTTTACACAAATATGCAGAACTTAACCAGCCTTGAATAAACTTCAGGACATTTAGACAAACGTTTCGTTTTATAGTTAATTCAATCAAAAATACTTTGAAATTTAGGAAAAAAGGAGAAGAAAAAAATTGTTAATTAAAAGAAATATAAAATTTCTTTACTATATATGTTTCATTCAAGGAGATTAATATCTAGTTATTATATTAAAAGGCATAACTCCTCATTTGCTTTATTCATTTACTACATGTTTCGGAGCTTGTCATGTTGCTCCATCTTCAGGTTCTTACACTGTGATATTCTCACTGGTCATCCTATCTACACTGACACCACTGGGCAATGTTCAATTATAGAACAAATAAACAAAACAATAATTGAACATTGCCCAGTGGTGTCAGTGTAGATAGGATGACCAGTGAGAATATCACAGTGTAAGAACCTGAAGATGGAGCAACATGACAAGCTCCGAAACATGTAGTAAATGAATAAAGCAAATGAGGAGTTATGCCTTTTAATATAATAAATAAATAAAATATCTTTATTAAAATTTCTTTTTAAGTGGAATCAAAATATAATTAAATGTTTTTGAAAAATAAATTAGTTTTTAAAGGTTTCGTGAAAATGTACGACATAAATTTCAAAATATTTCTCAGTAAAATTAAGCCGCCTGTCACTTAACAAAATGTTCTTTAGCAAAGAAAAAGAACGTTCTACATCTATGAACATAATGGGACAATTTTTGTGGCATGCGATTGTGGATGGATCCAGATTATCAGTTTCTATTTCCTTTCCGTTGATACAATAATTTACTTTTTTTTAACGAATGTAGCCGTAGTTTTTCTCAAGGATTTGCTCGAATTTCGAAAACAAGCAGCTTCCTTTTTCATTTTCAATTCGTTTCAAGCATTCTTCGAGAATTTTAAACAAATATCAGCTCTGGATATTCATATGTCCATTGTTTCAATTTTGTAGAAACACTAGCGGACTTTTTGGCATTTTCAAAGTTGATAGTTTAAAATCTTGTCAACAACTAATCCTTTGTGCTAAATCAGAAGTGGAGAATGAAATGGGAAGCGGGGAGTAAACTTTTCTGAGGAAACGTCTTAGTTCTAGGAAGTACATCGATCTTCAATGTTTACCTAAATCCTCAAAGCTCCCAATTCAATACGATCATTTAAAAGTAGTAGGTCACAAATACATTTGATTTATATTAAGCGACTTTTTACTTTCAATTTAAAACTAAATAACCTATTTAATATAAATAATTGTTATAAATGTTGCCTAATAATCTTAAGTAAAATTTTCAAGAAATAAATGTTTAAGTAAATAAAATTAGATGAATTTGGTTCAATTGCGCAATTTCGTGCAGTAAAACCCGAATTCGTGCAATTAAGCTCAAAAAGTCAAATTTGTGCAATTTCGTGCAAAATAAAATTTAAGAATAAGAATCCTTATTATATAAATGAGATAACTACTTGGGTTAGAGAGCGCTAAATCAAAGCGAACTAAATGTGCAATAACACAGAAATCCGGTCTCTAGTAATAACGAAACATTGTATGACCGAGTCAAGCTATGCTGGGAACGTAAAAGTTCCTGATCAGCATTGTTTAATACTTATTACCGTCATTAATGCACAAAGCATGGTCGCGCACTCACAAGGGGAGGACCCACTCCGTCTCACGGATCTTGTTGACAATTTTTTTGGAGGTTCCTGGTCAAAAAATATTCCGTTCCGACCAAAGGGCCCTAGAAGCCGAGAAAAAAAAATAAAATACTCGTAGCATTAAACTAATTTATTTTATATCTCGAGTTTAAAAAATGATATCGACATGATTCTTGCACCAAGATTTTTAGTTTTGATTGCGGATTTAAGGAAAAATACAGACACTCCATAGATTTTGGTTTAGGTTAATTAAATTCTAAAAAAATTATTAGACTTTCAAGCAAACTACCTCTTTGGATTTTTTCACACAAAAATTGACGTCAGATTCTAATTCAGCACCCTAAAAACCATTGAAAAACGCTTCTTCATCTTTATCTTCCACCCATTTGTCTCTCAGCGTGGGGGTGCTTCCAGCCGTCTATGCCATGCCTCCATGTCCCTGGCGAGATTTCTCATTTTTCCCAGAGTCTTTCCTCTACGCCTCCCTATTCCTTCTATATAGTGGATATAGGAGGTTCTTGGCCTTCCTCTTGGTCTTTTTCCCATCGGCTTCACTACCATAGTTTTTATGGGGCTCTGTGGTTGTCCATACGGTAGACATGTCCGTACCACCTCAACTGTCTTTTCTCCAGAGTCTTCCTTACCGGACAAATTTTCAGGTCCTCCCTAATCCTATCGTTCCGGACACAGTCTCTCCGTGTCCTCCCTGCAATTCTCCTAAGGAATTCCATTTCAGCTGCAGTAACCCGGCTTTGCAGCCTCTCATTCACAACCCAGCTCTCCGCTCCGTAGAGAAGTACTGGTAAGAAAACAGACTTGAATAGGTGGAGCTTTGTATCTTTTCCTACCTCTCTTTCCCAATTACAGAATTGCAGATCTGGTAGTATACAGAATTTGCCTTAGAAATTCTTCTTGATATTTCTGAATCCACTTTACCAGATCTACTGATTACTGTACCGAGGTATGTGAATTCAGTTACCACCTCCATTACTTCTTCATTACAGATAATCTGGACACCTTCTGGGGTTCTACCGACTTGAAGAACTTTGCTTTTTTTGGTATTAATATTCAAACCCTTTCTCTTCAGTTCTTCATCCCACTCTGTCACTACCTGTTGAAGTCGTTCTGGACTGTCGGCTATAACCACAATGTCGTCTGCATAAAGGAGAAATTGTATAACAACAGGATGTAAGTTCCATTGGCCCAAATACATTCTTGCTGTACGTCTCTTGCAAATAGTAATTCATGTTTTTGACAATTTAAGCAAAAGTTGTCCACCAGGTCAGGCAAATTTTGAAGCTTAAGAATTTTTATTTTTCTATTTAGATGAAATTTCGTATTTAAGGGTTCTTTAAAATGCTGAATTCGAATCCGATTGAAAAAAAAATAAATTGATAGCACTTTACTTGAAAAATTTTAGCTTTTACACGGTAAAATGTGATAGAAATTTTTTTTAGCCCTAGAATTCTATTTCAGAACTCTCAAAACTTAGGAAACATATGTATATATATATATATATATATATATATATATATATATATATATATATATATATATATATATATATATATATATACAGGGTGTCCCGAATTTAAATGGCAAAACTGCAGAAACTTATAGGGGACCGAAAGGCTAAGACAAAAAGTTCATTAAATATTTGCTCGTTTTTGCTTAGTTTTAGAGAAAATCGCAAAAAAAAAAAAAAAAAAAACAAAACAAAAAAAAATGTTACGGGTAGCGATTATCACCTTTCAAAGTTCCTCAGCCTAGGCAGTAAGATATGTAAACACTTAATGTTATCCTTTACATTCTTTTATTTGTTTACATTTTGGCTTCCTTCTAGGATTATAATTACTACATCAGTCTTTAGGCAGTTACTCAGATATTTTTATGTGAATAGCACCAGCCACAGTGCCGCATACATATTCTAATGTTGAATACGCTGATATGATTTTTGTGTATGGTTTCTGTAACGGTAATGCTTTAGAAACGGTGCGGGAGTATGCGCGCCGATTTCCAAATAGAAGAGTGCCTAATCGACGAGTCTTTTCGTTAACTTTTAATAGACTACGAGAGACTGGGTCATTCTTAATACGTAATGAAGGCGACCAATTCCAGGTAGCAATAAGAGCAGATTATCAGAGAAGAAACATGTGTCCAACGCCACTTCGATAACAATCCTGAGACTAGCATCCAAAGAGCATCTGCTGCATTAGCAATATCGCGGCAAGCAATATGGCGAACTTTGAAAGGTGATAATCACTACCCATACCATCTTCAAAAAGTTCAGAATTTATTACCTCAAGATTAAGTCAAGAGATTAAATTCTAGTAACTAGTTTCTTGACAAAATTCGCGATGATAATTTATTTCCATTAAAAATTATATGGACCGATGAAGCTACCTTTACAAGAGGAGGAATTGTTAATCAAAGAAATTATCATGTATGGGCTCTTGAAAATTCCAGAGCTATTAGAGAGAATAGGTTTCAGCATGAATTTGCTATTAACGTTTGGCTTGGAATTTGGAACGGATTACTGGTGGGACCATATTTTTTACCTGGAAGATTGAATGGTATCACATTTACACTAGCTCATTGTAGCAGAGTTGCTCGAGCTTGGCTGGATATAAATTATCCACAACGATGGATTGGACGTGGAGGAGTAGTACCTTGGCCACCCAGATCACCTGATATGACACCCATGGATTTCTTCGTATGGGGAACCTTGAAGCAGAAAGTTTATTCGGTGTCAATCAACTCAAGAGAGCAATTAACAGACCGAATCATAGATGCAGTGCACCAAATATCATCAGAACAACGTTTAGCTGCAATTTATCAGGTGAGTGCTAGATGTTATGCTTGCATTTGTGCAAGAGTACAACATTTTGAGCAATATTTACATTAAAAAGAACATAACATAAATATAAATGTAAATAAATAAGTATAAAAATGAAAACTTGTTTTCTTTTTCTTTTTTGCGATTTTCTCTAAAACTAAGCAAAAACACATGCTCGTCTGTATATCATGTAAATATTAATTTGTAATAAATTATTATTACAATAAATAATAAATAATTATAATTACTTTAATTATAATAAAAATAATAAATTATTTCTCCTAAATATATATATATATATATATATATATATATATATATATATATATATATATATATATATATATATATATATATATATATATATACGTACACATGTTTCCTAAGTTTTGAGAGTGCTGAAATGGAAGTGTAGGGCTAAAAAAATTTTCTTTCACATTTTACTGTGTAAAAGCTAAAATTTTTCAAGTAAAGTGGTATTATTTTTTTTACAGGAACCGACATCGGATTCAAATTCAGCATTTTAAAGAACCCTTAAATACAAAATTTCATCTAAATAGAAAAATAAAAATTCTTAAGCATCAAAATTTGCCTGACCTGGTGAACAACTTTTGCTTAAATTGTCAAAAACATGAATTACGTTTAGACGGTTGAACGTATCAACTTAATTTTTTTACACGAAATATAGGGTGGTCTTTGGTTTCATCATCCTATGCTCAGCGAGTTCAATTTGTCTTATATTGAAACTTCTCCAACAATGTTAGGTAATACCTGTATTGATTTAACAATTACCAGAAATCTCGATGTATCTTGTATGTTATTTGTGTCGTACTTTTCCTATCACAGACCTATAATTAATAAAGTTATATTGTAACACAATAATTATTTGTTTCCTTGCTTTTATCCTAAATAAATAAATAAAAATATTTATTTAATAAATATTAATATTTATATCTACTATATATTTGTCAAATACCACTCACTCATTTAACACGAAATCTCAGAAACCAACGAACGGATTGGAATGGAATTCGATATGTAGTTTCCTCTAGGGCCGTAGGTGCTCGCTAAGAAATTTAAAAAAATCGACCTGGATAGCGCCTAATTCGTGAAAAATGCGATTACAATTTTTATTGGGTGAATAACAATAGATTAATTGTCATATGGTATATGGAAAAAAGCTAAGTTAAAAAATAGGTTAGATGCTTAAGCCGCAAACTTTGACTAAAAATTAAGTTCCTTATAGTTGTAAACAAACAAAAATACGATCGATGTCGAAACCTTATAATATGGTACTTTCTGTGAACTCATGGTGGCTGCAGAGGTGTACACATACAAGTTTGAGTTGTTTCGTGACGATTAGCTATTAAAAGACTTATGTTAAAGAGCAGGTTAAAAGACATGTTTTCTGGTGATGGCATGTAAGGCCACTTCGATGTACATATTCCCTACGAGCAACCCACCAACCTTGCTTCACCAGTAGCTTCGCCCCCAACTACTCTTCCTTCAGCTTTCCGGTCATAAGATAATTGTTCTGAACTATAAAGCTACGTTCTCACCGGGCGTGACACGGTAGAGTGATCAACGCATTCTGGAATATCCTCCGTCTGAACGAGGTGGCGTGAGTTTGCCCCTGACATCATCTAGAGAGAAAGGAGTCTACGACCGCTCACGCTCGGTATCAAACCTGTTTGATTTTCAGGCGTGGACCACGCCAGTCGAGAGAGTTAACAAGTGGTTTATTCAAAACAAAAATGGATAATATGTTGAAATATTCCAGGATCGGAACGATATTCCGCCATTGTTGTCCTTTTAAGGATAGTGTTTTATTAATATTAAAATATTTAACGGTTTTTAAGTTATCCGAAGGGAATTCAGCCATTGTTGTCCTTAAGGATACTGTTTTAAAATATTTTTAATATTTAACGATTTTAATATGGTGGAAGGATATTCTGCCATTGCTATCCTTAAGTATCCAGTTTCTGACCCAACAACGCTTTTTCTTCCGTTTTTTTATATGTCCACATGACTCTCTCAATCTTTTTGCCAGCATATCAATAAAAATTGAACTCAAAACTGCACAACTTTCCACGATAAGCTCCTCCATGGTAGGTTTCAAGGGGCAAACTGAATCGTGGTTGTGTAAACGGTCCACGACTCTTGGCTAGTTTACTCTTCTCCCCCACTCCAGGCAAGCACCACGACCGAGAAAACGGCGTGCCACGCTTTCGTCTTCTTGCCCCGTGAGAACGTAGCTTGATTGGCGTTCTTCAAATCGCCTTTTCTCTACCAGGCCTAAGTTGTATTTCTCGAATCTGGACAAGTTATACCTAGCCTTTCTGAATTCCATTCCTTGAACCTAGAATCTACCTTTTTCTCAGTTCAGATAAGCCTATTGCAACATTGAAGTAAATTCATGAATCTACAGGTAAACAACGTAGGAAATGATTCACAGATTTAGTTCGCAACAAACAACTACAGGGCTACAGAGAAGTTGTTAAGAAATACATGACAGATCATTTTGAAATTAACAGAAAAGTGTTAACAAACATAAAGAGAGACAACCCGAAGTTAAAGGATATGCTGTACAGAAGTATAAGAAAACCCATCCTGAAATCCATAGAAAGTCTTCAAAAAAGTACTCAGAAAATAACCCTCATGTTAAACGTGAAGCTGTAACAAAACATGATGAAAGATGTTCAGTGGAAAGGATACAGCCAGTATGACCCAATAACTGAATATGCAAAAGACAAAACAGTTGATATTGGACAACGGTCTACTTGAAATTGGTGTTATGCTGTAAAATGGAAGGACGAGAGCCCTGCAATGTGCTGCAGCAGCGGGGAAGTCCTGAACACTTTCACAGCCTCCGTACTTACGAACATACTGAAGTTGAGCATTTTCTAAATAATATATGGAAATAGAGCGGTTGTTTCCAAATGACCTCATTTGGAGCAAACGAGATAAAAGAGGGAGATTTCCTGCCAACATTTAAGGTGCGAGGACAGGTATATATAACCTATATAAAGGTATATATAGGGAGTTTGATGACTAGAACACGACAGCAACCATCTTTTATACAGTTGCCTTTTGTTGGTGATGGCAACCATGAAAGAGGCATTCGCTGTGGTTACTTTCAAAATGTCAAGCCTGCATTCGTAGGCCAACTCCAGAAAATTCTTCATAAACAAAACGAGTATATCAAGGACTTCAGAGCTGCTGTTGAGTCTGTTCCCAAAGATCTACGAGATTTCCAGGTAGTTATCAGTGCTGACAAAAGGCCTTCAAATGCACACTGAGGACGTTACAATACTCTTACCACTAACGAAGTTGCCGTCTTGATTGTTGGCCAGGTGTTTGAAAAGCGAGACATTGTTCTCCACAGCAGGGACAAAAAACTGATAAGAATCAGTAAGTTCTACCATGGAGAAGATGGGTAAAATATTAACATCCCTCAGCGTGACCCAAACACCAATACACCACTTATAAAAACTGTCTGCAACTGATTTTGTGCGCCTAAATGTTGATGAAGCGAGGAGGTGAAGAACCTTATTTACTTTAATTTCGTAATCTCCTCAACCAGTTTATGCTTGATATGTACGCAAAAATAGAAACAGAAACACTAAACATTATTTGAAAAAATCAAAAAAGTTGAGAAGTTGAGACTATATTCACTTAAAGTATGCTATAAGAAAAGCTGATGGTCTGGTATCAGAGCTGGGTAAGATGCTGCCTCGAAGCTTCACTGGAGGACTGTTAAAATAATATAAAATTAACTTTGGCAAATTATCAAATTTACTTATTAAAATTACTCTTATCCTCAGCTAAACCAAATCCAAACATCCAAGCACCTGATGTTGAAAACACTGCAGTATTTCCAGAAATACCAGAACATCAAGATCGAAGAACAGAGCAACAGCCATTAGCCTCAGCACCACCTTCTCATCCACCACGACAACAAGCTGCTTATTCTGACAAGATGAAACAACAACCTAGACGTCAGGCGCCTCAAACTTCCCAATCCCAGCATCAGACATCCAATTCTCACCCTCAACCCTCTCAACAGAATATCCTTCCACATAATTTACCTTTGAAAGTAAAATTACCACCTCAAAAACAACATCCAATTCCTACTCCTGTCCATATCAACCCTTCACTCCAAGTTGATTCCTTTCCACGTACTCAACAAAGAGTACTACTCCCAAATAATTCACCTTCTGAGACCAACAATGTATCCCAAGCATCCAATTCATGTATCCCTCCCTACCAAAATCCTACCGATATCAACGCTATCCTTTCCTAATTCCTCTCAGAACTAAGAGATACCATAAAACCGCTCATTACCCTCCTCACAAGAGTCCTTTCAGAAATCCCGTTAAACGTCGCAAGATGAGTGTTAAGCCTCTTGCTATCGTTTTATGGAACGCAAACGGACTGAAAAACCACCGAGACGAACTCGACATATTTCTCCACGACAATAAAATAGATATTGCCCTACTGACTGAAACACACTTTACCCAACAGATGCATTTTTACATACGTGACTACATAACTTACAGATCTGATCACCCAGACAACACCTTCCATGGCGGATCTTGTATCCTTATTCATAGATCTATACCCCATTCTCTTGTCCCATCTACTCCAACTGACACCATTCAATCCACCTCAGTAATCATTTCCACCCGACCTTTCCATATAACATTTTCAGCTGTATACTGCCCTCCTGGTAATTCTCTTTCTCATAACCTCCTTGATTCCTTATTCCGATCCCTCGGACCGCGTTTTATTGCTGGAGGAGACTACAATGCCAAACACCAGCGGTGGGGTTGTCGAACATCCAACTCCCGTGGCAGCATCTTATCCCGCATTACAACATCCAACTGTTATTCTGTCCTCTCACCCTTAAATCCTACTTATTGGCCTACATCCCTCAAAAAACGTCCCGATATCCTCGACATCTTCATTTCTTCCCAAATTTCCACCTCTCAGACCATCATCAAATCTCTGGACGACCTTTCCTCAGATCACAGCCCTGTTCTGCTTCTCTTGCATTCAAATCCCGTTCCTAAACCCTCCCTTCCTAGACTGATTACAGGACGTGTAGATTGGGACAAATTTCGAACTGATCTTGAAAATAAACTGGACCTGAAAATTCCCCTTAAAACAAAACAAGACATCAACTTTGCAATTGACAAACTAACATCATCAATACAAACTAGTATTACTAAAAATACAGCATCCCGAAAAATTCATGATACTCAACAGAATAACTTGCCACAGCATATTCGGTCCTTATTAATTGAAAAACGCAGAGCAAGAGCAAAGTGGCACCGGACTAGATACCCGTCAGATAAAAACAATTACAACAACTTAACTAACAAACTTAAGACAGAAATAAGAAAATTCAAAATTCAAAGCCTACATGACAATACCAAAAGTCTAAATACTTCTGACAAGTCATTATGGATGACTACAAAAAAACTCCTTAATTATAAAAACTTTAACCACCCTCTCCTTACAGATTCTCAAACCTGGACAAGATCTGACGAAGAAAAAATCCCAAATCTTCGGTCTACACCTCTTTAAATCATTTAATCCTCATCCTGACATCATCAACCCGACCCACCTTGAATGTATTGAAGCAGAATTAAATATTCCACTCCAAATGTCTCCACCTCCTAAAGCATTTCATCCTTCCGAAGTATCAAACCTAATCCACAGATTACCTTCAAACAAAGCCCCTGGAAATGACATAATTACAGCCCACATCCTAAAACTTCTTCCTCGGAAAGCGATTCTACTCCTAACCTATATTTATAATGCTGTCCTCCGCACCACATATTTCCCTGATCCTTGGAAATTCTCAATAGTAAAGATGATACCTAAGCCCAAAAATAACCTGAGCTTCCATCCTCATATCGTCCAATATCACTCTTGCCCATTATGGGCAAAATCCTGGAAAAACTCATCCTGAAACGCCTGTATCCTTTCCTAGAATCCAATCATATCATCCCGGATCACCAGTTTGGTTTCCGAACGTCACACTCCACTATCCAGCAATGCCATCGTGTGGTGGACGTAGTCTCATCAGCATTGGAGCGCGGAATGTACTGCACTGGAGCCTTTCTCGACGTAGAACAACCTTTTGACCGAGTCTGGCACCAGGGACTGCTTTACAAACTTCGAGTATTCCTGCCTCCTACGTACTTCCTTATCATCCGCTCCTATCTCAGTAATAGAACCTTTAAAGTCAATCATAATTTATCCTATTCTTCCCTATTTATCCAATCTGCCGGTGTTCCTCAAGGAAGCATCCTAGGTCCTATCCTCTACACGGTCTATACAGCTGACATCCCTACACATCCTAGTACTGTCCTCACTACGTATGCTGATGACACATGTGTGTTATCAATAAATAATGATCCCTTCATAGCATCCCAAACACTCCAATCTCATATTATAAACCTTCAAGAATGGTGTCAGAATTGGAGAATTAAAATAAATCCAAATAAATCTCACCAAATAACCTTTACCCTTCGTCGTAAACCAACGACTTCCTGTCCAACAGTATCCTTTAATAACATTCCACTGATCCCTGTTGAACAGATCCGCTACCTAGGGCTCCAACTAGACAAACGTTTAACTTGGAATCCACACACAAGACTAAAAAGACAGGAAACTGCTCGTCGTTTTCGACTTCTTCAACATTTACTAGACAAACGTTCCAAACTTCCGATATTCTACAAAAGACTCATTTACATGACAGTTATCAGACCTATTTGGACATATGGAATTGAGCTTTGGGGCTCCACCAAACCATCTAACTCATCTCGTATCCAATCCTTGCAATCCAAAATCCTGCGAAAAATCCTTAATGCTCCCTACTTTGTCACAAATAAACTTATCCATAGAGACCTCAATGTTCCATATGTTGCTGATTTAGCCCAAACCAGATACCTATCCTTTCATAGTAAACTCCGAAACCATTCAAATCCACTAGTCTCTCAACTTGCTTCCCATTCTATTCCTGACAACCCTCCGAGGCGTCTGAAAAGAAGATGGCCCCGGGACCTTCTCAAATAGAACTTTTATTGAAGTGCTACCAATGGGTAGTTGCTTCACAAGCATTGTCATTTTATTATTTTTGTTATTATCACATTTACTGGATGTATGTTTTTATGTACAGTTGTAAATTTCAATAAATAGATTAAAAAAAAAAAAAAAAAAAAAAAAAAAAAAAAAAAAAAAAAAAAAAAAAAAAAAAATTACTCAAAGAATGAAATTCTTTAGGTTTATTTAAGTAATAATAATTATCAACGTTAAGCTTAACGTTTACTAATTTAAGTTGTCCTTAATCCTATTAAACCTTAGCGGAGCAGGGTACATTCAGCTAGTTTATTTAATAACCCGTTACATAAATGTATTCACATACAACAAACGGCCGTGTCCATGAGACAGCCACACCCCTTTTTTTCTAAAAAACAAAGAGCGTCTAGATAAAATCGTTCGGGAATAAAATTATGTTATTTTTGGATAATGATCTTAATTTTATTATAGACTTACCATTTAAATTATTTGCGTATTGGATTAGTAACACAGCAACACCACAAATTTTAGAGAAAAGATTCATTTGATGAAATTCCCAAATTTTAATACGTAACATTTTTAACGGGATAATTCAAGGCAATTTTATCTTGCAACTTTATGATTTACGTACCTAATCAAAACACTAACATACAACCCAGATGGAAAAATAGCAGGTAAACTGAAATAAACGACTGCAATGAAGAATAAAGAACTAGAATATATAGAGTACTTATTCACTCTAAATTGAGGTGTTATTTAGTAACTGGTATATTTTAACGTTGCCAAATCAGAACTCCAGACCGTGATCGATACACTTCACAGAAATCACTCATGATTTCTTCTGTTATTTGAACTCGTATTGGCTGAATATATTATAGTGTCAAGAACTTTAGCATCATCTAAATCTCAATGGTGCTATTTCGAATCCAGCCTGAGAGGGTTGATATGTTTCGTCGCGGACTCACGGAATAAAATCCCGATCTTCTCACTCTGGTTAGAATTGGTTGGTAACCTGTTGGATAGCCCATCCTTTCTGCCTTAGTTGTCTTAAAAATGAAATTAAATCCCAACCAACTAACTTCTTTTATTTTCACGGTGGTATTTAATTTTTTTAAGACAAATACTACATCCCTAATTAAGGAAAACCCTTAACCAAATAATTACTTACCTTTTACAAACAAAATATTGGACAATATAGATATATACAAATTTTTAGTCAGAGGTTAGGTAGTGGATATTTCTTCCGTTAAAAACGGTTTTCAGTTCACCATTCTTGGAGAACATACATATGGTCACCTACATTTTTTTTATCTGGTCCATCTTTCCTAAATTGTGTTGTCACAAAGGAAAAGTTTTACTAGGCATATTCTTATTGTTTTGCAAAAGTTACATAAAATATATAAAACAATTTAAGCATATGTAAAATAAGATTCATTTGAATTATTTCTATTCTTCATCTGTAAAAATTTAATTTAATTGGTGTTTTTCTTCTAATAAAATTTCAATTTTTTTCTTCAAATCCCCTAAGGGTTTATTATTTAACATTATTTCACTACTTTCCTTCGGTCTTCTAATAACTTCTTTCAATTTCTGCATTCATTGACTTTAGCCATTAAATCGGTCCTACAAATTACCAACAACAAGCTGTTGCCTCTAGATAGGTTGGTCATTTATATTTTCTACATTTAATTCAATATTTATAACGGCTGGACAATTAGACTAAAACACAGATACAAACATCTAACCTCACGAATTACGAGACCTGATTATCGGCTCTTATTAGAAGAGAAGACGATTATTGGAAGAAGAAAAATCTAAACTCTTCACTAATCATCTTTCCCTGTTTACACTCAACATTCTGACTTTACTAATTCTATACAAAACAAATTTATATTTATATCCTTGCACATTAGCCTACAATTGTCATATCTACTGCCATCTTTCTCTGTGTCAGAAGTTGCTGAACAAATTAAACACAGAAAAAGAAAGCCTCTGCTATAGATTTGATAAATGTTACAGTGATCCAACAAAAACAAGAAAATGCCTACGCTTCCTCACGAATATTTGCAAACAGTTATTATGACAAAGAAATTCCCAATTCAGTGCACAATTATGATTAGAAATAAAAGATAGTTCAAATCCTCTCTTTTAAAAAACATGTAAGTAAATTTCTCTTTGTTCTGAAATTGTGCTATTGGGGCTTCTTCAGAGATTCCTTATACATTCGACAAAGATGGACATTAAGCCCTCATCTGTAAATACGCATACTTTCTATCAACCAACCTTTTCTTTCTAACATGTTTTTATTCATCTTATATGATTTAGCTACTTTCTCAATTGGAGTGCCCTCAGTAGGAGTTTCTCAGGTGTCTAATTCCGCAACATCACTATACATATATCATATACACGCACTACATACCTGGCAGCCATGTATAAGACAATGCAATCATAATTGGGTATCCAAACTTTTCAAAGGCCTCACAAGACATCGTTACAAACTACACAATTGTTGCAAAACGGAAGTGCAATTAAACTAGAAAAAATGAAAAAAAAAAAATCAATATACACTTAGGTATGACTCTAGTAATTTCTTTTACATTAATAAGAGCAATGAGACCACCTTATCTATGAATATGTTTGAGTATATATTCAATTTAATATGAAACACTTTTTTGTTCTTCCGTATGTGTCCATTAAATGTGGGTCAATGTTTATGTGTAGTTTTGTTATTAAAGTACCTTGTCGCTTGCGTTACTAATGCATTGGATTTCAAAGATCGCAATATTTTCATCTAAGACTGTTAAGCAGTGCCGTAAATTGGTGATGCATAAGTCCAGAATTAGGAGTAGATGTATATCAGTCATAAAATTCTGTTTTGTCTTCTGAATAGTAAGTTAATTAGTTCCAGTCTCATATTTAATGATGTTCTTTTCTTAGTATGTGGACCCTATTTCATTCTCCTATCAAAGGTAAGTCCTAGGTATTCTATTTTATACGTTTGTGGGAATGGGAAATTGGCAAGATCAGGGCTTAAAATTCAGGGGGGGGGATTTAAAATCCCCGTATCACGGGTTATGGTGACCACAGTTAAAAGTGGGAGGTTTAGGTTGCCTTGGCAATGCATTTGCCCCGGGGCCCGGTTTGGCTCTCGGCGGCCTTTGTCAAGATAAACGGGAGGTTTTTTTCGTGCCCCAGGGTAAACATGATTTTTTTGGGACTTTTAGTGCAAGAGTTAGTCTGTTTGTCCATAATAATGACTAAAGATCTAAGCCTGTCTCCATTGAATTCCTGTCTGCTGCAATAACTATACATTCTCAAACTACCCTAGTAGTGGTAGTTTAACGCCCTCCACATGTTCCTTTTGATACCTACTTTTAAACCACTTTTTTCTATACAGTTCCTATCTACTTACAGGCTATTATCGCGGGAGATTTTAATACCAATTTACTTTCCGATCCTTTGACAAGTCCAATCTTGAAAACCTTTTTTCTTCTCCCAACCTACATGTGGTACCTTTCTCCCCTACCCACCATATCCTTACATTTAATACATGGCTTTATCTCGTAATGGTTGATTATCCTAAAAACCTTATTTCTTCTTCCCAACTATCAATCACTTTTCTTTGTAATCACAATTTAAAATCTCTAACATACAATGTCCAAACGAAACATTAATTTGAAAAGAGAAAGGAACAAGCAAGAAAGAAGAGTAACAGAGATACAAACGAGAAAAACAAACTTGATATAATTAGTAAAGTAAAATCTAGGCAAAATGATAGGATATTTTTTGGAATTCAATTTGTACCTACTCAACTTTTGCTGTCGTATACTTGTTTGTTGGGAGGTTACAAATTGTTATCATTGTAAGTTACAGTTGTCAACTTCTGTAATTCCTTACAATTACTTATTTTCTGCTTAGTATATCGTATCATTCAAACTATTTAGGATGCACGAAAAATCATATTCTGGCACTTTCGAGAAGCCAAATGGCTATCATGAAAACAATTTCGATCCTTTGATCGTGAATTCTAGGAATGGGTCATATTTTTATCAAGTTAAGAAGAGTATGATATCCAGTGAAAAAAAATCAAGTAATTTGAGAAGTACCAAAATTGCAAGGCAAATATATCCTCACAAAAAAATGTACTGGCAAAGGGTTAGGAATAAACTTGATTTTCTTCAAAAAGAAAATAACTTGATGGATAATAATATGCTGAAGAAACTAAGATCTCTTTATAAATTGAAAGCCAAAAATTTGTATCTAACAAGTGTTATTCAGCATAACATAGCTGTGAAATCTCTTTTAATCAGTTTTAATAATATGCTTAGATCTCCAGTTGATATGGCAAGACATCTTGAAGTGGCATCACAGCATGCATATAACTTTTCCAGCCACACAGTAAATACTTTAGAAAATGATTTGTTGAAAGAAATAATGAATACATTTTTATCCACTTCAAATGGAAAATTTTCATTTCCATCTCAGTTAAATCAAGATGTTTTGAGTACTACATCCTTCACCTCAGAGGCTAGCAGAGACTTCATTTCAAGGGTGAGTATTTTTTTTTTTTTTGTTATTTGCATTCATAACTACTGAATTATGTTAGGTTTTGAAACAGGTATCATTAAGATAATTATAATCTGATAACTGGAAATTTCACGATTATTAATTATTTTAGTTTTGTTTTTTTAAATTGCTATGGTCTTTGCAGTTGGAAAGAGACTCTGTTGAAAGCAGGGAATTGCAGAATCAGGTAAAAGATTAATTGACTGGTGTAGTATTTTTGTACAATGTAAGCAGAATATTTTTTATTCTATAATCTTTATAGCCCTTTAATAAAAACTAATGCTTTGATTACTAGGAACTTACCCTCTCTTCAAATGTCATTATATTTTACTCCCATTTCATTATGATAGGGTTATTTTAGATGCTACAGCTAGTAATTTGAGAAAAAATTACTGCATTTGAAATAAATATTTTTGGAGTTTCAATACCCAATTTAAAAATTCTTATAAAAAAATCTACAAATGACTATTTTTAATTTAGGAATATATATATATATATATATATATATATATATATATATATATATATATATATATATATATATATATATATATATATATATATACACACACACACACACACACACACATACCATTTGCACATTCTTTACAGAAATATAAGCATTTCTAAATAATTCCTATTTTTATAGTTTTTTGTTGGTTCGGGTTTGTGAGTGTAAAACCTCTTGGTCATCAACACTACTTAATAATTTTTTCTTTATTGAACACACTTATGTTAATTGAATTTTGAGTAAAAATCTACAATCAGTGTTGAAACTAAAGATCTTAATGAAATTAATAATTACAAGATTTTGATTTATTTATTTTTTTATATATACTTTATTGATATTTATAACTATGTACTAAATATATTTGCAATAAGTAAATGTGGTGGGAACGATCAGGATGCCATATCAATAACTTGTGAAGAACTACCCATTAGTAGAGCTTCAAAAATTTTTTAATTTAAATTAAGGAAATATTTAACAATTCAATGTATAAAGATTGGTTATGGTGTTAAAATCAAATTTCAAGTTTAAAAAGAACTGTTTGAAATTAGCAAAGTTAGAGAAACTATAGGAATTTGAGAAAATCACAGATTTGAATTTGCAAGCCAGGAAATAAATATCTTATCTAGAAAATAATAAGGAAAACAAAATATATTTATATATCCATTTTATTTAGGATAGGAATAATAAACATATATATATATATATATATATATATATATATATATATATATATATATATATATATATATATTTATATAAATATTTTATATTTTTATTCATTTTTTTATTCTTGGACATTTTATACCTGGAGAAAGTTTATTCCTGGCCATATATCATGATATATCTTATATAAATCAAATATAAATTGGAAAAAAAACTCATTGATTTCCCAGTCAAGGACTGACACAATAAATCTGGCAGTTCTCTTGAGATGCAATAGTACACCAAATCTGTAATTAACCATTGAATGAGCATATGAAAATATCAGGAATGGATAAAGGGAATTAACTATCCTCACTCAGTTAAAAGATAGGTATTGTGACTGCACTAATCAATTTTGAGTTTAAATAGGATGAAGAAGGGGGGATGATCTTTTGGAGGTGTAGGAGATATTTTATTTTTCTAATAAAGGATTATAAGTGTGTATATATGTATTCAAAAACATAGATTGGGTCCACCTTTCTTTCAAGTAGTTTTGTTTGCATAAAAAATAAGATAGGAAACCTAGAAGTTACTTCATTAATTCAGATAAATATGTGTTTAATAGACACTTAGTTTTATATTTAAAAAGTTTAATTCATCTGTAATAGTTATTTTTAAAATTAGTTTATCAGAAAGTTGTATTTGTAAGTTATATTTTGAATTATTTCTGCTTAAGTGTTTTATCTCAAACTCTTCCTCATAATCATGTCTTATGATTATTAATTGTACACCTTTTGTAGATATTGATTTTATATTATATACAGCCCATGTAATATTTTACTTTTATGTATTGTTATAGAAAAAGTGAAGTTATTTAGAGGACTCATGTAAGGTTTGCTTTTAAACTTTACTTTAAAACTAATTGAACATTTAATATTTATTCTCTTAACAAATAGTATATTTTCTTAAGTATTGTTCAAAAAACAAATTTAAATTTCAGTTATTAGATCTAATGCACTCATTAGAAATTTGAACTTTGTTTAAAAATACTAAAAATTTATTGTTAAGAATCTAATAATGAATTTCTTATTTCATTTTTTAGTATTTGTTGATGAATGGAGTAGATTTTTTTTCAGATCTTGGTTTTTTTCTAATTTCATTCTTCTGTAGGCTGTTTGAGAAAACACAAAATGTTAATGTATTAAGGGATGTAATTAAAAAAAACTTAATTAAAATGTGTTTTTATTATCATATTTTCCATATCCTTTCACATAATTGAAAGATAAAGTTGAAAGGTCAGTTACACAATGTTTTGAATAGTACAATTAAAATAATTTATTTTATTTTATTGAAGATTTTTTTTTTTTTTTTTTTTTTTTTTTTTTTTATGAAGTAAAGGATTTCAAATGCAATAAAACTAGATCAGTTTGAATAGATCAATATTTTTATTAATAAATTATATATCGATTGAAGTAAAAAAAAAAAAAAAAAAAAAAAAAAAAAAAAAAAAAAAAAAAAAAAAAAAAAAAAAAAAAAAAAAAAAAAAAAAAAAAAAAAAAAAAAAAAAAAAAAAAAAAAAAAAAAAAAAAAAAAAAAAAAAAAAAAAAAAAAAAAAAAAAAAAAAAAAAAAAAAAAAAAAAAAAAAAAAAAAAAAAATTGACATCAGTTTTGAACAACTACCTATGATAAAATTAAATTTTAAAAGTTAACGTAAATTTTAATTCAAATAAAATTTGGTTTTGTAATCTTTTTAAAATTTAATTGGGATATCATTTTTGTTCTATTATTTGTAAAACTAGTTTAGTACAAATAAGAAATTTTATCACACATTTCTGATTCATGTCTCAATTAATTTTTTTATTAAAATTGGTGTTTTTCAGTTTAACATCTTCTGATCATTCTATACCTGTTCAGTTGGATAGATGTTAGGCAATTCTGGTAGGATTAAATTAAATAATTACAGCTACATAAAAGCTATGTAGGTATAAATGAATGAATGAATATTTTATTGCTTTATAATTACAATTTTAAAGCAAAGAGTTGTGAGCTGTTATACAATTAAAATTATTTAAACAAAAATAAAGTAAAATAGGAAAATTATTTACAAACTAAACGAGAGATATTTACCTAAAATTTGATCTAACTATATACATGATAAATTAATACAAAAGTAAAAAATAAATGGCAAACTATTAATACAAACACAAATGGCAAACTAGTAATAAGTTAATGTAAACTATTTCTTAATTTTAGGCAATATTTCATATAAAAAAATAAATTATTTAAATGCTTTTCATTATCTATTATTAGCCATGAACATAACTGAAAGTCATCATTTTCCGTGGAATGAATTCTTCTAGGAAACCTTTTACTGTATATTTCAAAAACGGAACAGTATATTATTAAAAAGTGAAGAGAATCTGGTTCCGAGTTACACATCGAGCAGGGATTTTCTATATTAAAGTTGTAGCTTCTTCTATTGAAATATATTCTGGAGGTCTTGGAGCTAGCTAAACAGAGTTGTACGATCATTCTTAGTTTCTGGATGTTTGAATTCACGATCAAATAATTTTCACCACTTCCAAGAGAGCTTAGGTGTCTGAAATGAGTGTTGTTGTAGGAGTTGACTGTATGTTCAATGTCCATTCACAAATAAAGATTTTCAAATGCTATGTTTAGGCTTGTGATATTTGCTTTAACAACATTTGCATCCTGCTTATTCCATATATCCATTGCACCAATTCTTCCCATTTGTATCATTAGCTGTTCTGCCCAATTAAAGGGCACAAAGAATTACCAATCAATTCAACAAGCCTGCTGTAACAGATCCTGGGAAATTCATCAGCTGCCATATTTAAAATTTTAAGCCACGATGCTAGCATCCTTGCCTAGATTTTTTACTTGGGTGTGTTTTGTACCTGTTTCCAGCCTGACATAGGAATTTGGGGTGTTTTTTTGAAGATGTAAAATACCCCTCAGGAATGATAATTGGGATCTTTCAATTGTCTGGGTAAGCCACCCCAACACTTCTGACATGTACAATAGAACACTTTGTGACAGGGATTCGTATAGTGTGATTTTTGTATTCCAAGAATCAGATGAACTGGATTGAAGAATTTTTACCACTGCAGCGTTAGCATTTGCTGCTTTAGCCACAAAATATTCAGATGCAGCTCTAAATTTAACAGAGCAAAACAATGGTACTCCAAGATAAGTGAATCTCTCTTTGTAAGCCAGCATTTGCTCTTCATAGTACAAGTTCTTCACATTTCCAAGTCGACCTTTGTGGAATGGCATGACAATTGTTTTGGCTATGTTGACCTTAAGGATATTTTGTTCGCAGTACTCTGATAAAATTCTCAATGTTAACTTAGCATCAACCCAAGAATCTGCAAGCATAACCAAATCATTGGCAAACTGTAGCATTAGGATTTCTTTTGAACTGTTAATGCTTATTCCTCTTATATTTTTATCTTCAAAAATTTAATGTCTGAAATAAAGAGCAAAAATAATAGAGGGCTCAAAGTCTCGCCCTGTAGTACACCTGAGGATACCGGAATTTCAGCTGATACATTGACCCCATCAGAAACTGAAAAGACTGCAGAAGCATAAAATTTCATGAGAAATCGCAGAGTTTTCCCTCTGGACGCCTACATCATATAATTTCTGCCAAATTTTACCATGATTTATAGAGTCAAAGGTTCTTTTAAAAGCAACGAAAATTCCAAATATCTTCCTTCTTTTGAGCCTCATAGCTATATTTATAACAGAATTTAAAACAAATACGCAATCTTGGCACCCCTCGCCACTCTTAAATCCCATCTGTTCTTTTGGTAATATATTCATTTCCTCATTTTATTTTGTTAGTCTACTATTGATTATTATTGTGAATATTTTTGTAATAGTGTTAAATATAGCAATCACTCTGTAATTATGGTGGTCATTTCAGTCTCTTTTTTTACATGATATAAACATTTTTATTTTATTCCAAGGAGGAACACTTTCTTGTTCCCAGATGTTGAAAATGTCTAGAAGCAACTGTACCTGTTTTTCTGGCAGTAGTTTATAACATTAATTAGGAATCTGATCTAAAACAGTAGTTTTATTATTTTTTGTCTTGTTAATAGCGTAAGTAAGTTCTTCAAGTGAGAAAGGGGAATCTACTTCAGGCATAAAGTAGTGGAAGAATGAAATTTGTTTGGAAGGATATTGTGGTAAAAAAATTTTTCCCATTGATGTAATGTAATTTGACTATCAGGGGTTCGCCTATCCCTATACGCTTGACAACATTCCAAAATTCTGAAGCAGATTTAGTGTTTCTAAGTTTATCTTTTATTTTTTTATAGTATATATCTTTAGTTTCTTTTATTACTGATTTGTAAGTTTTCTTTGCATCAAAATAGTTTTTTAGTTTATCAGGGCAGTGATTAGAGATTCGCCATTGTTTGTATCAATTTGCTACCTGTTTTTTCAGAAGTCTGTATCTACAATTGAACCAGCGCTTATTGCATGTCCATTGTTTCTTATTTCTTCTTGAAAATTTCAGTAACCCTGCTTCCTTCATACATTCTGTTAATAAACTTAGAAACTGTGACTTTAAATATGGCTCAGGAATTACAGCTGAAGATTCTAAAACGGTTTTGTTAAGATTCAATGTAAGCTGATTCCTGGATTTAATAAAACAAGTTAGAGGTTGCACTTGGTTGAATTTCCTTCTGTGAGGAGTAAAGCATGATTTTACATAATTCATGGTCTGATAATGTGTAACATAGGTATAATATACTTTAATTTTTTTTTATTTTTTTTTTTTAATTGCTTCTTAAATATAAACATTTTCCTCCAAGAGGTTTCAATGCAATGCACAGTTTTTTCATCCATACTATACCATTATATCTTGCTGCTTTTAGAATATTTTTCTCACATTTGAAGGTGAACTTTCTTACAAATGGCTTCTTGGCATCGATCTGAAATACATCATCAAGAACTTATTTTTAAATATTAAAACATTTATGTGTTTCAGACTCTTTCAATACTTTAGGAAGACTAGGCCCCAAGAAGAAGGAGACCACACCTCATCACTTACATCTTTGAATTACATCGGCAACGATGCTTTTATGGTACTCTAGCTTTCAATCTCCATGATTACAAAAATTAAACTCTTTTTATTAATTGAAAATAAACATTTGTTCAACTCGATTATTCTTCATAAGACATCTTACATATCTTGACGGCAATAAATTTAGATATACTGAAAAAACTATGTTTAATCGATTCTGTTTTAGCAGTTGGTTGAGAAGGAATTCAAGATTTAAATAATACTCAGAATTTTGCAATGAGTGAAAGAAAGATAACAATCCAAGAACACTACTGTTCTTCCCAGAGCCTTGCTGCATTATTAAGCAACATATTATTATTTTGAAAAGAAGATGTAGATAGTAAGGGAAGGCAGTCATAGATACTCAGCAGATCAAAATAAAATAACAATTTTATTTTGATCTGCTGATATAATACAATGAGTCTGCCTTCCCTAGCTATCTACATCTCCTATACTTCATAGTCAACTATACCTTATGAATACTATTATTTTGTTTCTTGAAGAGAAAATTTATTCAATAGTCCCGTAACCAGGTAGTTAAGTGGGGGGAAAATATAGAATAGAATAGAAGATACACTTTATTCTGGGACGATGTTTTCTAAGAATAATATAATGTACAGAAATAAATACAATGAGTCTGGTTATCATAAGATGAAATATAAGAAATTAACAATCTGGTTAACTTGAAGAGAAAATTTATTCAATAGTCCCGTAACCAGGTAGTTAAGTGGGGGGAAAATATAGAATAGAATTGAAAATGCACTTTATTCTGGGACGATGTTTCCTAAGAATAATATAATGTAATGTATAATGTATATTTCCTAAGAATAATACAATGAGTCTGCTGGTTATCATAAGATGAAATATAAGAAATTAACAATCTGGTTAACTTGAAGAGAAAATTTATTCAATAGTCCCGTAACCAGGTAGTTAAGTGGGGGGAAAATATAGAATAGAATAGAAAATACACTTTATTCTGGGACGATGTTTCCTAAGAATAATATAATGTACAGAAATAAATACAATGAGTCTGGTTATCATAAGATGAAATATAAGAAATTAAAAATCTGGTTAACTTGAAGAGAAAATTTATTCAATAGTCCCCTAACCAGGTAGTTAAGTGGTGGGAAAATATAGAATAGAATAGAAAATGCACTTTATTCTGGGACGGTGTTTCCTAAGAATAATATAATGTAATGTATAATGTATATTTCCTAAGAATAATACAATGAGTCTGGTTATCATAAGATGAAATATAAGAAATTAACAATCTGGTTAACTTGAAGAGAAAATTTATTTAATAGTCCAGTAACCAGGTAGTTAAGTGGGGGGAAAATATAGAATAGAATAGAAAATACACTTTATTCTGGGACGATGTTTCCTAAGAATAATATAATGTACAGAAATAAATACAATGAGTCTGGTTATCATAAGATAAAATATAAGAAATTAACAATCTGGTTAACTTGAAGAGAATTAATTAACAATCTGTTTAACTATTTACAATTTTACCAATAAAGAACAAAACCAGACACAGATGAAATAAAAATTATGAAAATCCAATAATTGTAGGGAGAAATAAAAAAACTATCTACTGAATGCTTTTTAAAAAGGTTTTGCTAGTTAGTATCATTCTGGAGAGAAAGGAGGTATTGAAAGAGAAGGTATTTAAATGTGGACAGAAATGGAACATTACGGATATTATGGGGTAGTAAATTCCATAAGGAAGTTGCATGGGAAATGAAGGAATGGTCAAATGATCTACACTTATGGAAAAAATTACATAGGTCTGAGGAGCAAGATCTTGTAGCTCGAGGGGAAACCAAGGATTTGAACTGGAAGACATTATAGATGTAGGAGGGATTGCAAGAATTAATGGATAGATAGAGGAAGGAAGCTAGGAAGTAATTTCTGTGGGATGAAGGATAAAATAATTTTAACTCTGTATACAAATGTGATGTAAAGGAGGCTTTTGAAATCCTAAAAATATACCTAATGAAACTGTTCATTAGTCTTCTTAGATTACTCTTGAGTTCCGCTGTTAACCCACCATATGCCCCACAGCTATAGTCAAAATGGGGGAGTGTAAGGGAGGAAACTAAAGAATTGACGAGTAGGTTTCGGGAGGGAATTCTGGGAAAGATGAAATAGTGTAAGGATGGATATAGCCTGTTGAGAGATTTGGAAGATATTTTATAGGTTTCTATGAAAGGGGTTGGTCACTGATGATACCAAAGGTTTTCAACTGAGGATAGAATAGAATAGGTTGGGAGTTCATAGACAGGATCGGGAGGTGGGGAAGGAATCTCATATGAGTATTAGAACCTAACATAATGTTCTGCCTTTTTTCAACATTTAATTTTAATTTTTTATTGCTCTTGCTAATGCTATCAAGGTCCTTTTGGGTAAGGGAGAATGATATTAAATCGGAGGCAGGAGACACTGGAGCCTTTGGCTACTCCTGATGTCAGCAAAACAAGAGGGGAAAGTGGCTGGTTTGGTATGGATACTATTTGAGTTCTACCATAAAAGAAGGAATGAAACCAGAGGAGAGAGCTTGAGGAAAAAGGTATGGCTTTTAGTTTCGTGAGGAGAATAGAATGTTTAAGAGTGTCAAAGGCTTTAGAAAAGTCTATAGGACAGTTACTTTTCATTGGTTAAGATGTATATATGTCATTAGTAATTTTTGTTAAGACTGCCTGACAAGGGGAGGACACACTAAGGCCCCTTTCACACTGCGATACCGAGCAGCCGATACACGTATCCGACGCTGTATGAGACGCAAAAAGTATCGTGATTCAGTAGCCTGGCGGCTCCTTCTCCCACTCTCCCCCTTGCAGCCGACGCTGTATGAGACGCTAAAAGAATCGTGATTCAGCCGCTGGGCTGCTGCTTCTCCCACTCCCACTTCTCTCCATACCTTCCACATGTTGCATTGCAATGGACGAAGTTGAAGTGGTAGCACTCTTGTATTTAGCTAGAAAATCAAAAAATAAACGTAGGCAGTGGGTTCACGGAATAAATATAAGCCGTGAAGAAAAAGGTGCCTACGCATTACTGTTTAAAGAGCTAATGGATGACACCACGAAGTTTTTTTAATTATTTTCGGATGATGCCATCAACATTTGAGGAACTTCTAAAGAAAGTACGGATGTCTATTCAGATGCAAGACACCCATTTAAGGAAGAGTATTTCGCCGCAAGAAAGGCTTTGTTTAACGTTAAGGTAATTAATTAATAAAGAAAAAAAAATATTTAACGATATTTTATTTTTGAACACAAGTATCCATGCTTAATATTTTTTCTTATAAACTAAAATCATTCATATTTTTAAATTCACACCTTAGTACAGATCAGTGAAATCTGTCGAATTGTCAGAAGCATGTTCGGTGTGTTGTGGTACTAGAGGAGGGGAAGAGTAATTTGTATTGCAAAATTTGAATGAAGCATTTTGGGGTATAGGGCGTACACTACTGGAGGATGAGCCGCTGCTTGGTGACACATGAGAATGACCAGTCTCATAGTGCGAACATGTAGGTGTTGTTGGAGGATATCCAAACGTACCATCATCGATAGCTTTAATTATGGCTATTTTCACCGAGGCTTTTTTGTTCATAGGGATTTTTTAAAGTCTTCTAACAATGATAACAAAAAAAGTCTGTCTGGGTCATTTTCCTCTGATTCTTCTTTTTCTTGCCTCCATTTCAAATTTTTGGCAAGTACCTCAGCCAATTGATCTTCTGGTCGATCCTGTTTTCTTTTCCTTCTATGACCTTCAGCAGGACTTGGATCTGGACAGGCTACACCTCCATGCTCATTCTCATGATTGGCCTCTTCCTCCCCGGTAGATTTGAGATTAGATTTTGTGCGTGTTAGGGACGGTTATTCTCATCAGGATACCCTGTCATATACAGGTTTACTAAATGAAGAAGAAGTTACCACCGGGTTTTCAGGTGGCTGTGGCTCAGGGTCGACCTTGATTCGAGACTATTTTACACGATATTTTATGACAGAAGGTAAATTACCGTGGCAGTCGTCCACGATTACTTAGACAACCATTTAAAAATTTGATGTATAACGCTAATAATTACGGGACCTGTGTTATACGAAACTACCCACATTTGTTGTAATGTTTAATTTAATTTGCTTGTAATGAATAAAATGTAATGGTCACTTACAATTTATGTTATGGTAAAAATAAATAAATAAATGTAATGGTCACTTACCAATTTCATTCTTTCTTTTCACATCCCAATCCAGTATTTCTTCCTCTCCGTACATTTCTAAAATAACTGTTCGCCATGCATTGTCTTTCTTATTTTTATCACAATATTCTACGGAACTGTTGTCCCACAATGCCGTTTGATTTTGGATTAAACTAATAAATTTATCGTTATCAAAAAATGTATTCATTTTAAAAAATTAAATCATTAAACTATTAAAATTATTAAATTAAAACTATTAAAATTATTAAATTAAAACTATTAAAATTATTAAATTAAAACTATTAAAATTATTAAATTAAAACTATTAAAATTATTAAATTAAAACCATTAAAATTATTAAATTAAAACTATTAAAATTATTAAATTAAAACTTTTAAAATTATTAAATTAAAACTATTAGAATCATTAAACAGACAACAAAAATCCTAAACGAGTGAAGTAGCACGCTTCGGAATCTCAGTGTGAATAAAGCCTAATAGTCCAGTAAAATAAGGGTTTGCCGAAGAAAAAACTGCGGAACTTTTATTCTCGACGGATCTTTATGTTTTTTGGGGTGCTGAATCCGAATCTGAAGTTTGCTACCACGGTAACCATCGGCTTCATATTCAAAATCGCAAAAAACCGCCAAAAAAACCCGTTATTTTTGTTTTTTTATCTATAACACGATAACGAAGCTTTTTTCGAAGAAAGTCTTCAACTATTAATTGTATCTGGAACTAGTACCTACATAATGAAAAAAAGAAATTCGAAATCGGACCATTTTTCGCGAAGTTACGTAATTGGGAAAAAATGGAGAAATTGGCCTACTTGTCGTCAGCCCCACAGCTCCGCGAAAACACGTTTGTCGTACTCTTTTGGCTATAACTCTGAAACTATTTGTCCGATACAACATTACTTTTTTTCATCTTAAAGCTGATTAAATTTACTATAAGAATCTATAAATGAAGTTTTAATCAAACCCCGTAAAATGTACATGCCAGCCCACTAATAAAAACGTACTGTTGTATAATCCAAGTGTTTTTTTTGGCACATTTGTCGCTCTAACTGCTCAAATAATTGTTCGATCCCAAATTCCTTTTTTCTATCGCAAAGCTGATTAAATTTTCTATCAGATGCTATATACGTAAATTATATTAAATCCTTTAAACCACCCAAGCTAGCACGCTAAATATGTATGTTTTGGCAAAATATGTAAACTATGACATGTTCAGTAGACTGGTGTGGGTATTTCATAGTGTTAATTATAAGTTACATATAAAAGTTATAATAGTAAATTTAACCACCTTTATGATAAAAATATTAAATTTTGGATCGGACAAATGGTTTTGGAGTTATAGCGAATAATGTGCCAAAAAAAAAAAAATGTGTTTTACAAAAGTACGTAATTTTCAGTGCGACAGCTTTTGTATTTCAAGAATTTTGATACAACTTTCATATATAGGATCTAATTGTAAATTTAACCACCTTTCTGATAGAAAAAAACATTTTAAATCGGACAAATACTTTCGGAGTTCTAATGAAAAATGTGCTGATAACCATGGATTTAACAACAATACGGGTTTTTAGGCATCTGGGGTGCATATTTTAAGGGACTTGATTATAACTTCATATATACATTCCAATAGTAAATTTAACAAGCTTTTAGATGAAAAAAAGTAATTGTAGATCAGACAAATATTTTTGTAGTTATAATGAAAAATGTACTAAAAAAAACTTGGATTTCACAAAAGTACGGGTTTTTAGCGTACTAGTATGTGTTTTTGGCCACTTAATCTCTTTAACTCTAAAAATATAGGTCCGATCTAAATTCTTTTATTCATATAATGCTGGTTAAATTTATTATCAGATCCTATGTATAAAATCGTTCATGAAATTATTTCCGTACAATGTACAGTAAAATAAAAGGCCGTTTTCAGGAATGTAGTATATAATAAATACGATAATATGCATGTTAAAAATATTGTTATAGACTCACCTATTGGTATTTTTCAAGGACTCCCTTTCTCGAATCTCAACGAAAAATCAAATCTAGTTGCTATAGAAATGACTTTATAATTGATCACTTTTGATCACGCCGAACGTCAGTGAAGATTTTCCGACACCCACTCTGTCAGGTACAGCTAGTACAAGGAGTTGGTAGTAATGAATAAAAACTGATCTTTAGTTCATGTTTATTATAATAACATAACATATATTTTATTATAATAACATCACTAACAACTAACACTCGGCTAATCACCCGTAAAAATGATGACAATTACAAAAAAAATAATAACGAAAAAACAAAAAAAAGGTAAAAAAAAAAAAAAAAAAAAAAAAAAAAAAAAAAAAAAAAAAAATTATATATAATGTATATAAAACAATTATATATATATTTTATATATGTTTTATATGTATATTTTCATATTATTGTATAACAATAGTACGTTAAGAATCACGATATGGATAATAATATGTATTATTATATAACGATAGAAAGAATATATAATATAAGAATATAAGTAGTATAACTAATAATAGACAGTTGAAACTGTAATTGTGTAAAATGTAATCCATGGTTTTTGGCACATTTTTCATTATAACTCCGAAAGTATTTGTCCGATTCAAAATGTATTTTTTTTTTCAATCAGAAAGGTAGTTTTTTATACATAGGATCTGATAATATATTTAACTAGCATTAATATGAATAAAAGAATTTTGATTGGACCTATATTTTTAGAGTTAAAGAGATTAAGTGGCCAAAAACACATACTGGTACGCTAAAAACCCGAACTTTTGTGAAATCCAAGTTTTTTTAGTAAATTTTTCATTATAACTACAAAAATATTTGTCTGATCTACAATTACTTTTTTTCATCTAAAAGCTTGTTAAATTTACTATTGGAATGTATATATGAAGTTATAATCAAGTCCCTTAAAATATGCACCCCAGATGCCTAAAAAACCCGTATTGTTGTTAAATCCATGGTTATCGGCACATTTTTCATTAGAACTCCGAAAGTATTTGTCCGATTTAAAATGTTTTTTTTCTATCAGAAAGGTGGTTAAATTTACAATTAGATCCTATATATGAAAGTTGTATCAAAATTCTTGAAATACAAAAGCTGTCGCACTGAAAATTACGTACTTTTGTAAAACACATTTTTTTTTTGGCACATTATTCGCTATAACTCCAAAACCATTTGTCCGATCCAAAATTTAATATTTTTATCATAAAGGTGGTTAAATTTACTATTATAACTTTTATAAGTAACTTATAATTAACACCATGAAATACCCACACCAGTCTACTGAACATGTCATAGTTTACATATTTTGCCAAAACATACATATTTAGCGTGCTAGCTTGGGTGGTTTAAAGGATTTAATATAATTTACGTATATAGCATCTGATAGCAAATTTAATCAGCTTTGCGATAGAAAAAAGGAATTTGGGATCGAACAATTATTTGAGCAGTTAGAGCGACAAATGTGCCAAAAAACACTTGGATTATACAACAGTACGTTTTTATTAGCGGGCTGGCATGTACATTTTACGGGGTTTGATTAAAACTTCATTTATAGATTCTTATAGTAAATTTAATCAGCTTTAAGATGAAAAAAAGTAATGTTGTATCGGACAAATAGTTTCAGAGTTATAGCCAAAAGAGTACGACAAACGTGTTTTCGCGGAGCTGTGGGGCTGACGACAAGTAGGCCAATTTCTCCATCTTTTCCCAATTACGTAACTTCGCGAAAAATGGTCCGATTTCGGATTTCTTTTTTTCATTATGTAGGTACTAGTTCCAGATACAATTAATAGTTGAAGACTTTCTTCGAAAAAAGCTTCGTTATCGTGTTATAGATAAAAAAACAAAAATAACGGGTTTTTTTTTTGGCGGTTTTTTTGCGATTTTGAATATGAAGCCGATGGTTGCCGTGGTAGCAAACTTCAGATTCGGATTCAGCACCCCAAAAAACATAAAGATCCGATGAGAATAAAAGTTCCGCAGTTTTTTCTTGAAAACGGCCTTTTGGAGCCTTATTTTCCTGGACTATAATGCGCAAAGTATCTTCCCCCTTTCACACTAGGATTCCGAGAAGCCGATACAAAAAGTATCTTGGCGGCTGACGGGGACAGGCTACTCGTTTTCAGTATCGGATACGCGTCGGCGGCTGGAATCGCAGTCTGAAGAGGCTTGGCCTTAAACAATGATTCCTTTGTTCTATCAGTAGCTCGGATACTTGTATCGGTTGCTCGGTATCGCAGTGTGAAAGGGGCCTAAGTCTCTCACGGATCTTGTTGGCAATTTTTTTGGAGGTTCCTGGTCAAAAAATATTAGACACATATTTTGCCGTTCCGACCAATGGGCCCTAGAAGCCGAGAAAAAAAATAAAACAGCATTAAAATAATTTATTTTATATCTCGAGTTTAAAAAATGATATCGACATGATTCTTGCACTAGATGTGGGACAAAAATAACGTACTCTTTAAAATAACCTATTATTGACTCGGAGCTGTTATCACCATTCACCTATTACTGAAAAAACCCTATTACCAGTGATCATATTTTAAAATATCTATAAATAAACCTAAATTTGTATTTTAGAATAACTATATTTTACAATATTATTTATTGATAAATTCACCCGTCTTCAACTACAATTCAGAGAATGTGTTAAATATTTTTAAATATGTATATTTTTAATCAAAATTTATATTTTAAAATATTTTATACATTTTCTGAATATCTATAGTTAAAGATGGGTGAATTTATCAATAAAGTAAAAAAATATATATATATTTATAATATTTTCATGCTACAATTATCGTGACTTTAGCAATTATATATTTTCTAAGATAAAATTACTTATTGTTGGATTTATTATATTTGTAGTAAGTTATGTTAATTAATTCCATTTAAACAAACAATGATTTTCTTTTTAATAACCATGTTCATCACTATTAAGATTCCAAGTATAAAATTTATTAAATCTTCCATCGAGAACGATGGAGAAATAACAATAAATTGGGGTTGTTGGTGTAAGGTAGTTAGGTTATAACAGATAGAAGAACCGATCGGTTAAGGTTATTCGACCAGTTACCGTTCTTAGATCGGTTCTCAATAACTGTTGAGTAACTTCTGTTATCGAATAACTCATTTGGCTGTCCTATTATTGAAGAACCGATAGGTCACGTGATCTAATAACGCAAACAAGAACTGGTCGCAGATGGGTTGTGACGCTCCTAGCGGCCGTGGTTCGAACTAAAACAGAAATTCATGATCATAGTACAATCATATCACAATAGATAGAGTTCGAAACTGAACAAAAATAAATGCTTTGATTTTAATTTGTAAATAAATTTTCATGATTTCCTTTTTTGTTTCATTGCGAATCGATAAAAATCTCTTGGTTAAGAGAGGTTGTACTTTAATACAAAGTGCTGAAACTTTTAGATGAGCTTTGTAATACCAGATTTAATTTAAATTTACTTTAGACTGAAATAGTTCCCCAATATTCAGGGTCTTAATGTTTTCTAATCGTAATTTTAAAAAGTTGAAATGGCGAGTTAATATCAAATGCTTTTTCTTATGTTATATTACAAATAATAATGTAATGACAAATGAATGTCATTAAAATCTTATGATTATAATGAATAGTTAAAATCTTGCAATGATTATTAAATCATAAAAATATTAGCTTGTTGTAAAATCTGTTTAGACTTTTGTAATTTATAGTTATTCCAAGGATATTTACACTTATATTAGATTCCATCGAGACACTACCTTTTTACCTGTTTGTAAAATATAATACTGCTTTTTGAAGTAAGTATTTAGTCCTTTGATATATAGCTTTTTTATTTTTGTGAATGTTTTCTTTCATACAACTTTCTAGTTACCTATAATTTTTATGGTTAAATCCATTGGAATATTTGTAAATAGATTTGTTAACAAATAAACTGAATATTTTTAATTCATTTTGTTTTTTTCCTTTAAAAACTCTGATGTAAATTGATTGAATCTGTATGGTTATTAGTATTGTCCAATATTTTGGTGAAGTATTTATGAGAACAGTTCTTTTAAATAAAAACTCATTGTGATTGTACAATGATAATGTGGAGTGTTGATAAATTTGTACAAACTTTATTGTAATTTGTTTTGTTTTTTTAATATATAGTTTTAGTCCATACATTATCTCATTTTGTGATTTTTATAATTACCCTTTCTGTTCTGGAAACTTATAAAATGAAAAATACCTCCAGGTTTGTTCAGTTATTGTATCCTAATCTTTATCAGTTATTTGTTCAAACTATCTTTTGATCAACTAATCTTTCTCTTGTAATCCTTTTGCTGCCATACCTTGTTTAAATACTCTTTAAAATATTTTTTTCCTCAATTAGGATTGATGACTTAATTCCAATAAAAGTGGCAATTAATTCATGAAACCCTAATTGTATTGATCCTTCTGTACCATCATGTGTACCTCAAGTGATTTTTTTCCTCTCTCATATATTGTCTTATGATATTATTAGAAACATGATGGGCTCTTATTATGAAATAACTTCCACTCTGAGTACCCATCTCTAAAGATAGTAGCGTTTAAGCTTTTTCTCTTGCACACCACAGATTTTAGCAAATTTAAAGACAATTTATAGTGATAAGGAAAGATATAATCATCTTATTTTATTTTATTTTTTTTTTAAAGGAAACATTTTTATTCCACAGGAACGAGTTTAGGATTCCTACAGTCTTCCTTTCTCTTAATATTTTCAATGAAATATCTTAATTAATAGAGGATTCCTTTCCAGGAAGGATTAGTAGACCTCCATATCTCTAATCTTCAATGCTAAAAAATGTGCTCGAAGAGTTGAGGGACACAAACTCTTTCTTCTTTAGATTTATTTCCATGCCCTTTTCAGAATACTGCTTAGAGTTTCCTCAGCATGTATTCCAGATCACATTCCTCAGTGGCAATGAGTTGATAAACTCCTGCAGTTTGTATTATGAATTAGATATCTTTCAAAATCTCCAAACCCGTGTGTTAATATTTCTCTCCTATTTCTAGAAAGGTTGTTTAATTATCATGTTAAAGAGAGTAGGTGATTAGCAGCAACTTTGATTTAATCCTTTGGTGATGTGTAATGCTGAGGGGACATGATATCAAAACTTTTTTTTCTTAAATACTTTTGTATACAATTAGTAACGCTGCTATTTCAAAATTTAATTCCCAATTCTGCACCTTTATAAAGGCCTTGTATGCCTTATCTCAGACTATCACTTATCTCTGACAAACAGTGCTTTCCATACCTTATTTTCTAGTCAAAGCTTTCTAAAGGTGGATAAAGGCTAAATGTACCTCCTGGACCAGAAGTCTTGGAAGTCTACCAAATGCTTTTAAAAAAAATTAGGATATAGTAAAAAGATGGCCCAGCCTGAATCCTGCTTCTACCTCTGTTATTTTATTCTTTATTTTATCTTACAGCCAATATTTTAATACACAATACATGCTTAGGTAACAGATTGATACAAGCATTATTAGCAATTATTAACATTATTAGCAATGGCGAGGAGGATAAATTAATGAATTACCAGTCAAAATATCTAAAAGTAAGTTTGTAATAGGTTAGAACCACTAGCGCTAGGTCGGTGATCAAAAACAGAACGATGGCTGGCAATAGGTTATTCTAATAACAGTTGAGAACTGTTGTAGAACTGGAGTGATTGTAATAACTGCAGTGATTCTAATAACTGGCGTTATTGTAAGAACTGCAGTGATTCTAAGCGTTATTAGATCCCGAAGAATTATTGGCAACAGCAGTGATTGACGGGCGCGCATTCTAGCGGTAGGACAGGGGTTTACTTGAATCACCTATTACTGGAATAACCTATTATTGGAACCTATTACTGGGATAGAGCCATAACGTAGTAACCTAATACCAAAAAATAACTGTTTAGCCCACCTCTAAACTGTTGTAGAACTGGAGTGATTGTAATAACTGCAGTGATTCAAATAACTGGCGTTATTGTAAGAACTGCAGTGATTCTAAGCGTTATTGGATCCCGAAGAGTTATGGGCAACAGAAGTGATTGACGGGGGCGCATTCTAGCGGTAGGGCAGGGGTTTACTTGAATCACCTATTACTGGAATAACCTATTATTGGAACCTATTACTGGGATAGAGCCATAACGTAGTAACCTAATACCAAAACATAACTGTTTAGCCCACCTCTATCTTGCACCAAGATCTTTTGATGTTGCACCAAGTTTAGTTTTGATTTCGAATGTAAGGAAAAATACAGCCACTCCATATATTTTGGTTTAGATTAATTAAATTCTAAAAAAATTATTAGATTTTTAAGTAAGCTACCTCTATAGATTTTTTCATAAAAAAATTGACGTCAGATTCTAATTCAGCACTTTAAAAAACATTGAAAAACGCTTCTTCTTCTTAATCGTCCACACATTTGCCTCAGCGTGGGGGTGCTTCCAGCCGGCTATGCCATGCCTCCCTGTCCCTGGCGAGATTTCTCATTTTACGGTATTTTTCTATCACATTTTACAGTGTTAAAGCTAAAATGTTTCAAGTGAAGTGCATTCAATATATTTTTTTCACAAGAACCGACATCGGATTCGAATTCAGCATTCCAAAGAACCCTTAAATACGAAATTTCATCCAATTAGAAAAATAAAAATTTGTAAGCTTCAAAATTTGCCTGACCAAATGGTAGGCAACTTTTGTTTGAATTGAAAAAAACATGAATTACGCTTGAATTTTACACGAAATATACGGTGGTACACTTAAAATGTCTTTGGTTTCATCATTCTATCTGGTTTGAAACTCAAGCTAAAAATCAAAATGTTTTTCGGATTTCCCAATTTTTTTAATAGGTTTATGTTCATCGAACATTTATATACATCAAAAGAATGAGGCTCTCCTCTTTCCAGTGATACCAACCAGTGAATTGTGTGACAAAGTAATGGCGATTTAAAGGTATGTAACCAATTATTGGTTTAATAATTTTATTTTCCTCGAAGAGGGTGAAAAAAATGATATTTTTTGATTTTGTTGAATAAGCGTTTTTCAATGTTTTTTAGGGTGCTGAATTAGAATCTGACGTCAATATTTTTGTGACAAAATCTATAGAGGTAATTTACTTAAAAATCTAATAATTTTTATAGAATTTAATTAACCTAAACCAAAATCTATGGAGTGGCTGTAGTTTTCCTTACATTCGAAATCAAAACTAAACATCTTGGTGCAAGAATCATGTCGATATCATTTTTTAAACTCAAGATATAAAATAAATTATTTTAATGCTATTTTATTTTTTTTCTCGGCTTCTAGAATTAAAGGAAAAATACGTGTCTAATATTTTTTGATCAGGAACCTCCAAAAAAATTGCCAACAAGATCCGTGAGAGACTTAGTGTGTTTGAATTGCCCTTGTGAGTTGAATAACCAAGTTGGGACCCAGAGTGGAACGGATTGAGGAGATGTGAGTTTTCTAGGAAATTGGAGATTTGTGATTGTACTAGTCTTTCAAGGTGTTTGGACAGATTGGAAAGTATTGATATAAGACGGAATAAAATAAAAGTTGAGTGAAGGTGGGTTAGGATTCTTTGGTAAAGGTTGTATTTAGGCTTCCTTCCAGGATCTAGGAAAGGTGGAATTTTAAAAGGAATAATTATATATATCTAGGATGACTGGAAGGATAGGAGGAAGACATAGTTTGATTAATATAACTGGAATACCATCATGTCCAATCGCTTGTGTATGACAGAGGAAAATGGTCTCAGAGAGGTCTGAGGGTGTGATAAAGGAAAAATAAAAGTTGGAAAAGTTAAAAGGAGGACCATTTGGAGTGTAGCTGGCAGAAAGAAATGAAGAGTTTGATTTTGAGGTAGCGATAAAGGAATTTATTTCGTTAGGATTAAAAGAAAATGAAAGCGGAAGATTAGAGGATTTACAAAAGGACAGTTTTGATAGTATTTTCCATTTTGATTTTGGATCATAGGCGCAGGAGAGGGCTTCATGAAAATACTGCGACTTAGCTCTTCCAATGGTAACTTGTGTCTGATTCCATCGAGGCCCCATAAAATTTTGTAATTTACATGACTATCTAAAAAAGAGTGAATATTATCTAGACTCCATTTTACGGAAATCGTATTTATTTTTTTATTCGATTTTTAAACACATGTTGAACGGGGAATTAAGTAGGGTACTAAATGTGAAAATTCACACACAATCTCTAGGCCACCCGTCCACCAAACGTAGGGCTCTTCTCTATTAGACGTTGAAGGGAAAATTATCCTGGACAAAGGGACAGTACTTGCGAACTTGCCAGGGAGTGTGGTGTGTCGAAAGATACTGTTAGTCGCCATCTTTTCTCCATGGGAAGGTGAAAAAGACCTGTAGACGGGTCACTCACGAACTTACTCCTCCACAATCAGCAGAAACGTTTACAGAACTTCATGGGTTTGAACTCCTGCCTCATCCACCATATAGTCCAGACCTCGCACCTTCGGAATACTAATTGTTTTGATCCATGGCCCATTTTCTTCAAGGGAAAAAAATTGATAATTTTGCGGAAGTTGAAAATGCTCTCCAAGAGTTCTTTGACAGCCATCCCAAGGAATGCTATCAGCGTGGCATCGAGCAATTGACTAGCAGATGGGTAATGACGGTAGATAACAATGGACTATACTTCGAGTATTAATTGTATTTTATATCAAAGAAATAATAATACAAATATTTGTTTAAGAAACGGTCATTTTTTTTTATACACCCCATTATTTATTTCCCTTACTGTTCTTCAATGACATTCTTATTTCTCTTAAAAATATCGGGAATACCTTCAATCAACACCTGACCTAGAGTTTTCTCAGTAGTCTTTTTTAAAGTAGCCATTCTCGTTCTTACACCAATTATCTAATGTAATATGAAAATATAAGCTAAATAAGTAATTGATAATTGTCTTATGCCTATAAACCACACCAAGCAAACAATAATTATTAAAGCTGATTACTATAATTTTGGTATATATATATATAAGGAAAAAAATTAATATTCATAATTATTAAAGTTATTTAATGTAAACTTAAATTAACACATATATAAAAAAGTCAAAGTACTATTATTAGATCAATGCATTTTGTTATTTGTTATTGTTTTTTAATGATTTGTTATTTGTATGACAAAACTTACAGTTAAATTGTTTTAAATAAAAACAAAATAAAAAATTGTTAACTGTTATACTGTGTTATTTTAGTTCCTTGGGTTTTACGCAAAATATAGCTCCAAACTTAATTCTTACCTCGCTGCCCATGGTTTGTAGGCTTACGCTATTAATCTTTTCTATTGGTATTGAAGGTAATAGTGATAACGTTGTTAAGCTGATGAGAAGTTGTAAAATGTTTGTTTTGTGTAATATGTAGTGTTTTATTTACTTCTAATGACATTTTTAAGACGTAGTTAATAATATTCTGTAAGTTTCAGTTATTTTGTATTTGTTGTTTTTAACTTTTTTATTTGTTTTTTATATCTTAACTAGTGTTTAATGTTATTTAGTTATATTTTTACGTTTGTATCTATTACACAGTAATAGTGACCGTAGGTTTGCAAAGCACCAAACTTTTGTATAATTATATGAAAAACCCCCTAATGATTTATGTTAAACATACACTGTGGATATATTACTTTATTGCTGATCCTATTTGATGACCTCAGTTGTTAAATATTAATATTGGATTTATTTTAGGCAAAAATGACTATGGCAATGTTCCAAGCTCAGTTAAATACAATGGTTATGTGGTTTGATCAGTGGAATGAAAGTGGACAAACAGTTGCTCTTTTTAAAATGCTTACCCGCTTAGCTCCAACACAAGCAAGATTTGTTTCTATTGCTCTTGAACATAGTTTGACTGAATGTGCTGAGTTAGCTTTAAGGGAACAAGAAGCCAATAACCCAGGTATGTATAGTGCTGACGATATTATTAAAGTACATTAGTCATTTCTTTGTATATTTAAACCTCAATCAGTTATGTACATTTTTTTCACTTCTTAGTTTTTCAAACATCTAATTGATAGTAAATGAACTATGTGTTCAAGCAGAGCTTACATTAAGACAGCGATTGCTACTATTTCACTGTGGTTTTAGATATTTTAACTTGTTCTCTCTTTAACCTTAGCAGTTTTATTGGACTTATTTCAAGTGATTATGACCTTAAATTCTACTTTTTAACTTTATAAGGGCCTTTGCCATAATGAAAGTTAAAAATGAGTGAATAATTAATTTTAAATTGATAATGTTTATTTCTGAAAATTAATTTAAAAAAATGTTATTTATTTATCCTTAATTGTATGTAACTGATTTGTTTATTGTAATTTTTATAAGAGACTGTTGTGCCCATAAATATTGCTTATTGTGTTGGATTCTGGTCTGGTAATGATGTATTCTCTATTTTATATACCTTTTTTATCTTGAGGAAAGGATTACCAGGTCTGTTCATCACTATAGTCATGTACCTAGGGGGGATTTATGCTTTTATCAATGTTATAACTTCTTGCTGTCCTACTGTTGCTATTATTTTATTTTACACCCGATCGTTGTTAGTTAGGATCGTTTTAAAAATTATCGAAGCAATAAACATTTGAGGTACACAAGTATCACTACATTTAGGAATTAATGAAATATGTGCCATTTCTATTGTTATTGTGTTTATTTGAAGCTTAGTTTTGAATTTTTAACATTCATCATCAGTTCAAGTGATATAGCTACTACTACTACTCCGTGGTGCTACAGACCGATGTGGTCCTTGGCCTCCTCAATGAGCCTTCGCCAGGTGGCTCTGTCCTGTGCGGTCTCTTGCCAGTTGTGGGTGTTTAACAATTCTTGAGCGTCCCGAATGGCGGCATCCTCCCATCTAAGACGCGGTCTGCCTCTTCCTCTTGTCCTGCACAGCTTTCCTTACAGCAACCTCTTGGGTACATCCTCTTCTCTCATTCTGGCAATGTGGTCAGCCCAACGCAGTCTCCCAAGCTTGATGCACCTCATCACATCCGCCTCCCCATACAGATGGTATATCTCGCTTTTTGTTCTCCTTCGCCAGGTCTCCTACTTCAATAGGTCCGAAAATACGGCAAAGAATTTTTCTTTCTTTTTCTCTTTGGTCCAAGTCTCTGATCCGTATGTGAGGACAGGCCTAATGAGGGTCTTATAGAGGAGACACTTTGTACGGCGGAAGATCACAGTGCTTCTCAGGTGGTTACTAATGCCAAAATAACACCTATTTGCCTTCACTATTCGCTTGTTAACCTCGAGGGATATCCTGTTAAGGCAACTTACCACTGCTCCTAGATACGTGAACTGATCTACGCTTGGAAATGTATATGGGCCCATAACTACCGGCAATCTGGCCTCTGTCTCTGTTTCCGGCCCTGCACGCATGTACACTGTCTTCTCCTGGTTTACCTTCATTCCCATGACCTTCATTCTGCGGCTTCAGACAATTTTAAAAATGCATTTTAAAGAGATGTAAAAGAACGAGCAACCAAATCCAGGTCATCAGCAAAGCCCAGTTGTGTTAACTTGTTAAAGATGGTGTCGGTAGTTTGAATTTCCGCTTCACGTATCACCTTTTCCTGAGCCAGGTTAAACAATAGGCAGGAAAGTCCATCACCTTGTCAATTGATAGAGCTCAGGCTGAAAATGGACACACACAAAAAAAAACAAAACAACATTATGAATATTTTTGTCATTATGATATTGATGAAACTTAGTTATGAGGCTCTGATTTAAGCATCTTTATTTCAAGACCTCTAGCCTACCAACTACCATTGTTTTAAGGACCTGTACCACTTTAGATGGTAAAAAAAAATTTTAATTAAAAGGCAGTAGAATTCAGAAATCTACTATATATTTGTCAAATACCACTCACTCATTTAACACGAAATCTCAGAAACCACCGAACGGATTGGAATGAAATTCGATATGTAGCTTCCTCTAGGGCCGTAGGTGCTTGCTAAGAAAGGAATTAAAAAAAATCAGCCTGGATCGCAGCTAATTCGCGAAAAATGTGATTAAAATTTTTGTTGGGTGAATAATAATAGATTAATTGTCATATGGTATATGGAGATAAGATAAGTTAAAAAATAGTTTAGATGCTCAAGCCGCTCACTTTGCGCAACTAACAACACAGCTGCAAAATATATTAAAGCCCATGTAGAGGTCAACAGGGAAGCCGTTAAGAAATACATGACAAATCATCCTGAAATTAGCAGAAAAATGATTAACAAACATAAAGAGAGCCAACCCGAAGTTAAAGGATATGCAGTACACACATATTCTGAGAATCACCCAAATATACTTAGAGGGGCTGTACAGAAATATAAGAAAATCCATCCTGAAATCTATAGAAAGTCTTCAAAAAAGTACTCAGAAAATAATCATCATGTTATGATGATAGTGCTTCCTCGAAGCTTCACTGGAGGACTGTTAAAATCATATATCTTTTTGCTAATTGTCAAATTTACTTATTGAAATTATTCTAAGAATGGAATTCTTTAGGTTTATTTAAGTAATAATAATTATCAACCTTAAGCTTAACTTTAACTAATTTAAGTTGTCCTTAATCCTAATGATATTAAACCGTAGCAGAGCAGGGTACTTTCAGCTAGTGGTTTATAATGAGAATTCAAAATATTATTCAGAAGAACCAACACATTGACTGAAATGTCTTGTGAGGAATAAAGAATGCGTTGATTAATAAAAATTGTTTATAATAATTTATTTTATAGCTTTATTTTTTAATCAATTGTTTCATTAAAGAAGATTAATTTAAGTTTTTCATTTTTTAAATGGCATAACTCTCCATTATTCTTTATTCATTCATTTCTACATGTTTCAGAGCTCATTTGCTCCATCTTCAGGTTCTTACGACTGTGATATTCCCACATGGTCACAGTAATTAATGTGACCATGTGAGAATATCACAGTTGTAATAACCTGAAGATGGAGCAAATGAGCTCTGAAACATGTAGAAATTAATGAATAAAAAATAATGGAGAGTTATGCCTTTTAAAAAATGAAAAACTTTATTTTTTAAGCATAAACCTGTATACATTTCTGGAAAATTCAATACACTGCAATTTTTTTGTCTATTCCGTATTTAGGTTAAGAGAAATTGGATGACAATAGGTTTTCTATTTTATTATGGAATTTAGTCTTACTTTTCTTAATATCTCTTCAAATTTGTTGGATATTATTCCGTAATAAGGAATCAAAATGTATTTCTTCTAAGTTGGTTTGTCCTCTGGGGGTATTAGGTAAATCTTATTAATAGTTTTATTTGCAGATTTATTTTTTTTTTTTTAATGCCAATTGTGATTTTATTGCTTTCAATAATGGATAACATTTCCTAATAGTCACTGTAATTTTCCTACATCAAACCCATTTTAGATATATCCTTTTCAGGGATCAAATCAGAATGATCCATTTACTAATAATGGTTGGTATTTGCATGATGAAAGAGCTTACTGTGATTAAAAAAATTTTAGTTACTGATTTTAGAAAGGAAAGTTTAGATGATATATTGGGAGAAACATTTTATCCTTGGAGACTTAGAATTTTATAGTTTACAAGCAAGGGGGAGGAACGTTGTCCACAGTGACAGTTTTCTTCCTTTTTGAATAGGTTGTTTTTTCATTAATTCAAAGTTAACCCTTTTCATTATGTGTCAAAATAGAAGGAAAGAATTTTTTATTCCTTAATAATTAGTGAAATAGCTTGAAAAGTGTTGAAAAATGCTTTTCCATTTTTTCCTGATTTATCAGTTATTAGAGAATTATATATTCCAAATTTGTACCAATCTACTCCTGCTTTTTCTCCTCCTACGAACATCTTTATCTTGAGTTGTATCAGGTTTCGACTTGCCATCATGGTGTTTTACTTTTTGCCTCTTTAACATATGGACTTGCCTTACAAGGTCCATCTCCATTGAAAAGACCTTGTGTGGGTTTGTTTACTAATTGAACCAGTGTAGCAAGCGGAAGTCAGCAGCTGTGAGTAGCAGTAATTTTTCCATTACATGTATTCAAAAAATTAAAAGTGGAACCACTTTAATGTAAAAATATCATGAATAATTGTTGTATAACCCAGGAAACAAGTTAAGGCCTCTCTGGCTATTACCATAAACACAGATCTCTAAGTATCCTAGTTGTATATCCTTGTTTGTTATGCTAGCCAACTTTTAGCTTCAGTGGCAATAACATATTATTAATCAATAAAAGTAACTCCTTCATTAAAGAATTTATATATTATTGTTATATTATAACATTTTTATTTTTGGATGCAAGGTTATTATTTCTGTGTTTTTTTTATTTATTTACGTTTTACTGCATCACATTATCAGAGTCTATTTATTATAGCTTATATATATTACGGTTTATGATTTTATATCTCTTTATTATATATATTTTTGTATTTATATTTCTTTATAACCATTGCACATTATCGTTTTTTTCATGCTTATTGCAACTAGAATGTTTCTTTTTATGTTTGTGTTTCACTGCATCTTGCTATCTCGGTTTATTTACTGGTGTTTATGCACTTCGATTCATGCTTTCATTTCTCATTAATACATACGCTTATATTTTATATATATATATATATATATATATATATATATATATATATATATATATATATATATATATATATATATGTAACCACTCCACATTATCTTTTTTAGCTTGCTTAATACAACTAGAATGTTCTTTTAGTTATTTAAGTTTTATTGCATCTAAATCTATAAATCTAATTATCTCTGTTTATTTACTGTCGCTTATTCATTACGTTTTACTACGTTATACCTTACTATTATATGTATTTGTGCATTCATATACGTGCATAACCACTTCACATTATCGTTTTTTCGCTGGCTAATCACAACTAATGTGTTTTTTTACTTATTTAGGTTACACTGCATCTTGTTATATTCACTGTCGTTCATATATCACTATTTATGATTTTTTGTTTCATTATTATATTTATATTCATGTATTTATATATCTATGTAACCACCTCACATTATCGTTTCTCGTTTTTTTATTACAACTAAAAAGTTCATTTTTTTTCTATTCTTGGCATCCACTATTTCATCTCAGACATAGCATCAACCTTTCATATAAAGAAAAAAAACAACATTTTTTCTATTCATTTAGTAAAATTTCTTAAGTTGTTACTAAATATATATTTATTTATTTACTCTAATTACAACGTCTTTTTCCTAAATCCTATAGCATCGTCCTTTACTTCTCTACAGTATGTCTAGTATCCTAACAGCCTGTCACGTTAACTCCCATTCCTTACCAGCTCACTTTGACGAATTCCAACAATACTTCAGTCAAAATTTTTTCCACATCATATCCATTTCTGAAACCTGGCTTAAACCCTACTTTCCGTCCTCTTCTGTATTCCTTCAAAACTATTCCCTTACCCGCCATGACCTGGCCGACCGGACTGGCGGTGGAGTAGGAATCTATGTTCATGACAGCCTAAAGACAAGAATTCTTGATTTCTCTCCCTCATCCGTACAACCTCACATTGAGTACCTATTCATTGAAATTTCTGTTGGCACCCAGCATCTACTTTATGGAGTTGTATACCGTCCTCCTCTTGTACCTTTCGATCTGTCCTTTGAAAACTCCTTATTTAACCTGGTTCCTCTCTATCCCAAAATCATTATTACGGGTGATTTCAACACAAATCTTCTTTCCGACTCCTACAACAAATGTTACCTGGATAACTTGATTTATTCCCTTCACCTTTTTATCGTTCCTTTTTCTCCTACTCATCATTCCCGCTGGTCTGACTTATGGTTAGACCTTTATATTATCGATTCACAACGAAATCTCCTGTCCTCCCAATGTCCTGTGTCTTTTCTATCCTGCCATGACCTAATCCAAATATCCTATGACTTCCGAACCCCTCCGGGCCTTTCTAGAACCATTACCTTCCACAACCTTGATGATGCCCTCAACTGTGATAATATCTTACCATTTCTTGAAGCCTTAGACTGGAGTGAGATCTATACCACCTCTTCCATAGACTCCATGGTTGACATCCTCGCAACTAATCTCCTCAAAATCCTCGATACATTTGCTCCTCTTAAAACCTCCACCTTTCATCGCCGCCCTGCACCTTGGTTGTCTCAAGAAATCAAAGATCTCCAGCGAAAGCGTGAAGCTGCAAGAAGAAGATTCAGAAGGACGAGACTTGCGGACGATTATCTAACGTTCAAAGTGCTCCGCAACTTGGTACAAACAAAAATCCGGTGTGCAAAATCTTCCTACTTCCATGAAGCCTTTCGGTCCGCTCCCGATCCTAAAACAAAATGGCACCTCCTTCGCAAACTTTCCCTCCATAATCCCTCCGGATCTTCTTCCTCGACCAACTTCCCAGTTTTACCGAACGACCTAAACACCTATTTTGTATCGCCATATCTAACCACTCCCCCCTTCCACTCAGCCAGTATCTTACCCGAAACACCATTCAATGCAAATAATTTTTATTTTTCCTACATTACCCCTTCTGATATCATTTCCTCTGTCATGAAATCCCACACCAACTCCCTTGGTCCAGATGGTATCCCAAATAAAATTATAAAATTATGTCTCCCAGAACTTACACCCGGTCCTTCTATTCATCTATAATTTCTCCCTTCAAAACTCCGTATTTCCTACCTCCTGGAAAAAAGCCATTGTTCATCCTATCAATAAAAATTCCAACCCTTCCTGTCCTGCAGACTTTCATCTGATCTCTATCCTTTCAAACCTCTCAAAACCATTAGAACGTTTGGTGCAATCCCAGCTATCCATCTTCCTGGAAGATTTCCTTCTACTCGATCCCCTTCAATCTGGTTTTCATCCTGGTTATTCTACCCAATCCGCACTCATCAAAATCACCAGTGATATCCATGCCGCAATATACGAAAAAAAAACTAACCGTCCTTATACTCCTCGATTTTTCCAAGGCTATTGATTCCATTGACCATTCTATCATATTTTCAAAACTAAAATCTTTAAACTTTTCTAACAGCTCTATCCAGTGGTTCCATTCTTTCCTCTCCAACCGTACCCAAGCAGTATCAATCCCTAACCAACCCCTGTCAGACTTCCTACCTCTTTCCTCTGGTGTAGCCCAGGGCTGCAGCATATCACCTCTCCTCTTTAATTCCTACATTAACGATCTGTATCAGTCAATTCTACACTGCTCTCACCACCTTTATGCAGATGAAAGTGGCTCTACCCATCCACCCGCAAATCATACTTCCTAGGTTCATTCCTTTAGCAAGTCATTTATCAACGTCGCCCATCCTACATTTATAATCTGTTGAAATTTAAGTCTTCCTTCTACTCCTGATTCACAACAAGATCACGTTCCTCTGAACTTACTTGCCTTTCCATCGAACAACATTATACCAGCATTCCTTCCTAGCCCGATCCACTACCCTCTGGAACACTCTCCCTTCTGAAATAAGACATGCCCCTTCCTTAAGCTCATTTAAACAACTCCTTTTCCCATATCTCCTCTTATCCCAGTCAGATGCCAGTCAATATGAGCAGTAATTATTATTAAATATGGTCAAATCAAATAATTTTGATACCGGTGAATTGACTCATAAATTTTCTTTCATATAATAATAATCTTTTATTGGTTCCATAATGGTAAATAATCATTTTATTTTTTATTTTTATAAATTTTTTTTTTTTTTTTTTTTTTTTTTTACTTTAAATGTTTTTCCTAAACAAAGAAATTTTATCTATTGATAATACATATGTGTATGGTTGTGTGTATAGGTATATAAGTGAGTGAGTGCGGTGTATATAAGTATATATCGTAATATCTGTAAATATTTTCTTCATCCAATGTACATATAGACATAGTTCATTCTCTGTATATATCTTTTCTCATTTTCTCAGGGTTATTTATTTTATTTATTTATTTATTTTTTTGATTATTTCAATTCTCCTTCTTATGTTATCTTATTTACTAAAGTTATTTATACAACTATTTACATTTAACTGTATTTGCATGTCTCTTGTTCCTCATATATAAATACCTTTGTATGAAAATATATTTGCCAGACCATTTTACTATTTTATGACACAATTTTGTTATTCTTAGGGGACAATACGTCCCAGAATAAAGATTATTTTTTCATTCATTATAACACATTATCACCATATTGATGGTGATAAAGAAAGTGATAGGAATGCAGTTTCAATTCATATATTTAGCACTGGGCTTACTATGAAAACAAAGTTGTGCGCTAAACTGACCCTTGAGAATGTTTCATTGAACTGTGTTAAGATCACCTAATAAGGGAAGTATTCTGGGCAGTTAGTATATATAGATTTGATGTTATTGTTGTCTGCGTGCACATCAATTTTTCATTCTGGTTTCATCCAGAATTCTAATAGTATCATCATGTCATTTTTTTAGAGCAGTTTTCATGGAAATCAGTTCGAACAGTAATTCCTCTAGAAGCTTGTTCTCCTTCTATGTTGTTCTGATGAAATTGCCCGAAGCCCATAAATAACATCACATCAGTAGATTGATTTAAAATGTGTTTCTTGTAGAAAGATTTGTGAGAAGTGTGTCCTGTATTAACTGCTGTAAGCCAGCAGAGTGAGATAGGAGAACATGGCAGTTTTATTGAATTTTTTAAACCATTATGTTAAGCTTTATTAATTTTAATTTTTTTTTTTTTTTTTTTTTTTTTTTTTTTTTTTCAGGATTTATTAGCTCCTTACTTCTTGAAAAGAAGGAAACTGCTATGGTTCAAACCCTTCTTCATATACCTCTTCTTAGACCTGGGAATACAGAGGCTCGTTGTGTATATCTTGCTTTGGTGCCAAGTTTGTTGTCTTATTCTCTTGAAAGCGGTGTTTTAGTTGAAGAAGCTCGGCAACTATTGTCTTATGTTTTGATTCATCCTGCTCTTCGGGACGATCGAAGGTTTACAAAAACATTTTTTATCACAGTATAATTTAATTATAATGTAATGAGACATTTATTAATAATCATTGCTAACATTGGTGAAATCTATTGTAGGTTCAAGTGAATCTATGAATTCATACTTTCAGTTATTTTATTTTAATTTTTGTCTTGGTTGTGAACCTGGAGGGTTTTTCATTCAGCATTGCATATAAGTTATTTATTTATTATATTTGTAAATATTATTTGACCCTCTCTAAGTAAAATCCAATCCTTTCTTAATTTTTCAAGTTCTAAAAATCCATAACCCAATCAGTCTCATATATACATGTGAAAATTCAGTAATTTCATATAGATTTTATTCTTAGATTTCATCGGTATGGTAATCTTTTATTAGGCTACAGATATTCATTATACTTATTATTGATCCACTTAAGTATAAAGCTTCAGCAGTTTATAAAAGTTTTAATTAGAAATAATAATAAAAAAAAATCAGTTGGTTTACTAATAAAAAGCGTCATAATAAATGACCGTAGGAAAATCATTGACAGTGATAATAAAATATATGTAAAATTCATAATTTTGTAAAAATATTATAACTCAAATGAAATCACATTTCAGACAGAAAAACTGCATTTAATTTTAAATTTAGAGCTGCAATTGATTTAGTAAGATTACATTTGCATAGTAAAAGCTTTTATTTAGGTATAAAGGTTTGAGTTTCACTTGGAAATTATATTCAATCAAAGTAGTAAATGCTTCTTTTGTTTGGGGAAAAAAAATCTTATAGTTTTGAATGATTTTATTTCAGAATCTTTGAACCTTGGAGAAGAACATTTGGAGAAAAGATCATGACTGGCTCCAAAGGATCTTGTAAGATTTATTTTATTTTTTTCAAAATAAAATATAATACCTGTGCACCTTGAATTTATCAAATATTTTTCTCTCTCTCCCCCTCCCCCTCCAATGCTTTTTCTTATCTTTTTTTTCTTTTTATCTTTATGTTTTTATTTAATTTCTTGATGACAGTACAGTGTATTTATAACTTTAAGATTAAAGCTTGACTGTTTAATATATTATTAGTTAGTACCTTAGGATTTATTATTATAAATTTAACTAGCTTAATTTTAATTTATATATTAAAATTAAATCAATTGCTGTTTTTTTTCTTCTGAAGTAACTGTTTGCTTTCTTATATTGATGAGAAATTAAATTATTAAATTTAAATTAAATAGTTCACAAAAAAAAAAAAATTTCTTAATGTGGCCAGCCAGGATATACACACACTTTTCTGTTGTTGGTAGTGCTAAGGAGTTAACGAATCATGCTTTTGTTTCAACAGTTGAAGATTTAATGATGACCTTTTTCTCAATTTATCTCATGCTTAACATCCTTGTTTCTTATAACTAAAATTGCTCACTCTACAGTCTTATCTTATACCTAAAACACATTTATCTACATTATATTTATATATCCATACAATGGTAGGATTATACTTGTTGGTCACTGGTGATAAAAATTTCCAAACATCTTGTTTCAGTGTTTCTTACTGAATGCTAACAGAGCTATAGGCTTACATTGGAGCAGTTTCAGTTATTTAAAAAAAAAAAAAAAATCTGTACCTCTACAACCCATGATGGGTCTTGGGTCTTGGTAGCGAAGTTTTGTTTCATTAGCAACAGTTATACAAGGAGGTGTTGTGGTCAGTAGGGATGTTCTAAACAGATATTTTTCAGTAACAGGGACAACTGATACAGGTCCAAAAAAATATCTGTTATAAATACCTGTTACTTATCTCATGGTCAGCGTCTCTCAATACTCGTAATCGTTTACCCTGTTTTAGCATACACCTATTACTCATATATCTTTTTTGATATGCCTTCAGTATCGGCTCTAATCAATAAGTTTACATTTTCAACTACCTTTTTAATAATATATATAGCCAAATATACAATAAATACATGTATGGTTATTTTTTTAAAAATCTTTTCAATTTTATTGTTTCTATAAAATACAATTTTTCCATAAAACATTTTTTATTATTCTCAACCTTTTTGTTCACAAAATACTGGTAGTTAAATGAAGATTTATTTATTTTATTATTTTTTTTTTTTTTTGACTGCTTACAGTTAATAAAACTATAATTAAAAACTAAGGAGATGAATTTGTCAGGGGTGCAGTCAAGGTTGAATAAACACAGCCAGTTTTTAAATGAAAAACTTATATTTTGGCGTGCCAACGTTTCGACCTGCCTTGCAGGTCTTCATCAGGGCTAAAATAACAAAAAATTGGATGTGACCAAGATGATACTAACATTAAAAAAATAAATAATAAACATAATTTAAAAATAAAAAAGAAACAAGAAAAAAAAAAAAATTTTTTTGCAGTTAACTAGATAATTGAATACAAAATAGTAGTGAAGTTTAGTCTAAGATACAGTTGTAATAGAGTAATTAAATAATTTAAATTGAATAATATAAATTTAAAATTTTGTAAACTAATACAACAATACAAACTAATGTAACAATTTTATTAACAGATGTTTTTTATTAGGAATTAAAAAAGGTATAAGGGATCTATATGAAAAGGAAAATGGTAAGATAGAAAGGTAAGCAAAATAATAAAGTTGGCATAACAATAAACGAAGGAAGAGGTTGAGAAAATATGAGAAATTAAAATAAATGGACTTACTGAAGTAGTCTAGATGAAGGCTTGACTAACAATGACTGTTAAAAAAATAAAATCAGGGAAAAGGGGGTGGGGGATAATGACTTGCAGAAAGTAATTGAGTGGCAGTGGCTAATATAACATATGAAAGGGGGCGCATGGTGGATAAAAACCGAACTACATTTTTTTAAATTTTATTTAAAAGGCGTGGAAGATGTTAAATATGAATTTAAACATTTCGCTATCACCGTCAGCAAAAAAAAAAAAAAAAAAAAAAAAAAAAAAAAAAAAAAAAAAAAAAAAAAAAAAAAAAAAAAAAAAAAAAAAAAAATAAAAAAAATTTAATAAGATTTAATACTTGGGAATAAGTGAGGGAAAAGTATTGTTTATCAATTTTATGGTTTACAGGATTAGGTTCTAAATGGATGTAAATGGATTCTGATAATAAACGTTTACTATGGTTGGGGACAGTAGCAAGGATAGATGCTTTTTTTTCGAAATCAAAGGTATGATTTAATGATAAGGAATGTTCTGAAAGTTTGGAGGCGGAGGGATTTTTGGAAGAGATGGAAAGTTTGTGTTGTGTTGTGGGAGATGCGGGCTTTAAGGTGATTTTTGGTTTCACCAATATATGATGAATGGCAATTAGGGGAGGAACATGGGATACGGTAAACAACATTTGATTTAAGTTGGAGAGGAATAGGATCTTTTAGGTTGGTGTAGATGTTTGAAGTTTATTCTGTGATTTAAGGCCTAGACGTAGGTTAGGGAAGGTTGAGCGAAGAGACTTTTGAATGTTATCAGAGAGGAAGGGGATATAAGGTAGGGATCTGTATAAGAATACAGAGGGTGGAGGTGGGGGGGGGAATTAGAAGAAGGAAGGTTGGGGTAGGATGATTGAGGTAATTTGAAAGTAGTTTATTGATGGTGTTAAGTGGGAAACTGTTAGATTGGAGAATTCGTTTAATACGTAATATGTTAGTCGTGTGGTATTGGGGATCAGATAGGGAGAGGCAGCGATGGATGAGGTTCTTGGCGACAATGTTTTTTTGATGATATGGGTGTTGAGAATGAAAATTTAACAGTCTACCAGAGTAGTACCTATCAGTGGATACAGTGTGGTCAGGATTTCTAGTGATTAGGAGATCAAGGAAAGGAAGGGAATTATTAACTTCACGTTCGACAGTAAAACGGAGTCGAGGGTGGTAAGAGTTAAAGGCGGAAAGGATAGAAGGAATATTTTCGGGATTAAGGACAAGAAAAAGGTCATCGACATACTTTTTAATAAAAAGAATGTCTTTAGGAAATGATGGTAGAATGGAGTTCAGTAGATCATTAAGGACGATGTTGGATAGGTCTGGTGCAAGTGGATTGCCCATGGCAAGCCCGGAGATTTGGTGATAAAACTTATTATGAAAGGAAAGGTAACCTGATTTGCACAGAGTTCTAGGGATTTTAGGTATGAGGAACGGTTAAGTGGGGTGTGAGGTTGTATGGATGTCCAATTATTGTTTATAATAAGGAGAGCATTGTCAATGGGAATATTGGTAAATAAACTTTCAATGTCAAAGGATACTAGAATGAAATCGTCGGGAATGTTAAAGGATAGTAGTAGTTCTCGTAGGTGGAAGGAACTGTGGATATCGTATGGGTTATCATGGCTAAGGATTTGAAGAGATGGAAGGAGGAATTTGCTAAGCTTAAGGGAGGGTGAATTGATATTGGAAGTAATAGGACGAAGAGGGGTATTGGTTTTGTGGATTTTTGGAAGACCATAAAAACGAGGAGCTACGGAATTATAGGAGATAAGGTTTCTGTAAGTAGGATAGTTTATCTGTTTAGATTCTAAAAGGGATTTAATGTGTTGGTTGAATTTAGTGATTAGGGAAGGAGTAGGATCACGTTTGGTGGGGAGATAGGTAGTGGGGGGGTCAGAGAGAGGAGTTCTAACATTTTTTCGTTGTAATCAGTTCGGTTCATGATCACAGTTTTGTTACCTTTATCTGCTCTTGTGACAATAATCTGATCGTTAGATTTTAAAAAAGATCGGGTAAAAGATAGATCTTTGAAGAACTGAGGAGAAAGGGTGGAAGGTTGAGAGGGCGGGTGTTGCAGGTGATTAGAAGTAATATTGCTGACGGTGATGCGCGACAATTCTCTATCTTCATCGGTACATTTAAGTAGGTCATCCCTGTAGATGTATTCTAAATCTGTGAGTAATTGTGGAAGAATAGGGTGAATTTTTGACTGGGGAGTAACAAAATTAGGACCTAAACTGAGAATATTCGAGACAGGAGGGGGGATTTCAGTTGAGGAGATGTTATGAATCCATGTTTGATTCAGCATGGCGTACTGAATTTTGGTATAGTTGGTCGAATTTTTTTATCAATATAAACTTTTTCTGTGTTTTAACAGATAAAGAAATTTTGGAGATGAAGTTATTTAAATTGATTATATTGTCTTCATCAAAATGAGAATGTAGGATATGGGTGAGGGATGAGATGTTTTGGTTAAGGTTATGGATGTTGAGGATGATTTCACGGATTTTTAGGTTTAATAGGGATTTTTTAAATTTAAGGGATGAAAAAGCCAACTTTGAGGAGAAGGGTTTGGAAATGGTGACGGTACTTAAGGAATTTTCAATGAATTTAGGAAAGAGTGAGTGGGATCAACATTTTAGGAGAAAAATTCTCTGTTCTATTTTTTCAGCTAGGTTTTTATGGAGGCGACATAGGCGGTTGAAATGGGGTATAAGATGAGGAAAGGTAGATTTGAGGGAGGAAATGGATATGTTGGGTTCAGTAGAAGAGTGAAATTTAAAAAAATGTAGTTCGGTTTTTATCCACCATGCGCCCCCTTTCATATGTTATATTAGCCACTGCCACCTTTAATTACTTTCTGCAAGTCATTATCCCCCACCCCCCTTTTCTCTGATTTTATTTTTTTAACAGTCATTGTTAGTCAAGCCTTCATCTAGACTACTTCAGTAAGTCCATTTATTTTAATTTCTCATATTTTCTCAACCTCTTCCCTTGTTTATTGTTATGCCAACTTTATTATTTTGCTTACCTTTCTATCTTACCATTTTCCTTTTCATATAGATCCCTTATACCTTTTTTAATTCCTAATAAAAAACATCTGTTAATAAAATTGTTACATTAGTTTGTATTGTTGTATTAGTTTACAAAATTTTAAATTTATATTATTCAATTTAAATTATTTAATTACTCTATTACAACTGTATCTTAGACTAAACTTCACTACTATTTTGTATTCAATTATCTAGTTAACTGCAAAAAAAATTTTTTTTTTTTTCTTGTTTCTTTTTTATTTTTAAATTATGTTTATTATTTATTTTTTTAATGTTAGTATCATCTTGGTCACATCCAAGTTTTTGTTATTTTAGCCCTGATGAAGACCTGCAAGGCAGGTCGAAACGTTGGCACGCCAAAATATAAGTTTTTCATTTAAAAACTGGCTGTGTTTATTCAACCTTGACTGCACCCCTGACAAATTCATCTCCTTAGTTAAAACTCACAGTCAACAATACAACCATCATTATAATTAAAAACATTAATGAATTATCAACAAGATAGTAAATAATTGGCAAATTATTATTTAAGGTGTTATATGTTTTATAACAGCATACATATTTTTTATTTGATTTATGATTAGCAAAAATTATATAATTGCTTAAGTATAGATTTCATATTTGAGAGTATTTAAATGATTATTAAAATTAACAATGATAAAATAAAGAAGAATTTAAGAGTTTCTAATATAATGAAAACCGGCTGACATTTTGCTAGAAAATACTCGTACGTGAGTGAAAGTAAAAATACTGGTTTAGGTAAACGAGTATCTGGTAACAGGTAGAGATGACAAGTAAGAAATACTAGTCTAGGGTAGTACGCAGTACGAAGGTAATAGGTATGAATGTTGTTACTAGTACTGAAGTAAGGATGCAAGTATCTCGTTCCTGTTACTTCTGAATATCGGTAACTTGGACGCCGTTCAGACAGCCCATACCTGTTACAAAATAACAGGTCCAGTATTTCTGAACCACCACTAGTGGTCAGCAATCACACTCAACCTTGAGGTTTTCCCCAATGTTGATCCATGGCTGAAGAAACTGACATTGCATTTTCTGCTTTCTGCTTGTAGCTAATCTGAAACAGGTCATATGTTCATATGTCTAAGGACTATCTTTGAGATAAGAGACTAGTATAAGGCAAGAAACACCATTTTTTTGTCAATATATGTTGCTCTCAAAACTTCCACTGCACGAGACATACATATATAGAACGAAGGCCCAAATTTAGTTAGATTAATTAAGTAGTAGTGTTGTTCAATCCAGGGATATCTTTGATATTTGTAACAGACAGCTGGACTGGAGTGTTACAGTTGAGGAGCTCTGCCTCACCCCAACCATGAGGGCCAAAAAATTTAATTTCAGGGACTTCTACCATTTGATGGATTTCCTTCACCATTGCTCAGATAGAGTGCCATTTATTCTCAGAATGCCACTTCCTGTACTCTGTAATAGTTATAATGCCATGACTTCATAATGCTTCTGTTAGCACTATGTATTACAGGATTTTCCCAGAGAGGCCCTAATGGGAGGTGGAATTCAGATTTCACTTCCTAAATTACTAAAGGATAACAAGATAGAAAGTTGAAAGAAATATCTTAGAAGTGGTCGAAGAAATACAATTAGGATTTTATAGTAATTTGAAACAAAAAGACTCAGGTTAAGTACCAAAATTGATGATGGAATAGGAGCTCGAAAGAGAGGAAGACGGTTTAGAAACGTGGAAGCATGGATTAATGGAAGAGGATGTGGTTCACAGAGGGAAATGAAGGAACAGGCTTAAAGAAAAGTTCTGCTAGGGAAAACGATATATGCCGAAAAATTAAAAATAAATAATAGATAATAATAATTCATATCTGCTATACTTTGAATTATTTTATATTCAATGTTCTATATAAATTTATGATACTATTTTTATTTGAAATTTATTGTTTATTGCTTTATTATCATTATACTGAAAATCTTTTTTTTTAGGTATGACCCTGAGTAATGAATCTCTTCAAAAAACCAGACGTAGTAATAGTTTAACTCCACCTTTTGCTGTGACACCGAATGTTGAATGGTCATCGCAGGTAATAAATAAATTAATGCTTAGAGCTTTAAAAACAGAGATAATAATTATTTAAAGCACAACCCATTTATAATGACAATTTAATATTATTTATTTATTTCAGTAAGATATATGGCTGTTGTATCCCTCCTATAGGGTTCGTGAGTGGGGTCCCTAGCCATTTTTATTTGTCTATGTTAGGTTATCGCTATCTGAGGTTATTGGTTGTACCATGTTCATGTGTTCAGTTCTGTTTGTACTTTTATTCCAAAATACACACTGTTAATATTTTTCATGTTTTTCTATTCAAAAAGCCATAATGGCTATCCCTGAACTATCAGTTCTAATTATTTTTGATGGTTAAATTTAACTTAAAATTAATATTGAATATGGTCATTGCTTGTGATAATTTGTAAAAAAAATCGTACTATTAAAATAAATTGGTCATACCTAAAACTACTTAATTTGGTAGTTTGATGAATATTAATGAAACAACAGCCATTCATGGGAGGAATAGGAGCTTCTATAGAGGTTCTTATTTATTTCTTAATCATATTTTATTAATTTTCTTTTTTCAATTTTCTCCTATGTTTATCAAAAAATCTTATTTATTGTTCTTATGGATTGGAATTATCAATTCCTTACACCATTCTTCAGGCATCTCTTCCTTTACCCAAATTGCTAACACCAGTTCATAAATCTCTTGATGTAATGCTTCGCCACCAAGCTTGATAGCTTCTGCTGGGATGCCATCTGTTCCAGGAGCTTTATTATTTTTCAGTTTGTTTATAATATCCTCCACTTCTTCAGGGTCTGGAGGTTCTAGATTATCTTCCTGTGGAATTTAAATATCCTCATCATGTCCATCATGATGTTGTATTGAACAATTCCTTGAAGTAAGCATTCCATTTTTCTGTAATATCTCTTCTGTTGCTCAATATATTTCCCTGTTCATCTTTACAAAAATTTAAGCGAGGCTGAAAACGATTTTTTATCCTTTTAATCTTTTTGTAGAATTCCCTACTATTATTTCCTTGAAATTCCTCTATCATCAGTTCCAAATATTCTTCTTTTATCTTTTTAGTCAACATAGTTTCTCAACTTCTGCCGCCTTCAGTCTATAGTTTTCTTTTGTCTCTCTTGTTCCTCTCTTTAACATTGCTTTTCTAGGTTGCTTCTCTTTTTCTACAGGATTTTGACATTCTTGGTCGAACCAGCTCTCTCCCATTTTTTTTTATCCTTTGCCACATAGAATTTATATTTTCTTCTGTTCCTTATTTATTTGTTCTTTAACCTCTCATGTAAAACCAAAGTCCAGCTGTATAAAACCTTAATTAGACCTATTCTGACCTATGGCTCTGAATGCTGGACAATTTCTAAAATGAAGGAAACCTTAATCCAGAGGTTCGAGAGACGGATTCTAAGAAGAATTTTTGGACCAGTTTTTAGAGACAGCACTTGGAAGCTGAGAACCAATTCAGAGCTCGCACAGTTATATCAAAATAGAAATATTGTAACATATATTAAAATTGGAAGGCTCTGATGGGTGAGGCATGTGGCAAGGATGAATCCAGATGAGGTCCCCAAAAAACTCTTAGAAGAAAAAATATTTGAAAAGAGAAGAGTCGGCAGACCAAGACTGAGATGGGTCGATGGAGTGGCAGAGGATGAGTTGTCAATCTTGGGAGTGAGGAACTGTCTGGGGATACCCATGTTTCCAGGTGGATTACTTGATTGTTCAGATTAGCGATATTCCCCTGTATTGTTAAAAATTCTAAACCTATTTAATTATAATGGTTGAACAAAGTGATCTAGTGAACTAATGATGCAAATAATTAAATGCATCCTAATTTTATAGTTTATAATAGCCAAGTATCTAGCTCGTCAATTGTGTATTGAACAAGTTTTTCCTTTGGCTTACATTGATTGAAACATTAATGGGGTGTACTTATTTTTGAGTTTTATTGAGTAACTTGGAATGTTTCTTACATCAATTCTTATTTACTAATTTGTATACTTTAAATAGATGAAGTGTTCATTCCAGCTAAAATATAAAAGACTTAGAAAAATATTAGTTTTAACTAGGTTAATAATATGAATTCATAATGACTGAAACTTTAAATAAATAAAATTAAATAAACCACTTGTGCTATTGATCAACTGTATATGGGCTCAAGTTAATTCTCTCTCTCTCTCTCTCTCTCTCTCTCTCTATATATATATATATATATATATATATATATATATATATATTATTTTTTTTTTTTTTTTAATCCTATTTCTAGAATAAATAACAAACTGTAAAGTTGAGTAAAATAAAATTTATGTTCAATTAAGGCCATGTTTTCATTTAATTTAACCTATTTTTAAGCCTAGAAAAATCCCATATCATAAACCTTCAAGATTGGTGTCGAAAATGGTGAATCAAAATAAATCCCATCAAATAACCTTTACCCTTCGTCGTAAACCTATGACTTCCTGTCCTTCAGTATCGCTTAATGATGTCCCACCAATCCCCGTTGGAACAGATTCGCTACCTAGGACTCCATCTGGACAAACGTCTTACTTGGAATCCACACACAAGACTAAAACGACAAGAAACTGCCCATCGTTTTCGACTACTTCAACATTTACTTGACAAATGTTCAAACCTTCAAATTAATTACAAAAGACTCATTTACATAACAGTAACTAGACCAATTTGGACATACGGAGTTGAGCTTTGGGGCTCCACTAAACCATCCAATTCATCTCGTATTTAATCCTTACAATCCAAAATCCTTAGAAAAATCCTGAATGCTCCTTGCTTCGTCACAAACAAACTTATCCACAAAAATCTTAATATACCTTATGTTTCTAACTAAGCTCAAACCAGGTATATATCCTTTCATAACAAACTCCACAACCATTCAAATCCATTAGTATCACAACTTGCTTCTCATTCCATTCCAGATAACCCTCCGAGGTGTCTGAAAAGAAGATGGCCTCGAGACTTAATATAGTACCTCATTATATAGAACCTTTATAGTGCTACCAATGGGTAGTATTTTAAAAAACAAGTGAAGTATCATTTTTATCATTATCATCATATTTACTTGATGTATAATGTATTTACATTGTATTTACAGTTATGAATTTCAATTAAATTTAAAAAAAAGCCTAGAAATATAAATGAATAAAATAGCCCGTCGGCTTTTGTGAATGTATTGATCATACATCTTTTTTTTTTCCTCTCTATTTTTAGGATGATCTGTCAATGGGTGGTGGTAATAAGGCTAGGCGTTTTTCCTTGTCCTCTGAACAAATAGTTGGTCCTCCACTTTCTCCGCAGTCATCTCAGGCTTCATCTGGTAGTGGATCTGAAACTCATTTAGATCTGGCTGGATATGACAGCCCTGAGATGAGAGGTATTTGTCTCTTTATTTTTTACTTTATTCTTGAGGGATTGTATTTTATTTGTAAATTTGCAATATTTTCATTCAGATGTAAAAAATTGGCTGAAGTCACTAAGATTGCATAAATATTGGAGGCTCTTTTGTCATCTAAGCTACGAACAGATTCTTTCTATTACTGATGAAAACTTTGATACGTATCTGGAGGCTGGTTTGCCAGTGACCCAGGGTGCACGAAGAAAAATTATTCTAAGTATTGTTAAACTAAGAGAGCGTGCTAATCTTCTTGCTGCTTTAGAAAGGGTAAGTAGCAGAATATAATAATTATTACTTTATGCTTGAGTATTATTTTATATATGTGTTAGGAAAGTACTTTAGGAATTCTTAAACTCTATGCTTTCATATATATTTTTTTTTGTATGCTGTATCTGAATTTTAATTTTTTGCCTTGTAAATCAGCTTCTCAATGAATATCATAAACTTTTTTCACTTTTTTAGTTTTTCATTTATATATCAAAAACTATAGGTAATTAAAGTAGACAAAATTTCCTGTTAAATGCATTATAGAACTTTGATTTCCTAATGATTTGTACCATTGCTAGAGAGTACTGAAAAATGTATTTGGTACATTGCACTGAGTAAAAAACTGAATATGAAATCTGTAGTAATATATATGTGGAGATACTTTGTTGTGCTGAATCTTAATTTTCTTTTTTCTTGTTGTTCAACTTCACTAAAAACCTCCTATTATCTCAAAATTTTAACACTTTTTTTTTTTTTATCTGTATCTGTTTCGGAACCCAGTAGTTATAGCTATTATACTTATTAGAATTATAATGGTTGTTTAAAGGATGTAATGAATGGAGGGCACCTGCTGACAGTAATGGATGAGTTGCGTCAGGTTTTATCAACACCTATTAAAGCTTATGTTGAGGAAGAAAGACCTTCCTATGATGACATTCCTTCCGCTTTTACAAGAGTCTTAGGAAAAGGTATTATTCCATTTTTTATTTTACTTTTTATTTCTTATTATATTATTTGATCATTTTTTCCTGCATGTTTGAATTGGGCTAAAGAAGAATATATTAGATTTTCTGTTCTATATTGGCATATGAGCAATCACATTTTTTCTAGTAATCAAGCAGAATTGACAAATTTTGAGATTGGGATGATCCTTGTGTATGATAATAAAATGAGCCTATCTTATTATTACTTATGGATGTAAATTGATATAGGTGTACAATAGCATAAATTAATCAAACAAACCAGTTTGCTATAGTAAGATCCAATAGTACAATATCTTGTTGAAATAGAAAATAGTAAATTCAAAGTTTATTTATAATGTTTATTATTAGAAAGTTCAAATTTTGAATCATTATATTATCAATTATCTATTTTATATGTGTACGTGTAACTTATGTAATAACTCTCTCTCATTCAAAATTTCATGTAACCAAATTCCATTATTGTAAATTTAGTTATAATTTGATGTGTTTTTCAGTTTGCACACAACTAATGGTTGGTAACTGTATAGAAGAAGAGGCTCCATCAGTTTTTCTGAATTTACTTGAAACAATACTACACCATGAAGCTTTCTCACAGCAGCAGAAAAAGAAAATCTCTACTTGGAGGTTGCAGATAAATCAGCATTTAACCCAGTAAGATAATTTCTATGTTATGAACATATTGTTAGTTTCAGAACTAAATTTTATATTTTTAAGATCACCATAAATTCTCATAAAGGGAAGTAAATAAATAATACCTCTTCTCTTAAATAAATCTTCAGTTCAACACTTCTGGAAAAAAACATTTTTATTGGAAGTTTAATTAGGTTCATGATTAAGTTTAGGTGAAGAATTTATGACTTATGATTTAGTCTTAAGGTTTGTTTTCAAGAAAAACAGCCGAAAAGTTACTCCTGATAATTAGCCATTTACTAGTATTTTCCTGGATTTCAGTAAAGCCGTTGACTTCATTGATCATGAATTTACCTCTCCTTTTTTCCCTAGTGAATTAAAGATGACATTGTTAAAATTCTAGTCGATCTTGATATGACATGATCTTGGACCACTACCAATAAATTTAAATTAAATGCAGTTAAGTCTAAGGCTATTGTTGGTTTCTGATGTTCTCAACTCCCTAACCAGAAGAGGTTTCTAGACACAAGCTTTTTGTCTGACCCAAGTATTCCAAAGTCTTAATTTCTCTCTTTCATTCCTTTAACTATGTGGATCTAGTTCAAGGCTCCTCTAAATCACCTCTACTTAGTTCAGGCATCAATGATGTCAATTATATCATGATTATCTCACTTATACACTGATGATTCCTAAATATACCTTCACTTTTATTCCAATAAAACTACAAGTTATGCTTGTGAAAATTCAAGCTGATAGAAACATGACACCCCAGTGGGCTACTGCTAACAGGAATTAGATTAATAAATATTTAAAACTATTTTCTTGGGTTTTAATATTTAACTCATCGATTGCAGTCTTAAAAAAAAAAACTTAATGTAGTCATTCCTGAAAATGAGCTTGTAATCATGTATATCGTTACCTTTCCTGAATGGTTTTTGATGTTTTAAATGTTGGTACTTACTCATTAACAGAAAAACTAGAAAAGTCATTTACTTACTCTCAGTATATGAAAAGAATTCTCTATACATACCTTAAACTCATAATGCCCTCTAAAATAATATTTATTCAATATTTCTTTGGCATATATTTTGGAATGGTTAAAAAATTTCTTCGTTTTAGTATTTTCAATGAAATTTAATAAATGATATTTATCAAAATCATGTAAAATACATGATTAGTAATATTTTAATAAAAAAAATATATGTAGAATACTTTAGAAAGGTTACATAGAATCCTGTTAGATGCCCACTTAATCAAAATATTAATCATGAACATCAGCTTGTTTGATGACTTTTGGAATGGCATTTTGCCGCGTTATTACCTCCAAACTTAGTCTCTTTGTGAACACGTATTAATTCCATTTCATGAGATAAGGGAGGAAGTAAAGCAATGTTGGCCAATATATTATAGTTTATTTATCTTGTATAATCTAATAAAGCACTGTGTTATTTCTGTTACAGACCAGCTGAAACTAATCGACTTCCTCCTAAAGTTTTTACTCCCCCTTTATCAGTTTCTCCCAGATCTCATTTATACTATTCTCAAGCAATCAGACAAAGGAGTCCTGTTGAACCTTTACAGGTATTTATAACTATTTTTATCTTGATGACTTTTAAGAATAAGTCTGAAGTAGCTATGAAATTTTGTAAACCAGTGGTTTTACAAGTCATTGACATCTTACATCCAAAATTCACTTAAGGCTAAACATCCCGATTTTTAGTAAGATTTTTTTTCAAGAGATGGCAGCACTTTTGGGGCGAATTTATTTTCGCTCTCATTTGTGAACAGAATCATCAGTATTAGATCTGTAAATAGATTTAGTAATAAAACCCCCATTAAATTCACGCTACGTTTCCCGATTATTTTTTTTCAATTATTTTAGAATTTAAAAAAATTGTCTGGCAAACTATTGATTTTTTTAAAAAAAGCTGGTTATAATCACTTGGTCATAAATTAATTGAACACAATTATGCAAAAAAAATCGTTTTACGGTTGCATAGGTTGATCGTAATTTGAAAAATACGATTCAACAATAGCGGGTGATTAGATTAGTAAGCTACCTGCTGTTGTAGTAGTGGAGGAAGGGCTGTGAGGGCCCAGCTCCCAGTCAGCTACCGATCTAACGTCTCCCCAATAGTGGATAAACCAACATCCTTTTTTTAAGTTTTCCGCTTATAACTCGAAAATGGTGCGTTTTATTAAAAAAGTTTTTTAGTACAAAATTAAAGCTTATTAAATTTGCTACAAGTTTGTACTATTGTAATTTAAAATTTTATGCTAAAAACTTTTTTAATAGAACGCATCGTTTTCGAGTTATAAGCGAAAAATTCAAAAATGAAACATTCAAAGGATCAAAGCATTTTTCTTCCTTCGTGATTTATCGAACAGAATATCATTTTGTATTGTTTTTATATTTCTTAAGTTATAAATTTTGATTTTAATTTTATAAGAATATTTAAATAAAAGATTGTATTTGAATATAAAAAATAAAATTATCTAATACGTCGCCAAGAAAAAGGATTATAAAATTCCTAAGTCTGAGATTCATACTAACTAAAAATCTAGTGTTTTTTCTACTACTACATTCATCAAATCGTTGTCTAGTAACAACTGCAATTTATCCAATAGATATTTACATAGCCTACTTCAAAATTCAATTAAAATTTCATATATTATTTATATATCATAGAACAGGGTGGTCTTTTTTGGTCTATCACTACATTCATTCCATATATTTCCGGTGGGAAGTCCCACCACAGCACTCCTTTTGAAGTTTCATTTTTTTATATTTTGTTATACTCTATATACCTGTCACTAATTGAGGGAAAAGTTGGCCTGTTTAGACATAAGACCCCTATAGAATGAAGCACAACAGAAACCGAATGGTGTAATTTCCCACTTGCTGTATATATAATGAATGCAGTGACCAGAAGGACCACTGAAATTTAAAAATCACAAAAGGAACCAACTAGTTTCCTGTTGAAAAAATAGTTAATTATGTTTAAAACAATCTGTAAACTTATATTTTTTTAAAAGCAAAATCAAACTTATTTTCTTTTCACTGAATACAACAGTTACGGAGAAGAAGATGGTCAGGAATACAGTCAAAGAGGAACTTTGAGGAAATTCTTAGAATTTCTTCTTAGACGTGGTGTTCCTCTTTGACTGCATCCCTGATCATCTTCTTCTCCATTCATCATACCAGTCAACTATACTTTTATCACAACAGTTTTAACGTCAAATAAAGGATCGATTAAAAAAAAATAAAACATATAATTATAAAAATATAAATAAATAGAGATTAAAAATAATTAAATATAAGTAAACTATTACTGTTTATTTATACAAGTGAAATTTTTAATTTTATTGATAACAGTTAACTAAGAAATATATAACTATTAATAATTTATGAATTCCTAAGTACTGTTTCATTGAACCCTTCAACTTCAAAACACATTTAAAATATAGAATGTAACAGCTGATATTTATAAAATTTGATTATCAAGTTTCTTTCGTATCTACTAAGAATTTCAAAGTAAAAACAACATACATATTAGGAGAACATAATATTTATATTTTATATTGCTAAAAACCTAAAATTAACCTAATTATTCATTAAAACTTCATAATGTAAATAGAAATTATCTGGAAAATAAGAGTCCTGAACTAACTACTTCACCGTAGAATTAAAATAGAAAACGTTTTTATTGGTCTACGTAAGTCTATAATTAAGTATAATTTTACTTTTACCAATAAGATCTGTTTTATTCGATCCATGACAATTATTTATAAAAAAATATAATACAATTAAAATAACAAATATAATAATAATTTAAGTTGACGACAAAACATGTACCTACATTACATTACATTGTAAAAATTTTCTATATATTAGAATTCATCAGATTTCTGATCTGTACAATATTATGATCTTGTATCAAATTTTATCATTTTTGAACTAATCAATTTTGTATGGAATCAACAAAAGGACTAAAGCTTTTTGATTTTAATATTAAAATAGTAAATAATTTTAAGCCCAAATGTTAGTTGTAGCAGGAACTAAAACTTTTATGCAAAACCTTTTTTGAATTTAATCTTCATTCAATACGTATATTTGAACTCTTTTGAAAAAAAAAAAAAAAAAAAAAAAAAATAAATAATTCAAGATCTGGCAAGAATATTCTTTTCTGTAAATAATTAAAAAAAAAAAAAATATATATATATATATATATATATATATATATATATATATATTTTTTTTTTTTTAAGTATAGATATTCTATAAATTAGAGTAGGAGAAGAATTAGAGTGAGATTCTTTTTGGATTTAGAACTGTATCTAAGTAAATTTCTACTTCCAATAGATTGCTCTTCTTTCTTATGCTCCATCTTTAGAACGACATATATTGACCGAAAATACAAGAAATATTGTCTACTGTTACTGGGTTTGCCCTATATTTTTTTTGCCTGGTTTCTGTACTACGGGCTGGAGTTTATCACGTGAGTCTAGCGCTCTATTTTGGCGGTGGACTAGGTGGGTAGAGAGGGGAGTCGTCGGGTTCATTCGGAAGTTGTCGGCGGTCATCAACACTTGTGTTTTTATCGTGATTAGTGGTTGGACTAACTACAGTTAAGACTTATTATTTTTTCTTAGTGAAATACACAAGTTTCTTTATTCTCTTGAAACATGTACATAACAACTACCATTAGTTTAACTTTCAGGCTTTTAGCTCTAGTCCAATCACAGCTATTGAAAGACAAAATGAACGATCTAAAAATAAAGACTGATTTTTTGAAAGTTCATAAAAAAATTTATAGTACTATTGATATTATTTGTGGTTTTACTACCAACATATATCAACAAATAAAAAAAAATAATCAGATTGCATTTGACTTTTTTTCTTCTTGAAAAATTTTTACAAATTGTGGAATTTCGATGGATTTTATATTCAACTTGTCCTGTGATTTTCATAGTCAATACGGAATGATAGGTAATTAAACTGCTAGTTATGAATGTTCTTGTAAACCCTTATGATCGAAAAAAAAGGTGAGTGCAGCAAAATGAAAACTGCCTCCCTAAATAAACTGTTTGAGAAAATTTAAAAAAAAAATTGGTTTGTATGTCTTGAGACATAGAGGAAACAACCTGGAATGTTTCATAATTTTTAAAAATGACCAAGCAGCCAATTTATTATTTTTTTGGACCACTTTATAATGACACACCGTCATTATTTATTACCGTCTCGAATTAATTAAAACCGTTAAGAATTAATGACCGTCGGTAATTAATTCATTATTGTATTGCGCCACATTTCAGGCTAACCACAGATGAAAACTTATGAAATCACTTGTGCTTTGACTATGATTTTAAAATATAAAACAGTAAATTTGTTGTACAGCTTTTATCACAACCCGAGAAATACCACAAGGAGGTGTCTGTGCTGGTTTCTCATCTTTTTTTCTTTTATAAGCCATAAGAACCGTGGTTTTTATGCCATTCAAACAGAAAATATATGTGATTTAGGTGTCTATCTATGTACAAAACTAAGGAACTAAAGTTGAAGAAAAAATGAATCATGGTATATATAATAATAATAAAAAAAAAAACAAATGCCATTCAAGGTGTGTCTACATACAAAAAAAGGAAGAACCAAATCTAAATAAAAGGCAACTTGATTGAGTTATCTGCAGCATTAGATCAGTTGGAAGTTCCATGGAATTGTCAATTACCATGAATTGTAGAACATCGTTTTAGGATCATATTTAGAGCGATTGTTTCCTTTTCTTTGTTAGTTGGTTTACTAATGGCGTCTGCTTGCTTTTTTTTTTTCTTTTTTTTTTTTTTTTTTTTTTTTTGTTTTTTCTCGCAGAAACTAAATGAATTTTATTTGGACTGTTTGTATCAAATACTTAGCTGGTGAAAAAGGCTAGATAGTATGTGATTTCCAGCAGTAGCTAAAGAAATTATTTTTATTTATTTGGAAATAAATGGACTGTCCTCTCATTTCTTGCATTTATCAAATGCTTTTTCATATTTTTGATTTATCAAAGTAGTGTAGAACACATTATTGCAAAAGTACTTGAAGCCTGACCAGTCTATTTCCAAGGAATATCATCCTCTTTTCATTTGAATATAATCATTTTCTCCGTTTTCAATTGAAAAAACAACAACAAAGAATCAGGATTGTTGATGTACCAAATGAAAAGAAACCGTTCATATACACGAGCCTTGGGAACAATGAAATTACTATATAGCAGAATTGGGGGAATAAAATAAATAAACAACTAAATATTTGACAACTAACTTCTTGGAATTTAAATATTTCAGTCGATTTTTTAGATTAATTTTGCCCAACTCTTTATAGTACGATAATTCTAAAACATTTCCAAGAGGTTAGCCATTTTAATGATGTTCATTTTATTTATTTTTCGTTTTTTGATTATATTTACGATGTTTACGGACAATTAGTACAAAAGTATTCATACAAAGTCGAATTTTCACAACTCAGCGAACTGACAACACTATACATTCAGATTACATTATAATAAATATTATGTGGGTACTTACTTTATATCATTATCATTATCTCTTCTTTTTAGTGCAGTTCTTCTTCGTCTAGCAGATAGGTGGAAATTCTTTTTGGATTTAGATCTATTTCTATGTAAATTTCTACGTCCAATAAATTGTTCTTCTTCGTTATGCTCCATCTTTACAACGATAGAAATTGAACAAAAATACAATTTGGTCTGAACAGGTAATATTTTCAATTGTTACTGGGTTTTCCCGAATATCTTTTACCTGGTTTCTATACTATGGGCTTGATTTCATATACCGACATGCTAACTAAATTATTATATTTATATCTATAGTTACTTTAGTCTATATAGGTTATACATATTGATACATAGGTAACATATTATAGTTACCTAGATACCTATCGGCTAGGTAACTATATGAAATTAATTTAGACTATTTTATGTTATTTGTCCCTAATACTTTGCAGGTGAGAAGGGTCAGTGTAATTTCCTGCTGTAAGTAAACGAATCTTTTTCTCTGTTTGAAAATAAATAGACAATGACTCCTTTGTTGACTTTATAAAAAGACATATTTATCACAACTATAACAGCTACACAGCTATTATCAGTTCATGATTTTTTGAATTTTTGATTGATCTTCAAATTAGAGTACAACACATTACAGTAATAGTTTTTTTTGTTTAAATTGTAATTATCATGGTTGGCATTCAATCTGTTGGACCGTCAAACGCTTCAAGTGAAAATAAAAGTTTACAAATTATTGTAGCTAGGCCTGTTTGTCCCTAATAATTAGTCATTGAAAAGGGCCAGTGTTTGGTATAGATACCGCAATAAAATAAGGATTGCATAAACAAAATTTAATTTTTATAATTTGGTTATAAATAGACAAATAACACATTTGATAAATTCATAAAAATATATATTAAAACTTTAATTCAGCTTTTGTCAATTCGAAAAATTTATTTTAATTGCCTTATTCTTACTTCAAAAAATGAGAAATTGTTAATAGACTGAATCTAACAACACATAAAAAAAATAATAATAACAAGAAAACAAAATCATACAATATTTCTTTAGCTCTTCACAAATCGAGGAATACCTATGTGAGAGTGATTTCGGTAAGGAAGAGACCGTCTCAGCCGTTGACCCAATTCCATCCTGTTGTAAACAAAATTCGTATTTTTCACATTACGATCGCAATATGCATGCTATGATTAGTTGAAATATGTCATTCGTTTCAAAAAACGTTTCTACAACTGACTATAACCTCATATTTTTAAAAATATATATTTAACACCTATTTTTACGTTCTATTTTCCTAATTATTAAATTTATAGAAAAAAACGCTTTGTAGCGTAAATTCTGTGTTTACCAAATACACAAAGAATTTTACAGATTGAAAATCGGACATTCCGTTCCAGAGAAATTGCGGAAATAAATTCTTCTGTTTCCAACGCTTGACTGAAAGGGGTATATTTAGCCTTAATGTATTTATTTTTTATACTTATAATTTTTTTTAAAAATATATACATTCATATATTTGTTTATTTTGTTTAAAGAAGCTTATTATTTATATATTTATATTTATATTTATTACGGTGATGATGTTTAGGGTTTAGTAACATATATTTAATTATTATTATTCCTTTTCCCAATAACTCAGTATTTTATGAAGCAAGTTCTCTATTAATCCAATTATTTTTGACATGCTTGTATAGTTACACACATTACCATAAATAACATATTTAATAATAAAATTAGTATCTTTTAAAAATTCATAGGAAGAAATTGCTGAGAAGTATAAAATTTCAAGTATAAAATGTAAAAAAAAAAATATCATTAATTTAGCATATATATTATAAGATGAAATATTTTAATTATTTAAATTATGCCTATGTCATTCATTTATTCTTTCTCTGTTTAGCATCATAATGTAAATGTTCAGCCGAGAAATTTTAATAACACAGAACCTCCTGGCTTAGAAAATGAAATTGATTCGAGGCTAGAAAGTCTATGTTTGAGTATGACAGAACATGCTCTTGGTGGCTCATCTGAAATTTAATCTGGTGAGCAATCTCTTCTTGAAATAAAAGTTACTTTATTTTATTATTGTTTTGTAATAATTGCAGGGGAATATATTTTTTTTTATGGACTACAATATGATTTTAACTATTTTATCTCATTTTATTATCATTTAATTTTTATTGTTTGTGACTTCCTTGCTTCATAACACAGTTTATCTTCTTGGCAAGATGATCTCTTACATTTCCTTGTTATCATTCCTGTATTCAATGGCCTTAGCCATGAATTTAAAGTTATAAATTCTAATTTGTTGTATCCTCTTCAATTATCGCATGAAGATTTGCCTTATTAATGGATTTTCAATCACACATTTCTGCAGGTTTCAGATAGAATAATTTTAGACTACATTTGGACACCACCATTAGGCCTACAATGTAATTAATAAAATAGTATAGAAGTTATTAATCTAAAATAAAAAATCTCAAATTTTCAACCTATTTGATATAAATTGCTCACTAGCAACACTGCACCTCTGTGAATAATCATTATTGCTATTCAGAAATTTTTAAATTTTCACTAATATGAATTTAAAAAAAATGCTATTAAAACTAAAATGGATGTTTATCTAAATAATTTAGGAAATGTAATGGACCAACGTATTTTTTGTTAGTGTAACTCGTGATTCATTAGAGGCTAGTGATTTCTTTTAATGTTTGGATAGTCAGAAGGATTAAAAAAAAAAAAAAAAAAAAAGTTAAACCTTTTAATAGTCAAAGTGGCTAAGGGTTTTCCATTTAGGAAATATAACAGTGTTACTATATTTATTTAAATGAAAAACAAATTTTAATTAAAAAAATACTTGAATTACTCGTAATTCAGACAGTAAATCTTTACAATATATTTAAAAGTGTTTACAACGTTTACCTATGTTTAGATTGAGTTTGGAATCAGTTCCCCGGCCTTTTTACCTTAACTGTCTGTATATTCACCATAGAAATATTACTTCTAATTACCAACTTTTCAGTTTTTAGTAGTTCATATAATATTTAGTCTATTGGTTTAATGAAGGATATTTTTCTAGCTGTCTATTCCCAAAAATATAAACCATAATGGGTTACAAATTAGGGGTATCAACATTCATTTTGCAAAACAACCTTGAAATAAATATTAATTTATGTTGTGGGAATGGAAGATACATTGCTTTGAACTGGTGCTCTAGCCCACTTACCTCTATAGTTTTAGCTATCTTGCCTCTTGTGTAGGTCCTTGGGCATGAGGTTATCTATTTGACTGGCTTCTGATTTATCAGACATTTTATTGTTTTACTTTAAACATGCATTTAATGATTCTCTTTAAAAAAATAATCATTTTTCATAAAAATTCAAGGGACAGTAAGGAAAAACATATAGTAGTGGATGAAGAGTTAGGGGCAACCTTCCTTCCTGCAAAACAATGAACTTTTTTGTTCCTTGCTGCCCCTCTCCCTATGAGTGTTTTCCTAAATATGAAAACATTAAATGTTTTCTCTTATGTTTGCTAATTTTCTTGGATGACTATCAACAGTTGCAAAATTTTGGTAATAAACATTTCTTTTTCCACTATTTATCTGCTAATGATACATTAATACTGATGTTGCTATTGAAAATGTGTATAGTTGTATGGGAAGCATCACATTATGCTATGGTGCAGATTCTTTACTTAAATGATTGCATGTTAGTAATTATTGTATTTTTTCTCAATTTTATTTTATATTTTGTTTGTTTAGGTCCAGTTAATGTGCTTTCAAAAATACAAAGCCAGTGAATGGTACATCTCCTTAATCATGAACAAATTTAAAGTTACATATTTGTTTTTATCAATAATTTGTATTTTAATTAGTCACATGAAATGAGACTGTTTTAATTAATTGCTTAATCAAAGAACTTCCAAATATTTTTTTACGCTACTTATTTCTTTGACCATTCTTCATGGTTATTGATAATGATCCTATTAGTCTTAATTTAACTTAAGTTTCTTCAGTTAAATATCTTATTGTTACCTTGTTCTATACTATAAATTTAGATTTAAGATTGTTAACCACTGTTTAGTCTTTTTCTTTCATAGTTATTTTTTTATATTTTATGTATATAGTTATTTATCCATTGTATACTAATTATAGAGACTGAAGAATTTTTGATTATTTATGATCATTTACTAATGTAAGTGTTTATGTTTTTTTTATTATTATTATTATTATTTTATTTTTTTTATCTTTAGCTAAAGAAAGATACATGTAAGAGGTGAAAATTTTTAAATTTTGATTTTATATACCTTGAAAGAAACTGAATTTGATAATATAACAGATAATATTTATCTACAGTTTCTGAATTATTTAAATTATTTCTTGTTAGATGTTGATATAAACCAAATCAAATTCAGAAGAAATCATACATTTTGCTGTTTATTTGCTGCATTTATTAAATTTTATCAGTTTCTTTATATTTATTTAAAATTTTCTGCTTTGGAAATTATTTGGATATTTTTTATCTTTCCAGTCATAAAATTGTTAGTAATCTGAGGAAATTAGATATTATGTGCGTATTTTTTAAAAAAAAGGTTGATTATTTTGATGACTAAAGTATATAGTTGAATCCCTCTTACCTGGTATCATCATAGCCTGGCCGGTTAATCAAATAAGATAATCACACACAGATCTAAGATTCCTGTGAAAATTTGATTTTTGTTTAAAAAGAGTTTATGAGGTATTATGAATAAGCAAGCAAATAAGATCTGTTGTGACTAGTTTTATTGTATATGCATCCTCAAACTACATTTGGCTCTTTTCAGGCAATATAGATCAGTAGAATTACTTGATTGATCCACTGTTTCATCTTGTCAAGTTTGTTTAACACTTTTTAGTGTCTCTAATTGCATAATATTTTTCTATTTTCTTAACTCACTCGTTTTTATTTTTCTGACCGTAACTAGGCAAAGGTAAGAACAAAACAGAAAGAATAAAATAATGTCCTCCACTCCTTAAATAATTTTCAAAAAATTTGCTCCTGCAAGATAGAAAAAATAAAACAGTTTCTTGTCCGATTCAGTGAAAAATGTATAGACTAGAAAGCAAGAAGGGAATCTTGCTTTTGAACTCCTACTTCCTGCTTTCCTCTTGCTACAACTCAAACACATCGTTTTGCCTACTAATTTATTTAGTTTTATCCATTTTGTATTCCCAGAAAGAGAGATTTTTTTTTTTTAACCACGAGATAGGGCAGTCAACCCTATGCCAGATAAGATGGATTCTACTGTACTTGATATGACTGCTATTAAATCTGATTTTACATAGAGGCTGTAGATAAACAGTAGTCAATAAAAATCTAGTCAAGTCATTAACAGAGAAAATAAGTGATATGTATTTATTGGCTGATCAGTTAGTAATATTTGGGTGACCAATTATTTAATCATTTTTAAATATTTATTTAGTTATTTTAATTTAAAACATTTTTTTTTTTTTTTACTAATAAATTAATATTGTTATGTTACTGTTATATAAGTTCTCAAAAATGTTTTTATATTTTACATTATTAACTTTTTTTTTTAATTTGGTTTAAGAAAAGTCTGATTGATATACCTGTTTCAGTATGTATCATGCCTTATGTTGAAGTTCACTCCTCCAATTTTAAGCTAGTTCAGGTTTATTGTAAACAAAAGTTTCTGTCTGCCAATGTAATAAATAGCTTGCCTGTTATAAAATAACAGTAAATGAAATAAGTTTCACTCCTAATTCAGTTATAACTTAAAACATTAAGGAGCCATTAAGCTAAACATCAATAAGCTTTTATTTTATTTTATTTTTTTTTTGTTTGCTTACATACTTTGGACATCTTTAATCACATTGACGAGCTCCTTCCACCTCTGTCATCTTGGGCAATGTTGTTTCTTGCCACTTGTACCACCCATTGTAATCTCTTTGCTTTTAAACCCAGCATGATTTATTGCTTGATTACAGAGATTATTTCCTCATTCATTTTCCTCCAACAAATCCTTAATTTATTGTCCCAATTAGAGCTCACTATCATTCTTATTAATTATCCAATCTTCTTCAGAGATCATGCCTCACTGTACTGTCTTACATCAATAAAGGCTGCTAAATTGGTTTATATATTATAGTTTCAGTTTCTATAACATAATATATAAACCAACATAATCTTTGTGCTGAGGATATCCTTTGTCTGCACTGATCTGGTCGTTAAAAGAAGGTTACTGTGCTTCTGAGGTATTTTAAGCTATTTACTTACAGAAAGGTTTGACTTCCTAGTAGTCATAACATACCATCAAGCAGCTGTAGCATAGTAATAATTGTTTCAGTTAAAAAGTTGTTTGAAAATTTTATTGCATATTCTTTTATTCTTCTTCTTTTTATTACATAATGTAAAAACTTCATAATTTTTGAACTATATTTTCATTAAAAAATTGAGGATGACATATTAAATGATCATTTTCATCACCTTTTTATTTTCTATTCTAATTTAAAATAAATAATGTATCATTTATTCATCTCAAGCTACTTTATTGATATTGATGTTTTCCTTGTTTTTAAATATTTATTTAATACTAAATCTGATAAAATTCTATTTCATACTTAAAGCTATAATGTTGTGTACTTGCAATTCTGAAACAGAGTATATTAAATGTTGATTTCTCTTGAAGTTTAACCAGAAACTCAGTTCCGAAAAAAAAACTAAAGTTGAGAGATTTGAATAATTATCACTATCTTTATTTATTATTATTTTTACCTCTTTGTTTTAAGCTAGTTTATCTGTGATTATTATGAGATATTTTATTTAGTTATATTCTTCCTATAATGTACCATCCCTTTTTGCAATAACCTATTCTAATTTTAAACAGTGAATGGTTATCATGCTATACTAAATAAATGTTTTTATAGAATAGAGTCCCTTAGATTTTTTTTTCTTTCATTATACAATACTTAAGATAATATCTCCTTGTATATAACCATGATATTCATAATCTTTGTATCTGCATTAATTCATTTTGATTACCAGCTACAAAAATTATAAAGAAATAAAAATTAAGTTATCATTATTTGATAAAGCGCTAAGCTGACTTAATTATGAAGGTACCGAAGACTTGTAAAAACTTTGTTTATTGTCTTATAAATTTGTAGTTATTTCTTAGTAAGACTGAATGAACAAGCTCAAAAGAATTAATATAATAATATGTCCTGCATAAGTGTTATTCTTTTAATCTATTGTCATAGACAGACGACAATCATTTATAGAAGGTATATTTTTCTCATTTTATTAAAACTTCATTAACTGTTTAGTTTATTTTTTCAGTATTGATTATTATTATTTTTTTGGGTACCTACTACAAATTTATGTAAACATTTTTGTATAAAACTGTATAATGTGTCTACTGCAAAATAATGTTTTCTTCAACATTATGTGTTTATATGATTAATATATTTTCTAAGTATGGTTATTTGGTAATTGTTTCAGTGTGTGTTATTTTTACTTGAATAAATTTTATCATATAATGTTTATGTTTTTAGCTTATTTATCCTTATTTTTTATACTAATTGCTGCAAATTTTTGTACATGATAATTTTTAATTTATTATCATTTTCTTATTGATTTTTTAATTTATTAATTAATTGTGAATTTTTGGTTTTTGTCCATTACGACCAATATTACTTTATACTTCTTTGTGGAATACTCAGTCAAAGACCTTTTTTGGGTTATAGTTGTTTATGTTACATTTTCATTTATATATTTATTCTATGCATGTATCGATAATTCTTTGTAGGATTAGCCTTATCTAGTAGGCATGCCAAATTTTTCTTTCTAGTAACTGCCAGGTTCTTCTGTCTAGTGCTCTAAATTTTATTGTATTGATAATAAAATGTTCAGCACATGCAATGTCATGGTATAAAAATGCAATAATAAAGTCAAAGCTGCATAGAAGCAATGCCATTTCTGAGGAGAAAGACAAAATGCAAGTGATGTAAGACATTAAGTCCATCTAATAAATTACTCGAGGTACGCCTGATGGTATAGAAGGCTCAATACAATTAGCATTGATGAATTAACTTCCACTTCTATTAGAATTATTTTATTTGAAAATTAGTTTCGAATGTTAAACATTCATCATTAGTTCTAAGGAGGCATGCATAAGAAGTCTGTTTTCCTCCTTGGAACTGACAATGAATACTAACATTCCATAATAGCTTACAAATAAAATAATTCTAATAGGAATGACTATTAATTCATCAATCGTAACTTATAACAAATAGTTTTGTATGATGATGGATTATTCAATGTTATGGACCACACATTTCATAGTTATTTGTCTGCTCTAGCATTTGAGTTGAGGTTTCATTATTCATGCAATTGTTATCATTACAAGCAGATTTTTCTGATAATAATCAGTTTGGTTTAAATAATTTATAGGAAAATTAATGTAAAAGAATTAATTGATATTATTTGAAGTATTTTGAAAACAGTAAAAAAAAACTATTTTTTTTCTTTTTAAAATAAAACTGTGTAAAATAAAATACTGATTTTCAGTATTGGGCACATTTTCTGTTTTCTAATATCTATCACTCCGCAACTGAATGGTAACAAGACATGATGCCCTGTAGGGAATATGACCACTCTAGTTAAGTCATGAATAGATAATTTCTTGTATTAAAATAAAAGTGATACTTATGTTTATCGATGCTTTTGTATTTGATTACACTGTTCTGCAAAAAAAAAAAAAAAAAAAAATGTTTGCTCCCTTGAGAAATTGTTCTTGATTTTTATATTTTCATGTGTGCTGAATTCGAATCTGAAATCAAAAAAATGCTATCAGGCACCATTTTTGAGAAATTAGACGTTGTTTTTGAAAAAAAAAAAATCTTTTTTCATAAATTTAATAAACTTTTTTATGTGAAAATCAATAAATTTCCCTTTCTACCTCACATATATAAAATAATAAATTATTTAATTCTGTACTCAATTAATGTGTATATTTTTTCCTTTTGTACCCTTCATCACCTGCCTCCCGTTGTAAAGTCTAACAGAAGTCTGCAAGCATCTTCTCATTGCTTTTACCACTGTACCTTTTTTCCATCTGGGCTATGTCTTGATGAAACCGTTCTCCGTGTTCATATGAAACTGCTCCCAAGTTGGGTGGGAAGAAATCCAAATGGGAATGTAAAAAATGAATTTATAGGAACATGTTGCTGCTATGTCGGTTGGCATGGCAACAGATACATTGTGTGTAACCTCTCTTCTAGTTTGAGGCGAGTTGACTATTTCTCTGTTGTGTTCTAATAAACGCATTAATCAAGTTCAACGTGTTTCTATTGAAACACAACGTAAAAACATAACATTGGCGACGAGTAAATTGGAACCGTTTTCTTAATTCGCGTGTGATAGTTAAAACGGTGTCGGTTGTTGAACGTTATTCTAACCAACGTATTCTAGTGCCTTATACTGTTACAAATGAATTCTAAAGAAAAGAACTCTGGTGAAGAAGAGCAAGCAAAATACGAATTGCGTCATCCTCGTCGAAATGCTGTTTTGGGACACGTCGATCCCTATGTGCCGTCTCTCGAACCTTTTCAGAACTACCTCGACAGGCTCGAGGCGTTTTTCGACTTGAACGACACTGGTGTCAGATAAAGTAAACTCTCTTGTGGTACTTATTGGTCCTGAAATGTACGGAACACTCAAAAACCTAGTCTCTCCTGCCAAACCTAAGGACAAGTCATTTAACCAACTCTGCTCTATTTTGAAAAATCATTACGCTCCGGAAGGTATTGAAGTAGCCGAACGGTATAAGTTTTATTGTCGAAACCAGGAGGTAAATGAATCGGTTCGTGACTTTGTGGTCACAATTAAAAAACTGGCAATAACATGTAACTATGGTGATTTTCTCAACGAAGCCGTTGGTTTTTGGTATCCGGGACTCGGTGGTTAAAAAAAGGTTACCGTCTGAAAAAAATCTAACCTTTGATTCAGCAGTGAAGATCGTTTCTGAGATGGAACTCGTTTTGGAACAAGCCAGGGTGATGGAAGGGGAGCCGAGGTTCGATGACGTCAATCAACTTCACCCGCATCAGCACGCTTATGAAGTGACAAAACCAAGTAGGTTCTCTGCTCAGTCCAAGGACGCCACTTCAGGGATATCTTCAAGTTCAGATAAGAAACTTGAATTTAATATTCGAAAACGTATTTCTAAATGCAAATATTGTGGTAGGTTTCATAGTATTGATAACAATTCATGTCCGGTTAGAGAGTGGAAATGTTTTAATTACAATCTGAAGGGTCACGTTGCTAATGTACGTTGCTATGTCCAACACCAAAAAAGCTAATATTGTAGAAGCCGCAAACGCGGTAGAAGTTGATAGTTTTGATTCATTCCGCTATCCCCTAATACAAAAATTGTTTGTTAATAATACCGAAATTGGATTTGGAGTAGATTCAGGGTCATCATACACGTTGATACCTGTATATTTGTACAACAGATTTTTCAGAGATCTTAGAATCGATAAAAGTAACCTAAAACTCAAAGCTGCTAACAGTGAGTCGTTATCAGTGCTAGGGAAAGGTTAATGTCTCTTTGTATTTTGAAGGAAAAATTTTTGATAAATTGCCCTTAATAATTACAGGTAAAGAATTAAGTCGTCCTTTGTTGGGTCGTGATTGGCTTTCCATGATCAATCCAAATTGGAGATCTTCTGTACTCGTCAACCCAAATCGAGCGCTAGAACCGTTGACTGTGGATCTCGTTGAGCCTGGACCGGAGGTGGTAAGCTCTAGTAATAATATTAAAATATGTTCAGGTTTTCCTTCTGTTGGATTCGATTGGGTGAGAGATTATAAGGTTCGTTTTTCTAAAGTTTTTGATGAATCAAACACCGAGCCTATAAAAAATTTTGAAGCGTCTGTTGTATTAAAAGAGGGAGCAGTACCGATCTTCCATAGACCCTATAATGTACCTTATGCGCATTCATCGAGCAGCAGTGGCTGAGGAACTTGCTTCTCTGGAAAGTAAAGGAATTATTAGTAAGGTGGCGCATAGCCAATGGGCATCTCCAATTGTCTGTGTTAGAAAGCCAAACGGTAAAATTCGCTTGTGCGTGGATTTTAAAGTAACCCTGAACAAATACGTAGATTTAGATCACTATCCTCTCCCTAAATCGGAAGATATTTTTCAGTCACTAGTGGGGTCTAAAGTGTTTTGTGAATTAGACCTGTCAAATGCCTATTTGCAATTAAGGTTAAATGAAAACTGCAAACATTATTTTACGATTAATAATCAATTAGGGTTGTTCAGATTTCACCGTTTGATGTTTGGTTTATCTAGTGCTCCAGCCTTGTTTCAGTCTACAATGGATTCTATTTTGAGTCAAATTCCCAATACTAGAGCGTATCTAGATAATATTATTATCGGAGGCAAAGCATGCGAAGAATGCAGGTTTTCAGTGGAACAAGTGCTCAATCGTTTAAATGAGTATAATGTCAAATTGAATGTAGATAAATGTAAATGGTTTAAAACTTCGATCGAATTGCTCGGTTTTTGTCTGGATGGGCAGGGGTTGCGCCCTTCCCCTTCCAAAATTTCAGCCATCCAAAATGCGCCAGTACTTAAAAATCTATCCGAGCTCAAATCATTCCTTGGGTTAATAAATTTTTACCACAAGTTTGTCAACATGTCTGTTGATTTACTTGGACCTTTATATGAACTGACCAAAAAAAATGTACCATGGTCTTGGTCTCACGAATGTGATGAGACATATAACCGGGCCAAGTCGTCAATTTGTGAGAAATGTTTTTTATTGTTGTACGATTCTGACAAACCCCTGATATTGACCACTGACAGTAGTAGTTATGGGGTCGGAGCAACGTTGGCTCACCTTATAGACGGTGTGGAGCATCCAATCGCGTTCGCCTCCACTACACTTTCACCCGCAGAAAGGAACTATTCTCAAACAGACCGTGAAGCCCTTTCGTTAGTATTTGGTGTCAAACACTTCCATAATTTTCTGGCAGGACGTCACTTTACTTTAGTAACAGACCACCAACCACTTCGCCCTTTTTTTGGAGAGCGAAAGGGTATTCCGTTGGTTGCCAATGCTCGTCTTCAACGCTGGGCTATCATCTTGTCAGCCTACAATTACCAGATTAGATACAAAAAGGGTTCAGAAATTTCTCACGCCGACGCATTGTCTCGTCTACCTCTTAAGGGTTCAACCAACGTGCCTGAGTGTTTTATTATTTTTGACGAATTCGAAAGTAAATTTGTTACGTTTAGAGAAATCTCGCAAGCCACCTCACATGATGACATTCTCTCCAAAGTGTACCAGTGGGTCAAGGAGGGTTGGCCTTCCAAGGTAGATAGTCAGTATTCTGTTTTTTTTTCAAGAATAGATTGTGTTTGTCAGTCCAAGAAGGTTGCTTATTGTTTGGTTCTAGGGTTGTCATCCCTAAGACCCTCCAATCAGCTGTTTTGAGCTTGTTACATAAGGAACATATTGGTATAGTTAGGTCAAAATTACTCGCTAGATCTTATGTCCGGTGGTCCGGTATGGACCGAGACATAGAACAACAAGTGACTACTTGTGTAACGTGTCAACTCACTCAGAACGATTTAATTCCACGTACCTATGCTCCAATGCCAAGTATTCAAGGACCATGGAGACGACTGCATTTAGATTTCCTAGACACATTTAAGTGTAAGATCCTCCTGTTGGTAGACGAGTACAGTGTATTTATTTTTAAGTTTCTCTGCATATGTATTATTGTAATCTTGATTACTCTGTATATATGTATTATTGTAATGTTCAATTACTCTGTATTTTGTTTCATGAATTTTTATGTATTTTTCTATGTATTACATTATAAGTATTATAAACGTATATATCAACAAGCTTAAAAAGGAGGGAGAATTGTTATGTCGGTTGGCATGGCAACTGATACATTGTGTGTAACCTCTCTTCTAGTTTGAGGCGTGTTGACTATTTCTCTGTTGTGTTCTAATAAACGTATTAATCAAGTTCAATGTGTTTCTATTGAAACACTCCGTAAAAACATAACAGTTGCAACCCATGGCCTTATATGATGAAAGCAATTCTTCTACAATTTCATTGTAATTAGTTGCTCTTTTGTTCCCCAAAAACTGTTGACAAACTTTTTCGAATGCAGTCCAGGCTCTTCTTTCTGTTGCATTTAATTGTCTTTTAAATTCAACGTCCTTAAGAAGATTACGAATTTGAGGCCCCACAAAAATCCCCTCTTTAATCTTTGATTCCTTAGTCTTGAGAACTTCTTTTTCAAGTAGAAAAAACCTTCTCCTTCCTTGTCCATTATTACAAAATTCTTCATGAGGCCTAATTTTATATGGAGTGGTGGGAGTAAAATTTTGTTCTTTTCAACCAAGGGGGGATTGACAATGTTTTTTTCACCAACTGTATCAGTGCGTTCTCGCCATTTCCTCACTATATAATGATCTTCTTTTTTCAACTTTCACTCCTGGTTCCAAAAGATTCCACTCTTTTAGCCTGGAACCAAGTAATTCGGCTTTACGTTTTGGGAGGTCTAATTTGCGGACGAGGTCATTCAATCTGGCCTCGTTAAGGAGTTTTGGCGTAGTATCATCTTCACAAGAATCACTTGAAGACTGCATTGTGGTAACACTGTATGTGAGGGGTAACCCTACTCAAATTGTAGATTATATAACCTCACCATTCTGTTTTGTCAATAATAGCCTACTCTTTTAGGTAAAGTCTTATTTCCTATATTCTATCTTACCACAATTTTATTGACAAAACAGACGCGTAATTGTGTCAACAGTTTTGTTATTGTACGTATTCACGTTTAAGTAGTAATCGATACGAATTCTCAATAGTTTCCATTTTCCGTGAAGAATTGTTAGTGTTATTGTAAACGTTGTTGTGAGTCACAGTTATCGATTTCCTACAAATAAACCATGGAAAAGTACCTTAAACCAGCAAGGTTTCAAGCTGACCCATACTCATCTGATGCAGGTAAGGAATTTCAGCATTTTATTAAAACATTTGAAAACTTTATGTCTATGGGAGAAATTGCTTCAGATAAGGACAAGTATAATGTACTTATAAACTTTCTTGATTCGAATAACTATGAACTTATGAGTGAATGTACTACATACTCTAGTGCTGTAGATAGACTCAAAGAGGTTTTCACACCCAAGCAAAATGTTGTGTATGCTAGGCACCAGTTGGCCACTCGGAAACAACAAAGCACTGAGACCATCCTTCAATATGTTACCAACCTGCAGGCTCTCAGCAAAGATTGCGATTTTAAAGATGTTACTGCGGCACAACATAGAGATGGATATGTACGTGACGCTTTTATAAACGGTTCATCATCTTCTAATATTAGACAACGGCTTCTTGAAAATTCCACCCTTGACCTAACTGAAGCTATTAAACAAGCTCTTTCATTGGAATCGGCTCAGAAACAGGCTGAGAAGTATCAACTTGGCATAGAACTACTTTCTGCTAATATTTCTAAACTGCCATCTGCTACTATTTCTACATGGCCATCTGAATCAGTCAAACCCGAAGAACCTACCAAAGAAGACCCGACCACTGCAACTACTTTTTCTAAGAAAGGTGTTATGTCTTTTAAACCTAAATGTATATACTGCGGGCTTGACAGGCCCCCCCGCAATCAATGTCCTGCCAGGGAAGCCGTTTGCAATAAGTGTCGAAAGGTTGGGCACTATGCCAGGTATGCAGATCTTGTGCCCACCAGTACCCTACAACTTCGGCCTTATTAGCTGCATCCTATTCTACTGCGGCTATCCACAGTTCATTAACTAAGGCCACTATCCCTTTGTCTATAAATGGAATAACTGCCACTGGACTAATAGACACTGGTAGTACTAATAGTTATGTTAGTTCTGACTTTGTGACCAGACATAGACTCTCTATCTACCCTGAGATAGGTAAAGTTTCAATGGCCTCCACTAGTTTGTCTTCTAAATTAGTTGGTTGTGTTAAAGTTACACTTCAAATGTGTGATCACGAATATAAAGATCAAAAGCTATCCATCCTTCCTGATCTATGCGCTAATGTCTTAATTGGGCATGATATCCTGAAACTCCATTCTTATATGAATATGGGATTTGGAGAAACCGTGGAAGTTTGCATATCTGTAATGCTGCGCCTGCTAAAGTTGATCCTCCTCTATTGTTCCATAACCTGACACCTGACTGTACACCTGTAACTACCAAATCCCGGCGATTCTCAAACGAGGATTCGGCTTTTATCAAATCTGAAATCTCTGAAATGCTCTCTGAAGGAATAATTGTTGAGAGCAACTCTCCTTGGAGAGCCCAGGTAATTGTAATTAATGATGGTCGCCACAAAAAGAGACTGGTAGTTGATTACTCTCATACCATAAATAGATTTACATTACTTGACGCCTACCCTCTACCTAATGTGGAACTGTTAATTGATAAAATAGCGGCATTCAAAGTATTCAGTACTGTGGATCTAAAAAATGCGTACCACCAAGTGCCAATTTCTCCGTCTGAACAAAAGTATACTGCTTTTGAGGAATGTGGGCGATTGTATGAATTCCCCCGAATACCTTTTGGAGTCACAAATGGAGTTGCTGGCTTCCAACGAAAGATTGATCACATCATAGAGGAGAACAATCTAGAAGGAGTATATGCTTACTTGGATGATGTCATCATTTGTGGGGATACTGAAGTTAACCATAACTCTAATCTATCAAAATTTCTAGAAGCCATTAGTAAATATGGAATAATAATAAATGAGGACAAATGTACATTTCACCAGCATACCATTAAAATATTAGGTCATCTTGTTAGCCATGGAGTAATTAAACCTGACCCCGAACGACTGCAGCCCTTACTCGACCTCCAAGCTCCCTCCAATGCTGCTTCACTTAAAAGGATTATTGGATCGTTTGCTTACTACGCCAAATAGATCCCAAGGTTTTCAGACAAAATTCAAAGCCTCGTTAATTGTAAGCAGTTTCCACTGTCCTCTCAGGCTGAGAGAGATTTTAACTACATTAAACAAAGGATAGCAGAAGCAGTAATAACAACTGTAAGGCACGATCTACCATTAACAGTTGAAACAGATGCATCAAATGACGCTTTAGCAGCTACACTAAGCCAGGATGGGCAACCAGTAGCTTTCTTCTCTCGTGCGCTTTCCAAAACGGAAAAACATCATTCTGCTGTAGAGAAGGAAGCTGCAGCTATAATGGAGGCACTACGCAAATGGAAGTATTTTCTGGTTGGGAAGAGGTTCACATTAATTACGGATCAGCAGGCCCTTTCTTTTGTTTTTAATAAGAAATTGGGTAGCAAAATTAAAAATGAGAAAATTATGAGATGGCGCTTAGAATTAGTCCCTTATAACTTTAATATTGAATACCGCCCTGGAACTGACAACGTCAAGGCTGATATGCTATCAAGGGCCTGTGGAGCTACTCAGACCCCAAATCAACTTTATCAACTCCACCAATCATTGTGTCACCCCGGAATATCACGTATGGCCCATTGGATCCGAACCAAAAACTTACCTTTCTCAATGGACGAAATAAAGAAGATAACCCAGTCATGTCCAGTGTGTGCGGAGGTTAAACCCCAATTTGTTAAATTTCATGGCCAACTAATAAAGGCAACTGCGCCTTTCCAAAGAATTAATATTGACTTTAAAGGACCTGTGCCATTAAACTCCCGTAACCGTTACCTTCTGGTTGTTGTGGATGAATATTCGTGTTTTCCATTCGCCTTTGCCTGCATGGACGTAAGTGCAGCAACAGTTATAAAGTGCCTTACACAACTCTTTACTATGTTTGATTTACCACAATTTGTGCACTCTGACCGTGGCTCCGCATTCATCTCTCAGGAACTAACTACCTTTCTCCATGGCCTTGGAATAGCTACTAGCATGACCACACCTTACAACCCTAAAGGAAATGGTCAGGTTGAAAGGTACAATGATACTATCTGGCAGGCTGTCCTATTAGCTACGAAAGGGAGAAACTTGAAGCTTGCACACTGGGAGGAAGTTTTGCAAGACGCCCTGCATTCTGTGAGGTCTCTACTCTGCACTTCTACAAACATGACTCCACATGAAAGGTTCTTCTCTTTTCCCCGGAGGTCTTCTCATGGCCAAACCCTTCCATCCTGGCTATCCCAGCCAGGCCCGGTATTTATTAAACGAAACGTCAGATCAAGTAAATATGACGATCTGGTGGAGGAAGCAGAGCTGTTGGAAGCCAACCCGGAGTATGCCCTTGTGAGAAGAAAGGATGGCACTGAGACAACCCTATCCCTGCAGCAACTGGCACCATGTGGTGACAGACAATTACTCACATCGGATTCACATCCAATTACTCCACCTTCGGATTCGCATCCAATTACTCCACCTTCGGATTCGCATCCAATTACTCCACAATTCTGTGGAGACAAACAGTTACTCTCAGCAGATTCACATCCGATTACTCCACATCTGGATCCAGCAGCTGCTAAGCAAATCAAAGAAGTTGCACCAGTCGAAACTCTCCTTCAGATACATTAAGGGTAAGAAGTCTATTAAAACATTGCCTGGGTAAGCGCCCTTCCTCCATCAAGCTTAACTTTTTTCAGCACTTGAACACTGAGTGGATACTTCCCGCATTCTAGGCGTGTGATATAGTTCGGCGTACATCTTGGCCACTGAAGCAATGACTTAAAAAAATTGACTTGGCCTTTCTCTATTACTTCCAGGTAACGAAGACCCCATATTTCAGCGGCATAAAGTAGAGTTGATGCCACACTTGAGTCAAAGAGTCTGGTTTTAGTCTCCCAAGAGTCACTCCTGCCATTCCTTAAAATCTCCAACACCCTAGTCATTGCAATGGAAGACCTCTGCATAAAGTAATCAGCAGCTTTCTCAAATCGTCCTGATGAGGTAAAGGGCACTCCCAGATAAGTGTAGCTCTTTGTATATTCTAACCGTGTTTTATGCCAATGTAGGGGCTTTAGTTTCTTCATCTTTGGGGAAAATTGATCAATCCTAATTGAGGAAAAAACTATTTTAAAGAGTTCAATTAGGATTGATCAATTTTCCCCAAAGATAGACTCTTTAATTAATTAAAAAAATTAATTTTTTTTTAAATGTTTAAAAATAATATGTACATTGGATACTTTGTACAAGTATGGTGTGTACGGAAAAAAAATAGAAATAAAATCCCTTCCAACAGGGTTACTGCTGGAAGGAAAACACTAAATATGTGTGGTATAGTTGCAAAACCGGCCGACTCCTCAAGATTTAGAAAAACGTTTTTTCTGTTTTCTGAGTCCTAAGATACATTTTCCATCTATTGGAAATAAGAAACCTCGTAAAAACCCGTGAAATCCTTGTTAAACCTGCGTTTGAAAAACACAGTGTGATGCAAAACCGGCCAAATCCTTCCGTGAGTGAGTTTCAAAACCGGCCATCTCCACATCCGCTAGATCGCGGTTTTGTTCCAGATCAAGAAGGCCTCTAATCAGGCAACTTCAGTCTGCTCCTACTTTTCCTGTAGTTAACGTTTATGTCTTTACAACTCCAAAATGAGTTGTAAAAGTTGCCAAATCCAAAATAAAAAATTGAGTAACACCCCCTCCACTTGCCCCTTCCATTTCAAAAAGTGCTTTCAAACACACTACCCTTGTGCCACTAAAAACCGAAGAGATTTTCTTCCTACTTCATTTTGCGTGATGTAACAGAAAATCAGCTCTCCTGAAAAATTTTGTTTTTTGGAGATGGCCGGTTTTGCAACTAGACGACACATATGTAATATAATGTTGTAGAAGAGTTTGTTTGTCAGTTGGTGCTTTTGCTTAATTTTATTTTTCCATGACACCAGTGCACAATTAAACTTATTATAGACCTAATCTCTATTAAATTTGATCTCTTATTTCACAATAAACTTACACTTTAGGATGATACTTTTGTTATAAGCCTTGTGGAATGGAAAAATCTAAATAGAATTGTAGATAAACAAAACTTTGTATAATATTACCAGTTATTTTTTTGTAATTTATTGTTAACCATAACTAAATAGGGATAATAATCATCCTGTGATAAAAATATAATCCATTAAAATATATATATATATATTATATATATATATATATATATATATATATATATATAAAATAGAATTTAAAATAGAATTTAATACCGTAAAACCTCGCTTATCAGACCCCTAAGGGGCCAAGGAATTGAGCAGAACTGCCAAAAGATCAGATTAGCCAGAGATTTTAATGATGTACATGTTTTTTATTGTTAAAAGTATATTATAATTATGATACAAGTTATACATTAACATTTTAAAGAAAGAAAGTAAATAGAAACCTACCTTATATATACTAATATGATAATATGTTTTAGCCAGCTATTTATGTCTAGAAGAATTAGCCATTATTAAACTGTGTTGTGTTTGGTTTATAGAAAAATGACTCCCTTTTTAAATCGTTCAGAATGAAGTATGCTCTAAATGTCCTTGTTAAAGACGTATAGAGCAAAAAACATTAAAAAAAAAAAAAAAAAAAAAAAAAAAAAAAAATTCGGCCTCTTTTTGAGATAATTACTAAAATTTGAAAGCCTTTATCTTAGTCACTGTTTGAGTTACAGAGGTTATTTTCTGTTCAAATTGTTTAATTTAGTCTAGTCTAATTTCGATAGTAACAAGCTTTTCTTTGAAACCAAAGGTACAGCAGATATTTTGGTGAAACGTTTAAAGTTCGAAATATTTGACATTAATTAGTGACTGGTGGCGCTTTAAGATTCACAACTTGGATTTTCGTACACAAGCACACAACATTAATAAAAAAAAAACTACACGACCTATAGCATACCAAAATGTAAAACTTTATTTGTGACTCTGAAAAAATATTGTTCTTCCAATCACCGGAACCCGCGGAAGGATCGGATAACCCGGACTGCCGGATAAGCGGAAGTCGGTTTGGTGAGGTTCTTCTCTATACATACTATATATTAGAGGTGGGCTAAACAGTTATTTTTTGGTATTAGGTTACTACGTTATGGCTCTATCCCAGTAATAGGTTCCAATAATAGGTTATTCCAGTAATAGGTAATTCAAGTTAGAGGTGGGCTAAACAGTTATTTTTTGGTATTAGGTTACTACGTTATAGCTCTATCCCAGTAATAGGTTCCAATAACAGGTTATTCCAGTAATAGGTGATTCAAGTAAATCCCTGCCCTACCGCTAGAATGCGCGCCCGTCAATCACTGCTGTTGCCAATAACTCTTCGGGATCCAATAACGCTTAGAATCACTGCAGTTCTTACAATAACGCCAGTTATTAGAATCACTGCAGTTATTACAATCACTCCAGTTCTACAACAGTTCTCAACAGTTATTAGAATAACCTATTGCCAGCCATCGTTCTGTTTTCGATCACCGACCTGGCGCTACTGGTTCTAACCTATTACAAACTTACTTTTAGACATTTTGACTGGTAATTCATTAATTTATCCTCCTCGTCATTGCTAATAATGTTAATCATTTGCTTATTTAGTAATCTTACAAATGATAAATAACACAAAACCAACCAAAATTATTGTGTCAATTTTTTTTTAACAAAAAATTTTAGAAGCCAATTAAAAGTTGTCAAAATATATAACAAATTAAAAATAAATAGGCCAACTATGATACAAACGAATTCAGCTAATAAATCTTTTAAAAACATTGTCCTTATTTAATTGTACTGCCAAGATTTTATTTTTAAAAAATACATATAGGTGTTAGTAAAACATATTTGAACAATTATAAAGACCCAACAATTACAAGTAGCTTGTATCAATCTGTTACCTAAGCATGTATTGTGTATTAAAATATTGGCTGTAAGATAAAATAAAGAAGAAAATAACAGAGGAAGAAGCAGGATTCAGGCTGGGCCATCTTAGGTCAAGTTTTTACTATATCCCAATTTTTTTTAAAGCATTTGGTGGACTTCCAAGACTTCTGGTCCAGGAGGTACATTTAGCCTTTATCCACCTTTAGAAAGCTTTGACTTAGGTCCTTTAAATAAGGTATGGAAAGCACTGTTTGTCAGAGATAAATGATAGTCTGAGATAAGGCATACAAGGCCTTTATAAAGGTGCAGAATTGGGAATTAAATTTTGAAATAGCAGCGTTACTAATTGTATACAAAAGTATTTTAAAAAAAAAAAAGTTTAAAAAAAACAACAAAATGAATTAAAAATATTCAGTTTATTTGTTAACAAATCTATTTACAAATATTCCAATGGATTTAACCATAAAAATTATAACTACATAAAATGTTTTATGAAAGAAACCATTCACAAAAATAAAAAAGCTATATATCAAAGGACTAAATACTTACTACAAAAAGCAGTATTATATTTTACAAACAGGTAAAAAGGTAGTGTCTCGATGGAATCTAATATAAGTGTAAATATCCTTGGAATAACTATAAATTACAAAAGTCTAAACAGATTTTACAATAAGCTAATATTTTTATGATTTAATAATCATTGCAAGATTTTAACTATTCATTATAATCATAAGATTTTAATGACATTCATAAGAAAAAGCATTTGATATTAACTAGCCATTTCAACTTTTTAAAATTACGATTAGAAGACATTAAGACCCTAAATATTGGGGAACTATTTCAGTCTAAGTAAATTTAAATTAAATCTGGTACTACAAAGCTCATCTAAAAGTTTCAGCACTTTGTATTAAAGTAGAACCTCTCTTAACCAAGAGATTTTATATCGATTCGTAATGAAAGAAAAAAGGAAATCATGAAGATTTATTTACAAATTAAAATCAAAGCATTTATTTTTGTTCATAGTTTCGAACTCCATCTATAGTGATATGATTGTACTATGATCACGAATTTCTGTTTTAGTTCGAACCACTGCCGCTAGGAGCGTCATAACCCATCTGCGACCAGTTCTTGTTTGCGTTATTAGATCACGTGACCTATCGGTTCTTCAATAATAGGACAGCCATCTGAGTTATTCGATAACAGAAGTTACCCAACAGTTATTGAGAACCGATCTAAGAACGGTAACTGGTCGAATAACCTTAACCGATCGGTTCTTCCATCTGTTATAACCTAACACCTTACACCAACAACCCCAATTTCTTGTTGTTTCTCCATCGTTCTCGATGGAAGATTTAATAAATTTTATACTTGGAATCTTAATAGTGATGAACATGGTTATTAAAAAGAAAATCATTGTTTGTTTAAATGGAGTTAATTAACACAACTTACTACAAATATAATAAATCCAACAATAAGTAATTTTATCTTAGAAAATATATAATTGCTAAAGTCACAATAATTGTAGCATGAAAATATTATAAATATATATAAATATTTTTTTATACTTTATTGATAAATTCACCCATCTTTAACTATAGATATTCAGAAAATGTATCAAATATTTTAAAATATAAATTTTGATTAAAAATATAGATATTTTAAAATATTTAACACATTCTCTGAATTGTAGTTGAAGACGGATGAATTTATCAATAAATAATATTGTAAAATATAGTTATTTTAAAATACAAATTTAGGTTTATTTATAGATATTTTAAAATATGATCACTGGTAATAGGGTTTTTTCAGTAATAGGTGATTGGTGATAACAGTTCCGAGTCAATAATAGGTTATTTTAAAGAGTACGTTATTTTTGTCCCACCTCTAATTCAAGTAAACCCCTGCCCTACCGCTAGAATGCGCCCCCGTCAATCACTGCTGTTGCCAATAACTCTTCGGGATCCAATAACGCTTAGAATCACTGCAGTTCTTACAATAACGCCAGTTATTAGAATCACTGCAGTTATTACAATCACTCCAGTTCTACAACAGTTATTAGAATAACCTATTGCCAGCCATCGTTCTGTTTTCGATCACCGACCTGGCTCTAGTGGTTCTAACCTATTACAAACTTACTTTTAGACATTTTGACTGGTAATTCATTAATTTATCCTCCTCGCCATTGCTAATAATGTTAATAATTTGCTTATTTAGTAATCTTACAAATGATAAATAACACAAAATCAACCAAAATTATTGTGTCAATTTTTGGTAACGGTCGGGTTAAGAGGAGGCAGCAAACTGCCTTGACCAGACAGGAACGAGTTTAGGATTCCTACAGTCTTCCTTTCTCTTAATATTTTCAATGAAATATCTTAATTAATAGAGGATTCCTTTCCAGGAAGGATTAGTAGACCTCCATATCCTCTAATCTTCAATGCTAAAAAATGTGCTCGAAGAGTTGAGGGACACAAACTCTTTCTTCTTTAGATTTATTTCCATGCCCTTTTCAGAATACCTGCTTAGAGTTTCCTCAGCATGTATTCCAGATCACATTCCCGATCAGTGGCAATGAGTTGATAAACTCCTGCAATTTGTATTATGAATTAGATATCTTTCAAAAATCTCCAAACCCGTGTGTTAATATTTCTCTCCTATTTCTAGAAAGGTTGTTTAATAATCATGTTAAAGAGAGTAGGTGATTAGCAGCAACTTTGATTTAAAATGGTCCTTTGGTGATGTGTAATGCTGAGGGGACATGATATCAAAACTTTTTTTTTTTAAATACTTTTGTATACAATTAGTAACGCTGCTATTTTCAAAATTCGCTACACCGACCAGTTCGATGCTTACGCTTCACTTCGAGTTTACATTTATCGATAGCTCTTTCCTATAACCTCACATGTAAACAATCACTTCTAAAGTTTCAACTTGGATTGTGTTGTTTAGTGTGTCATATTGATATTTAGTCTTCTTAAATGTAAATAACTGAAACATAAGTTAACAACATGAGTTTCATAAAGGATTAAGTGTTTTATCAATTCATGTTTTCTTATTTCCTCTTATCTAATGTGTAAAAGTGTTACAAAACTTAAGAACATTAATTTGTACATGGATTTGGTGTTTTATATATTTTTATTTGTAGTATCAAATTAAGTGATAAAATTTCAGTATGCTTATTTTGTGAATGCATTATTTGTCATCTATAATACTTATTGCCGTAAAGTGAGACAGATTGTATAATTATTTCAATGAAACATATCGATCTAAAAATAAATCTGAGAAAGTATATCATAGGTTTCATATTTTCTTATTTCCACTTCCCTTGAGAAAATATAGCAGAAATTAACATCATCATTTTCAACTAGGATTCTGTCTTATAATGTATAATGGATTATAACATGGAGAATAGACAATGTTAAAATAATCACAAATTAAGAGGTAAATGACACATTACTATATAATTGTAAAACTGTTGGTATAATGTTATAGATTAAAGTGTTTTAAACAAAATTTAGAAGCCTGATGATGGAGTATTGTCTCCGAAACATGTAGCTACAAATGTTAAATAAATAGGAGTTATGACAAATAAATCCTTAAGGATTCTGTCTTTTAAATATTTATAATTTGTTATTTACACTTCCCTCACATCCAGAATTAACGTTACTGGTGGTTCAGTATTATATTAATTAATTCAAAATTGATTTAGTTTCTTAGATTTTGACATTTTCTTATTTCTCATATTAATATCATAAGGTAAACAGAAGTTAATATTACTTTGAACAGGGATTTAAAGTTTCTCCGTAAATAAATGAGAATAACCTTTCCCCTCGGAAAGTAGCGACTAAAACACCGAAATAAATCGGAAGAAGGTAAGAATCGATAAAAGGTATTCTCGGCGGGCGTAGGAGCTGCCTCCTCTTAACCCGACCGTTACCAAAACATTGTCCTTATTTAATTGTACTGCCAAGATTTTATTTTTAAAAAATACATATAGGTGTTAGTAAAACATATTTGAACAATTATAAAGACTCAACAATTACAAGTAGCTTGTATCAATCTGTTACCTAAGCATGTATTGTGTATTAAAATATTGGCTGTAAGATAAAATAAAGAAGAAAATAACAGAGGTAGAAGCAGAATTCAGGCTGGGCCATCTTAGGTCAAGTTTTTACTATATCCCAAATTTTTTTAAAGCATTTGGTGGATTTCCAAGACTTCTGGTCCTGGAGGTACATTTAGCCTTTATCCACCTTTAAAAAGCTTTGACTTAGGTCCTTTAAACAAGGTGTGGAAAGCACTGTTTGTCAGAGATAAGTGATAGTCTGAGATAAGGCATACAAGGCCTTTATAAAGGTGCAGAATTGGGAATTAAATTTTGAAATAGCAGCGTTACTAATTGTATACAAAAGTATTTAAAAAAAAAAAAGTTTTGATATCATGCCCCCTCAGCATTACACATCACCAAAGGATGAAATCAAAGTTGCTGCTAATCACCTACTCTCTTTAACATGGTTATTAAACAACCTTTCTAGAAATAGGAGAGAAATAACAACATATGGGTTTGGATATTTTGAAAGATATCTAATTCATAATACAAATTACAGGAGTATATCAACTCATTGCCACTGAGGAATGTGATCTGGAATACATGCTGAGGAAACTCTCAGCAGTATTCTGAAAAGGGCATGGAAATAAATCTAAAGAAGAAAGAGTTTGTGTCCCTCAACTCTTCGAGCACATTTTTTAGCATTGAAGATTAGAGATATGGAGGTCTACTAAATCTTCCTGGAAAGGAATCCCCTATTAATTAAGATATTTCATTGAAAATATTAAGAGAAAGGAAGACTGTAGGAATCCTAAACTCGTTCCTGTGGAATAAAAATGTTTCCTTTAAAAAAAAAAAAAAAAAAAAAAAAAAAAAAAAAGATGATTATATCTTTCCTTACCACTATAAATTGTCTTTAAATTTGCTAAAATCTGTGGTGTGCAAAAGAAAAAGCTTAAACGCTACTATCTTTAGAGATGGGTACTCAGAGTGGAAGTTATTTCATAATAAGAGCCCATCATGTTTCTAATAATATCATAAGACAATATATGAGAGAGGAAAAAATCACTTGAGGTACACATGATGGTACAGAAGGATCAATACAATTAGGGTTTCATGAATTAATTGCCACTTTTATTGGAATTAAGTCATCAATCCTAATTGAGGAAAAAAATATTTTAAAGAGTATTTAAACCAGGAGCCCATTCAAAAAGGATGTATCAAAACAGAGGCCATAGTATATTTTCCTGAACAGATTAGAGAGTAGGTTGAAGGATGTCTGAGGAAATTGTGGATAGGGGATGTAAAGAAATGTATGGCAGCAAAAGGATAACAAGAGAAAGATTAGTTGATCAAAAGATGGTTTGAACAAATAACTGATAAAGATTAGGATACAATAACTGAACAAACCTGAAGGTATTTTTCATTTTATAAGTTTCCAGAACAGAAAAAATGGTAATTATAAAAATCACAATAACAAAATGAGATAATGTATGGACTAAAAATGTATATAAAAAAAAAAAACAAAACAACTTACAATAAAGTTTGCACAAATTTATCAACACCCCACATTATCATTGTACAATCACAATGAGTTTTTATTTAAAAGAACTGTTCTCATAAATACTTCACCAAAATATTGGACAATACTAATAACTAAAGACCGGATTTTCGTGCAGTATAAACCATTGAAACGTGCAACAAAAACTTCAAAACGTGCAATAAAAAAAAATCAAAACGTGCAATAAAAAAAATCAAAACGCGTAAAAATGTGTACTAAATAAAAAGATATTGGTTTTTATTTTTTATTAGCACCCAAGTAGAAATAAAATAAAGTAAAATATTGAATATAATGAAATTAATAATTTTCCTTTATTTAAACTATGTTTTGTATTGAAATATTTAAATAAAAAACACTCTTAGCAACAATAATTATATGCCATTGTAAAACAAAACGTAATACAAAATTCTATTTATTACCATCAAGTAGATACATAATATTATGTTTTAAAAGAATATATTTTAAATCTATCTTTTAAATTATAAAATACGAAAACAGCAGGAACATTTTCTAGGACAAGAATCAATTATTTAGACGATATAAACAATTCAATAAGACATAAACAAAATAAAGAAATCAATTTTTTTTCGTTACAATTTACTACACTATACATTTCTAAATTTTTTTCTGTCAAATTATACCTCCTGTCATCGAGGATATGTTTTAAAAGAGAAAAAGTTCTTTCTACATCAATACTGGTGAGTGGGCATTTTTTATAGGAACTTAAAATGTTTGGTGCCACATCTACATCTGAACGTTTGCCATTTAAAACGTCGTTAAATGTTTGTAAAATTTTAAATCCAAGATATTTTTCAAAACAGTTTGAAATTTTTCATAAATTAATTTCCCTATGTCGTTATTTACTTTTTTGAGTGTTTCTTCAACACTTAATACGATACTAATTTGTTCATCTAACGATAGATTTTTGGCCTATAAACTCTTTATGGCAACGGGTATTGGGCCAAAATGGGACCTTATGAATGCCAATGCGGACTTAACTGAATTGTTTTTACAATGTTTTTTAATTTGGTGAAAACAAGAGCATCTTCTTCCAAATGTTCTATTAGCTCTGCATACCTATCCAAATTTTAGGAATAAAAAAGGGCAGCATCTAAAGAACTAAGGGCTAAATATAAAGAACTGAGAAATACAAACACGGCTACCGGATATAGGGAGGGGTGGGATGTTGAAAAACATAAAAATGCCCAGAAAATGGGGGACTCGAGAATTGAAAACTCCTACCAAAAAATATTAAAACCTGTTTAAAAAAAATGGTTTGTTTTATTTCACTTGTTTTATAAAACGTATAGTGTTTATTTATATTTTATCCGCTTTGTTGACTGTTTTTTTTTTTTTTTTTAACAGACAAATTCAAAAATATAAAACCTTAAAACGTGCAATTTCATGCAGGAAAACCTTAAAACGTGCAAATTCGTGCATTAACGTCAAAACATGCAATTTCGTGCAATATAAAACTACGAGGGTAAGTCAATAATTATCCGCAATATAGCTATATTTTTGTTTATGTTGGCAGTACTGTTCTTTTGTGTTGATGGCGCATGCTTTGTTTATTCGTTGTTATGTTTATGTGCGTATCAAGCTGGTAGGTTAGTTTTGTTATCGCTGTCGTGCTGTTAATAATGGCCGCTCCACTTTCTATTTGCACCAAAGAAGAGCAACGTTCAGTGATCCGTTTTTTGTGGTCGGAAGGTGTATCAGGGGCCGAAATTCATCGAAGACTTTTGGTACAGTACGGGAACAATTGTTTGCCACAACGGAGTGTCTATGAATGGATTGAAAAATTTAAAACACAGTGAACAATAAACAGTGAACGTTACAGTGAGATGCTTACTGCTAAGCTGAAGCCTGCAATTCGAAGCAAACGCCGAGGACTGCTGTCAAAAGGCGTTGTGTTGTTGCACGACAATGCCCGTCCGCATACAGCTGCCCACACTGTAGAAACGCTCGCTTCAGAAACTCAATTTTGAAGTATTGAATCATCCTCCATATAGTCCCGATCTCGCTCCATCTGATTTTCACTTGTTTGGTCCACTCAAACAGGCAATTAGGGGCCGTCGATTTGCCTCGGGCGAAGCATTGAAAGAAGCGGTGCATTCCTGGCTCGCATCTCAACCCAAAACCTTCTTCCATGAGGGCATCAGGAAACTTGAACAACGTTGGACCAAGTGCGTTGAAAAGCAAGGGGACTATGTCAAAAAATGATGTACTTGTAAGTTTCCTATTTCATTTCAATAAAATTTTATAACTATATTGCGGATAATTATTGACTTACCCTCGTAGTATGGAAATAACGTAGTTTTCGTGATTCGAATTTCTATCCAAGTTTTAATGAATTTGGAGTTTGCAAAAAAAAAAAAATGCAATTGCACGAAAATCCGGTCTTTACTAATAACCATACAGATTCAATCAATTTACATCAGAGTTTTTAAAGGAAAAAAACAAAATGAATTAAAAATATTCAGTTTATTTGTTAACAAATCTATTTACAAATATTCCAATGGATTTAACCATAAAAATTATAACTACATAAAATGTTTTATGAAAGAAACCATTCACAAAAATAAAAAAGCTATATATCAAAGGACTAAATACTTACTTCAAAAAGCAGTATTATATTTTAAAAACAGGTAAAAAGGTAGTGTCTCGATGGAATCTAATATAAGTGTAAATATCCTTGGAATAACTATAAATTACAAAAGTCTAAACAGATTTTACAACAAGCTAATATTTTTATGATTTAATAATTATTGCAAGATTTTAACTATTCATTATAATCATAAGATTTTAATGACATTCATTTGTCATTACATTATTATTTGTAATATAACATAAGAAAAAGCATTTGATATTAACTAGCCATTTCAACTTTTTAAAATTACGATTAGAAAACATTAAGACCCTGAATATTGGGGAACTATTTCAGTCTAAGTAAATTTAAATTAAATGTGGTATTACAAAGCTCATCTAAAAGTTTCAGCACTTTGTATTAAAGTAGAACCTCTCTTAACCAAGAGATTTTATATCGATTCGCAATGAAACAAAATAGGAAATCATGAAGATTTATTTACAAATTAAAATCAAAGCATTTATTTTTGTTCACAGTTTCGAACTCCATCGATTGTGATATGTTTGTACTATGATCACGAATTTCTGTTTTAGTTCGAACTACGGCCGCTAGGAGCGTCACAACCCATCTGCGACCAGTTCTTGTTTCCGTTATTAGATCACGTGACCTATCGGTTCTTCAATAATAGGACAGCCATATGAGTTATTCGATAACAGAAGTTACTCAACAGTTATTGAGAACCGATCTAAGAACGGTAACTGGTCGAATAACCTTAACCGATCGGTTCTTCTATCTGTTATAACCTAACACCTTACACCAACAACCCCAATTTATTGTTATTTCTACATCGTTCTCGATGGAAGATTTAATAAATTTTATACTTGGAATCTTAATAGTGATGAACATAGTTATTAAAAAGAAAATCATTGTTTGTTTAAATGGAGTTAATTAACATAACTTACAACAAATATAATAAATACAACAATAAGTAATTTTATCTTAGAAAATATATAATTGCTAAAGTCACAATAATTGTAGCATGAAAATATTATAAATATACATATATATTTTTTACTTTATTAATAAATTCACCCATCTTTAACTATAGATATTCAGAAAATCTATCAAATATTTTAAAATATAAATTTTGATTAAAAATATAGATATTTAAAAATATTTAACACATTCTCTGAATTGTAGTTGAAGACGGGTGAAGATATTAATAAATAATATTGTAAAATATAGTTATTTTAAAATAAAAATTTAGGTTTATTTATAGATATTTTAAAATATGATCACTGGTAATAGGGTTTTTTCAGTAATAGGTGATTGGTGATAACAGTTCCGAGTCAATAATAGGTTATTTTAAAGAATACGTTATTTTTGTCCCACCTCTACTATATATAAACATTTTATATTTTTGTCAAAAGATAAACGAACACATTTAGTTTGTTGTAAAAAATACTTTACCCTAATAAAGGGTTTTCATTGGTAGCTGATGTATGAAGCTACAATCGCCCTGATGGAATCATTGATGGTGAGAGTCAATTTCAACCTCCTTGTTTTATTCTTTGATGGTTACTAACATGTCTTTTCCTTTAACACCCACTTTCCTAAACGGCTTTGCAATATTTTTCTCCACCCCACAAATTCCCAATTCTCGCATCATCTGACTATCGACTTTAGACCACCAGATAACGCGTATGCTGATAGTAGTTTTTCATTAGATAGAAATAGGATGTGAACATCAAATCAAATTTTTAATTCGACAACATCAATCGAATCTCAGCGTAATATTCGTTGTGGGCTCAGGAAATGGCTTGTACTTTTCCTATAATATTGACGCCTTGAACTATTACAAAATGATTTCAACAAAAAACAAGCAAAGTTATGTAGATCAGGTTTGTAGTATATAACATTAACATGCATACACTTGCTGCTATGTTACCAATTGCACGTTGATTCCTGGTTACTTTGGGAAACAGTGCGTTGGCGATCACTTTTTTTTCCCACTTTGAAAAACAAAAATTTCAGATTGTATCGCTATAGGCTTAGTACCATTTGTCAAAGTTAATTTTCTCGTTACTTATTAACCTGATAGAATACCTTATATTTTAAAATTAAATATCACTATCCTTCTTCTTAATCATTGACAGTAGAAACAGATACAGTTTCCTGAAGGAAAGACTTTCTGTTGTCTTCCTTGTCCCTCGTCCGAAAACAAGACAACATAATAGATAATTAAATTTTAGAAATAATTGAGTAATATTATGTCTCCAATGATAAAATTGGCAGTAATAAATAAAATAATAATTTATAGTTTGAAAATTTTCTTGATTCGGAGCTAAAAGAGCTTGAAACCATAACAAACAATTTTTGGTCTGCAAGAATCATATTGATGTTAATAAAACCAACTTTAGAAATATCGGGCTTATACTGACTTTTAAGGTCTATGGATTTTATTTTGAAATGCAGTGGAGGTTTCAATATTCTTTTTTGCAGGTTAGAATTTACCCGGAGGTTCCTAATTAGATAGTCTCGACGTTTAAGTAATAATATTTGTCGCAATATCGTTTTAACCATGGCTTTATGCTTGCGTTCAATGTCTAATAAGTTAATACCCTCAATTCAAAGTCTACCAAATCACGTAACATCAGTTCTTTGCATTCAAAATGGAAATGGAACTGGCAGTTCAGAGGTATTTGGTGTATTTGTTTTTCATAATTAGTGTTTTCTTATCGTATTGATTCTTTATTATGAGATTAAAGAATACAGAATAAAGTATTTACTTATAGTTATGGAGTAAGTTTCATATATCGCTCATTTGCTGCAACAATGACATTACTCAAAAACTACTATTTTGCAGGAGAGTCATGTGAATAAAGTACAGGACGATCTGTAGACATACAATGACATATCCTGCTCTCTCTTAGTGAATAGTTGAAGCTCAAATATAATGTTCTACTAAATTAAAAATACATAGGCCAATGGTTCATTATACAGTCAAAAGCTAGCCATAAATTAAAAGATTGTTTTTGAGTTATGTCGTTGTTGCAGCAAATGAGTGATATGACATTAAATTCAATTAGAACTCCTAGTCATTGCTCCAATGACAGGAATGATAATCATCTCAACTTTATTTATGTAATTAAACCATTTATTTAGTATTATTCACTCCTCTTGCAAATTTGTTAAAGACAATTAAGAATCAAGCAGAAATCAAAATCTTTTAGTTCTGGCAAGGTTGAACTTAGTATCTTTGTTAGGTTGCTAAATAAAATCATTTAAAGGTAACCTACATCAGGAGGTAAAATATATTCCCAATAGTTGTCATATATTTTATCAATCTATAATAAATCTCAGAATTTACTTCTTATTCACTCAACTGTTTCATTTATGCACCAAATTACATGAATTTTTGTCTTTCACAACCAATCTTAATTTTATATATTTTCTAAAAAACTATCTTGATTTTTTATGTAGTTATTATTTAAGGAGATTAAGATATTTATAAGGATAATGTTGATTTTCTTGTCACTAACAAAAACCTTATAAACACCTGAGATAAAACCACAATGGAAACTGATGTTGGTTTTAATAAGTGTGTTATAGGGATCTAATATCATAAAACTTAAGTATCATTATTAAAATTGTAAATATTTAATTGAAATATGTTTTAACTTTATATTTGATTGTTATCTTATTGCCTCCGATTTAGTTTGTTTAATGTTTCCTCCTTTTTTTAAAAAATATTTTTCTTCTTTTGCTACCTCTGTTATGCCTCTCAGTGCGCAGTTCAAGTCTCAGTCTCTTTTATGTTCAATGTTTGATTTGTATGATGTATTAATAAACCACAGGTGGATAATTAGTCCAGTGGCTCTGTACCATAAAATTTGTTCTGCATACGACCTTGGGCCCAAATAAATTTACAGTTTGCTGTTCTGTAGTTTGTGTGGACCATGTACTCTTAATTTGGGAATCCAGGGGATTGTTAGTCTCCAAATTTAAAAAAAAAAAAAAAGTTAAATTACTGTAGTAAATTACAAAAGTTTTGAGAGTGATATTATGAGTTCATCATTAAAGCTTGTTAGTGGATCTTTTCTTATTGATTATTGAGTCATAATGTGAAATATACCTTTACTGTTTATACAATAGAATTCTTATGAAAACTTTCAACTATGATTCTGTCGCAGTAATTGGTTTTTTACATATATAAACAAAATTACATTGACGATTGTTGGTTTAAACACACATGTATTTTTTAATCAATTCCATGTAGATCCCTCATTATTTCAATAGTTACATTATGTAGCACTCTAGATCCCTATTGATTATTGAGTCATAATGTGAAATATACTTTTAGTGTTTATATGACTGAGCTGTTACAGTTACAAAAATATTTTTTTTTGTTGATATACGCATTATTGAAGAGAATCAATTTTATTGGGAATTGATGAATTTGCTAATTCTATGGTATTTAGTTTATAATTTGACTAGTTTCAAATGTTTACCTTGACCTTTATCTTCATTTCTGAATTATGTAAAAAATCAAATGTATGTTGGCAATCACCCAGGATTTTTGTGGAAAAGATAAATAATATAATTTTTGGTAATCCTTAAGTTATGTCAGCTTGAAATGGGCAGGGGGGGGGGGGGGGGTCAGTAAAATCTTATCGTAAGTAAGCCTATGTATTTAGTTGCATGTTGCTAAATATATAAACCCTCAAATTAGTTTAATTATTTGAAAATAATAAATTAATTGTAGGAGGGGGCTTTACCCTATTTATCAAGGGGGAGGGAGAGATCCTATCATAAAGATAATGTTCTCACATAATTAATTGATCTTCCCTTGCTACAGCTCTGTAAGAGGAGTGAAGAATAATTTCAAAGGAAGAAGGTGATAGATACTCACAGGTTGATGACCTTTTGGGTTTCATGCACGATTGATAAGTTTTTCAGATCCATTCATGCGGTGGAATCAAGTTTAAAATATGACTTGAAAATATTTATTTAGTCATTTAAACAAAAATTTGGATTGGTTTTAAAAGATTTTCTCATTTTAAATTATTCATAAATATTTAATTATATGACTATTTTCTACATGATGTGTTAGTTTCACTCCTGAGTCTTAGCTGAATTTATGATGATATTCATTCATATATATTGCTAAGCTAGAGCTTGCATCTTTTTATTACAAGCCCTTCTTAAATGTTCCTATATTCTCTGAATCAGTGGTAGTCCTATTTTCCCCCATTTATTTAACATACAATTAGTCTATATATTCTTTTATTTTGGGAAAGGGGCTATACTGTCTTTAGGCGAAGGGAAGTAAGATGATGTGTTCCGTATTTTATGATAGTATAATGTAAAATATATAATTTTTATTCTTATATAAGCTAATTGACATTGAAATGATGCTTTAAACATACATATATTGTTTTAGCAAAATCAATGAACATGCCTGTTTTAACAAAAAATAAATTATCCAGCTCTGGATTATACCTATGTATTTTGTCATTTAATTGTAATAGTCAAGTTATGGCCAGCTTCTTGCTTCACTGTTTCAAAATAATTTCCTAGAATTTAATATTAACTAAAAAAAAAGATAGAAGAAAAGAAATTCATCCAGCTACTTAAAATTCTTATAGTATAACAAATAACGACATAAAGGTTGAATCATAATTGATACAGTGATCTGAATTACCTAAAAATTTGTATTTGATATTATTTTAGTTGTTAAAGAAATCATAATGTGTAAGAGGTTGATATTACTATATTCAAGTTCAAATAGCTCTTTCTAACCACTTATGTGTTTATCAATGTAGGATATCTTTCTTCTATAGGTTATGGGACTCAGCCACTCATACTATCCCGTTCTTGCACCAACCAACTATCATTTTTTTAGACTCCTCAACTACTTTTAAAAAGTTTGATATAATACACTATTACAGAGATGGAAAATTTGATAGGAAATGCCTTTTTAGAATCTGTTAATACCAAAAACTTAAACTTCTATTCACTGGGCATAGAGAAGTTATTAACTCTTAACAGAAATAGCTAGATCATTTTGAGGTGATTAAAGATGTTCATGGGGTTCATCACTGATATTTGTAATTTGTAAATATTTGTGCTCACTTTTAATTTCAATTCTTGTGCTTGTAAATTAAATATATGAATTTTAATAACTTTTTTGATGGGCTAATAATATTATAATCTACAAGTCATTATTAATTATGTATTTGTGTTGTTTTTATATTTTGTGCTCATTTTGCTAATACAATTTCCTGTTTAGGAAAATATATATATATATATATATATATATATATATATATATATATATATATATATATATATATATATATATATATATATATATATATATAACAATATATTATTATTATATTAGGATCTTTTTTTTTTTTTTTCTTTTAAGGTTAATCAAATCAAAATTGTTCACCACTCTCCAATATTGCCTGAGACAAGAACAGCTGGAATTATTTCTTATAAAGACAGATGGAAGCTAAAGCCAACTCAGCAAGAATGTTTTGATAAACATAATGAATTGGGAAATCAAGTGAATTTCCTCCTGTCTAACATTCAAAGTTTTGAAAAAGGAACTGTAAAAAACATTGGCAGTGATAAAAAAGATCAAAGCCATTTGGCTTCTAACATCTTATATAGCTCGCCAATGAGAAATCAACCTTTAGTTAATTCAGAAACACCAGTTCAGCAAACATACGAGCAACCACAAAATTCTGACAAGCTTGAAGGAAGGCCAACTTCAGAGCAGTTATTTAGAGTTTACAATGTTTTAGAAAAATCAGTAAGCATATTTTTTAGTATTATTTGGTTAGTTATATGCTCAGCATTTAGTTCTTGTTAATAAAAGAAGATGAAAATAAAATGGTTGAAGAAGGCCAAGGATGCAGTGAGGTTGATAAATTACACACCCAAGTTAAAAAAAACTTTATTAACGGAGTGTCAACGTTTCGACTGCCTTGCAGGTCTTCTTTTGGGCTAAAAATACAAAAAAACTAGATGTGACCAAATTGATACAAACAGAACAAAGTAAATTAATTTACAAAAGAGTTAATTATATATTTAAAAAGATATCTAAAGTTTTAATTATTACAGAATTGAATATGAAATGGTATCACACAAAATCTAGTAGAAAGGTACAATATGTAATTGAATTATTTTTGGTTGAATTATTGAATAATTCAATTGCATATTGTATCTCGATACCATTTCATGTTCAATTCTGTAATTAACACTTTAGATATTCTTTCAATTATGTAATCAATTACCTCTTTTGATATTCGTTAGTAAATTGAAGGTTTTAGGCTAGAAGGGGGATTGTCCAAAAAGATTTCATCACCACCTGTTATCTTGTCCTATGTACTGTCACTTAAGTGGTCTCATAGAGGTTAGAAAGAGTATTTTCATATATATTGGAGTTTAAGGACTCTTTTCAAAATAGGAAGAATATAGACTTTGCAACTGGTTACTGGACATTCCCCTTTCTAGCCCAACACCCTTCAAATAATTTAATTTGTATTATTTTGGACACATTCAGTTTATTGTTATTTTTAGCCCTGAAGAAGACCTGCTAGGCAAGTTGAAAAGTTGGCCTAAAGTTGTTTTTTTTTAAATTTGGATGTATAATTTATCAACTTTACTGCATTCTTGACCATCTTCTTCAACTGTTAATAGAAGAACATTTTATTAGCACAATTATTTTCTGTGGACTATGAATCATTAAGGGTCAAATGATTGTAACTGTCTTTTTATTTTATGAGACATTTTAATTAATTTAAGGATCTTTTTTTCTTAAGAGAGTTTCATATTATTGCACTAATTGCAAGGTTATGATCTTACACTTATTTGTGTTTCGCAGCTTCCTGAGCTTTTTATCAAACCTCATGATTATTCTATCTATCATCCAAACTTGGTATTTGAAAATAACATCCGGGGTACAAGAACTATGTAAGTTGATTTCATGTTTTTAATTATATATTTTTGTAATATGAAGATATAATTTCTTAACCATTATTTACTGTTTTTTTTTTAAATGGAAATATTCTTTATTCTAGTATTTTGTTTCCTCATTACAACTATTATTTTTTTAGTTTCTCTATCAATTATAATTTACTATTTCTTTTTTCCCAAGCATGCTTCAAGATGCCATTTAAACTACTATTTTTGGTAAAAAATTCTGACTCTCCAATACAAACCTTGGTATTATTCTTAGCCAAACATTCTCTTTTGAAAGACAAGGCATAGTTCTCATTTTTTGGTTTATTGTTAAAATATATAAGAGCTGTATAAAACCGAATTTGCAGCTTCCAAAGATCTTTGCATAGTATGAATGAATGAAATGAAAAAAAATCTTTATTCTGAGACATATTGCCCCCTAAGAATAACAGACATGTATAATAAGTTGTACAATAGTCTGGCTATCTTAATTTCAGATGAAGATAATAATATGTATATAAGGTAACATATAAACATACAATTGAAAATAGCACTTTGTGATAAATATATACATGAAAAAGAAGAGAAAAAAAAAATAGGACAAAAAAATAATAATATGCTAATATAATAATTACAATGCGTTCAGAATAATTGAGAATTATTAAAAAAAAAAAATAAATAAATAAAATAAAATAAATATAGTGAAAAGAAAGGAAAAGATATAAAGAGAAGAAAAATATTAAGACCTATTTGAATGATAATACGACAAAATATTTACAAATACCTAAAAGGTAATATTTATACAATTGATAATAGCACTTTATCAATTAGAAGAAAGAGGAAAGAAATAATAATAATTTATATGAGAAAAAACAAAACAAATAATTGTTGGAGCAACGAATGTCAAAAACAAAAACGAATTTAAATTTATACAATGATATATTTATTAAAGCAAATTCATTGGCATCAGATACGCTGAATCTGATTAACTTGACTTTTTATTATCACTCATATTGGCGAACTCTAACTGGGATTTAAGGAGATATTGGAATAGGAGAGTTTTTAATGAGTTTAAGGAAGAAGCATGTCTAATTTCAGGAGGTATAGAGTTCCAGAGGGTAGTGGATCGAGCTAGGAAGGAGTGTTGGTATAATGCTGTTCGGTGGAAAGGAGTATATAGGTCAGAGGAACGTGATCTTGTTGTGAGTTGGGAGTGGATAGAAGACTTGAATATCAATAGGTTATAGATGTAGGGTGGGCAATGGTTATTAATGGCATGGTACAGGAAAGTGCCCAGGAAATATTGTCTATGGGAGGATAGATAGAGCCAGGGGAGGGCAGTGTAGAGGTGAGATACATGGGAACGTCTCGGGGTTCTGAAAACAAATCTGATAATACTGTTCATGATTCGTTGTAATCTGTCCCGGAGACCCATTGAGAGGCTCCCATACACCACACAGCCATAATCAAACTGAGGAAAAATGAATGAGGAAACTAGGAGTTTTCGTGTGGATTGAGGAAAGGAATGGCGGGAACGATGAAATAATTTGTGGATTCCTATTGATTTACGGGCTATTTGGGCGACTTGAGGTTTCCAGGAGAGGTTTTGGTCAATAACGATTCCTAGGTTTTTAGCGGAGGAACAGAAGGTGATAGGTTGATTATTCAGGTTTAGGGTAGGAAAATCGGTAATGGATCTGAGAAGGGGATAATAGATAAAACATTGTAATTTTTTTTTTTTAATCAAACTCAATGAATGGCACAGAAAACCATATTCTAACTTTTTTTTAATTAACTTAAATTTGCTTTTACTCTTTAAGATTCACTATAGTCCATTATCATAGTACATCTAAAGTGATTTCACCATTATGGTCAGACTCTTTGGTAGAGGATTTTGACTCACTGGTTCTTATAAATGGATTGGGCATGTGTGTTTTTGTAGAAAAGCAGCAGAGATATAGGATATAGGTCAGAAGTTCTTATCTAAATCCTACCCCCTCCCCACTCCCTCACCCATCCAGAGACATGAAAAGCATGTACACAAAGTGGACATAGCAAATAAATACATCTAAGAAGCTAAAGTGGTATTAATTGCAGTGTATGTACACATCCACAGTGACTGAAACAATTTACAATATGGAGAATATGGTTTATGGTGTAAAAAAAATAGAAACCCAGAATGGGTTTGTGTGTTATTTTTTTTCCCGAACCTCATATCAACTGTAATTTAACTATCAACTTTAATCAATACGATTTAGTATGTATTTGTACTTTAATAATAGTAAATTTTATTGTTTGTTTCAGAGGCATTTATCATTATGTTAAGCAGGTAGCTTTGCTTAGGACACTTGGGCATTTAAAATTTGCTTTTGTAAAATTGGAGGTAATGAAAATGACAAAACATGAAGAAGATGGAACAATTAGAGTCCGATGGAGGATTGTTGGAATATCTGGACTACGTGTAACTATCTTTCTTTTTTTTTTTCTAATCATATTTATTGAATTTTGGCTTAGTCTTGAGTCAAAGTTCACTGCAGGACTTACTTTTAAACGACAGTGAAACTCCAATTATCCGGATTGATTTGAAGAAAAAAAAAAAATATTTTTTTATAGTTTATTAACAGTTATTGTAGGCCTTGGTTCCTAGTGCAAGTAAAATATGATAGGAGCCATTTTATTAGTTTTCTTGACACAATTAAAGACATAAAACTAATAGACCAAGCGGCAGCTACTGTAACTGTATCTCAGCATTAGGGGCGAAGACCACACACCTCATAACTGTCAAGTTTTGATTTCTTAGTAAAATTAAGAAGCATAGCACATCGATCCTACATGGGTTTTGCCCAGCCTGGGCCTTATTGCCGTTGTGAGTGGTCTCTTTATAAACTTAAAGAGTTGTGGCACCTAAAAGAAAATGTGTTGTATTAACTGTGCCTGAAAAGCTGTTCATTGTAGAACTTCTCAGGAAAGATGAATCTGGGAAAATATAGGCGGATGAGTTCTGTGTCGGAACATCCACAATTTCCGAGATGTTAACTAAACTTTGTTGTTACATAGATATAATTTTATAAACAACCACTTTTTCAATTATTCAATAAAATACATAGTTTAAACATTACTTATGTCTGTATTTTTTATTTCAATACCCCAATTCAATAGTAAATTTGATTATCGGATTTTCGGGTATCTGGATCAATTTCGTCCCCAATTAATCCAGGTAATCGGAGTTTCACTGTATATATATTGAACATAAAAATTGCACTGGTTTCAATGCCTGTTTCTACATTTGTTTTAATAGCCTCACTTCCTTCTTACACTTTAAGCTTTTGTATTTATAGAACAGGAAATTGTAAATTGTATATGAATGATATAATATCTATTAGTACTACTATTAAATTCAACTTTAAGTATGAAAATAAAAGGGTTACTTTGCACCATGTTTGGTGGTGCAAACTTATCCCATCTTGAGATTTAAATTCTATTCTATTCTATCCTCATATAATATAGTAGTATGAACCCTATATATACATATATATTTAGAGGGTGTCCCGAATTTAAATGGAAAACTTCAGGAACTTATAGGGGACCGAAAAACTAAGACAAAAA